>CM044563.2:18602578-19202578 GCA_024416835.2 Perccottus glenii | reverse complement strand
GCGCTAACAATGACTTTGTTATATATTTTGCATCCATACTCACCAGTTCGGTGGGTCTCATTTTGTAGAGGATCTTCTCTGCATTCTCACTGTCATGGCGACTCTCCATGATAGCCAATAGAAGTTTAGAGGCATTGTTCTGTAACAAAGTGATTTGTCAAGCTGTTTTTTACACTTTCCACAACAACACATAAATATTCAAACAGAACGCATAGAATTCAAGTATAACACTGGGTGAGTACAGTATTACAGACACATTTTATAGTCTTAAGTGTGATAAGCACATGTGATATATTTGGCCTATCATTATTTTACTCTGGTTGTTGTAAACTATCAAAGAACGGCAGAGACAGCAAGGGCTATGACTACCTTCCATTCATCCATAAAATAATGTATTGGCACAATAAGCTGCCTGTCACGCCTGTAAAGACAGCCACTTACCTTCAGCTCCAGCACCAGGTCCAGCCGATGCTTCCCCAGTGGGTTTATGGAGTTCACAATTAGTGCTATAATGATGTCTATGCCATTGGATTCATGCTTGGCTATACATGACTGAAGGAGTAAGAAGGCTCTAGTTAGTAAATCATATTTAACAAAAGATATTTGAACAATGCCCATAGTTTTGAATAACAAATATTAGTAAAATGGGTTACATCTTCAGATTTATAGATTACAATACATACTGAGATTTACATATTACATTACTACATTTCTAAATTAAATGCCATTTTTTGGCAATTATACTGACACTTTAGTAATGTACTGTATATGGCTATAGACAATATATTATAATACTTTAAACTATTGGCTCAGATTGTCCTCTTACCTGGTTTTCATGGCAGGGCCCTTGGCAGTACTCTGTGATTGTTTCTAGTGTTTGTCGAACCAGGTCGACATTGCTCTCATTTATATAAAGGCCCAAAAGTCCGAGGCCTCCAGTAGTGCTTCCACAGATACAGTCCAAAAACTGTAGAGTCTCACACACCAGGTTGTAGTTTGTCTTGTTGTTCTGGTTTCGCAGAAAGTTCTGAATCCAGGGGTTCAATGATAATTAGTCATCAGAGCAATTTGTGTGTGTACAACAGATGACGAACAGATGGAGGTAGTACCTGCAGGCCTGAATTGTGGTTTTCACATAACAGCTGGAGGTAACGTAGGATGGGTTTCATTATTGCAATAGAGGGACTCATCTGCCTTTCTTCTAAACCCTCCTCAGCCCCGACTATATCACTGTTCTGACCCAGGCTTTCAGTGTCAGGGTCCTGCTCCTTTCTAAAGGAGCAGAAGGCCTTAGAGGTCACAGAGGAGGCCTCCCTCAGCTGACCACGCATTTCCTCTCTCATATGTAGGCCTGATTCGTTACCTACATTGCAGAAAACAGAAAGTTGCAAATGAGCATGACATAAATGACAAAGAAGGACTATTTAACACTCATTAACTCCTCTGTAGGGCCTCTGAAGTGTAATTGGTATAAAAGCACCAAAGTCTGTTACAATAGAGTGCTATGTGTGCCATCACATGGCCTCAAACATGTGACTACAGAAGCAAGAAGCAGCAGCCTGCACAGAGGTCAGGAGAGTGACAGAGCTCATTCTGGATTTTAACTCCTCTATTGTTTAAATCCAAGGTCAAAGAAAACTCAACGCCCACACACACTGTAAACTTGAAAAAGTATTCAGTTTTACATTTTCACTCACTCAAAGCTATGGAAATGCTGGCATGACCCCAAGGACTAACTGTCACTTATAAACACTCATCTTTGACATTACTATCCAGTTGGGTCAGTCTGAATAACCCATACTTTCTGCTTCATTTTGACTGAATGTTCTAGACAGGAGCTCTCTGGCCTCACTCAGGTTGGAGGCCAAAGAGCCACAGTGTGTGAGCACAGATAGGTGAAAATGCGTCATTACTCAGTGTTACCTTTCTTAAACCGACTGCTTCCGACTCCATCACTGTCGTCGTCTCTTTTTCTACTGCCAAGCTCAAACATGTTGACAGACACAGTAGCTCGAATCTCTTGCTGTGCCACACGCATGCGGTCATAGAAAACTTTAAAGAAGGGCTCCGATTTCTTCTGCTTGTGGAGTTGATTGTAAAAGGAATTCTGCAAGTAAAGTGACAATCAGTATACTGTATAATAATACCTATAGGTGCATGTATTAACAATGTGAATGTGGAGGGTTTGAGTGTCTATTCACCTGAATCTGAGTGTTCCCACCCTGGAGAAGTGCAATGCCCAGCAGGATGCTCTCCTCAAACACACGGTCGTTCTTGGTGCTGACGATTAGGTCGATCACCAGCTCTGATGCCCCAACATTATCCAGCAAAGACTGGATCTCAATCACACTGCTGCAAGGTCTGTCAGAGTCCACCAAAGGAGAAGCACCTGTGCAGATAAAATAATGCTACTGAAAAGACATACACAAATGTAGCTTTACATTTTGTCAAACAAACTTCTCTTCAGAAGTGGCACACTGTCATTTTAGTTGCTGATGCTTTTTTAAGCAGTAAGAACTTATTTCATAGTCTACTGGGTTTATTTAGGTTTTTCAGTACCTCCGGATGACGGCTTGACAAAGCCACCAGATGAACTGTTTCCACTCCCAAGCTCTGTCTTGGAGAGAAGCTTTTGATTTCCGAAGTAGCGTGTGAGGAGAATCTTTCTTAACTCATTTCCCTGTGGAGACAGACATCACTATGTTAAATCCATATCAGTCTAAGAGACCTGCGTCCATACAAATGCCTGGAAAGTTGGGAGAACCTTACAATACATACAATATGAGATTTGAAATATTGATGAGCATGAAATTAACTCAATAATGCTATCACTTAAGACCCCATTTTAACAATCTAAGAACAAACATGTTACTATTGAGTCACTATTTTAGGACCAAACACCCAAGTCTAAAGAGGATGAAGTTGCATGGGAAATGTAAGCACAGAGTAGAAAACTATACTTTTACCATAAAATGTTTATTATTTGTCTTCTTTTATAGTACTTTACAATGAACTGAGTATCTTCTGATTTTATTAAATACAGCCAAAATTCTAAATAAATACCAATTTCTATTAAATATTTTCAAAGATGGAGGGAAAAAAAGGACTTTCTTGGCTGCAACATTATAATTTCATATATAATTGTATTCCTTTTATTTATAATGCATGTTACTACACCAACTATGTGTCTTGCTCAAGGACACAACAGTATGAACCAGGGAGGGTGGAAATGAAATCGAACCTATGCTATACAGTATTGTTCAAAATAATAGCAGTACAATGTGACTAACCATAATAATCCAAGTTTTCAGTATAATTTTTTTTGCTAAGTGGGAAACAAGTTACCAGTAGGTGCAGTAGATTCTCAGAAAACAAACAAGACCCAGCATTCATGATATGCACGCATGCATGCATATATATATATATATATATATATATATATATAGGATTATATGGAGAGATTAATGAGGTTTTACTGTAACTGTGGGGACTGTATTGAGTGAGTATTTTACTTTACCACAAAGCTTTTAATTTACAAAAATAAATTTATATTTATGGGTTTGTGTGTGCCATATTCTGTAGCAATTGATGCAGATGAGCAGAAAAGACATAAAGGCTTTGATGGAGATAATTTCTCTAAAGTGGCTGTGTTACCAACATGAATGATAGACAGGTGACATTTTGTACTGCAGTTATTTTGTCACAAGGAAGCACTGGGTGGATACACGAAGAATTAGAAAGAGAGAGACTACTGCATGATTATATACAACCACTGTATGGGTGCATGAGGTAAGCATCTGTTACTATAGCAACCCAATTCAACACAAATGGTCTCTTGTCCTCTCAGCACCATTATTGAGCAGCTAATGACTGAATAAAAACGTAATTAAAACACATTTGCATTAAAGTGTGGAGTAAAGTGATAAAATAATCAAAATGTTATAGCTTTGTAGATATTTATTTCTACGTGTGTTTCTATACTGTAGATACAGCTCTGGAAAAAAATAGGAGACCACTGCAAAATGATCAGTTTCTCTGGTTTTACTATTTATAGATATGTGTTTGGGTAAAATTAACATTTTTGTTTTATTCTATAAACTACTGACAACATTTTCCCCAAATTCCAAATAAAAAAATTGTAATTTAGAGCCTTTATTTTCAGAAGGATAGCAATGACCACAGTGTTTTTTTTAATACTTTTCCTTATTTTATAAGATTTGGTTCAGGAGGTCACCTAATCAGCACCTCATTCAGTAGAATGTGTTGGGATTCAACAGACATTGGAATGGAATGGCGTTCATACTTGTAGAGATGCTGATTGCTAGGAAAAATTGCAGTGGTCTCTTAATTTTTTCCAGAGCTGTATGTCAAGATGCCTGCTAGCATCACAATTAACCAATGTCAATTTGAATTTGTTAAAATGTTTATTTTTCTTTTTTTTTTTTTTTCCAAGTCTTGCAAATAGTATAAGAAGTAGAAAAATTAGTTAAAGTAGCACACTAGGAAGAGTGGGCACCTACACACACTACCGACAACACTTAAGGACCTCTGATACTTTCGGTAATTGACAAGGCAACCCAATGGTTCAGCATACAGGCTAGTGCTGCACAGTCCAGCCACTCACTAAAAGCAGCAAAGAGCAGAGATACGAGGAGCACGTGCAGCTGATGCTCCCTGTGTCAGTAAATACTCCATCTCATCTGCAGTCAGCAGAGAGACTTGTCTGACTCCACTGTCTGGTAGCGCTGCTGCACAAAGACACACACATACACACAAATGCAGAGAAAAAGTTGAGGGTACATTAAACCAGCTGCATTCACTTCTACACACACTGGTAACATGCATGAACAAACTATGTACTACTGCCTGGTTGGCAAATTATTTTTGTGGGCTTCAATCATAAGGTTGACTTGAGGTGAGAGTAACACTTTGGCACTCAGCCCTCAGTGCCAAGTCTGCGGAGAGTTAATACAGCCATAGAAAGGAGAACAGGAGAGAAAGATGATATGGAGATAGGACAAAGTCTGCCCAGCCTGACTAATCTGCTAGCTGCTGCATTGACGAAAAAACTCCAGTCAGGTGATGTAAGAGCCACAAGAAACAGAGGACTGTCAGAAGTGAAGGAGGGGGAGGTGAGAAGGGGAGCAAACAAAAGCTAGCATGGAGCAGACGGTCGTGCTGGTTTAAAATGTGCACCGGCACGCCACACTGCGGCTTGGGTCCAAGCTGAGATGAGCTGCTGGTCCCCACACCAACCCCACAGCACTGCTGTCTGCTCCACTGAATGCACCGAGAAATAGACAATGGAAAGATGCCCTGAGCTTCTTTAACTGTGAGAGAGGGCAGAACTAGCTGTAAAGAAGACTGACAATGCCTGGAGGAGAGGGAATTCAACCTCTGAGTTCAGACAAGGTCAGTGAGACTAAGCACAGTGGACGGAAACTTGTCCAAACTGGGTTCAAATCAGAAGAGTACTGTAGTTGTTGTGATTGTCCCACAATAAACCAGAAAGAACAGCGTGCTTTGACAGCAGACTTTTCCCCAAAGACCATGTTAGCAGTGTAGCACTCAAGGTGTTGAGTGTTTTTTTAAATGAATAAATGTAAATGTAAAGTTGACAATCAACTGAAACGTTAGTCAGCACATATTCAATAACTTTCCAGAGTAAAACTTTGCCTTCTTGTATTTTTATTTTCCAAATGACACTGAAATCTCACCGTAAACAAGTCGAATCAGTAAACAAGCTGCACATTATCTAACAATTTCTAAAGAGTTCTTCTAGGAATGGAAGAAAGAGGAATATCTTTAGAACTACAATGTGGGACCTCACCAATGCAAAAATATAAAATACCAGGAAAAACTGCACTGCAGTGACATGGGATTTTGTTTTTTGTAGAAGCTAATTGTTTGAAATGGGATGAAGACAAGCAATTTTGTCTTTCTCCAATAATGTTGTTCACAGTTCCTGGAAAGAATAGAAATTAGATAACAGTAACATAACACGTTTGAGGACACAGTGTTTTGCGAGGTATAAGTGTTTATCAAAAGATTCTAAAATATAACAATAAAGACATTTCATGTGGTTTGTTATAAGCTGAACTCTGAGCCTTACCTTCTACAACACAGCACAGGCTAAAGTTAGCTGTGCCTTGCATGTGTCTTATCACATGCTGTCAATTACAACGCTTTTAAGATGCAATTTTACAGCAAATAAAATCCTTTTACTCAACAAACAAACACATCAGCTAAACAAATTAGGGCTGCATGTTAGAGCAATTGCTGAGAGTGGTTCAGTGAAATACAATCCCAGTAAACAAGCACTGAGCTTGCCATGTTGTACAAGTCACTTCCTAAACACTTTCCATAATAAAATAGGCAATAGGTTTGTTGTTGAATCATATTAATTGTCTCACATCCCACTCGAGAGCCGGTAAAGAAAATCTACTCTTCCCTACTTCTTCTTCTTCCATTGCCATATTACGTAATGTTTGCATGTTTGTGTTGTGAAAAGGTAATTCAGCAGTTACGTTGTCTACAGATATATTCTTATAAACAGATTAGCAGCCTCAATTGAGGGTTGCAGTTGAGTTGCCCTGGAAACACGAAGTAACTCACAATGAACTCAAAGGCCAGACAGAAGTAACCTATGTACTGTATATTTCTTGTGTTCTTACAAAGACTGACCATTTAGTGAGAACAAAAACACATGCTCACTCATAACACTCAATTAGAAATAACTAAACCACTCATGTTCAGCCATGTTTTTAAAAAGTTCATCCATGCTCCTTTTGGCTCATCAGCAAAATCAAGAAGCGACAAGCAATCAGTCTCACCACAAATGTAATATGTCTTGTCGCCTGTCCTGTGCCTCACAAATCACAGATAACATGCTGTAAACTGTGTCTAAACACCGTTGACCATCACAACTCGTCTCATTCATAGCAGCTCATGAGTGACCTGATGCCCAACACTTGCATTTCCACATCTTTATAACATTGCTTTGCCAAACCTGTTCTTGGACTCAGCTTTTAAACATTTTTACACAGGACAAACAAAACACTTGAGGCCAGTCTCAGCATGGCCAGACAGACAAACATGTGCCAATACCTCATCGTCATGGAAACCAATACATAACACTTAGACACCTGAGTGGAGAGTGTGTGTGTGTGTGTGAGAGGAAAGGAGAAAATCCTCATAGCTCAAAAGTGAATTACTAAAAACACTGGACTAATATGAAGATTTGTTTAGACAATTCTAAACTTTGTGTGTAATGTATTTGTAGAATGGTCGTCCTTCAACCAGAAGGTAGGAGGTTCAATTCTCACTCTCCCCACAGTTCATACTGTTGTTGTGTCCTTGGGCAAGACACTTAACCAACCTTGCGAGGGCTGTGACACTGGTAATTACTGTAGAACAATGCAAGTCGCTTTGGATAAAAGCGTCAGCTAAATGAATAAATGTAAATATTGTTTGCCTATGTGGCTTGCTACTTGAGGAGAAACCTGTCAATGAGATACCCTGGGGATGATCTCACAGTGGGACATGCGTGACAATCAGGGTGTATACTGCTCATGAGCGATGCGCTTGTCTACATGTGTGCATGTGACGCGCTTAGTATCGAGAGGGTGGTAATCTGTAAATCTGCTTTGCCTCAGGCAGGTGGTGTGAAACTTGGCAAGGGAGGAAGAAATAGAAGAAGGGATGGATGGGACAGGAGCGAGGGACAGACACAGACGGAGCGTGCATGAGAGGAGTGTGAAATACACTGTGAAAGAAAGAAACAGACATTGAAAGTGTTGAATATTACATAAACGTATTTTGTATAAACAAGTAAGAATAATTAAATGTCATCTGACACCGCCTTAAACCATTGCTGGAAAAAGTAATAGCAGTAATTTGAGTTTTCATAGAAGAGAATAAAAAGACCCACAACCACAGGAGAAATTATTTGAATAATGTATACAATATCTATTCTTTAGTGTTATAGTTTAATGTGTGTGAACGTGACGTGTGAATAAAATACAGTGTGATCACAGAAAATTATTTTTACTGTTTAGCTTGTTCAGTAGCAAATAACACAGCAAGCATGTAAAGCAGTTAACTTCTCAGTCTTTTGTGCACTAGTGGAGTACAGAGATCCTAGCATGACCCAGCCAAACCTCGAGCATAGCCGGGTGCAAGTTCAGAGGAGAGGCAGAAAATAAGTCAGGCAGGCAGACAGAGTGTGATAGAGCGAGACAAAGTGAAGGAGGGGGCACCAGAGAAGCGAGAGGCAGTAAGCTGAAATAGGAGAGCGAGTGAGAACGGAGGGAGGGAGAACGTGATGGTCCACGTGACGCTGGCTCAGCCACTGCAGCCTGTTACGTAAGCGCACCCCCTGCCCTGTCTCCTCATGGACTGAGCAGACTCCACTTCTCTCCAATCCCTCGCCCTGCAGTCGCTGCCCACTTTTTTTGCTCTCCACTCACATGGCTCCTCACATGGCCGCCCCCTCCCCTCCTTCACCTCCGTCTTTTCTCTCACTTGCCTCCGCCCACTCGCTGCACCCCTGGGGAGCCACCAACCTCTGCTACCGATGCTGTCACTCTGTTTTTGTCTGTCTGCCGCTTCCTCTCTCATTATTTCCATCAGTGGTTTTCTTTCCTCGCGCTACTGTGCAGTGAGGCAGCAGCTCCACGCTCAGGGCTACACAGATACGACAAAGAGAGGCCACAAATATGCGCTTATGCACACACACACACTCATGCACACCTACACAAACTGACATTTGACATATCGTTACCGCGCTGTCTGCCAAGCCACTTTTTTAAACAGTGATTGTTTTTTGAACTTTGAATTTCTGTGATGGCGATTCGCACAACTGTTGAATCATTTGCAGCTTGGCTGAATGATGCAAACACAAATAAGGGAAATAAAAAAGTCTGACTCTGAAACACTATGTGACACTACCTGCCATGTATTAGACATAAGGTCTAATGGGGCGGCAGTAGCTCAGTGGTAGAGCGGCCGTCCTTCAATCGGAAGGTAGTAGGATCGATTCCCGCTCGCCCCACAGTTCATACTGTCGTTGTGTCCTTGGGCAAGACACTTAACCCACCTTGCCTCCAGTGACTGTAACACTGGTAATGTAATGTAATGTAAGTCGCTTTGGATAAAAGCGTCTGCTAAATGTGTAAATGTAAATGTAAATAAGGTCTTGATAGAATTGTATCATGGTCAGACAACTGATTTGTATGCAACTATAATATTATTGTTTGCTCAAAGAAAAAGCATTTTTTTCTTTCCTAGCACCTCCTCCTCCCTCACACAGCTGGACCAAACTCTCCAAAACTTTTCAAAAGAAGCAGACTTTATGGCCCCACGAGCTAGCCCTCAGAGTACCTGGTGTGCACAAATATGTGCACACAGCCACCTCCTTTAGTAACTACTAGCCATTCTTGTCATTCAATCTCCAGGGCTCTGGCTGTGAGGGGGTGCTTTGAGAGACAGACTGTGCACCCCCCACTTGCTGCAGTATTGATTTGTTTGTTCAGTGCGTTCCCCCATTCCTCCTCCTGCTCATTCCTTCCTTTCCTCCTATTCTCTCGCTCAGTGTGAGAGTGTCCTCAAGTGCCTCACTGCCTTATGTAACACCGAAAGGCCCACAGCATAGTGATGAGGCAGTCTGGGCTCTGGGCCGACAGACCTGCGAGAAAACAATAGCTACGGCAATGCTGATGCGACAACTGGAATACAGGGCTTAAGACACAGTCATAACATCCCCCAGTTAGTTTTGTTTAATGGACATAGGTGGGGAATCAGTTTGAAGCACTCACAGACTCCTGACAGAGTTCCTTCTTATCCAGCATTTCCCTCAACGTCTGCAGGATCTTTATGCACAGCTTCTCCTCTTTGTCCATGAGCTTCTTGGTGTGTTTAATCAGCCTAATATAGCAAAAAAAGAAAATACAAAAGAAAAACTGAAAAAACCTTATTATGTTGTTATAATCTATTCAGTGGCTGAGAACAGAGCAATATACTTTGTCACACTCCATGGCATAAAGACAAGTATTACCACCACCAATAACCACACACACAGTTGTAAAGCTAATTAATTAGACAACAAAATTGAATAGGACAGAAAAGAATCAAATAAACACAGTAGTGTTATGGTAAAATTGTAAATAAATTAATTAAATGGTGTTTATAAAGCACTTTATGTACCCTTCTCAGGCACCCAAAGTGCTTTACATCATGCTTTTAGTCACCCCATTCACACACATTCACACCTGAACTGAGGAGAGTGGGAAACGAACCGCCAACCTTCCGGTATAATTTTCAGTGAGCGTAAATAATTACTAGTTACATACATTTTCAGTTTAGAAAGATCAGTTATTATGCATTCACCTACATACAGTACATATACTGAACAAAAATTTAAACGTAACACTTTTTTTTTGTCCCCATTTTTTATGAGCTGAACTCAAAGATCGAAGACTTTTCTTTGTACGCAAAAGGTCTTTTCTCTCAAATATTGTTTTACAAATCTGTGTTAGTGAGCACTTCTCCTTAATCGAGATAATCCATCCACTTCACAGGTGTGGCATATTAAGATGCTAATTAGAGAGCATGATTATTGCGTTGTTACCTTATGCTGGCCACAATAAAAGGCCACTCTAAAATGTGCTGTTTCACTGTATTGGGGGAAACAATATTTGAGAGAAATGGGGCTTTTGTGTACAAAAGTCTTTAAGTTCAGGTCATGAAAAAAATGGGGGTGAAATTTTTGTTCAGTATATGAAGAAAGTAGGAACAATTGTGCACTAATCTTTGGATGGATAATATAATGTTATAAGATTGGGAGATGTTGATTTGCTTGTATCTAAGAAAGTATTTACTGGACCACAAAACTGAACGTTAGGGGGACGTTTGGTGGCTCACACAAAGAGTCATTCCAGTTTGGACCCATTTTCTCCATGTCTTCCCCTTACCTCCTTTCATTTCCTAACTACCAACTTTCAAGCAATCAACGCAAAAGACAAAATGTATGGTATTCACTTCTGACCATATGTGCTGTGACTTACTTGGACATGAAAGCCCCACTCTCACAGCGTAACCGGGCAGGCTCTGGGAACAGAAGCTCGGGGCTGTGCAGGACATCCACCAGCACAGAGAACTCAGCCTGAACCTTCGGGTTGAACTGCTCCTCCAGACAGGACACAACTCCCTGTGACGGCACAACACAAACTTGATATCTCACTGCTGTTAGTTTCTTATTGGTAAAGCAGTGTTAAAACTGGGTAAAAACAGTTCAAATATTATGTCAATAAAATCTTTGGAAGTGCACCTGAAGTTTTTCAATGATATTCTTATAGTCAGGAGTGCCAGTGCCAGTGCCAGCTGTCTCTTTGCGCGGTCGGTTGCGCGCAGTGCTCCTCCAGTCCTTGGCCGCTCGTTGCACCATGTTGGTATGGATCTTAAGAGACAAATTAATAACCCGGGTTTCCAAGTCCACTGGTAAAACTATTGCCCTCGCCTTAGCTGCAGAAAAAGAAAAAGACAGAGGGAGCATTGCATCAGGAAATTTATTTTTCTTTTTTGTCGGCTAAAAATGGACTTGAACAGAGTAGTTCTATTACAGCCATAGGACTTACCAATATCTGCTAGCGTTTTGATGCAGCTTTCAATATTTGTCTTCTGAGCTGTGACGACCCAGTTGCAGTCGAGCACCTTGACTATAGACTGGAGCAGGTTGATAATGACAGACTGTTTTGTCTGTAAATAAAGGAGACAGCAGGAAAATGATTAAAAAAATAATTAGCAAATGTACAAAGGAAAAGTGGTAATATCCATATGGGTTGCATCAAATATTATCTCTGATAGAAAACATTTAGTACAGACTTCTGCCTCAAAGATCTGATCTAGGTACAAATGTCTGCCATGAAACATGACAACCTCAAGCAAAGGCACAGTGAAGGAAGCATTCTACTGTCAAATATTTGTGTATATGTAAGTGTGTATGAGGGTTGCTCTGTGTGCACATTTCACCTGCTAGTCAGACGAATAAACAATACCTCTAGGTTGGAGTGGTTGACAGAAAAAGGCGAGTTAAAGAAACCCTTGATAATAGCCATCACTGTCTCTGTTATATACTTCTCCAGGGCTTGATCGGCTTGGCTACGGTCTGTAGTGGTGTACACCTGGAGATGCAAGGAGGTAAACGTCACTGAGCATCACCCACATACCTGCTGTACCTTTTCTGCACACTGAACAATTTTAGTCTGGCAGTAGATAAGCCTTCATACCTATATCTTGACACGTGCACTGCCTCATCATTAATGTAAAAGTCATACATGTGTAAATGTTCAATGTGACAAAGCCTTACTTTTTCCATGTCAACCAGGAAGTTGTCAAAAGTGTCCAGATATGTTTGGATGTGTAGATCTCCTTCATTTCTACTTCAGTGTCCACATAACAGTGATTCACAAAGTTTACATAAGCAGTTTTCACCTGACAAAAAAGAAAAAAAAAAAAGAAAAAATGAAAAACCTGCTACTTCAATAAATGAGACAATTTCCCATTGGAATAGATTACATTTTTACCTCTGGGATACACAATTTATAAGTAACAACGTTGACAATATCATCCAAAGGTAGAAGAGAGTGGCATTTGAGCTCAGTGTAGACGTTCTTTCCCTCAGTGCAGCCAGCCAAAAGCTCCACAAGAGTAATGTGATAAGCCAGAGCTCCATCTTCTTCAGCCCGTTCACTCTCAGAACTCATCATCTGCTGCAGCACCACGAACGACGATCGGTCGTTGTAGAACACAAGCACTTCCTCACCCCCATTTACCAGCTGGATAAAAGAGAACAGACACTGAACTATAGCAGTTTTTGGACTACACTAAATACTACTGTGGCCATAATATATAAGTCAAGAATGATGCCATTCAAACCTCTGTCATGACTTTATCTTGACATTTCTTCACAAACTTGCCATCAGCTCTGACAATGGTTTGCAGAAATTTGAGGTACTGAACATGTCGCCCATGTGTTTCGATGCAGTGGACAAAATGATGAACGACACGGTCACTGATCTCATGACAAAGCTGGTAGTTGTTCATAAAGATATGACACATTGTCTCAGCTTCAAGCAACTGGTTGATAACAAAAGGTAATTGTTAGAAATGTACTGTACACCCTCTACTGTGCAGCTGCGTTACAATTTCTCCTCAATATTATTGTTATTTGCTATTAACAAATGTTGCCCGACTCCAAAATATTCTGTGACTAATACATTTTATTGTCTTTAGTTAAAATGCCACAGAAGCATGCATACCCCTGGAGTGAGGAAAAGGTTCAGATGCTTATTTAACAGAATTTGATTCTGGGTGTTCCCTCGACAGAAGTGTTGCAGAAACGTATGAGCAAGCTTCATGATTTCATTCATTTTTTCATCAGTCTGTGGAAAAAAATGAAAGAGCAATTAAGTCACACATACACAATGTTATAGAAGGTTTTACAGATAAGTCACCCTACACTCACCTTCTCATAGGGGATTTGCAGCAGGTCAAGCACCACAGTGTGGGCACCCATGTTCTTCAGCAGCCTCTGCTGCTCCACTCGACTCTTCTTACTGGGGTAACACAGATTACTCAGACGCTGAAGGATCTACAGTGAGCATGCACACATTAAATTCATGCTACAAAATCAACATTAACGTGTACATAAATGCAGAAAGCCTACTTCTTTGACTATCTTGTAGTTGTTTGCTTTGTTGCTGTCAATCTGTGGTTTATGATCCCCATCTTGTGCTGGGCTCAGAACAACCTCCTGCTCAACAATGGAAAAATTAATTTGTGTTAAATATATCCATATATTTATTATGTGTTACATAGAATTTGAGTTATACAAAGAAACATTCTGGAAAAAAGTTTGATTTGGTTCTTGGTTATTAAGACTGACTTACAGCATATTTGTGGACTTAAAAACATGCTGAATTGTATATGTGCCAATGCAAATAAAACTATTAAAGCAACACAGCACAAAGTACTTTCTTAGCAACTGCACTGCTGCAAACTCCTGTTGGGAGTGTGAAGTGTCAATATGTATCTTATATCATATCAGATGTGCATAAAGGTTTGTTGATTTGTCAAAATCTTTTCATGACATTGCTCCCATCACTTGAAGTTTTTTTTTTCATGTCGCAATCCATCAAAATGACTTTAAGTTTACATATTTAATGGTTTTGAGACTATGTAGTTTCTGGTAAAACGTCACATGATGTTACTTTAAATAATGCTAGATGCACCTCGATATTCTGTTCTTTTCCCTGTCGGACCCCCAGGTCTCCACTCTTCTCCACCCACAGCTCTGACTTCTCCACTGCCAGACGAAACTGGTCCAGGTCTTTCTTGATCTGTTTGTAGTTGTCTACGTCCGTGTTCGACACAAGCAGTTGGACCTGGGATCCACACAAACACACGCAGAACCAGAAATAAACCAGACATAAGGATATTATAAGAACAAATATCTGCCATGAATACTCCACAAGTGCACCACTTCACATCAGGCCTCAGCAGCTCTACATTCCAACTGAGAAAGCTCTTAGTCAGGCCATTTACAACAACACATTTGGTCCTTTGAAGAAGCCCCCAGATTACTTTAATCATGTCACAGCTAATGCAACACTCTGTTCACTCCGTGCGTAGTACTTTAGAATAGAAGCAGTGTGTCTACCTGTTTAAAGGCCTGTAGCACCTCGGCTCTCTGGCTGAAGTGTTTGAAGATGAGCTGAAGTGAACCAGACACCAGTGGGGGGTAATCCTGCATGATCAGGTGAATTAAAACTCTTAAAAACGTCCGACCACCCTCATCATCCAGATCCACTGCACATAACTCCGAGCTGAAATCATACACAAACACCAGATCAATCCATGTGGACACAAACAATAGAGCTCAAAAATGTCTATTCCTCTTACCTCCCAGCAAACATGCTCTCTGCTTTGGTTGCAATTTCAGCTATGTCAGGCTCTGATGCTATAGACAAAATGGGTGAGGAAAGGAGCATGTAGAGATCAGAATGAATGTCCAATGCAAGTATTTAATCTCTTAATGTTTCCACTTATAGAAATGTAAGGGTTCTCACGTGAGAATGAACCGTCCATTACGTTCTTGTCTTCAAATTCTTTCTTGTAGATGGACAATAGATAAGTTATCCTGTAATCCAACCTCACACTTAAGATGAACTGAAAACAAAGTAATAAAAGTTAATTAAAAAAATATTATAGAATACTGGAGGTTGATATAGATTGTATAAACCTACTTGTAGGATCTCTATGATCTTTAGCTTTGTGTCCATCACCATGACATCCTCACAGTCTGATAGAAAGTGCCCTTGGCCATATCTCAGGGAGGGAGAGGTGTCGGGCAGGCTGTGTGGCACACCTCGACTCATTACCATCTGAGTCATCATCTCCCCGACTCCATGGATAGTCCGTAGGACATTGTTGCCTAAAAATAGTCACATCTTGTTTGTATACTTCACACATTTCAGTAAATTGCTGTGCATTAAAGAATTAAAAAACATATAGCATAAGACACAAATGATCAAACATATAAAAGCAGAATAATTTAATTAAAAAATTCCATTTCTCTCTACCATTAAAATCAATTAAATCAATTAAAATCTCTTTTTCTTGGCTGTGTTGAGAAAGCTCCTCACCAGCCTCTGGGCTCTTGTTGAGCTTGTTCATGAAGGTAAGTGGGTGCTGAACAATATCCAGTATAGCCAGCAGTGTGCGTGTGAGACGTAGTAGTTCACTAAAACTATAGAAGCCAAAGTAAACCAGGTTACGAGCCAAATTCACGACCTAAAAGAGACAGGTCACACACAGAACATCCCAATTAGCTGAAAATATTTACCAAACATATAGAACTTTCAGGAAACAGAACCTAGACATAAGGACTAACTTTTTACCTCAAGTGTAAGCTCATTCTTGTCTTTATCCCCAAATGGAAATGGTTGACTGACCACATCTTTGAGGTAATCTTCCACAAAGTCCATAATGGGAGAAAACTTCCTCTTCATGTCATCTCTTAGGAAGTCAGTAGACTCGTATTCAAAACTGTGAAAAAACATTGGAATCAAACAATGGCAGACTAAACATCATGCACTATGGCAGATGAAAAGCCATACTCTTGGATGGTGACTTCGGCAGGAATCTCAGTCCAGAGACGAGCATAGCGCACAGGCACCACAGATTCTTGAGGGTCACGGTCGACGTGCATATGCAGCATGAGGCGGCAGAAGGACGCTCGCAGGTTGTAAGGCAGACAGTCGTCGAACATACAGCGAAGGATCAAGTCCACAGGCAGCTGACTCGAGATCTGGTTTATGGCCAGGTACTGACGGTCCAGACACATTCGAGCAAACAAGTTTAACTGATACCTACATGTAAAACAATGAAGAAACACAAATTACTACTACACCAATGTCTATGTATATATACTGTTAGCAAATATGGGTTTTCAATTTTGACAATGCTTTGTAAATTTGTGTGAATAGTCATTGTATACACATTTGTATTTATGATCAAATTTTTATTCAGCCTTTATTTAACCAGCTTGCTTAAAACATTATTGTGACAATGATCTTTGACCTTTAAGTTTGTAATACTCAAGTAAACCAAGTATATCCATCAAGATGTTCAGACACCGAGTTAAGGGCATGAATATAGTAGAAATGATATTCATTATAAAATAGATTCAGTTTTCCACACAGGTGATAGTGATGACCACATTGCAGCAGTCACCTGTAGTAGATGATGCCGTCGACATCCGTCTTGTGGTCGCCCTTAACATCTTGGGCCAGGTGTCGGATGGATTTGCCATGAGGCTCCTTGTTGACATCGATCCAGTACAACCAGACCTCCTCCTCCTCCACCTCATCGTGGAGCAGAGAGGACTCCAGGGTGATCTCCGTGTTGGAGATTAGCCTGGGGAGGAGAAACCAGAGTCTGTCACGTACAGCAGCTACAAGCAAACTGCACAAATTACACTCTGTCAGAGATGTGCTGCTGGAAATGCATGTATTAATTTCACAAGATGCACACTGAGGAATCAGCACTCTGTGGAGGATATTTGGAAGTTTAAAAATGAACGAATGAAATGTGACAGGATCCATCAGGAGGCTTTAAATATAGATACTGTGGGATGTGACTCACTTGGTCTGGATAAGGATATCTGCGTTGGTGGGATCCAGCATAAATTTACAGATAAGCTCTTGTGTGACTGGTATGGCAGTGTTGTTGGATACACATAGATCCGAAAGATAATCCAGGAATCTGAAACACAGAAATAGCATAAACAGTGTGGAGAAAATAAAACTACACAGGTTTTAACATGTGAAGACAAAGCACTGTCAGTATGGAGCGCAAGGTGGCAGCGTGGTTAGCACTTCGGCCTCACAACAGGAAAGAAGCAGGCTGGTCAAGGCCCTTCTTTGTGGAGTCAACATGTTCTCCCCATGTTCCTGTGGACTTTCCCAGGGTTTGTCTTCCTCCCACCGTACAAAGACATACTTTACAGATAAATCTTAAAAGCCAATAATGAATGTGTGATGGTTTTTTCCCCATACATGCATCTGTAGCTTTAGTTGTAGCTATTAACTGCTGCCTCATGGCACATAATGCCTACAGCAGCTAGAAAATCATTTTATCCACATTGCTAGATTATGTGTATGGGTTGCCAATGAACATTTTAGATATGTTAATTCAATAAATTAAATAAAAGGTCTACCACCAAAACAGTGGAAGCAAGGGGCACAGAGATGCAACTTATAGTTACATCTAAAACAATAATTATCAATGGGCACAAGACAATATTTCCACTGTGTAGGTAAAAATAAAATTGCACTCAGGAATACAACATTGTTTCGTGTGAAAATGTAAATCTTTAGTTGTCTGATTGGAGGTGTGTGTGTCTCACCTGGGCTCTCGGTTACGTCTCAGCAGGTTGACAAAGGTCTCAATCTCTTTGGCTGTGATGTGTTTTTCCAGCAGTTTGCGGTTGTTGTGCAGCAGAGCTGTGATTGTGTCCTCAGCAAGGATCTCATACCCAATCTGGGACTGCATGATTGTGAACTTCTTGGCAATGTACTCCTAGAAGGCACAAAGAAAATGTGATAATCACTTGGTAGAAAAGTGCTCAGAGAATGGATGGAAATGTAATGTAATACAGAATCTAGAATCCACGATACACTATTGCAGTATTAACAATCATAAATATCTATATGGCAATGAACTGCTTTAGAACCAATTATATTCTAGTATTTTATGTTTCCGTTTAGTATATCAAAATGTAAATATGTGAATAAACTTTACTTTTACAATGCCAAATAAGATGAAGTATATAGTCATATTGTTAATGTAAAATGTAATATTTTTGCTGCAAATACCGTGTTTCATTGATATCTCATATTTGTCCTGTAAAATTACAATAATCAACACCTTTGAGTTTATTTACTCAATATATATGCATTTGTACTTCTGGGCCTCAAAATGCTACTATACTGCTGCAAACTCAAATGGGAAAGTAGATGCATATGTAAAATATCAATACTGTATCTTATATAGTACATACATTTATGGATATGTGCCAGGTTCTGGTAAGATACATGTTCTGTAGAGATGGGGTCCCTGACACTCAGAGACAATCTTGTATGGTTGTTACAATGAGTCAATGAAAGAAAAGACCTGCCGGTTTTAATGATTTAGAAGCTTTAATGATTAGTATCTCTTAAGCTTTAATATTTTTTTAGCCTTACAAATAATTCCAATAAGCCTAAAGTGTACCCCATCTTGTTTAATAAATATATTGACTTTTGAAGGAAATTGAGCAACAGGTGCGTAATGGAAACAGATAAGCCTGACAGCTTACTGTAAACCTGGACTGGTTTAGCATTAAAGGAGGACATGCCTGGTTTTTGCGATAGTCCTGTTGGGAGTGGCGCAAAACTCTGTAGCACAGTCGTAGCATGTACTTGAAGTGAACATGGCGCTGGTCCCCCAACTCCTCCAACTTCAACATTGGGTCTTTACCCTTTATTTCTTTGAACGGAGCCTTGAGAATGCCAAAGATCTTTGGGGATAGAGAAATAAGTGTACTTTTAATGAAGAATGCTATACATAAAAATTAAATGACACTACACTTTCTAATTACAAAATACAAACTGATGTGATGCGTGTATTTTTATTTATTTGTTTAATCTGTTTCTCCGCTGACCTGGGCGAGGATGTTCTGTTCTCTCATGAGTTTCTGTCTCTCTCGGTCGGGTGTGGAGGTGACCACAGATAGGACGTCCTGACCATTGTTGGGTACAACACACACAAAGAATACCAGGTCCTCCAAGAGCTTAATAACAAACCTAAAATATGCATAAAGAAAATAAATAACACATTACAGAATAACAAATGCACTCTGTTTGACTCATCTTTGGCCTCGTGCTCGTCTGCTTTTGAATACCTTCTTTCATTTGGAGTGATATGGCCTAACTTAAGTTTCCCCACTGTTGCCTCCAAGACTTTGTTAGCGTCATTGGCAAAATCCAAGTCCCTGACCTCAGAGCGGGCAACAGACACAATAGCAAAGGCCTCTTTGTCCTCTTTGGTGGGACATGTTCCAATCTGTTGCAACAAAAAAATACTTTGTCATGGACTTTTTAAATTATATGTTGGTGTGGTAATAAATATTTACCATAAGCATAACTGGACGCTCCTCTTCTGTATCTATGGGGACATTTGTACTTGTTACCCAAGTGTTTGTACATAAATGTCTCAGTCTCACATAAGAGTTTCTGTGGAAGAAAGAGAAGAAAAAGAAGTATATACATATCCTCTTGTCCTTTTACTGGAAAAAAACATATTTTTTAAATTCTCACTCAAAAAGAGATTCTTTTATTTAGAAAACCTTTGACATAAAGAGTATTTGTCGTGAAATTGTTCTGGGTAAAATGTTTCCTGTTACTTTCTATTTTCTTTGTCCTGATGCGTCTGACTGACCTGGGCACCAGACAGTCGGCCCGCTGCAGAGTGGTGGCGTCCAGCTCAAACAGGGAAGAGATGTCACTCCCATGAGGCACAGAGACCAGAGTGAACGCGATCTTTTCTGCTGCATGTTGCTTCCTCCTGGAGAACACAGTGCCAGTCTCACGCTGCTTCGGCTACACACCAACAACAAGATAAACAAACTTTTACAACTTCAAAGACTTTAAAGTTGCAATGTTATTATGCATTTGGTAAAGCAATTTAACATTCTGTGTTTTATGTACATCTTTTTGGTTTTGTTCAACAGGATAGGGTATAGCAGTTAAACACAGTCTTATGTCTGCACTGGCCATTCGCAGTAACTCTTAGTCATCATTATTCTGTTCACTCAATTTAGTTTGCCCACTAGGGCAGCACTCTCTTTACTCCTGACATGCTTCTATCACATTATTTCTATTGCCTATAGCACAAGGGCACAATATAGAATGACAATAGTTTACTACATTTTCAAGTCTCACTGTTGCTTCTTATAAAAATAATTTTAATACATTTCCAGCAAAAGGATGACTGTACGAGCCTTGTCTCATATTTCTATATTTTAGATCAGACTGATAAATGAGCCCAACCACTGATTAAAACCATAAGTGAGGATGTGAAGCAAAGTACACGGTCATAGCTTCTTACACTAATGAGGTATCAAGTAGGAATTGTAGCCTGAGCCTTGTCTCTGTGGCGTGTTAGACACTGCAGTATGTTGGTTTGTATAGTGCTGTGTGCAGATGTAGCAGATAATAGCATGGCTTAATTTCTTCCACTGTTCTGTGCATGTCAATGGGAAGCTCCCTAGAGTTGCTTACACGCCTCAGCTTCTCTATCCTCCCACTCCCCTTTCCTTGCCATTGGTGAGTCACCCCAGCAGCTTAGCACAGGCGAGTGGAGCTGAGCAGACAGCACGTCTGCCTCCCTCCATCTCCTCTCGCAGGGCACCCCCACACCCAGACGTTATGTAAGGAGCCCCCTGTGAGTCTGAAATTCAGCATGTGCATGAGGAAGTGTGAGGCTGAGTATGTTCCTTGCATTGGCAGAATACAAATGTGCAAGGTGGCTAAACGCTTTAAACAATGTCTAGATATAGATTCTGACTTTGGCAGAGTTTTCTGTGTGTGTGTGTGTGTGTGTACAAGCACTTTAGGAGTATAAGGGAACTGGGGATATTTCATAACTAGAGGAGGATACTAAGAGAGAGTCTGCCTTATAGTTTCACGGATACTTTTTAAAATCTAATGGTATGTAATGAAAAACCAACACCTTCTGATTGTGGCTATTTGATATGTTAGTCTTCAAATACATCAAATATTTATTTTGTCTAATCCATGCACTTTAAGAGCCGGTCATTTAAAACATAAATCTGTACTTGTGACTCACCTCTCCTTTAGAATCCACTGTGTCATCTCTGAATTCAGGGTTTATCTGCAGAACAATACTCTCATCAGTGGGCTCAACAATTACACTTCAGTGCTGGTCCTTTCATTATTAATTTCACATCACTAAACTGTGCTTGTCTAAACTAACAGTAGAAGATGGCTCACAGTAGCAGTATCAGTGGAAATACTGCCACCTACAGCACAGAACATTCAATGTAAATAAGTGTTACTTGTTTCTGAGAGGATCTGAACTCACTCTGCTATTTGTGTTTAAACTATTCCTAAACAACACAAATGGGACAAAAATGAATAAAACTCACTTCAGCTGCGAGGTAATTACCAGTCGCCAAGTGTTTAAAGCGAAAAAGACTGTTCCACTGGCCAGCTCCACCTCTACAGGGGTCATAGTGCACAACCTGTTAAGACAACACACCAACAATAAACCACCTGTGTCATCTTTACAATGCTCTCCTTTTGTGCTAAAATCACAGATAAATCATTGATAGGAAGGACTAGGACTCCAATCCTATGTGCAACAGGAATAAAACTTTTGCACTGCTGTAACCCCAGGCCAACTGCTAAGGTTACATGAGAACATTCTGGCAACAAAAGCAAACAGACAATAGGAACTTATTAGACAAGTTGGTAAAGAGGAACAGTAGGAACAATTGGCAATGGTGTTAGTTTCAGTGATAAATTAAATACAATAAAATAAAAACATTACATGTATATTATTCTAAATACTCTGCTTGAGCTAAGTAATTAAACGGAAAATGAATTACCATGGTAACGAAAACTCTCTAAACTAAAGAACACTTTCATAAAAGGTCAAAATAATAACTTTTGACCAAAATAATTAACTTATAGTTTTAATTATCTATAAGAATTACTGTATCAAAAATAAAATGTAAAAGTTCTCTTGTGTCAAACCTCGACTTCCCAGAGAGCCTTGGAGCTGGTGGCGGAGGTTGCAGACTGACGCAGAGTGGTCCTGAGAAAGACGTGCTGTTGGTTTTTGTACTGATCACCGGTGAGAAACTTCTCCTGCTCAGCATGGAATAACCTCACCACATCTCCCTGACAGAGCACATCAATCATGAGACTTGAGTATGGTAACATGGCCTTAAAGTTCTATTCAGCTTTTTTGTGTTGCTTGTGTACAGAGGTTGTATTTCCCGGCTCTTTTGTTCTAGATAGCTGTTTGTGTGGACACAGTCTCAGGTCCTGTCCAGGCTCACATAAAACATGTACAGCTTCTAAACATATATTTAATTGTCCAGGGAATACTTTAGAAAATGCACTGTTTTTCCTGACACCATACACTACACCTGTACATTGCTTCTCTGAGCTGGGCCATTTATGTAAGTATAGCACTGTTTTAGAACAGGAACCTGTTTTATTAAAAGACATAGTCATTTATTTTTATTTATGCTTTTGCTTCTTCTTTTTTGAGTAATGATAATATTGTCATGTTAATTGTCATGTTTTACTCCACACTATTGAAAAAAAGACTAAATTGAAAACTGACGGTTTATGGTACGTACACCTGATGGCAGTGGAATCTTACTCTAACTGACTTGACCATTAAGGTTATAGTCAGTATCACATAGATACAAGAAATTTCTTGGAATATGACAAATAAATGCATAATAAGCAAAATAAAAGCAACCCACCCCTTTGAGCACATCTTCCCTGTAATCACTGAATTTCATGAACAACGTCACTTTCCAGCTCGTGTTACAGTTGACCGCATTAACCTGCAAAGTGAAGAGGAGAGAAAACAGGACAATGATCAGACAGATGTCAGAAAGAAAATCTTTGAAATCAGGCATGGGACAATAAACGCTTTAAAAGATATAAAGCATCATGGTAATTAACCCACTAAGACCATGGCATACTCTTCATTGAATATATTCTGATGTAACAAGTGCAGGGAGTTCTGAATGAAAATAACTGCATTTTAGGTGTTGCATTAAGTAGGCATGGGACAATATTAGAATTCTGTATCACAATTAGCCACATTAAATGTGATTAACGATATTACAATAGTTATGAAATCACACTTATACTACTATATTTGAAAATGTCACTAAAACATACTGGAATCACTTTACAATACTTTTTGTGGTAAAACAAAATTGCACTTTGTTAAAAGTGAAATTAAAATGAATGAGGGCTTGACATTAAGCACTTTTAAGCACTTGCCCACTGTGCCCAAACAAGTTCAAAAATGTTTTTTTTTTAAAGGACTTGAATTAACAAAAAATGGATATTAGTTTAATAGTCCTCTTTTTCTAAAAATCTAAAACTAGTGTAAATTCACCTTATTAAATTATTTAGGCAATTCTTAAAAACATTTAACAAAATTAGCAATAGTCTGTTCTGAGTCAGCCTCATTTATTCAAAGAAAGCTTAATTTCATTTTTAGTTCATAAAATTATTTGAAATAATAGACATATTGCATCTAAAACATGTTCTGTGGTCGGACCCCCCAGACCTCCATCCCCAAAGGGGGCTCAAATATAGTTTTACTCCATAGGCCCCACATTCCTTGTTTGGACCCTGCTGCATGAAGCTCACAGCCTACTCCTGAACCAACACAGCCTCGACTTAAACTTAAACTATTAGTTTACTACTATTGATCGTCTACAGCCCTGTTCTGTATTGGACACAGACTGAAGCTTCATTTTAACAAAACCTTCGCTCTAAAGTCGCGCAGAACAGAGCAGGCCACAGCGATGGAGCAAAAATAAATAAACTAAAACTAAGCAAAATGAAGCAAAAACCAAGAAAGACTGCAATGCAGCATTTTAATCTACTGTATTTATTAATGATGGTCTTAAGGCCTGAACAAACATGTCCAAATGGCATTGCGGTGAAAAAATAAACTCTGGCGATTATGTTGATGAACGATTATCCCAATGATAATAACATTGGCATATATATAATCTTCTATTGCCCCACCCCTAACATTTAGTACAGTTTAAGAGGCGATTGAGACAAATACTGTGAATTTGAAGTATCTCGCTGAAAGTCTCAAAGTTTCTCAAATCACTTGATGTGGCCAAATGAATCGACCAGCACCACCAACGCAATCAGTGAAAGACAATATAGCATTGCATTTATTTTCTGGAACTAATGCTAATTGTATTGGATTATGGCCGTTTGAAATGAATAACATGTAGAATTGTGATACTATCCAAAACTCACACCATCCCCTGCCTTTTTGCAAAGAACTGCACAGTAAAGTATTACCTCTTGGCAGCCATGGTTGTCCAGTAGCTCTATGTTACTGGCATGAAGAGGCTGACCTGCATTCACTGGCATCAATACCACCTTGTCTCCAACCACCACCTTTAAACCAATCAGAGACGTTATATTAACAAGGGGACACAAAATCTATTATTTATCAATGTGTATAGTGTCCAGATAAACAGTAATTACTAAAAAATGAGACAAAATAATATGAAAAACACAATAAGTGCATCCATGCAAGTGCATTGTCTAAAAGCTACAATTGTCTTTGGAAAGTCATTCATGCCATGACAAGAGAGCACACAGAATGCTCCAAGTCCACTTCTATTTGACACTGAACCCGGTGTTAATGAGCCAAATACAGGCACACTAATGGTACTGCAATCCAGTCAAGTGCTGGCTTTGAAAAGAGCCATACAGTGTAACTCTAATTGTTATTAACCAAATATGTAAAATCTTTACCCTAATTGTTTACATGCAACCAAACATTTATTCTCAAGAAAAAAAAAAAAAAAGATGCACAAACACCATGCACAATCAAAAGCAATACCTTTAACCATAGGATGCTAAAGCCAAAGGGAAGGACAAAATTAGACATGTTACTGAAACAAGACAAACAAGTAACAGTCAGTCTACTCATTGAAAGGTTTGACAATTTTGGTGAAAAACTAAACCGTTTGATTGATATTATTGTGGGTTATAAATGAGACATACATTATCTCCTTCAGTGCGGAGTTTCCAGAAGGGCTGAATGTTGAACCACGAGCCCTCATTTCCATCCGAGTCCAAAGAAACTCGCATGGCATTTTTCTCCAGTAATGCAGGCAGACGCTTGTTCACTGTCAGGTACTTATTACTCTTAATGTGAAGGAGCTAAAAAAGAAAAGTGACAATTTTTAATAATATATTGTTTTTCTGTTTAATGTTATATTTGAATTCCATAACTAATTGCTATTTGAAGAGCTTAAAAAAGAAAACCTGAAAAACAAAGATAGACTGATAGAACTTGACACCATTTGTATTGTTTAAATAGATGAGCTGTACCTGGATGACATTGCTGTATTTGACAATTTCTCCAAGCAGCTTTTTATTCTCTGAATCATTCTGTTTCTGCTCCAGCTCTGCTGCATGCTGGGATATAAGAAAAATATATTATTTTTTTTGTTACAACTTACAAATAAATCCCCAAACACAAATAGTGAATGTATCTGTGGCGTGAATGAATAATGTAAAGCGTCTTTGCTTCCCCTGAATAGCGCTATATAAATTTGATGTAATATTAAAATAATAATAATAATAATAATAATAAACCTGTAACTTTTTGAACAAGTCGGCCTCTGTGTTGTTGTTTCCTTGTTTGCCTTGCTTTGCTTTCCAGAACTGTTTCTGCGCAGAATACCTGTTCATGGGACACACCTTGAAGAGACAGTCTGTGGGAAGAGGAGACAAGCTTAAAGCCAACTACAAACTGCGAGTGTGCTGTTTACTATAGGGAATAAATGTGCTACCTAAAAGAATGTAATAGAACCCCATTTACAAAACACTGAACTACAACATTAAGTAAAAACGAGTATGCGAGTTAAAATTAGTAATATAATCTCACAGACCTCTGAACTTTTTGGGAGGGTTGGCAAGGTCTCCAGCTTCAGGCTGAACCACACAGCGGTCATCAACAAGACTAAAAAAAGAAAATAAATTAAAAAAAGACACAGGCCAAATGACAATGTGCACTGTTACCCATTCTAACCTTTGCAATTCAAACACATTTTAATCACGAGTTGAGTGACTGTGCTTTCTACGTTTGCACAGGCAAATGTTCATGCAGTTACTGTATTTGAATACACTGTTTAAAGCCACACGTTAGCGGCAAAGGAAAAGTAACAGCTGCGTTCAGAGCCATTCCCATTCATCTTCAGCCCGATGTTTACAGCATTTGTGAAAATCATTAAAAATAGATACATAATGAATGAATGAGCAGATTCTGACATTCTGGTCAAACTTGTGTTATTGACATATTCTTATTTTTTGGATAAGCCATTATTTTACATAAGGTGTTTTGTGAGGTTTTGGACTTTGTATCTGAAAGGAACTTGCTCAGCATTTAATTTTGCCAATTAGAATGTCAAAACTTTGTACCTCAGCATCTCAAAAACTGCTCTGAACACAGATAGAACCTTATCATTTGAATGGGACACCTTAACAGCTTGTCATCTTTTGGTTCTTGTTCAATAGTACACTGCACAAAGCCCTCCAGATACTCCACTAAGCAACTACATACAAGATCTAGATTTAACTGCCTTTTAGTAAGTGTGGTTTTAAATGGAATTAAAACAGGAAACAACATGTGAACAACATCAGGTAATGCATGTTATAACAAAGCTTTTCAACAATGTTGTGTTGCCCTACGGTGCAGCCACGTCGTGTGTAAATTCTTGCACCTGATGTGTTTTTAATGTGTTTAGGCCAAAATAACAGCATAACAGACTGTGACTAAATAATTGATTTTTCTCGATTACATAGGTCTTGTGATTGTTGGGAGCCAAAATTGAAATTAAAAATGTAGTTAATTGCACAGCTCTATGTTAATAATCAACTGTGTATCATAGTCCCCCAAAGGAACTAATAATTATCTCTGTTTAACACAGATTAAGAATATGTCTTGGGCTTTTCTTCTTTCTTTCCTCTGCTACTAATGTGAACATACTACATACTTCACTCGACATTTCTTGGTCTGATAAAAAGAAGAAGAATCAAGAAGTGACCAAATATATAGTCTTACTGTGATATACCTTAACAACTTAGTTTGGTGCATACTTTTGAACAGAAAAATACATTTACTTTAATGTGTGACATACATTATACAAGAAAAATTAACTAAGGGAAAATTTAACAAACTAAAATTATTTATGCTAATTTGGTTATTCTGTACCTATTTCAGAAACAGCTGAAGGGGAAGCAACAAAAGAAAAGTTTTAAGGGGAAAAAAACAGTGGTGTGAAACTAAACAAGTGTACAAACAGAATATTTGACGCATCTAAGTGAGTGGCACTCTCAAATGAGAGCAAGTTTTTTTTGGGACCTAAATGTAGGTCTTAACTCTGAGCTTAAAGTGCAATCTTTATAGGAAATATAAATAGTCATAACAATTTAACCAGCTAAAACTCTGTAGGATTAAATCAAATTAATATTCTGCACTTTTCTTATGCTATTCACGCACAATCCTGTCCATTCATCCCACCCACTAAAGAAAGAAAGATAATGCATTGCACAATTCATCCAATTCATACAAAGCCTGCACTCAAGTGAACCCAGCCATTTCCTATTTATGCCACATCTATTATCAGCCCAAAGATTGTCTATTATTTCCTCTTGGTCTGCCTGAAAGTCACAAAACACAATAGAGCATAGGAAGCAATATCAAGAGCTAAACAGCTAAAGAGGAACTACCTGGAAAGCCTCATAAAAAAGTAACCTTACGTGCACAGAGAGTGCTAAACAGTTCAAACAGAGGGGGCTCAGATGGACACAAAGTGGGGAAGAGTTTGCTCTGTAACCGAGTTAAACATGAACTAATGATAAATATTACTGGGCAGGTCAGAGTGAGGCTAATTTTAACCCTATTCCTCAAAGAGCAGACAAGGACAACAACACAGTGCTCAATGTGATACGTGGGACATTGCACTTAAATATGTTAGTGTCTGTTACAACGTGTTGCAACCTGCTGACTGTACCCTCATGTAACGCTTTCTATTGATATATTTAGTCCTCAAAAACATTACAAACAGGATGATTATTATATTCTAAACAGTTTCACATTTCAGTTAAAACACTGAAAATGTCAGACCTTGGGTTCCAAGACACAAAGTCACAAATAAATCTATGCAGAAAGCCTTGTGGAGGAATTGACTGTTGTTTAGCTTGGGAGGTGTGTAAAGAACACACAGATTTTGTGTTAACCTTAGTAAACATGGGCTGGGGCCTTGTCATGTTGATCTCACAGGGAGAGAGGCTCTTTGCTTTAGATACAGCTTCGTCTCTATGGACCTTGGCAAGAACTGGCACAGCACAGTCTCTGATAAAATACTGGCCTACATGAGTTATAAAAATGGGCTGATAAGAATGACTTTACGTGCTTCATAACAATAAAAGGAGTGAAGTATTGCTTCCATAGACTTTTATGTGAGGTGGAAAACATTGCTACTGTAAGCTGAAGCCTATATTTGCACTGACACGGACCTTAAAACCTTTTAAAAAGTGCAGGAAATAGAGTGAGGGCAAAGGGAGAGATGTGGGTGGGGCAGGCTCATTCCTCAGCTTGTTCTATGCAGCTTGTTCTTCAGGCTCAGAAGCCAGAGTGCACCCGAAACCAGCCAAGCATGTCACCTTCCACTGCCATGCTCAGTTTCAGAGGAAATACAGCTTGTTCAGACAGAGTGGTGTTGGTAGTGTATAGAGTGACACAGCCATAAAACAAGAGTACTATCATTTAACATTTACTTATTGTGCAGAAAACCTTTTAGTTAATCTCCTAAAACAAGTAAACTATATCTGCTAACTTTGCTCTGCTACAAGAACAGAATGAAACGATTTCCTTAAGGTATAGCCACTAAAGCAACACTAATTTAGCATTAATATGAGTCTAATATACAGCCTTTTATATCGGGCCCACTACCATCTCATGGGATGTGTTGATTTGGCAAGCCTCTCATGAGAGTAACAGCCCCACAGTGCAGTTCTGTAGTGGGTTTAAATTCTGAAAAGTTACTGGTCTTGCTTTAAGATTTCCTTGAATATCTAAATAAAATGATGAAAAACTATGATAATACAGTTCATATATCAGTTTACTAAACAGTGCGTGTAAATGTTTCATCTGATCTGACGAAAGTGGACCCCTCCCCCACTGGACCCACTGGGGACCCGGTTGTGGACACGTCTGATGACCTCAGCGCCTCAAGAAGTGTCAGAAAGCACAATGCACCTGGGCAGCACGCAAATGGTTCGATTGGCGTTAAGAGTTTCCTGAAAAGCTGCATGGGCTCAGTTCTCGCATATAACGTTTTAAAGTTTGTAGTAAAGACAAGCCGAGTGTGAAATATGAAACTACTGTTTGAGAGATTTCATTTCAACGAAACTCCCCACTGAGAAAGGAATAAGATGCAGAATGTAGCACTTACCCCAAAGTACTGATGAAGCCATTCACAGCGCCTTCCGCGTAAAGAGACACGATGTCTCCAATGTGAAGAAAACTGGATCTGTGCTCTGACATTTTTACTCGTCTAACGTAAGTCCTAGTTTCCCATTTAAACAACTTCCACCTCTCTTCGCTTGCACAAGTAATCCAGAAGTTACAACGCCTCCGGTTTAACGGCACTCCTCATGTTATTCTCTTTTCCTGGGGTCTGCATTTCAGAAAGTTGATGAAGAAAAGCGAAAGTATAAAAACTGCTGCCGATGTTCAAAAAAGCGTTGTGTGTTTTTTTTTTTTTTTGCACTTATTCAACTCCTTCCTGTATGTGAGACACAGCAGAGTGCTCTTCTTCTCATCCACTTCAGGGGGAGGAGTCTGCTGCTGTCAGGGCTGAGGGCCAGTTGCATTCACTCAAATGTGTGATATTTTTATTCATCCTACTCTTTTGTGCTGCCTTTGGTGTGAAGTTGAAACCAGAAAACTGTGTAGAGATGAAAACATCATCGATTTTTAAAGCATGCCGATTGTGACCCCAAGCAAATATACAAATATAGTTTTCTCTGGTACACCAAAGCACCATTTGTTCATAGACAAGGTAAGGCCCCACGTTTGACGAGTGACATAATAAATCCGTAACTTCCCAAAAGCAGGTGACAAATGATGAAGGGGTGTATGCACTCCTCATTTTGTGACACCAGGGAGCGCTAAAGCTCTAGGTTCACCATCTTCCATTCGACCGCTCTACACCGCCCTCCAGTGTTCAGTTTGTTAACGCAAACTTGTTCTTTAACATGTGTAAACTGTCAACAAAAGGATCAGAAAAGGTCATTACATAATATTTTCAGCGACATGGTTTACTGGGTCACTTGTGGCTTTTCCGAAAATCTATTTATAAACTCGGCCACGCAATAGTTACATACACACTGTAGTATCTGAGAATAAGTGATGTTAATAAGTAGTGTTTCTACTCTGATCACACTTGCATGGAAGTTTTACTGCAATGAAACCAATAACAATTCTCTATAATAAAGTAGTCACAGGTTACTCTTCTTGGGTGACGCTAGAGAGAAAGAGAAAGGAGAGATAATCGGTTCCCACGCACACGCGCATGCACGCACGCAGCCAGTCGCACCTTTCCCCAGTCTGTGGACAATGCACGGCTCCACTCCCTCGTTGGCTGCGCACCACACAGACCTGTTTACCAGCTAGCTGCCGCTGCTGCGCTCTCTCAGCTTGACTCACTTCTTTGCTTTGTCACTGAACGGCCCGTGCGCAGGTCCTCGACAGTTGGGCTCTCGGTCCCTTCGCTCGTCCCCTCGGACCGCAGTTGGATGTAAGTAAAGTGTTAACGAGACTCTTTCCAAACACCCGTTCTTTGTGCTTTCCCACAGCTCGTATGCCGTATTATGCAGTTGTTTTACTGTAATTGCTGAGTCCAGTGGTGAAACGTGAGATTGTATTATGGGCTGATGTTGTTGTGTCTAACCTAAGCGATCGCGTGGCACAGAACAAACAATGATATTTGTCTAATTTGGTGAAGGCTGAGACTTAACCATGGCTAGAGAGGAACACGAACCTAACTGTAGCATCTGTGTCTTGTGCTGTTCCTGATACTTATCACTGATGGACATATAGGCTATTGTTCCACATTGTAAGTCATTGTGCGTAATGTAGCATTAATCTTCCCTCTGTTTCTTTCCAGACTTTTTCTTTTATACCCCCTCTTCACTCACACAGGAGCAATTGCGTGGGATCACGTTGTATTTTGGACTACAGTTTTGAACCTTGATAAAATCCCCTTTCAGAGGATTAGGACTGTTAGTGTGTGCACAGTCTGCTTCATTTTCCCCAGTGGGTATTGACACATTTTTATTCTCTTTTTTTCTACAGAAGGTGACTGGCGTTACAGTGCTGGAATGTAACAGGATTACAATCTGACCTTAACCCAGAAGAGGCTAACGGAACCAGACCATTAGATCACACGTTTTTTATTATAAAGTGTGCTGCACTACAATGCTTTTGCTTTTAAAATGTCTACAATGAAGCATGTCATTCTACAAGAGAAAGACCAGGATGTTGAAAAGAAGCTGGACTGGAATTATATGGAATGGACAGAAAATGAAGTTGAGACCACGGATGTTTCAAATGCACAAACTCAAACTGACTGGGGGCCTCAGACTCGAACTGAGAAGGAGACTCAGACTAGCAGTCCTGTCATAATGCACATAGACCTAACACGGACACATTCCAAGCTGAGACATTCGTCCCTGGACAGTGATGGCTTGGCCGCACCTTATTTTCAGTTTGACCGTCAGGCACCTGGGCGTATCTCCACGTCCCCTACACTGAGGAGAATGAGGAGCACCCGCCAGCTTCTGTCTGACTCCCTGGAACCCCTCATGATGGGGAGTACTCAGGAAGAACCCTCCTCAACAAGTACACCAGCCCCCATGAGCCCTCGGTCCCCATTTTCCAGAGTCGTATCTCCTCTTGCAGTAAATCCTGACTCTGATGGGGAGATCTGTCAGGTTCAGCAGCACATTTCATCTACAGGCCGACAAAGAACCAAATCCCACAGATCAAAGACTTTTGACAACGGTATCACTTCCCCGAGACAAGAATGTCACATCAATCATCTCAGTCTTTCTAAAGATTTTGTATTTCCTGATAGCAGTAAATCAAAGGTGAGTTTTAAGTGTTTCTGGAGGTTAATGAAATCTGGCATATGTTTAAAATAATGTGACGTGAAATTGAAAGTGAAATTGGTTCCTTTATTGTCACGCAAGCCTTTACCACCAACACGCTGCTGTAGATTTTTCTTTAATTTTTTTTTATCAAAAGCCTATAAATTAAATAGCTACACATTCCTTCCTTGCGGAAGCCTTCTTTCCATCGCCTGCCTCCTGCAGTGGTCACTTACAATGCAAGCTTTTGACAGCAAATGAATCAGCAGTTACATGCACTGACAGCTTTGACCAAACCCTCTGCCTCAAGAGCCCTGGGAAGTGCACTCCTTGGGCCCCTATTCACCACAGTCAGCAGTCACCTTATAATAGAGGGGTCAGTGAGCGATGGAAAAAGATAATGGGGAGATCTATTCAGCAGCTCATGGTATTCAACCGAGCAAATTCTCAATAGAGTCCCGACATTCTCCTCAGATATCGGACCCTTTTGATTCCAAGCAACCACTTAAAACATTAATTCAAAAATCTATCTCTTTGAAAGTGATATAGTGGTCTTGTTAGCTGTAGGAGGTCTTAGGACAATTTTTATTTATTTAGTGCAGAGTAAGATGTGCTAATTACAACTTCAAACGACTGCCTTTCTAATTTTTACACTGTTTACACATTTTGACACATGCACACAATATCTATCCAAATTTAAAGTTGCTGCAGTGAAAGTCCTCCATTTAATTTATGAATGTTGTGATACAAAGTTTGATATTTTCATTTTTCCAGACTCACAGACAATTTTTATTTTCATTTTGCAGGAAAAAGAGCCATGTCATAACAGGTAAGTGTACTTTGGACCACTTTGCATGTTAGCTGTGAGTAGTGTGCCAACACAAATATCAAAAGTCCACTTTTGCATATAACCCGTGATATAAAAAAGGGTGTCCGTATCAGACTGGCAGCCATCCGTCTGATTTGCATCAATGACACCTACTGCTGACAGTTACCAAAGTGTTTTATCAACATATTTGAATGGTAGCGTGTTTCTTCAACATGCGTTTTGCCTTGTGTGCTTGCTGGACACTCATGAGTCCAGAAGCCCCATTGCGCATTCATTGTGCTATGTCTTTGTTAAAGGACCATAAGTTTTTGAGAGTCCCATGGTTATGAATGTACTAGACAAACCCTCATTAAGGCTGTTTTCTCCTCCTGCCAACCACACCTCTCCTAATGGGCTGCCGACATTTCCCCTCACTGGATAATTAGGCAGCTATTGTCTTGATAATTACACCCTGACAATGTGCCGCTTACAGTGACCTGGCCTCGGGAGCCATTGGTAAGGACAGTTTTGTTTTTGAACATCATTATTTCTCGTTGTGCGGGAACAAAGCACCCCTTTTCACATGTGTTCCTGGTTGAGGCTGACACTGAGCCAGCATTCTGACTGGTCACAAAGCAACAGGATGTCATTGTGGGGATGCTGTGGAATGAATTGCAAGGATGCACTGACCTGGTTAGAGGAGTAATCTTGCCTTTCACCGTCCCATTAGCCTCAGGTGCTTCTGTGGACTGCTGAGTGTGCTGGGCTATACTGAACATTTGATCTAGAGAGGGGCTGTATCAGTTTACCAAGAAGAACACAAGCCCTACAGTAGCAGCAAAAGTGTCCTCCAGGGAAACTAACCGGGTTACACCTGTCACCTGTACGATAACTTATTTAACAAGTGTGCAGTTTAAACCTTTGAGCAGATTGGAGTTCACGTGTTGTGTTCTGTTCGCTGCTTGAAAAACTGGAATCAAGCTTCTGTATTCACTTGGGCCATTGTCATTTTGAAGGAAGAAAATGTCTGTAAACATTGTCACTCTTCCCCTCTACATGTACTTCTGTTTTAGTTTATTGTAGTGTTATCTTAATCTATTGCCCTAATCTGCAAGCTAAGCTTCCTTTTATTTATTTATCAAACTTTTTTATTTTTTTATTTGTGTAAGTAATTATTAATAAAGCAAACCTGAGAGTGTTGACTAGGTAACTCATAATCTGCCCACAAGTGTTTGTCAGCTAGAACTCAACTCAACCAAATACAGGTGTTGTGACTCAACCCTCAAGTATTTATTTTTTTTAATCTAAATTTTGAGGTTGTGCTTTTATAGGTACATTTAATGTTTGGCGTGTCCTGGTAACAATTGTTTTAATTGTACCTAATAAACCATGCATTGGTGAGTTTAACATTCATTTATGTAATAAAAAGATTTAAGAAAGTAAGCTGAGCCAAAAAAGACATGGGAACAGTGGTTGACTGAGCTTTGCCTAAGGCTAAAAGGCACCTACAGACATGCTTTGGTTGCAAAGTATAAAATGAAACTAGGCGGATTATAAACTGCGTGACAGACTGACAAATGGGATGGGCCATTAATCAGGACATATTCACACAAAAGCCAGACTTATTTGGGGCACAATGCAGATGGCATGTCAGTGGTATTTCATTCGCGTCAAATGACTAAAGGAATTCTATCATTTCCTCTGGCTTTTAGTATGCCTACAGATTCAGTAGAATAATAGTGATCCAAATAAGCATGTACAAGTGAAAGTCACATTTCCAAAGAGGGGTTATTTACATAGCGTGTCACGGCACTGGTAGTCAAAATCTTATCAAATCCAAAAAAGTGTTCTTGACTACAAACTCTGATATCCATATATTGTATTTGTTGTGTCTTCAGGCTTGAGGAAAGGAGGCGGAGTTCTGTGGTCGTCAGTTTACCGGGATTGGACATTTCACCAGGAGACCTTTTTGTATCTAACGGTGCAGTGGACTTACTGAATGGTTCACTCTCTGGTAAAATTCTGTGAAGTAAATTGTTGCAAAACAATATCATTAGTAAAAAAAAAAATTCCATCAGATTAGATCAACAAACATTCTAGATTATTATTATTCTGTACTTTTAATAAATGATCTTATCCTTGTTTATTACAGATGCTAAGAAGTCTAAGTGGCCATTTTCAAGGCGTAGTACGGTGGGTGTGACACTTGTTTTATAATTGGGTGTGTGCTTGTGAGTTTTGTGGCCTGTAGTGTATCGATGTACTTTTATTTAACAGTGGGCAGTTAGTCTGGACATTGTTCTCTGACCCACTTCCCAAAGCACATTATTGTGCTTCCTCTTATCCCTTCTGGCTGATTATATTTTATAATTGGTCACACATGAAATGCAGAACTAGGGGCAAATTGCAGTTTCTTCTAAATGTGTTTTTGCTGTCAATAAATTGTAACAATGATCTTTTTCTTGCACAGACCAAAGGGAAGTTACAGATTGGCACTGCATCCAATGTTGAGAAACAGCTATCGACAGTGCAGATTCAAGACTGGAGAAACTCTGATTTCCAAAAGTATAAGGTCAGTATTAACGTTTAAGCCCTAAAGGATTAAGTATATGTTAGCTTTGACATTACAGCATCTTATAATTCAAACAAAAGCAGTTTAAACAGCTAACAACCTGATTTCTAATTCAAATAAAAGTGTAAAAGACAAATAACAGATGTTATGTTAAGCAAGAACCAGAAATTCTAGGTTGAGCCCACACATACAAAAACAAACACTGAATTGCACTGTACCATGTTAAGATGGTGGAGGAAGCTTCACAGATTATAATGGTAAAACAAATGCAATGGCGTGTGACAAATACAATAGCTGCTTAATCTTTTCCTTCCTAAAAATCTACTCAACTCCCTTTTTCTCTGTGTGCATACAGGATTACTGTGTTGCAGAGTTCCTGCGGGACCAGTCCTCCCAGGTGAGCACCTCCTCTGACCCCCAAGGTTACAAGAGACAAGAGGCCATCTGGGAGCTCTTCACCAGCGAGTGTATTTACTTCCTGGACCAGCTCATGGTCCTAAAAGAGGTGACTGTCTCTACAACAAAGCTTTATATATTTACATTAGGATGCAGAGCACAAATAAATAGACCACACTGTCTCAACACCAGCTGCTGTGCTGTTTGTCTTGTCACTGAATTACTGTCTGTGAGGCTTCTCTGAAAACCTCCTGAATTTCCATTCTTTGTCTCAATGGATTAGAAATTTATTGCTGGTGCAACTTACTTGATTCTTTATCTGGCTTCTTTGTTGGATTCAGGTATTTTTGGCGACTCTCACAAACCTTGCAGACGAGGAACTGCCTAACTGACGTCGACCACTGGAGACTGTTTGCCAACCTCAGTGAGCTTTGTTTGGTAAGGCATTATGCAAATATGTATGGCTGGTCTTCTGATAACTACACATGAAAATTATTGATGATATGTAAAGTAGCATGTTGGATATTTACATAACAGGAAGATTACACAATGCTAGTCCAATGCAGATTATATAAGAGATAATATATCTATATATAATTTCCTATTGTTAAAATGTTCTAAATATAAAGATACTATCAATATATTAGAGTCAAACATCAACAAAACAGAAGACTGAGTAGGCCACATAGCTTGTAGTGACACCTGACACTGGATGTTTGCAGGTGAGCTTTGGTTTCCTGAACAACCTCTTTCGTGTCATCAAGGATACACTGGCAAAAAGCGAGGGTGATGGGCCCACCCTGCTGGAGCAGCTGAGCAAGGCAGGTGGTTAACACTTCACAACATGCAGACACAATGTCACTATATACGAGGCACTTTTGTGTATAACTGTTAGGGGTCGTGGGAGCTGGAGCCTAGCCCTGTTGCTTTGGATGTGGAGATTAATTTGAATCATCTCAATGATAGCAGGGCTAATACGTCTAGACACATTTTAAATATAAAGGCATATATTTATCATTCAGACATATTCTTTAAATAAAAGAAAGGTTCTTTATTAAGAATGAACAACTTCACTTGAAAATATTATCATAGCTCATTATGTGCAGGTAAAACATTAACATGTATTTATAAGATGTTTAGAGTTCAACAGATTTATCTACAGATGAAACAACGATTAAACTAAGAAATGTGTATCTATCTTTTGGCAGGCTTTTCAAGAGAGCATTTGTCATTGCCTCCAAAAGTACTGCCTGAACTACTCCACAGCTCTGCTTTATCTGGACAGCTTGAAACCTAGAGAGGACTTTGGATCTTATGTGAAGGTACAGAGGGGGACTGAGCACAGCTCATTTGTGTGTGAAAGTTGGTGGTAGGACTTTGTGTACCTTGACAACATGGCAGGCAAGGCAGTGCCAAGTCAGAGAGGACACACAATGCCTAAACAGCAAACAAGTGTTCAGTGTCACCACAGAATGCCAACCAGTGGAATGTGACCATTAGTCCCTTGTGTAACCTTCACTGTCATCCTATCTTTTAAGCCTGTGGGTTTTTTATTAAGTTTGGTTCACAGATATATTTTCTGTCATGGATTTAACTATCACCATGACGAGCTTTTCACACTTCTCACCTTCCTATTTTTCCTGCTCAGCCTGTCTTCACTTTCTCCCACTCTCTTTTCAGTGGTGTGAGAGGAATGAACAATGCCGGAGGCTACAGCTCCGTGACCTGTTGGTGGCGCCATTACAGAGGCTAACTCGATACCCACTTTTGTTAAGGAATATTGCAAAAAGACTTGAGACTGAAGACGAGATAAGAGGCCTAGAGGCTATAGCAGAGCAAGTGGATACAGCTATTTGTAAGTATGATACACATCTTCACATTGATATACTTAATTAGGCAACCACATCAAAACAAAGAAAACCTGAGCACATCACTGCCTGCCAGCACAAGATACTGACTTCACTGACTGAGTAAGCAAATTGTTGCTAGGCTTGTTCTTTGACTTAAGCACTTCACAGGGACCATGTCAGCAGCTGACAGGTTGATCATTCCTGATTTAGGAGGCAGATGATCTCAAGTCCAGCAACTAATTGTGGCCAAAGCATTTTCTTTGACTGCTTGTCAGTGGTGGTTTACAAATAGATTAGGATAAACCCAGTCTGTTAAGCAAATTCAAATAAGTTTATCTCAAGACAAACAGAAAGTCCTGTCTTTTAAAGCGAACAGGCCACATGCTTGGGTGGCAGCCAGGAAGGCTGAGCATTTACTCAATGTGCTGATGCCTATAGACCTGTTGCGGTAGTTTCTAACTAGATGGATAACCTGTACTAAATGTACATTGTAACTGTACATTTAGTACATTTGAACTTAACCAAAGCAACCTGGATTGGTTTACAAAAATGACCTCTAACCACACTATTTACCATAAACAGGTGTGGTCTCAGAACAGTGGATTGTAACTTTTATGCTTTGGGCATAAAGCATTTACTGTGAAATCTGATTCTGCTGTAATCTCCCATAAAACTGTCACACCTATGTTTAGAAGCAACCATTACTACACAGGACAGCTTAGTGGCAGAATATAATTACTTTATTAGTCATGATTTAAAATGGTAGAGCCATCTTGCATCTCATTCTGTATTAGAAATAATTGAGTAGCAATTATACCACATCCCATGTCTTTCCTGAGTGAAAATACATGGACATGTAATCACATACAACAATGACAGTTTGACAGGTCTTGGAGATAGTTTGTATTTACAGGAAGGCAAAAAACTAACACATGCAGTCTTAATAAGTGGTGTCACAAAGTTGATTTCCAACTGATTCATTAATTTCTAGGTTGCTCTGGTTTTGAGCATGTCCACATACACTCACCGGCCACTTTATTAGGTACACCTTGCTAGTACAGGTTGGACCCCTTTTTGCCTTCAGAACTGCCTTAATTCTTTGTTGCATAGATTCAACAACAGACTGGTTAGCACTCCTGCCTCACAGCAAGAAGGTCTTTCTGTGAGGAGTCTGCATGTCCTCCACGTGTTACCATGGGTTCTCTCCGGGTACTCCAGCTTCCTCCCACCGTCCAAAGACATACATGTATAGGTTAATTGGCGACTCTAAAGTGTCCCTAGTGAATGAATGTGAGAGTGAATGGTTGTCTGTCACTGTCTGTCTATAAATTGGCCACTGTCCAGGGTGTACCCCGCCTCAGGCCCAAAGCTGCTGGGATAGGCTCCAGTCACCCGTGACTCCTAATGGGACAAAGCGGTAGAAAATGAATGAATGAATGAACATTTTTCGGCTGCACATCCATGATGTGACTGCTGTTCCAGCACATCCCAAAGGTGCTCTATTGGATTGAGATCTGGAGACGGTAGGTAATTTGAGTAAAGTGAACTCAGTGTCATGTTCAAGAAATCTGAGATGATTTGAGTTTTGTGACATGGTGCATTATCCTGCTGGGAGTGCACTGTAGTCATAAAAGGGATGGACATGGTCAACAACAATACTCGGGTAGCTCTGTGCAATTAAACGATACTCAATTGGTAATATCCCCCACACCAGTACACCCCCACCACCAGCCTGAACCGTTGAGACAAGGCAGGATGGTGCCATGCTTTCCTGTTCGTTAGGCCTAATTCTGACCCTACCATCTGAGTGTTGGAGCAGAACTCAAGACTTGTCAGACTAGGCAAAATTTTTCCAATCTTCTATTGTCCATTTTTGGTGAGCCTGTGTGAATATTAGCCTCTGTTTTTCTGTTCTTAGCTGCTGCTGTAGCCCATCTGCTTCATGGTTTAACGTGTTGTGCGTTCAGAGATGGTTTTCGACATACCTTGGTTGTAACGAGTGGTTATTTGAGTTACTGTTTCCAGTCTGCCCATTCTCCTCTGACCTCTGACTTTAACATCAGCATTTTCGTCCACACAACTGGATATATTCACTTTTTTGGACCATTCTTTGTAAACACTAGAGATGGTTGTGTGTGAAAATACTCAGACCAGCCCGTCTGGCACCAACAACTATTCCACATTCAAAGTCACTTAAATCTCCTTCCTTTCCCCATTCTGATACTCAGTTTGAACTTCAACAAGTCAACTTCACTAACCTCTAGATGTCTAAATGCATTGAGCTGCAAGTTAAATATAGTTACTCAGGTTTACCACATATAACTTATACATTTAACATATTTTTTTAAAAATCAAACAGAGGTTTTGAGTATTTTGGTTATAACAGGGCAATGATGTAATTTTACATAATAAAGTTTAAATGTTGTAATATTTTCTGTCACAATCAGAATCCCACATTATTACATACTGTGTCATACCTCAATTCAATTTTAAATTAAGATGGTTTATTGTAAAATTACAGAATACTGTTTGTAATCACAAATAACTACATCTTGTGTTACCTGCTCATTCTGAAACATGTTGTTCATCCCAAGGTGATTTAGAGGGGAAGGTCAAATGGCTGGATAACTACCAGAAGGTTAAACAGCTGAGAGATGCCTTGGTGTGGCTGCCTGTATGGGAGAGAGACAAACGTGCCTTCATCCCAGAGGTTGGTTGTAGGTTTAAACCTAAAATAGATCTGTGTATAGTGCATGCATCACAGAAATAAGTACACTGCTTTGAGATTTTGTATCTAAATATAATATCTATATAGTAATAGATGATATCAGCGTGAGCAAAGAAAACCAATTAATTCTTTTTGTATAAAACATTCAGGATTTTCAATATGCAAAGTTTGAAATGTCTCCCTTGTTGTAAACCTGAGCTGACTGAATGCCTCTCTTACAGAATCTTAAACATCTGCTCAAGGCAGTCACCCTGGCGAATCTCATTTCTCACCGGAGTCTTCTTCATGAAGGGAAACTAGTGCTTACAGGTGAGTTGGTTTAACACCACCACTGGATTTACCTTATGTACTGTTGGAGTGTTTGTTTGGCTTATCTAATATCATCTTTGTTTTACCAGAGAACACAAAGCTAATTGATGTTTATCTGTTCCTGTTTGATGAATTTCTCCTCATCACAAAAATTAAAAGAAACAAAAAGGTATAGTGTCTGGACTTAGCATACTGATTCAAAAGGCAGTGTAGGCTCAAAATGACCACCTTTTGTCTCGTCTTGTTTTTGTAGCGCTCCATTGGTCCAGAACAGAATCCCCTGAGGCTGCCACAGAACCAGGAGCTAGATCAGCTGCTAAAGGAGGGATGCACCTTCACAGTTCTCGATCAGCCCGTCTCTTTGGACAGACTGCAACTCAAGAACATTGACCAGTTAAACGCTTCAAGTAATAATCTGAATATTGCTGCCTTAAGGGTTTTGTGTAACTGTCTATAGGTTTTTTTTTTATCCGATATATACCAGTCTAAAGTTTGGACACACCTTCTCATTCAAGGTTTTTTCTTTATTTTAATGACCGTTTACATTGTAGATTCTCACTGAAGACATCAAAACTATGAATGAACACATATAGAATTATGTAGTAAACAAAAAAAGTGTGAAATTACTCAAAACATTTTTTATATTATCAAAGTATTGTTTATAAAAGCTTTAACATTTCTTTTGCAGCGTCGGGCCTGCCTAATTCCTTTATAATCATGCACCAGAATCGCTACCAGCAGTGTATAGGCGCTTTTATCCTGCAAGCTGCATCAGAGTCTGCCAAAGTAAGTCGCTTGAGTGAGTTCATCCAAGGTTATTTGATATACATCCTGTTCATGTCTAACATTTAATGTTCATACAATACCTTCAGCTGTCATTGCAGTTTCATCTTTATCAACTATAAACAACTGCTTCATATGACTGCTCTTAAACAAATGAAATGCAGCCCATTTATCCAAATTGCTGCAGAAAGTTGGTATTTGTTTTCCTTGACATCTTGATGTTTGGTTTTCAGAGAGTGTGGATGTCAAAGATAGAGGACGCTGCGACAGCACTATTGAAGCAGGACTATCAGCAACTGTCGCTCAAGAACGCCTCACTGTGGCTGGAGTCTTCACAGATCTGACCCATCTCAAAGCACTGCAAGCCATTTTTACTGTCGATGTGCACTTCAATGTCTCCTCATGTCTTAAAGTGACTGTACTAGCACTAGCATCATTTTGTAAATGTGTATGCCTTTCAGAGCAGCTACTGTAGTAGTGTAAAATAAATATCAAATTATTTAGTACCCACTCCTTTAATGAAATCTCATCCCTTTTGAACCCGTCTTAATTTCCATCCTTTCCAAAAACATGACACAAAGTAGAAACATACTGTAGACTTTATTTGAGTTATTCATGGAGATGAATTAGAAAATCAACTGGTGCAACATAAACTGAAATTGTGAACATAATTTCCATTATCATTTACCCCATTCATTCACATGAACTGAGGTCATCATAAGTCTAAGATGTTCAAAACCTTGGCCTAAGCACACCTTCAAACCAAACATGACTGTCATCATGCATGACAACTGACAGCAACATGAAGCAAGCCACAACTTAATGTACAGCTCTGGCATCATTACACAAAATCAAACACTTGTGAGTTTAGACAGTTTTACTATTGACATTAACAATTATAAGTAATATTTTCTTTTTTATTCAATTGAACATTTACAAAGATTATTAACAGACTTAGTATTAAGCAGTTTAATAATCTTCTGGCTTGAAATTGCCGTAGCTTCCTGTAGAATGTTGATAGTCCTATGTTTGTGGCTAGGCTCTCACAACTACACAAGTGTATAGTAAGGTGCAAATCACGGCTTTCGATTTTAGGGACTGTACAACTTCATAGATGGATCTCAATTTCCTTAATTAGATGCTAGCATTTACATTAATAGTAATTATAAAGGTTTAGTGTTTTCCTGTGCCAACTTGAGGTAGACAACAAAACCAAAGCAAAAACAGACATGTTCATTGCTTGCAAGTGAGATGGACATTGAAGCAAAGCATACAAGCACAAAGAACTAATTGTGAAGTCTCAAACAAGCCGTTCTTTGCCAAATGCAGGAGCAGGCTGCACTGCAGCGTTCTGACTTGCTCCAGTCTTTAGACAATTACACAAAATATCAGATAATTATAAATTAGAAGGAATGAATTTCTACAGTGTTCTTAGCTACAGGCAGATTTGACAGCAAACCAACAGCATCCATTATTAGCACAGACATCCCAAAACTGCCAGACCAATACTGAGGTTCTAAGTAACCAACAGTAGCACACAGTAGGCCTACTACACACAAAACAGACATCATCACACGCAGCCACAATTATTGCTTCAAAGCAGAGCACTTAACTCACATGCACACAAACATCAATCATTAGTGCTGTTGAGTGAAAACAAGCAGCAGAAAGAAAATAGAACAAATGATCATACAGGCACCTTCAATGGCTGCATTACCAGAAAGCACCACTATATGTAGAAAAAGAAAAATCTAAAATATGGCCAGAAAAGTACATAAAAGCCTCTCAGATGGCTGTATTCAAATTAAAATCTGTGACATTGGAATTTAAAAGATTAAAAAAAGAGACCAATAGAAAAATACAGAAATATGAAAAGCAATTGATAATACTTACTTTCTTTTGCACACATTCTTTGGTCGTGAAATAGGCCAAATATAGAATAATACAGAAATACCCTCCAGACAAAAAGGTAATATGTAGTAACTGACAAGATACTTAAAAGAAATATTCTGGATATTCTTGTACCAAAATGAATAGTACATAAACATAAATTATGTTAGTTACTGGCATTTACCTTTGTAGGCTAGCAGTGATTTTAAACACTTAATTGTATTTTCTTCATTCACCTTTGCAATCATACTGACAACTGATGTTCAGTGCTTTCCAACTTTGTACAGCAAACAAAATAAAACCGAAAATATAGATGGCATTTAGTGTTGCCACTCTCTGGAAGTCCACAGAAGTAGCAAAGGCACAAAAACAGATAGAGACAATCCCACCGCAAAGGTTTTTTTTTTTTTTAGGTTGATGTACTGTCTTTACACACGAGAGTTCAGGACTGGGTCGGTCATTAATAGTGCACATGAAATTTAGCAAAGACACATATCCTCTGCCCATTGGGTAGAGTCATCTGAGGTGATGTGGGGGAAATCAAGGGTTTTTAGCTTTGTAGCTCCTCGAAGCACGGCTCACAAACCCGTACTGGCTTTTTATAGGACGGTATCAAGGCGTTCCTTCGATGAACACTCGGCACAAAATATGTTTCCACAGTGCCTGCAGTGGTGCTAGATAATTTAGAAAAAATATATTATTTTAAATAGAAAACAAATAATGACTATAGTAGATCAGACCTAAGCTACTGCCCTTACCTTCCTAATAGTGACAGTAAAGCCTTTCCCACAGGCCATACAGTTCTGCACCTCATTATCATCAGTCCACTTCCTGGTTAGAGACTGTGACTGCTTTATCTAAAAACCAAAAGAGTACATTGAAACCACTGACTCATCTTGCATATTATGTTGTTCATTCTGCACACTGCACAAACCTGGAGGGACTGGTTCTCACGGCCCAGCTCCTGCATGGCCGCTGTTGTGTCGTCCAGTTTGCGTCTCAGCTCTACCACTTTAGACTGCAGCTTCTCAATTTCGCCCTCTCCCTTAACACACCTGTGACACAATCCCAGAACAAGTCATTTAATTATAGGCTCCGGAGAATTTCCTATTGACACGACTTGGTTGACTGCTTAACTGGATAGTAAATTAGTATATTTAACTTTAATGACATATGGTGTGTGGTTTGTAATGTGAAAATAACTGGACTCCATCTAAATAAGCCGTTTTAAGAAGCACTCCCTAAAATTGAACACCTGAAATTGTGTATGTTTACACAAAAGGCTTAGTAGAGCTGACTAGATCGCTGAAAGATTTATTTGGATCATTTTATATTAAGTAAACAAAACAACTGAAAACAAGTTTGTCCTGTTACATGACACTGAGGCAGTGGCATTAAATGAGGAGCATTATCCAGCTCCAGTCTGACTAAGCTGTAGACGTGCAGCAGTAGCTTGATTACAAAATTATTTAGGTGTGTTAGCTCGGGGGAAGAAAAGTTTGAGTCATAGCGATTCTATTCCGACTAAGACATTAACGAGCGCTTAAAAATAATCATGAATTTCACGAGTGTTAGGTAAACACAGCGTCACACCTTTCCAAAAGTGCACGTCTCTCATCCTGGTTGTTCTGAACAGTGGCCTCCAACACAGCAATCTCCCCTCTCAGCTCATCAATCTGCTTCTCCAGTTCACCGACTCGTCTCTGGCTGCCCTGCCACTCCCTCTTCAAAGTGGCCACATTTTCGTTCAGGGTTGTCACCTGGATGACCAACTTTGCTTCTGCCTCCTCCCCACGCTTCACCTGCTCCTCTCTGGTTTGTTTTTCTGCTGCCTGTGGAATTAAAGATTCATCACATCACCATCAGGGACATACAGTATATGTATTTTATATGTGTGTTTATATTTGAGCCTACCACTTGATTCTGGAGAGCCTTGGTTTGGGATAGCAGTGTCTCCTCTCTCTGGCTTCTGCTGTCCTTAGTAAGCTGGTGCTCTTTCTGCTCCTGCTCTAGTGCACCCTGTGCTGTCTCCACTTTGCTCTGGAGCTCCAGTTTCTGCTGGATCAACAGATGTCTGGCTTCCCGCAACTCCACCAGCTCCTGAAAGCCAGGAGCAAGAAGTATGTGAGCCTACAGGTGCATTTCCTAGCACTATGCTATGTAAAGTTTTAGAATTTGCACCCACAAGTTCTCTGCCAGCAAATACACTGCCACAGACTCACATGAGACTGTCAAAGTGTGATTTATATCAGATGTGCAGACAGTTGTGTTTATCTAGCAGCATGTGTGAACTCATAAGATGGGAGGTAGACAGCTCCATCTCATATTATATAATAAAGTAGTTATATGGTCATCTTGCTTATCAACTGGATTCATGCGAGTTTACAAACATTTTTACCTTCATTTACCTTCAGTTTATTCTTACCAAGGTTTATTGTTCACCTCCCCAACCATAAAATTACCTTCTCAGTCTTTTCCTTTAGTGTTTTCAAGTCTGCTGTCAGTTTGCTGTTGTTCTTTTCCAAGGCTCCCTTTGCTTTGTTGAGTTCATCTACTTGGCTCTTCTCCTTCTCCAACTCTACCTTAACTTGACCCTGAAAACAGAGGCAAAACAACAGTAACATTGACTACTTCAGGGTACTTTAAGAAGTATCTGGAAATAAGAGAATAGATTTAACAGACCAGTTGCTTCTGCAGCTCCTTCAACAATTCTTCCTGTTGTTGGATCTTCTGGTCTCGTTTGGTCAGCTCCTGTTCCAATGACCTGCTGCCAGCTTTTAATTCCTGAATTTGAGCCTCTAAACCAGTCTGATGAGTCTGGTTAGCAGCTAGCTCCTCTTGCGCCAATTTTAGCTTGTCTTCTGACATCTATACACAAACCAAATCCCAATCGTTAACATAACCTCATAAAACTCACGCCTTCATTAGTTTACCATACCTTTAGGTCTTGTCGCAGAGCAGAGACCTCAGACTCTTTCCCATAGAAGTCTGACTGGAGTTTGTTGAGGGTCTCCTTGCTTTGCTCCAAGGACTTCTGTAGCTCTGAGACCCGACTCTTCTCCAAGCCCAAATTCTGTTCCAGTACTGACATCTGGATGTTCAGTTTTTTCTCTTCTTCTTCCTGTCGATATGTTGGAAATGCACAACACGAATAAGCAATGTTAAGTAAATCTGAGGGCTAAACTGATGAGTGTTCTTGCTCTTTTTGCTTACCTTTTCTAAATTGACGTTCTGTAACTTTGCCACCTCCTCCTTCATCTTCTTTACTTCTTCATCAAAAGACCCTTGGGCCGCTTTAAACTGTGCTTGCAGTTTCTCTACTTCTTTCTCTTTCTTCTTTAATTCCTCCTGGGTCTTTGAGACCTGCTGTTGTACTGAGCTCAGCTGCTCTTTCAACATTTTCTCTTCCTGACATTTTGGGATGCAGAAAATATCTTCAAATATTGCACTTAAATGATAATGCTACAAAATGTCTTTAACTTTTACCTCTCTCATCTTCTCCAGTCGTCCTTTTGTTTCCTCAAGTGCCTTGGAGACAGCCTCATTAGCCTTAACAAGATCCTGTTTGGTCTTTTCACTAGACTTCTCCTGTGGGCAAGCGTAGAACATTGTTTATTGTAGTAAAATGAAAAGACATATTTCCTGCTGCAGTAAACTATTCTAAGATCCTTACCTTCTCATCTATGGCTGCTTTGTGGTTCTTTCTCTCCGTTTCCAATTGAATTTGAAAATCTTTTAATGTATTTTTAGCCTTCCCAAAGTTCTCCTGTACAGATAGAAGCTCCTTCTTCTGATTCTCTTTGTCCTGTTGGGCTTTGAGCAAATCCGCTGCCAGGCTCTGGGCTTTTTTGTCCAGCTCTGCATGTTGAGTCTTTCCCTCCTGCGTCACCTTGTCCAGGTTCTGTTTTAGATCAGCGTTTTCTTTTTCACAGTGCTCAAGTTGTTGCTGCACTTCAGTTATAGCAGCAGTCTTTTTCTTGATTTCCTCTTGTAGCGTTGCAGCCCTTTATATCAACCCAAAGAAAAAACACTCAAATGTAACTTACTGAAGCAATTTTTGTTTATCATTTATAGAGATATTTTAGGGTTGGGTACTTATAAATATTAGTTTATAAGGCTGCACAATATAAAACAAATTTGATGCCATTGCAATCTTTAAATTAAACTGAGTGGCACCAAAGTGACCAGTGGAAGAAAGTTCACAGCCTTGTATTCCTGTGTAAAGATTTTATTTAACTATTAATAACTATGTCAAAGGGAACACCCAAATGTCGCCGTACCATACTGACAATATTCAGCATTGTTGTTGCATATTGTTCATATTGTGCAGCCCTATTAGTTTACATCTTACCCTGCTTTTTCAGTGTCAAGCAAATGCTGCAGCTCTTTGGCTTTCTTCTTAACTTCTGAGCCCTCCTTCTGTACCTTCTGTACCTCTTGTTCTGCCTGTTCCCGTGCTGCCACCACCTCACTGACCTGGGATTCTAATTTCTGCAAGGTAGAAACCGATTCAACTAAATTACTATATATACTTAATAAAAGGACATTAACATAAAAGGTAGAGTTTTACCAACCTTTTTGTGCCCTTCCAGCTGCTCTATACATTTCTCTGAGGCCAGTAATTTGTCTTTACATTCCTTCAAGGTGGTTTCTAGCTGAATGCACTGCTCCTTTCTCTCTTTAAGTTTTTGACTTTGCTCCTCTGCCTTTTTCTGGAGTTTGTTTAGTTCCTACACAAGAGAATATGGATCAGATGTGTTATCAAGAGATGAAAATAAAGTGAGAAAAGGCTTTGCACTTTATAAGTGAAAGAAGTGCAAAGAATGGGCTAACCTGCTGCTTATCCTGCACTGCATGTTGAGCCGTCTCCAGGCTGTTCTCCAGGTTGGCCTTTTGTGACGCTTTAGCAGCCTCAGTGGAGAGCACCAACTCTGTCTTTGCCTTGAGCTGATGGAAAGCATGTATAACACAAATCCTTTTACAAGACAGTACAAAAAATAGGTTGACATGTTTACTAAATAGATGTGTACCTGAGCATCTAGCTGGGATACTTTCTCTTTGCTGTCTGTGAGCTGAGCTGTGAGTTCAGTGACTGATGTTTCAAGCGTGTGGGCTTGGTCTTGTGCTGACCGCAGCTGAGTCTTCTGCTCCTGGATCTGTTTATGTAGGTTATCCTGGGCTTGCTTGTTGCTTTCCGATTGATTCTTCAGCTTGTCAGTCATCTGTGTTACCTTTGAGAATTACACAGCTCTTTCATAAAACTATAGTTTGACTTTAAATCACAGCTGCATTTTTCTGTTAGACCCTTGTGAAGTGGCTAAATCTCTTTGCATATTTGTGCATGTACCTGTTCCTGCAGTGTGTGGTTTTTCTCTTTTAGCTGGTTAAGCACAGCAGTCTCTCCCTCTCCTGCCTGGATCTTTGCACACAAGTCTTCTCTTTCAGCTTCCAGTTGGCTTACAATGTCTTTGCCCTTCTGCAGCAGAGCCTCCAGATTTTGGATCTTTTGGTCTTTATCTCCAATCTGTCGCAAAACTTGCTCCAGGTCATTCTAAGCATTAAAGTAAACAAAGAGAATACATTTTTTATAAGAGAATCAGTATAAATCCTAGTTGTACTTCTTTTTTAAACTGATCCAAGTACCTGTGCCTCACGGAGTTTGCCATTTGTGCTCTGCTGAAGAGCTTGCAGCTCCTGATGCTGCTGTTTAGCTTTCTCCAACTGGTGCTGCAGGTCTGTGTTCTTGCTCACGCTCTCCTTTAACTGAATCATAAAAACACCTTTAGTATTACCACAAAATGTAAAACAAAATAAATAAAATTTGCCTTTTTTTTTTTATTATTATGGAGTTTGCCATGTCCACGAAAAAAAAAAATACACAAATATTTTGAAAAGACTACCTACATATAAACTTAGTAAATACATATACTAAATAGAGCCACTCCATTTATTTATTTATTCATTATATAACCTAAAACACAAGATGTGTGACAAAATATTAACATTTTTAAGAATCCCATCTACATGTGGACAGGGCATAACTATTGTTTGGTTCAGTTTCATTGATGTATTTTAGTTTTTAGTAGTTATTCTTAAATTACATAGCAACACATTCTTCTAGCACCGTTTAATGCTATTAATCCAGAGTTCTTGTAGTAACCTCATTTAATCTCAAACCTACCTGTTCTTCTGCGCGGGACAGCTTGAGTTGCAGATCAGCAGCTTGCTGTTCACGGTCTTTGAGTTTTTCCCCTGATAGCTGCCTCTGTTCTTTCAGACGGCCTTGAACCTCACCCAACTGCCTCTCTGCCTCTAGCAGTTTGGCATGCATCTAAAGACGGAAAATAGACAATTTCAGAATAATTGCTTTGCTTTAGTTTGGAGCGATCCATGCCGTCATTGACATTTCTAGTGCCTGACAGAATTACTTTAAATGTCCTATTGACAATCAGCAGTCACACTATTGTCTTTACTACCTGGCTGATTTCTGTCTGTTGCTGGGCACCTTGGCTCTCCTTTTCCTCTCTTTGCTGCTCCAACTGTTTCCTCTCAGCCTTCAGCTCAGCTTGCTTCAGCTCCAGCTCGGTGATCTCACCCTTTAACTTGTTTACCTCCTCAGCTCTCTCCCTGAGCTCAGCCTGGGCTTTCTGCAGTGAAGCTTCAGCTCCTGTGGCCCGCGACTGGAGCTCTTGTAAATCCGTCTCACGCTCTCTCAGGTTGTCCTGAAATCCCTTCTTAGCCGCCTTTTCAGCCGTTAGTTGCTTCTCCATTTCCTTGTGCTCATTTTCCTTGCGTGCCAATTTTTCAGACATGTGCTGAAAAAAATTGTAACATTTCCAAAATATATATATTTTCTTGTATATAAAATTTCCAGTAAAAAAGTACTGCATATTTTCTGCCTTCAAACTGACTAAGCTCAATGCCATTACACACTTGAGAGTTAAATAAACCAATACATTTTTATCTCTCCACCAAAATACACAAATGTCTCCTTCTGCAGCATAATTTTCTTCATTCTGGGCTACTGTACATTTAAAAATTGTTGTTCACATAATTAAAACCTGTAGTGTGGACAAAAATTGTACACATTAACTTTGTACTTTCAAATTGAACCATTAACAAAATAGTAGAAACGCACTTATCCCATGTGATAAAGGCTATGGAAAGAACAGTCACCTCCCTTTAACACTCAAGACTCAAGTGTGGTATGGCATTTCTAAGGGAGGGATTACAATACTCAGCTCTACATGCCTTGCTTTATATAAAGTGCATGTCCCCACATAAACCATGTAATAAAAAGTTGTTGTTAATAGGGCTAACTAGGGAATATGACAGAGAATCTGATCTTGAAAATGTGTCCAGTAAACCTCTGCTGGCTCATGGTCCAGCAGAGCAGCTGGATAACAATTGTCTGGAGTCTTTCTGTTACAAATCTTTTATTTATCCTACTTTATATTAGTGTCGGGACACATTACTCTTCTTTAATCCTTGGGTCACAGACTTATAAACCCCATGTTGGTTGTTCACCTGTCTGTTCTTAGTCTATATCCTCTGCTCCATTGCTTTTGTCTCTGTTCTCATGGGATAAGCATTAGTATTAGGTCAGTTTTCTGCGGAGAAACTGCCTGGAGTGAGGCCATAACATGGCACTTTCAAATGTAAAATTCTCCTCTTAAGTCTCATGTGGAAGAAGTTAAACCCTGGCAGGAACTTTAGGCAACTGTTCCTACCCTGTTCTAATTGTTGCAGTTATCTGTGACTGTATCTGAGAGCTAGCATGGCATGACATCCCCCTCTGCTGGTTTAATTATAAAGCTGTGTGGGATTTTTATCAGCATGTCTCAGTCACCAAAGAAAGCTGGTGACAGCACAGCATTGTGAAAAGACCTAATGCTGAGAGACAAAGGAAGGTTTACAGAAACTGAGATGGCATGCAACACAAGGGTCAGATGGTAAGGCCTGTTAACATTACTGCAGTGGAAGTAAATCCTTTTCTATCTTTTGTAGTTTATTTGTGGGAGATGGTTGTCATGTTGGCAGTCATGTTTGTGCCCTTAGTAACTAAACTGTTCATAGCAATATTAAGTATAAGAAACAGGCATTTACTGTAAAAACGATGTTACCTGGTTTTGTTGCTGTAAATTATTCAGACTGCTCTGGAGCTTGTGGATCTGTTGTGTGTACACGGCTGTTTCTTGTGGCCCTTTCTCTAGCTCTGCCTTTAGTTGGGATATGGTTTTCTGTAAAATCAGGTCAAAATTTACATTTAATTCCAGGCATATCAAATGCATATAAAAATTAAAGAAATAAACATTTTTAAACATAAATCACTAAAAAGAATAAACCAAACGGAGGCTAATTAAAACATGTTTTACCTCCAATTTACGCATCTTGGGAAGATATACAGTATGTGAGAACAAGAGGAAGTAGGGAAAAGAAAGAGACAGACAAAAGGTAAGTCACAATAGATTCATTCAATAGGACAATAGACGGACCCTGCAAACCTAGCACATTAAAAAAAGAAAGGTAATTGTGAATTTTAAGGCAAATGTCCCTGGACCAAGCTGATTCACTTTTTTTGAGGAAGCTCTCCAAGAAAACTTATGCTGAACAGCTAATAGGCTCTGTAGCAGGTTAAGTCTGTGAGAGTACAGAAACAGCAACAACAAACAAGCACAGGTGTGGGGGAGTGGAAAAATGCTGCACAGAGAGTGAAAAAAGGAGAAAGGTGTCTGCACAAGCAGGACAGCTGACAAGAGCACTAATGTACAGCTACCATTAACTTTGGCAAGCAACACAGTGGTATGCTACGGCTACATGTATCCACTACATTGATTAATAGCTGACTTGACAACTCACCCTCATTGTTAGTGTGTATCATTTAGTGTACAGTGCTGTTCATTTAAAATAAACTCACTGCTCCAAAGAGAAACTCAGTGTTAACTGACCAACTTGGTAACTCGCTTCATGATACAACTTACCCAGACCGTGAAAGAGATTTTGTCTGGGTAGGAAAGACATATCTGAGGTTCAACTGGTGTTGTAGTATAAGGCCCCAATCATTCATAATATCATCATCATTTAATCATTATGGCTTGAAGCTGCTAAACAAATGCAATAAATATTTATTATCTGATATCTTATATGGTCTGGGGTAAAATACACACGTGGACAAAATTGTTGGAACCCTTCGGTCAATGAAAGAAAAACTCACAATGTTCACAGAAAAAACTTTATTCTGACAAAAGTAATAATAAATAAAAATTCTATGAATGTTAACCAATGAAAGTCAGACATTGCTTTTCAACCATGCTTCAACGGAATTATTTAAAAAAAATAAACTCATGGAACAGGCCTGGACAAAATTGTTGGTACCCCTAACTTAATATTTTGTTGCACAACCTTTTGAGGCTATCACTGCAATCAGACGATTCCTGTAACTGTCAATGAGACTTCTGCACCTCTCAGCAGGTATTTTGGCCCACTCCTCATGAGCAAACTGCTCCAGTTGTTTACAGTTTGAAGGGTGTCTTTTCCATACGGCATGTTTCAGCTCCTTCCAAAGATGCTCAATAGGATTGAGGTCAGGGCTCATAGAAGGCCACTTTAGAATAGTCCAATGTTTTCCTCTTAACCATTCTTGGGTGTTTATAGCTGTGTGTTTTGGGTCATTGTCCTGTTGCAAGACCCATGACCTGCGACTGAGACCAAGCTGTCTGACACTGGCCAGCACATTTCTCTCTAGAATCCCTTGATAGTCTTCAGATTTCATTGTACCCTGCACAGATTCAAGACACCCTGTGCCAGATGCAGCAAAGCAGCCCCAGAACATAACAGAGCCTCCTCCATGTTTGACAGTAGGGACAGTGTTCTTTTCTTGACATGCTTCATTTTTTCGTCTGTGAACATAGAGCTGATGTGCCTTGGCAAAAAGTTCCATTTTTGTCTCATCTGTCCATAGGACATTCTCCCAGAAGCTTGGTTTGTTCCAGTCTAGCTTTTTTATGATTTGTTTTCAACAATGGTGTCCTCCTTGGTCGTCTCCCATGTAGTCCACTCAAACAACGACGGATGGTGCGATCTGACACTGATGTTCCTTGAGCATGAAGTTCACCTTGGATCTCTTTAGAAGTCTTTCTGGGCTCTTTTGTTACCATTCGGATTATCCGTCTCTTTGATTTGTCATCAATTTTCCTCCTGCGGCCACGTCCAGGGAGGTTGGCTACAGTCCCATGGATCTTAAATTTCTGAATAATATGTGCAACTGTAGTCACAGGAACATCTAGCTGCTTGGAGATGGTCTTATAGCCTTTACCTTTATCATGCTTGTCTATAATTTTCTTTCTATTCTCCTGCGACAACTCTTTCCTTCGCTTCCTCTGGTCCATGTTGAGTGTGGTCCACACCATGTCACCAGACAACACAGTGACTACCTGAAGCCCTATAAATAGGCCCACTGACTGATTACAAGAGTGTACACACCTGTGATGCTAATTAGTGCACACACCTTAAATTAACATGTCCATTTGGTCACATTATTTACAGTCTTTTCTAGAGGTACCATCAATTTTGTCTAGGCCTGTTCCATGAGTTTATTTTTAAAATAATTCCGTTGAAGCATGGTTGAGAAGCAATGTCTGACTTTCATTATTTAACATTCATAGAATTTTTATTTATTATTACTTTTGTCAGAATAAAGTTTTTTCTGTGACCATTGTGAGTTTTTCTTTCATTGACCGAAGGGTACCAACAATTTTGTCCACGTGTGTATAGCAATATTGTTGCTTTAGTCACAGAATTTATTCATTTAGGCACATAGCATGTAATTATACCTGAAAAATGTAGGTCAGTTGGGGCACACAGCATAGGTTAAATTGTACTTAAGGTGCAATTGTTTACCGCCCATCTGTAACACATGATGTAACTCACCTCTGAGGTAGTATAATTAGCCTGCAGCTGCTCATAGTGACTTTTGAGGCGTTCAGACTCATCCTCCCTCTCTCGTGTCATACTGTCCATTAACGTCTGCACCTGTACTAGCTCCTTTTTCAGCACTTCCACATCCTCGACTCCTGGACGCTGCAACTATGGGGAAAAAATAGAGGGTATATTGTTAATACAGAAACCTAATCACATTATGCATCATCTCTGTAATTCTTCTAAAAATCGAGTCATCTGCACTTGGCTTAGTCCCCAACTTAAAACTATTGTATAATATAAAATGTATAACACTAAATGTAATTGACCAACACAATTGAGCTTTATAATAGGATTTCCCTTTTTTGATCTGTAATGGCTTTGGTGCCCATTTCTACAGCAACCGATTCAGAAATGCCATTTCACAGTAAAGACTTAACAGTATACATCATTTTTTGAACCTCACAAACAAAGCTTTTGTCGACAATCAATACCAGGTATGAAGTGTTTCTGAGGTGAAAGAATAATACACTACAAAAACAAGGGTAGTACCAGTTCTGTTTGGAGTCTCTCATTCTCCTGCTTCTCCTTTTGGAGCTGTTCAGACACTTTGCCAAGCTTCTGGTCTGCAGCCTCTCTTAGGCTCTTTTCCTCATCATAGCGGGACTTCAGGTCTGTAGAATTAAACAGATAAGAGAATTTTCAAATGACAGGCCTGTAAACAGTAAGTGAAAGCAAACTGCAGCAAATGACCAGAACCTGTCCTTTTCTATTGTGACACAATTTTCATTTAGTTGAAATTAATTTTGTGTGAGCAATTGGAATATTTTACATAATTTCTTAAATATTTCTATTTCAGCAGTGATGTGGGTGTGCAACATGTCAAAATGGTCTTTCTATTCAAATGTTTAAAATATATAAATGAAAGTGATTTATTTTATTATAAATATAGAAAAAAGCAAGACACAAGCACAGTTAAACAAGCATAGTTAAACTTACAGCGATAACTGTGAGACACAGAAGGTCCCTATTTCAGACTCACCTACTATCTCTGTGGCCAGCTGGGCAGCCTTCTGCTCATACAGGTCTTTCATCTGTTTGATGTTGAACTTTTCAGTCTCTGCTTCATTTAGTTTTTTTTCTATGGCTATGAAATTATAATTGCTTATTAGCGAATGATGCTGAACAAATCAAATATATAAATAAAATAATATAAATAATAAATAAATATAAAATCATCATAAATGTAATTTCCCGTACCAGCATCGTCTAAGCTTGATCCATCGCTCTGTAGAAATTAAGTGATCATGAGTCAGCATTATAACAATACAACCATCTTTTTATTCCAAAAGAAGGATTAAACTTTTGTCATATAACTTGAAGGAATTACTTGCTTCAGGTGTCCTTGGACTTTGTCTAATTCCTTCTTTAGCTCTCCAGAGAACCATCTTTCTTCCTGATGATAGAAAAACACTCTTTTGTGTGTTTGAAAAGAGTAATCAGCTACAACCCAAAACTCACAAACAATAATCATACCTTGAGTGACGCATGCAAGTCTTGGACTTCTTGCCGCAGCATCGTCAGGTCTTCACTAAAAGCAGTTAAAGAAAACAGAGTCAAATTGTCAATGTTTTTTAAGTATATTTATCATCATCATCATACCGAGTGGGAGCCATGTGAGCAGGGAGGTCTCCAGTATCATGGAAAAGCTCATAGTGCTTGAATAGCTCCTCTGCAGTGTTGTGAGATTTCATGCACTGAGGACAGATGAACCCCTAAACAAAATGTAGCATAATATGTGTTATTACATGATTATGTTTGCCTTTAAACAGAAGGGAGAGGCAGAAACATGTTCACAATACCTCAGAGGTCTGTTCATGGTTATGGTCTGTGCTGGGCTGCTCTGACTCTGCATTCTGGGAGCCTCCTTTTCCAGGAGTCTGATAAAACATATGATGATGAATATTATTTCTTTGGGGGGGATATTTTTTACCAGTTAGCCAGGTTACTCATCACAGCCTGTAATTCATATCAAAAGGTCAAATAAACTGTACTACAGCAAAAGAGTAGGACAGGATTATGTTTAGGTAAAACTGAAAGTCAGTCATTGAAAAATATGTATTCTTATGGAATATATGAAATTCGTTTATGAATAAACAAGGGTTAATGAATAAATGGGTTTGTAGGCTAGCTTACTGGTCAAAGCATTTTCAAGAAACAAAACATATTGTACCTAATAGCTAAAAGTATACAAACTTCATACAAAAAAGTTAAATATATATTTGTAATTTTATAGCATAGTTTTATTTTTCATTTTAACATGCCTAATGAAGGTTACGTTTTATTGCCCTACATTCGAAAGTGAGTGGGGTCGGAAATTTCCTGGTTCGATGTTCGATTGTATTAAAGCTAGATTGGCTAATCTCCTATTTGAAAATCTGTATGACAAGCTATTAGTTATACATTTACTTTATCAATGCATTCAGTAAGATAAACGTTAAATGTAAACAGTAAATGTTTTCAATCTACAGATGTTCTCACTCGGCTGGGATCGATTAGCAACATGTCTTTGGCTAACGTCAATGTTAGGATAGCATGTGAGGGGTGGATGATGAATTAACCCAAGCTCCGGCTAACATGGATAGCTAGCAGGGCATTTGAGTACGTTATTCTACGGTAACCGTTGTACGTTATTCTAACCTAAGTGTATATATTGGTAGTTAATTATATAAACACAGTTGTCAAGAACACTTTGATCATATTTAGCTCAAAACAATTACGATAACGATTTGTGTTAGCATTGGGTGACTAGCTGTGGCAGCACCACGTAGGTGCACTCGATTTGTTTACTACGATCTGGTGGAGTTTGAGGGGTAATTGCAACTTGCTTGAAAATAGACAGTCAACCGCCCATCCGTGACACATAGCATTATAAAACATGCAACTCCACCACAAAAACAGGCCCGTGTTTTTCATAAAAACAGCGCAGTTTAAAGAAACACTTGATTTTCAGTTGGCATAAATGTCACCGAGGCTTACCATTTGAAGTATCCGTCTTAGCATGGTCCCGTCTGTGCTTGTTCAGACCCAAAATTTTATTGTTTAACCTGTGCAAAGTTGAGTCGTTGTGAACGGTCACCTGACAAGACTCCGGCAGCGGCGGCAGCAGCAGATGGGCAGGTCAGAGGGAGGATGGCTCTGTGTCCCAGATTTCAAATTATTTCAATAACTGTCGTCACGGTGAACATCCGGTAAATAAAATGGGTCCTAAATGAAAGCCCTTTATTCAAATAATTGTTTCACACAACATAGTATATGATATTGTTTCAGTCATGCCCATACAAATAAAGGGTTTGTTGTCATTGAAATAAAGCAATGCTAATTTATAAATGCAAACTATTCTTTAAAATGCTCTCTTAGATGACAAAAAATAAGTTAAAAATCAATAACTTCCAGGCTAATTTTCATTTCACATTAGCCTATAGGCTTATGGCAAATAAATAATTGTATTAAATGTTACATTCAATAATAATTATTTTGTTTTAAAAAAGAAAGCCTGCAGCCAGCTTGCATCTACTGTATCTAGTTCAATTTATTGTTGTTTAAGGCACAAATCAGAGCAACGCCCATTGCATGTCTGTGGTACATAAGTGTTGTTAAAAAGGAAATCAGTGCCAGTGTAACTGATACAGTAACAACAAAAAATATCAAACACACACATGAATTTACATAGTAAACCCCCAAGGTAAACACTTGAAAAACAACATATTTCGGCTGACCATTGGTGATATATGCAAAAATATACATAAAAATATACAGAGACAACAGATAGCACACTTCATGCCTAAATGTGTTTCAAAGTTCATTGTGTGTTAGTAGTGTCATCATCCATCTCAGATGATTCACTCATCTTGGACTTCTCTAGAAGACATTCTTCCTGGTTTATCTGTTGACTCGCTTTGACCCATTTGTGGAACAAACCACATAATGTGGTGTGCTGTTGTCAGTCACTCGGGAGTCTGTAGTGGTTCCATTTGTTGGGCTACAAATAGGGTTGCATGAGGGATTGCAGTGGGTTATAAGAGTCTGGAGGTATTGTGCATGGACAGGCCTGTGGTTCTGCAGCACTCTAATGGCTTCATCTACTTTGAACCATTTCCGCTTTCTTCCTGTAAGAACAAAAAATGCTGTAAGGCCACTGGGACAGTTCTAACTTAATTAACTAGTCTTGTAAACTCTGACACATTGTTGCTTTAAACCTATGACCTTCCTGCTCCAGGCCATCAAACTAGCAACTTTTATTTTCTTTACTGTGGGATGGATAACTGCTGTTCTTGCAAAATAGACTGAATTGCTTAACCACAATACTGAAAAACACACTAAAGTCTAAACTTTGAGGCATACGTGGCTCTAAACATACAAAAACCAATCAGGTTTGAGCTATTTCAGTTGGTCTTTACTAAAACAAACTTTCTAAAAAAAAAAGCAGCTTTTATAAAACCTGACACTTTTTTTTTTTTACTAAAGCATTGTAAATAAAGGTTCAGTGTGTTATTTTTAGCAGCATCTGGTGACAACGTTACAGATTACAATCCCTTTCAGCACACTCCTACACCATGTTGACTAATGTTTTCCATTTGGTTAAACAGCATACTAAAATGCACCTTTAAGTACTATATATTCATCCTAATTCATCTTTTAGTTAATAGGCAGAATAAGGACTGTCCTTCCACACAGTCACAGCCCTGACAAGAGTGCATGAGAGGACAAGTAAGGAGGGGGTGTGGTGAGTGATGAGGACTGGAAAACAACTGGGCACTGCAAACAACCCCCTTAACAGTCTAAACTTATATTTGACACTGAAGCCTGTAAATGATTACACACAATTTTACGAATAACCTTTAGTAACTTGTCTGTAGAGGAGATAGTTTAAAACATTTGACGTTACATTTGTATTAGCAAAACTGCATTGTACTTTTTCAATGGACAACTGGCACTCAACAGACTTTTCTCTTTCCTTTTTTGTAAATTGATTTATATAATCTGATTTATTATGCTTATAAATTGTTTTAGAAACATTACATCAACAGTTTGAACTGAGCATTCTGTGCTTAGCTAAGCTAAGCAGACATTTTGTCAAACTATAGATGTACCCATGTTGACAGAATCCTCCCAGTCTTCTAGTATCTCCGTCACAATGAGAACATAAACATATGTTCGATGCTTTCTGTCTTGGTTGTGCTGTAAAAGCAGAGAACTGTCTTTAAAACACTTTCAAGATTAGAGGTGCAACATGATTTCAATCTATCTACCAAAAACAAAAGAAGAGTTAATTCTGTAGTCACTTTAGAATTACATTTGAAGACTACATTAGTACAGGGTTTTTTGTATTTTATATTTATGAATTGTGACAAATTTCTTACAGTGTGTATTAAGTGTTTTGTAGGCTTACCTCAAAAATCCCCAGAAGTCGATCAAGTTTTCCTTTAACACCAGCCTGTACAAACAAGCAGAAAAACGTTTTGCATAAACATTTCCCAAAAGCCCTTAAATGTTGTATTCAAAACCAGCTGCACCACTGCCATGTAACTGGTATTCTGAATAGCATATCTCAGCTCTAAAAAGATTGCACAACAGGCTTTTATGTCCCACAACAGTGAAGCTCGCAGCAGGAGCACCACTGCCACATGCCTGAGAGTAGTGCACAGCTGACAAGTTAGGCCTAGACATACTGTGGATGACGGGATAACAAGATAGAGTTCTAAAAAAGTAAGCTAAGAGGGGTTTATTCAACCCTTGAAAATGTCAGCCACTTAGAATTATGCGATAGTTGGGGTAAGCACAAAAGCCAGTGCAAGTGAATCTTTATTTGCAATTCAGACTTTAGAGTCAAATCCCTCTTGGCTAGTCAACCTTCTTTTTACTTAAGTGAGAATTTTTTAATAAAAAGACATGTTATAAAATCAATACTGTATAGTATTGGACAATAGTAATACTAATTGAAATATCAAACAGAAGCCTAACATTAGCCTGTATTGTGTAAATATGATTGATCAAACATATTGAATGTGAATGTCCAAAACCCATTCTTTGTCATCCAGTCTTTGAATGTGTCAAAAGTGCCAAACTAAACACAGAATGTATTTAAGACAAGGATGTAATAGATCACAATCAAATACATTTCTACATTAGTAGTAGTCTATATTGAAGTAGACTTGGTTTGGGAAGCTCAGGATGGAAGTAACGTGAAACTCATTCCAAATGTCACCGCAATACTTCAGAGCTGTCAGCACACCACAGTCCAAAGCAGAACCCCACAGCTTACTTAAATGCCATTACGCATGGTTTGGAAACACAGGAAATTTTAAATATTATATATTCACACAAAAATAAAAGTAAAGAAATGTGAAACTACCTCAGTTGGTGTTGTCACTAAAACAGTGTTATCACTAAAAGGTCATTATTGTAAATAACATGTTCTTAATAACTTACCTGGTTAAACTTAGGTAAAATAAAAGAAATAAAAATAAAACCCATGGATTGGGTTTGTTATGTCAAATTAGTAGCTGAGAAGAATACTGGGAGCTTTTTGGTGCATGTTGGAGTACCTGATATATTTAACTCTTTACCCACTATTCTTTGTTTTGAAGTATTCAAGAATATTGCTTATCTCCTGTGCCAGCCAATCAGAGCAGATTTTGGACAACCAGGACAAGGTAAAAGCAAAGGGCAAACAAACAGGCATTGTCTATGAGGACATAATCCTGTATAAAGATTGTGTAAAGGCTTTCCTTGATGTTTGGAGGAACACTGAGTGGAACTTTTCAGACAAAGCCTGAATATATTCAAAGTACAAGCATTGCTGTTGTATTACAGAAATATCATACCTAACAACTTGTTAAAGTGGCACAATGAATGGGCCACTAACACCAACGCAACTAAGTTAGCTTAAAACTATACCACGATGCAATACCTTTTAAACACGTCTAATGTATGTTTACTTCTTCTTTCATAACATGTCATGTATATTGTAGCACTCATGTATTTGATATGATTCATCCTTAAATTAAGTTGCATAATAATGCTTTTGTGTTCTGAAGAAGCTCACCTCCTCAAACACCTCCCGGGCAGCAGCCCCACACGGCTCCTCCTCAGGTTCCATTCCTCCTCCAGGCACAATCCACTGGTCTGGGTGTCGACTGCTGCTCACCAACAACACCTGCCAAGAAAAGAGGCCCCCACAGCTTTACGCTGCCAAACCATGAGTCTAAAATTCCAAAAACATGCCGACAATATGTCTGTTTAGGGACCCTCACCATTACAAGTATCTGACAGGAGCCAAATGTGGAGTCATTCATTTAACACCACACATATATTGAGCGTTCCGTGAGTCATGCTGCTCATTTGCTACATTAACTTATTGTAACATGAGAGTAATGTGGACTGGACATCCCAACTGCATAATATAATAGGAAGACTTTATAGATAACCTGTATACATCTATATCTAATACTAAAGCTAGAGTATGAAAATAATCCACTGCATGATAGACAGTAGGTGTCTTTGAGCCAAAGAAATTATGTAAAAGAAATTTAGGTCTGATGACAATGGCAGCAATTTAGCCGCTTAAATTCTACTATGTTTAACTGACCTCAAACAAATTCAGTTTGGTCTTTTCTGAGAAGCGTGCCCCTCTGGAGTTGCAGTCACTTGACCTTAAACCCTATCTGGCATCACACTGACCCACATAAAGGTCACATGTAACTACTCCCTTAGTTTTGTCTTTAGCAAAGTAGACATGTGTTACCACTGGACAATACACCTAAGACGTCCACCTTTATAATCTTATTTATTAAAAAAAAAGGGGATATTAACGATTATTATTAACAAACATTAAAACAAATGTAAATATGCCAGATTATAGCCTTAGGCAAATTTCCATCTGCAGACCCCCTGATACATGTTACACACAGAAAGAAAAGAAAAACAACTAAATACAACAAAATTAGGACAAGTATATAAACTCCAATACAACAAAGTAAATATTAGTACAGACAATAGAACAAGTTAATAAAAGGAAGAGACAAAACATATTATACAATTCATCTCTATTGTACATACAATCATTGCACATATCTATAGCACTGAATCTAAGAAGGTGCACAAGTTTGAGTAAGTTTAAATTATGGATATTGCACAGGCCCATCTTACAAACATAATTTGCTGATAAAGTGCAGGTCACATATGACTTGCATGAGCGCTAATTGTTTAGCAAAGAATTTTTGAATAATACACTAATGATAACTTCTTTAGTGTTATTAGGATTGGTCTTGCTTGTAATTTACAGTGATGACAGAAACTTTAAACTGATGAGAATGTGTCAGCTGTAATTAAGGTAAAGGTTTAAGAAAGGTTACACCCACAGCTAAAAATGAAATAACCCATAGAGATTTACTACATATTATGATTTACTACTTTTAAAACTGCCTTTAAAAATAAGACATTATACAAGTAACACTGGCTGACCCCTATTTACTTTCCTCAGATGACTGACTTAAATGCATGATGCATGTTGGTGTGACGAATGTTGTTGTGTTGCTCCTTTTACAAATAATAGAGAAACACACAATGTTTGGTCTGGTAATATTTATGTTTGGCTATCTGGTAGATACTGTGATTTACAGTAAAATACATAAGCTAGTTTCTAAATGTGAGCTAAATTATGCTTGTAGTATCCAATTCAGTAACTCCTTAAAGCTGCACTAATCAATATTACTGCAATATTATAATGTGTGTAAAAACTTTTAGCATGTTTATTTTATTAGGCCCGAGCCGGTGATGACCGGGAGGGCCTATTGTTTTTGCTCGGATTTTTTTTTTTTTTTTTTCTTCCGACCCAATGATCCTAAATTTGACCCAGTGAACATGCACGAAAAGTCATTTTATTGTTCCCAGACTTCAAGCTCGGCGAAAAATTGATGTATTTGAAGTCGCCGAAAAAAAAATACGAAAAATGACTCAGTGGCGACCCCTACAAAATCAAAATACATTGGGCCTATGGAAAGTGAAAGTCACTTTTTTCCAACGTAGAAAAATGAAACTTGGTATATCCATAGGACACCTCAGGGCAAACAGAAAAGTCAATGACAGTCACACCCTAAACTTAACAGGAAGTCCGCCATGTGGGGTGAAACGCGCGGCCACTAAAATCGCACTTTGCGCAGAAAGATGCAAATCATTGTGTTTTAATCTAAATGGCCCCAAATTTGGTGAGTATCATCTAGACACGTGTGCCAACCAAAGTTGTGACTTTGTTGTTGATATCTTATCGGGTATGGGTGTGGCAAGCCTGTAACGAGGTGGCCATTTTTGTGAAAATAAACGTCTCTTAACTCTCAAACGCCTTCTCGGATCGAGTTGGACCCAAAAAGGCGTTTGTGCACATTCATGACCTGAACAAAAAATATGTAAATAAAAGGGTTATCTTTAGAAATGGCTCTCCAGCGCCCCTACAAACTTATAATGGACCCAAGAATTTAGTTTGTCATAGAGACATAAAATTTTGTACACACATCTCTTATGTCATGACGAGCATAAAAGCCAATGACAACCACCCCTATCTATAAATGTGTTGCCATAGCAACGCCCCAAAAATGTGAAAAAGTCAATGGGAAGTGAAATTTTTAGTTTGTTGTAGGCAAATGAAACTTGGTACACACATCCACCATGGGCTTATGAACAAAAAGCCAATGGGGACCACACCCTATCACACACAGGAAGGCGGCCATTTTGAATTGAAAATGTGAACCGACTTAAAATACACCTCTTTTTAAAAGTACACAGAAAAAGCTGCTTCATTCCACAGACACCAAACTTGGGCAAAATGAGCTAAACACATGTATGTAAAAGAGACAAGTGTTTTTCTAGACTTTTTGCTCGAGTTATATTTTTTTATTATAATTCGGTATATATTTTTTATTATAATTTTTCTGCAAAATGATCCTCAATTTAACCCAGTAAACGAACAACTAAAAGTCATTTTTATTGGTCCCAGACTTCAAGCCCGGCAAAAAATTTATGTATTTGAAGTCCCCGAAAAAAAAAATACGAAAAATGACTCAGTGGCGGCCCCTAGAAAAGTCAAAATACATTGGGCCTATGGAAAGTGAAAGTAACTTTTTTCCAACGTAGAAAAATGAAACTTGGTATATCCATAGGACACCTCAGGGCAAACAGAAAAGTCAATGACAGTCACACCCTAAACTTAACAGGAAGTCCGCCATGTGGGGTGAAAGGCGCCACTAAATTCCCTTTGCGCAGAAAAAATGCAAATCATTGTGTTTTAATCTAAATGGCCCCAAATTTGGTGAGTATCATCTAGACACGTGTGCCAACCAAAGTTATAACTTTGTTGTAGATATCTTATCGGGGATGGGTGTGGCAAGCCTGTAACGAGGTGGCCATTTTTGTGAAAATAAAATGTCTCTTAACTCTAAAACGCCTTCTCGGATCAAGTCGGACCCAAAAAGGCGTTTGTGCACATTCATGACCTGAACACAAAAATATGTAAATAAAAGGGTTATCTTTAGAAATGGCTCTCCAGCGCCCCTACAAACTTATAATGGGAGCTTAGAATTTAGTTTGTCATAGAGACTTCAAATTTGATACACACATCTCTTATGTCATGACGAACATAAAAGCCAATGACAACCACCCCCTATCTATAAATGTGTTGCCATAGCAACGCCCCAAATATGTGGACAAAGTCAATGGGAAGTGAAAATTTTAGTTTATCATAAGCAAATGAAACTTGGTACACACATCCGGTATGGGCTTATGAACAAAAAAGCCAATGGTGACCACACCCTATCTATAAATGTGTTGCCATAGCAACGCCCCAAATATGTGGACAAAGTCAAGAGAAAATGTGAACCGACTTAAAATACACCTCTTTTTTAAAAGTACACAGAAAAAAGCTGCTTCATTCCACAGACACCAAACTTGGGCAAAATGAGCTAAACACATGTATGTAAAATAGACAAGCGTTTTTCTAGACTTTTTTGCTCGAGTTATATTTTATTTTATTATAATTTGGTATATTTTTTTAATTATAATTTTTCTGCAAAATGATCCTCAATTTGACCCAGTAAACGCAACTAAAAGTCATTTTTATTGGTCCCAGATTTCAAGCTCGCGAAAAATTTATGTATTTGAAGTCGTTTAAAAAAATATGAAAAATGACTCAGTGGCGACCCCTACAAAAGTCAAAATACGTTGGGCCTATGGAAAGTGAAAGTAACTTTTTTCCAACGTAGAAAAATGAAACTTGGTACATCCATAGGACACCTCAGGGCGAACAGAAAAATGTATTACAGCCATATCGTAAACTCAACAGGAAATCTACTATGTTGGGTGTATGCGTGACCACCTAAATTGCACCCCTTGTGTCTAAAGGCTTTTCATCTAAACAGCTCCAAATTTGTTGAGTATCATCTAGACACGTGTGCCAAAAAAAGTTATCAATTTGTTTTTTGATAGATTTGTGGCTGTGGTCGTAATGAGTCTGTGAAGAGGCAACTATTGGGAAATAAATGCCATTTCCCAATTGCCAGGATCCTTCTCAACAGAAAATGTTGGGTGGAATACATGACCACCTAAATCGTACACTTTGTGCTAAAGGGTTTTCATCTAAACAGCTCCAAATTTGCTTTAAAGCACGACATGCAATCCTCCGAATATATGTGTCCCCGCGGTCTCAAGGGAGACGAGGGCCTTTATCGCCGCTTGCGGCTTTAATTTTATTTATTTTTTATATAGCACTTTTCCACCTACTGTAGTAGGTACTCAAAGTGCTTTACATTAAGCTGTTTACCAGTGTTAAAGAACACTTACTGGAGGCAATGTAGGTTTAGTGTTTTGCCCAAGGACACAATGACAGTATGTAGGATATGATGTTTAAAGGCAAATTAATGTTCAGTCTGGGGTCTGAAGATAACATGCCAAAAGTATAGCTGCTCAGGCATTTGTAGTACCGACACTATGCACACATAAACAACCTCCTGGCTCCAACAACAATGCATCAAATACAGAGGACCAGAAATCACTGTCTAGTATCTACTGCGCTTTAAAGTGTATCATATAACTAATCACCTGGGTGCAATTATGTCAGTGAACAAATGTTACAAGTATATCCCCATATGCCACATGAATATGTTTATTGTAGTAACAGTGAGATGGATGGTGATTATGATGATGACTTCAGCACAGAGTCCCTCAATCTGCCCCATAAAGTATCAGTGCAGAGGCCTTTCTCACTGGCAGCTGCCCACTGACACAAATACATGACACACACATGCATGCGCAATTTCCCACAGAGACTATGTTAAATACGCATGCTCCTGCACGTAGGGTGTTACTAGTACGCACGCACTCACGACCAACCAGCTTTATAAAAAACACTGACTCAGCAGTTGTCTTTCTATACGACAATAACAGAGCTTAGTGTCGAAGGTCATTGACCCAACAGCACACCTCTGTCCAGAGGAAGTGAGGAAGAAGAGTGCATTAACCAAACATGAGCAGAGCATTTCACCGTAACATGCACTTGATAGAAAAATGTACCAAAATATCTTTATGAACAGCCTCATTGCTCTAAAAATTTCTCAACACCTTTTAATTTAGGCTATACTTTTCTATTAAAGCATTTAAATATATAGATTTTTTTATATTATGTTTGTTTGTTGTTATTGTACAATTACTGAATTATTCCCACACACAGCGGACTTATTTGTACCCAGATTATACCTACTGCTCTTGACATGTTGAGGAAGTGACACTAAAACAAGCATGCTAATATGTTAGTTTACAACATTAAATGACTCACTTAATGAGAGGAACGCCTGTATTAATGTCAGATCATGATCTGTAAAAACCAAAGAGACGTCTAACTTATGTCAGCACTAGGCCATGAAGGGGGCAGAGAAAGCTGAATAAAGACACCAATACACACGAGCAGAGGATCAGGAAAGCCAATCTGTCTGAGGACAGCAAGTGCCTGCACCTTGTTTCTATAAATTGCAGTTGTTGGGTCACTTGGTGTTTAGCGCTAACACTTAGCCTTCACCCCACTCCCTCCTCACATGTGGTCACCATCACTGGGCAAACTCCTACCCTTCACTTTGTACTTGCTGAGTGCAGTAACGTTTTTACCTTAGACGTTAAATACTGGCAAAACATAAAGACATTATTTATAATAATTTAAAAATTAAGCTTAAAAAAACTTGAAATATAGTTACTATATTTCAAATACAGGACAATTTTATTTATGATGAAGTGTGGGACTGACCTGACAACAGTTTAACCTTGTCTTACTGACGGTGAATAATGAAACAGTGGCATTCCTCTGGACAGAAAATAAAACCATGGTCTCCTGCTGGGTGCCAACTTGTAGGACCCCTGTTCAGATAGCTACTGGACCATACAGACAAGTTGTGATACCTCCACTTAATTGCACCTCAATAAAATCCAGCCTACTTTATAATGTACACATTTTGTCAGACTATTTTGTTTATTGACACAATCACAATTTGCATTTGTGAAAGGTATCCTACAATTTAAGGTGTATGAAAAACATAACCTTACCTCTTCCTCCTTTTCGTTTTTAAAACATAGACATGCCGCTCGTCTCTTGAACCCTTCGCCGTCATATGTCCTGGTCTGGTTGGATTTAAACTTCATCATATGTTTCCAGAAAATGGTAGACTAAATAAAACCGAAACAAGTGTTTAGCGCAGACGCCTGTTTTGGTCGGCAGAGACAGGAGCAGATCTTACAAACTAAAATCTGTGCTTCTTCGAAGAGTCCCGCTTCAGAGGTGTACCTGGGTCATACGCCCGGACCATGACCAACTCTAATAGCCTCTACCTTTTCTACCGTAGCGCTTTAGAGCCACTGTCAACACGCCTGAATGAACTAACTCACTTGTGGTCAGGGCTCTGCCTGCCGACCTGACAGGAGCCCTGGAGCAACGTTCTTTTTACTGTCCTACCGAATCTAACGTAAGGATGACACAATACGCGCAGGAAATTGGGAAATTTACTATCTGGGTCAGTAGCCAATACAATAACACAGTTTTAACTGTTTATAGGCTGAGAATGTGCAGTTATTGTAGCCCGTTTTATATTACACTTAACTAAACGGTAGGTTAAATGTATTAAGCATTATTTATAATTCCTGGAGGAGTATCCAGGTTTAATTCTGTAATTCGAGGCAAGCAATAACGTGCTTTTGGTCAATTCTTCGCAGTCATGTCGCTAAGAAAGTTACAATAAAGCTCAGAGCTTCCCTCTAGTGGATAAAGACAGTGGGTACTTGGGCCAAATCGGACAAATCAGCGATTCTCAAACTATTCTCACCAAGTACCAACCCAAAAAATGTATGGCACTTTGAGTACCACTCACACTGTTTTATATTACTGGTCATATAGAAGTGTGGTTCCAGTACACTAGTACACTACATATATATAGTAATTTCTCAGGGGTCAGTTTGATTGCTTTATGAATTTTATTTTATAATTATATTTTTAAATATCTGAAAATCTGAGTACCACTCGATAAAGTCAGAGTACATCTGACTTTAAAGGTTGCAAGACTAATTTTGTACGTGTGCTATGTAATATTACAACTCTATTACAACTTGACATATTTATGAATCAACAGGTTTTATTTACACAAAAACATATGCAGGTTGCCCGCATCATGGCATTCAGAGCAAAACAATAACACCCCTTCCCCCTACAATTCACAGAAATAATGAATTCACATCTCAGTTGAATGCTGCAACAAACCACGTCTTTGTAAATCCTGAATCCAACCCTCAACAATCAAAAGGTAGCAATTGATCTAGCAATACTTACGGTCAAACATGGGTGAAATGGCGGAGTAGTTAGTATGATCGAAGCAAAAAAAAAAAACTGTCACATAGATAAGACAGATAAAAATATGGTAAAAATAACGATTGGCCCACTCTGTCCTCTTCCACACCACGTAGCTGTGACAGGAGTTTATTAGATTATGATCTGCTCTGCTGGGGGACTTTCTGTATGGACCATACTTTCATCTATAGATAAGTGTCTAAATAAAAGATGCTAGTAGTAGTTAGAAGCATTTATTAACAAAGAGCAACACAACAAAGAACAGTGTTAAAAGAAACATAAAAGGTTGACAACTTCTAGACAGTTTTTCTTCCTGCCTCACTGACCCTCTTTAACCCCAAAAAGAACAATCAGTATCCATTTATGCATCCCTATAATAAGCATATTTGTTTGAAGCAACTGTTGGCAAAGGTTCAAAGTCAGTGGGCAAAGAAAGCCAGGTGAGTATATCGAACACCTCTGCCCATGCATTTAACAGTGGTGAATCAGAACAAAGACAAGTCATTTCATTGCTAGTGTGCATATAAATCAACTGTCAGCAGATATTTCATTTACAATATAATCATGTTTATATTATAATATACATGTATATTTAAGACCGAGTCCATTATATGCAAATGAAGTAGGAAGAGGTCTTGGCTGAACATGAGGACTTGTGTTCACACTTGACTTCCACTTGTGTCTCCAGTTGTTTAAATATCATTTTTGTTTCCAGCATAAAGCCTGGTCCATGACTTGGCTAGAAGTCAAAACAAAGTACAACAGTAGTATTATTTAATATAAAATCCAGGTAAAACATTTTTGGTATCGTTATGGTGATACAAAAGAAAAAAGAAAAAGCCTTTCACATGGGATCAGCAAATGAGGGGTTTATACATGGTTTGACTGAATGGTTTGGACAGAGCATGCAGTGCTGCTGCATGTAAAACCTTTGTTCACCCAGACTCACCTGTCTCAATGGCAATAGCTTCATTGGCCTTCCATTGCTCTGCGACATCATTTGCTAGGGGATCATCGGGTTTGGTGCACTTAGTAATGCCTGGATTGACAAAAGGACTGTACGAATCTGGAGAGCAGGTGACCATTTATCTAAATAAAAGAAAAAACAGGAAATGCAGAGAAAAATTACTACAGTATGTAGTGTTAAAGACTGAAGATAAATGTTTCCAATAAATTATTTTTACCAGCCCAAGCAGTGAGACAACAGTGATTTGTTACTTACCTTTTAAAATGTCTAGGCATATTCTTCCCAGCTTGTCTACATTGGGATGATATATTTTGGTCATGAAGCGTACTTTAGGAGCTGCCATGGGATATTCTTCTGGTAAAAAAAGTTCAAGCTTAAAAGTTCCACCCTCAAAAGGTGAGTCTTGAGGTCCAGCGATGAGGACGTGAAAGTAGCGTGCATTGCTCTCATCAGGTAGTGCTTTAATGCCGGAACAGGCTCTGCCAACAAACGTTGAGTTTCCTAGAAAATAAATAAATAAATAAATAAATAAATAACGGAATAGTACACCACCACTAAGGTATAATATGGGAGTATGTGCACTAGATATTTCAGTATCACAACTATAAATTAAAAACTGAATACAATGTTCCTCACCAGTGAGCATTACATAAAAATGTCTAATTTTAATCACAAAACCAACACAAGCATTTCATGTATTGAAAAAAAGTCCTTAAACTAATTTGATTATGTTTTTCATGTGCCAGACATTTACACATTACCAGTATGATTGGCCCATGGATTAGGACAAAACAAGGCATGCAAATGTGTATTAAGTGTTGTTTCTTTGCGACAGCGTTTCATCCATATACCACAGACTCTGTTCTACAATTCATCAGCCACCGTAGAAAGGTTATAGTGACAGCACAATCACCTACACCTTTACAACACATAGTGGGTAAAATTAATTGAAGAATGAATGTGTAATTATTGTTTTTGTTATAACATGCATTGAGATGTAGGTTCCTTTTGTATTTCATAATCATCATACCCCTAAAGAATTCCTGAAATATTTCAGATAACCCGAAGTCAAAACCTTGCAGTAAAAACACAGACAGAAGGGGGGCTCCCAGTTCCAATCACACGTTCAGAGGGCTCAGCTCACCAAAGCCTGTTGTCAGCCACCCTCTCCCACAAGTGCAAGTAACCTGTGCATTTTTCACTTTTTCATTTTATTAATTTTGTAGATAACTTGTAATAACAAAATTCAACATGCTATTTCTAAATATTATGATACAATTTATCAAAAATATATATGTTTGAGTTACAATACAATTCTAGCGCAAGTAAACTGTCATTGAGCAATAAAATGACGAAGAGGTCAGGACAATGACTGACTGTTTGTTCAAAAACGTGGTAGAAAAATGCCAAGTGTCCAGGCGTTTGCTTGTTTTATGCTCCTGCAGTCTCTTAAATAGAAAAACCGCTAACTAGACGGTTTAGCATGTTTAGCCTAGTTAGCCTGGTATTTTCTGAACTACAGTTTTGTTAGCGGTGACTCAGGACCATAGATTGTATCAGGACACGTGCCTTTCTTCATTAATACATTGGGTAAAGTTTGTGGGTACAATTTATCCACCATCTTTACAAAGCATAAATGCATTTTAACCCACCGAGTCTTTTGTATCTAGGCACTTACTAGGTAGCTAGGTTTTAGACACTAACGTTAGCGAGCTGGTGGCTAATGTTAGCATACTGAACAGTAAACCAGACTGTTAGTTCAGCTCGACTTGTTACAGCTATCTATATTAAGTTTTATCAGTCACATGACATGCACAAAGACTGCGGAATTATTTATAATATTATAAGTACCTTAATAATCCTGCGAGGCAGTCCTGCCATCTTGTTTTAAATGTGGTCTTTAGCTCCCAGTGGCTCAAGTGACAGCAGCAGCACGACCACGACTTCCGGGTTTCCTTGCATCACGTGTCATATCGCTGGAGAGAGCCTCTTACTGATTATGCGGATATATCTTATTTTCAGACAATCTATGACAACAAAACTATCACAAAATAAATACTCAGAGATTAAATTAATATTGTTACTCGATAACTTACACCACCAGACACACCAGCTTGCACCCCAGATAAATTAATTAATAATGGTTCTTTATTTGAAAGCACTAGTTTTTTTATAAAACGTCCTATCAAAGACTAAAGATCTTCCCATGGTAGGGTGCCTACTGCAAAATTTTGCTTTGTTACAGCGGTGCTAAGTGGGAGCCACAGATTGGAGGGGCTTTTGAGCTCCTCCTCCTAATATGTCTGAATGGAGATAAGCTTTATTTCTTTGTGTGTCAGCCCAACTGTGGTCAGAAGGGCTGCAAACTGAAAGGAACTTTATTAAAAAGTGGAAGAAAATGTTCATGATGCAATTTATCCTATGTAGGCAAAAAGGTAAGTTACATCTCTGGAACTATAAGCTTTCTGTATTTTAATAGCCTAATATCTCAGTAAAATTTAAAAATGATTAGCATAACTGTATTACATATAAATATATGCAGCTCAAACACACTGCTCTGCGTTACTACTTTTTTAGTACATTATTTTTCTAACAAGAAGCCAATTTCATTGTACAGGGAAACATGCTTTCTGTCTGTACACATGACAATAAACACTTTGATTTGATTTGATTTGATTTGATTTGATTTGATTTGATTTGATTAACATGGTTTTGTATAACTAAAATATAGCATAGGCTATATTATGTATTTTTTATTTTAATGTAAGTGCACCTGTTTTAGTTCATTGAAAGTAAACGCTCATTGTTTGCGGTAGATTAATTTTTTTTTATCTTGAAACATTGAACGAAATAAGTTTGTGCAAGTCTGTTGCACACATTTACCATGGGATTTAATGGGACATATCTTTTATAAACATTCTCCTTACTAAGTAAGAGTACTAAAAAACCTTTGTATGGTGTATACATTTTTGTCCTGCCCTACCTTTGTCCTGCCCTACCTTTGTCCTGCCCTACCTCAACCGCACTACATTTTTTCATTGTCCAGCACACACAGGAACAGATGAACCAGCAGCTAATGTAGACCCTTCTCTCAGTGCACAGAGTGAACAGACAATATCAGCAACATCAGGGCCGGTTGCTTACACTGCTTTGAATTAGAGTGGAAAGATTGTTTATGACAGGACTAATACAGACTGCCCTCATATGGGTCATCTCCTTCTGTCTCCCGCTACATGACTAATATGTTGTTCCTACAATTGCTACAATTGTTGTTTTTCTTTTTACAGCTCACTGGGGAACAGGATGCTTTTTGGCTAGGTATCTCATTGTGACTGCCTGCTTTAGACCGGTTTTACTTTTAAATCCCCCTCCTGTGAAAACAGGACTGCGGTCTGCTTTCTCTGCAACACAAACCAACAGTATCATGGGAGGCACGCAGAGAGCAGTGACCTTCAACAGCCTCCTGCTCAACATCGGAAGTGATTTTAATCCAGACACAGGTTTCTTCCGCTGCCGCATCCCAGGGGCTTACTATTTCTCCTTCTCATTGGGGAAATATCCAAAGAAAATGCTTTCTGTCATCCTAGTGAAGAACGGAGAAGAAGTGCAGGCTATAGCTTATGATGATTACCGCAAGGAAGGAAAAAAGGTGCAAAGCCAAAGTGTAATGATCACTTTAAAGGAGATGGACACAGTGTGGTTGCTTTTACAACGGAGTCCTGAGTATGCTTTGTACAGCAATGCAGGTCCTTACATCACCTTCTCTGGCTACCTTGTCTATCCCGAGACTCTGCCCATCACCTACATCAACAACCACCTCTCCAGTTCCTCCTCCTCACTCTCCTACCCTAACTGCCCCCCTCAGACTGATCCCCGGGTCAAGGGTCACAGTACGCAGCAGCCACGTTCTGCCTTCTCAGTGGCTCGCACATCAACGTTATTGGGCCAGAATCGTCTGCAACAGCTCAAGCCACCTCTGACCTTTGATGTGGAGTATGTAAACATAGGGGGTCACTTCAACAAATCTTCTGGAACGTTCACCTGCCAGTTCCCGGGGGCCTACTACTTTGCCTTCACTGTTGGGAAACACCCACGTAAAGCAGTTTCAGTGAAGCTCATGACCGGGAAGGGAGATGTAAAGGCCATGGTGTTTGATGACGACACATCAAAGAGAAGGGAGATGCAGAGTCAGAGTTTGTTGTTGTCACTGCATCAGGGCGACACTGTGTGGTTGTACAGTCAGCAAGATCAGCACTATGCAGTGTACAGCAACCAGGGGAGGTACACCACCTTCTCGGGATTCCTGGTGTACCCTGATGCCTAGCACACCACTGCTCCATCCAGTCAGGACAGAACTCACCTCTGAAGCCCTTTTTGTTATCACTGGAATTGTTTGTGGAATATTTTTAGCTCAGATGTTTAAGTCTGTTAAGTTCTCAAACAGTCATGTCATTTCAGTGGCGCTTGTTGCCAATGTGCTCCACAAGATGGTGCTACTATGACACTATAGTTAAATGTAGTTAGGTATATGGTTAGTTACAACAAAAGTGTTTTTAGTTACATTTTCTTTTAAAAATGTACAATTATGTTACATGGTTTTATATCTATGTAAATGCTGTACACTTGCTGTAAAATTATGATTTTGTGAAAATTAGATTTGTTGGCAGATCTTGCTGTTGTTTAAATCCATTTTTTCTACTGCTGATCTACATATGTTTTCCATGTCTTATTCTAATAAAGGAAAAATATTCATACAATTTATGCAATTGTGAATTATACACTGCTCAGTGAGAGTACTATATAAAGCTTATGTATGCTAACATTACAGTTTTGCACAAAACTCAACATATGAGTCTCTACTTGCTGATATTTTGAACTTCAAGCCTCCCACTTTTATAGTTCTTTAACACAACTTGGATCACTCAGGGCCTTCACATACACAGAGTATTTATGTATGTTTATTAGACTTGAAAACAGGGATTGCTGATTTTCAGATGTAAATATGTTGACAAAACTGCACCATATAACAATCATCAAACATCACTAACATAATTCTTCCTACATAGTACATTTTAAAGACTCATCTTAATTTAATTTTACTGCTTAATCGGTTACGTTTGCCTAAAAAAAGCTCCAGTGTATGGGGAAAACATGCAGTAAAAAGATGATGTTGACTTTTTGCTAAGGCACATTCAAAGTAAACCACAGTGTCAGACCAATTTGATCAGATGAGCTCAGTTAGCTCAGTGGAGAGTGACAGAGCTGTGACTAAAATTGTGACAGATAAATTCTAATATTTGACTGGTATTCTTGTCATCGGACAACCAGTTTTAATATTATCCAGTATAAATATGCTTTAGGGCCTTGAGAGTCAAATGTTCACACAAACGCTGTCATTGTACATCCCAGATCTCACAGAGCAGGGGTGTAAACTTGTGGTCGTTCATTCTCCAGGACGTTAGCATCTCAGCATGGTAGTGGTTGAGTGTCCTGAGCTCGGTCAGACGGCCGAGCAGTCGAGCGAAGTACTGCGGCTTGTGTGGATGATGCAGGGCGCAAAGCTTCCTGAGCACATCCAGCATAGGCTCCTGGAGTATTTCAACTGCCAGCGGGTCCTTTACATAAGGCCGCTCTGTAAAAATGTGAGGGGTCAACTATACGCTCAGACTTCTACAGGTGCTTTTAGGTGCTTTTGTATCACATATCCACAGACTGACCTGGTGTTAGAATGGTGATAGCTGTGAGGAGCGCCTGTTCCTCTGGTGTCATATGGAGTCCACCTATGCTTTTGTAAAAGTTGAACAGTGGTTTGATAAACTCTTCTGATATACCTGGAAAGGGAATACGCAGTTTGAGTTCCATTTCTACTAACATACTGTATAAATGTCATGCTTGTCTTACATAACAAACTGCACTTTGAGCAAGGCTATTCAGATCGTCTTGTAAATCCTGAATTACAGTAAAAGAAAAAGCTGGTCTATTTTTCCACAGCATTCCCTTTTTTTGGCGAAAACAGTTGCTGGATGTTTATTACTGTATGTTAGCTTATGGGACACCTCATTATTTATTCATTTTTTATAACGCAACAGTGCAGTAGGTCTCAACATCAGAAGAAATGCACAGCAAATGCATCCACCGCCATACAATGAATACCTTTTACACTTTATTATTATAGTTCATATACTCTCATATATTGGCAACAGTACTGCTTTGGAGAACTGCATGGAGGCATCATCAAGCGTTCAAAAATGCCAGTAGAGCTCAGAGGGAGTGAAGTGGATAAAAGCACTCATGATGTTTCGATAAGAGACAATGGTCTTCTCAGACAGCCTCGTTCCCTTTTTCTCCCAGACTGGCCTTTGGTGTGAATATCTTTCATCCCTCACTATTCACAGCAGAGCAGCGCCAAGGGACCGGCTCACACACAAACACACACCTCTGCCATCACTGTCTGTCCAGCTGTCCAGCCTGAGTGACATCATGACAACTCACATACATATAAATGACTCTAAGCAATGTGAACTGAGGAAAGCCACTTTATAACAGAAAACAAAGAGAGTTAAGCAGCTTTATTTCTATTACTGTGTCATAGTATGGGCTTTAGTAAATGAAGTCCAGTGTCACTATTGAAAGGATCTGGGTTTTTATTTCAGAGCAATTGAAACTGAAGACAGTGTAACCCACACTGTGCCAGAGATCAACAGGTTGCTTCACAAGTCCTCGCTACGGCAAAGAAATCACTCACATGAATGATTTATGGAGGAGCTGACTAGATGCAGGGGGAACTACAAGAGTCTTTCTCTATCAAACCATAAAAATTAAATGGAGAAAGCACTCATAAACTATGTTCACTTATCAAAAAAGAGGCCAGAGTCAGTTTTTTAGGTACTGCTAAATGACTTTCCATTTTAGTAAAGTAAATTGTTCCTTAACTCACCGCTTTTACGAATCCGCGCCTCCAAAACATCTGTATGTCCGTCAGGCATCTTCCTGCAGAAAACCTGTGCCGAACGCAAAAACATGGCTTCCACAGCTGAGCCTTTCAGCAGAGCAATCTGATCTTCATGATCCAGCGTCAGAAAACCTGCCAGAAATATAGTACCACCAACTTAGATGTTACTGGTAATGGTATGCAAATTATGTTGTCGTGGAGGACTAACTAACAGAAAATACCTGGAATATTCTTTGTGAACTCTACTAGAACCTGAACCTGACTTGTTGCCATCTCTGTCAGCAGGAGGAAGTTCTCCTCTGCACTGTACTGATCATGGAGCTGGGGATGAAACACCGAAGCAGGAATTAAAGTCATTATACACGCTTATAGCTCTATTAAATCAGACTTTCTGTAGAAAAAAAAATAGAAAAATGAAATGTGGTTGAAGATTGTACCAGTTTCTTGGCGATATCTTGGGGAATTTGGTGTCTTTCATAAGCGTTTAAAATAACTTTCATAAGTGCCTGCTGCTCTTTGGTGAACTCAACTTTGTCCTAGATGAAAAAATATATATACATAAGTCATATTTTTGCACAGTGTGTGTGTGTGTGTGTGTGTGTGTGTGTGTGTGTGTGTGTGTGTGTGTGTGTGTGTGTGTGTGTGTGTGTGTGTGTGTGTGTGTGTGTGTGTGTGTGTGTGTGTAACCAGCATGTTTCAAATCTTCCACATCAAATGCATACCTTCAACAGTTTGGTGGTGGAGGTGACCTGTTTGCTGTCTGTTTGCTCCGCCCCCTCAGTCTCATCTACAAGTGACGAACCCGGGGAAGCATTTGTGTTTTTCCGCAGCCTTTTTGACTTACATTGAATTTCTGTGAGGAGACCTACCAGGTGAAACAGACGCCTTAGTTTAGTTATTAAGTTACCAGTTTGTTGTAACTTATGAAAAGGGTTAATCGGTTGATAGTGCAGTGGATAGAGTCAAACAAAGCTGCCACCGAGCAATATTGATTACAACTTCCCTGCACTATTCATGTGCAACAAGAGCCTAGTTAATCCGCCTGCAGCTCTTAATATAAAGGCTAATAACACTTATGATACCACAGTAGGAATTAATGTCACACACAGCTGAATAAATTCTGTTCCTTAATTTAAACTTGTCGTACTTTCACCAATAAAGTTATACAGTAGTATTATTTGATATAACTGGTTTCTAAATTTAGAATGCGGTGTCCCATGAACTGTTTCTATTTCTGTAATAACAAAAGCATGACCTTTGTAAAGTTTAATAAGGCACATTGAGATGTCGACAGAGCAGGCTGGGAACATGACACTTCTGTACAGCGCTCAGCATTTTACTCTTCCAACCACAGTCAGTTTCAAATGGCAGCTGATACACTCACATTCAGCCAGCATGCCCATCTCCCTGCACTTCCGGAGTCGACATTCCTGGCACTTCCGTCGCATGTACATGTCCATCTCACAGTTTCCCCCGCTCTTGCATTTGTACACAGCATTTTTTGTGATGCTCCGTCTGAAGAAACCTGGACGTCACAAATTAGACTAGATAGTATCATTATCACACAAAAGAGGCTGATACATCATTTATGTTTTAGTCTTCAAACAGCTCTTTAAAGTAGACTATGGTAGAGATACTCTACTAAGATAGTATATGTACAGATTGTTTATTAGGAAATGCATAGCAAACTAAGTCATAAACTAACGTTATGACTTATTTATATTTGCTCGTATATTTCCTATTAATAGCGTCATGTGGGTTCATCAGCAACATTTTTGGCAGCTTAACTGTAAACTGTGTTCAAGGACAGGACCACTGACTGTTTTGATAGTCTTACAGAGAAATGCCCCACTATAAATGACGGGAGCACACACAGTGGGACAAATACAGAGAATACCGGTGGAACAGTTATTAGACATTCTGACATAGTAAATTAGGTCCAAAGACATGCACCAACGTAACTGAGCTCATGTTGCCTTTGTACAGCAGAAACCTGAGAGGCAACCTAATCTGACAACAGCAGCAGGTAGAGTTCAGTTGGACATGAACCCTTTCTCAGTCAAATAGCATGTCAGGGCACTGCACTGCAGGCATTGTCTAAAGTCAGGATGGAATTACACACATCTATTCGCTGTGTGCCTTGGCAAGAATCACTGCATGTCGACAGTGTCATACAAACATGGGCTAATGATAAAGGCCATACCTTGACAGTCACTTTTAAAACAATGCATATGGGCCTCGTAGAAGATCTGGTTAAAACAGAGCTTAAACAGTTTCTAATGGTGGTATATGTATATTGTATAGATATACAATCAAATATAGAATAAAAACAACTCTGCATAACATTTCAGGATTTTTTACATGAGATGGTAAACTGTGTCATGTCACTCAGTTGCAAAGTGATGTATTTGGACAATGGGCTTTGCAACAGGGTTGTTCTCCCTGTTTATTGTGAGGGAACCATGAATTCAACATTTAGGCCACATACTGTATATCTTAATGAGTATTTATGGTAAAAAGTTAAATAGCATTACTTTCACATTAATACAGTGGGACATGTACATGATCAAATACAGGTAACCTTGTAGCTTCTGTCTTAGTATCCTCTCTTGTCAAAAATGATTAGTTACTGACAAAGTGCAACGCATGAGTAAGCTAAAAAGACAAAATACTTGGAGCCCATTGTGAACCATTTAATTTTGTATTATTTTGTGTAGCACATTAGTAGCACACAATAGAAGAGCTCTAATGCCCCTTGGCCCTCACCTTTGCAGCCTTCACAGGTCAGAGCGTTATAGTGGTATCCCGAGGCTTTATCGCCACACACCACACACAGCTCCTCCCCTTTGACCCGTCCTGCTTGTGACATGTGCCTGGTCCTCTTGCACACAACAGGCACCACTTCTACAGACACATCCTCCATCTCAGCATCGTAGCTGACGTCCAGTGGGCCTTTTCTCAGTTCATATAGCCCAGAGTGTGTGTACCAGTCGTCTCCGTTGTACTGGGGGTAGTAGTTCTGATTGGAGTAGTATGGTGTGGACGACATGTGCGGCTCCATGGAGGGGTACTGCATGCTGGGACAGCTGCTGAAAGGCAAGATGTCTGAATCTTGCAGAAGTGGACTGGCTTGATCTGCCAGAATATCTGAAGACAAAAAAACAGTGTTACAGTGGTTATAATTGTAGTTAAGCAGAAGTAAGTGAAAGGTTTTGTAAATGAACCCCCTAATTTGACCCCTCCATGAGCACCATACCAACAGCCCCCTTTTCATTTCTCCTTTAAGTGAAAGGTTCTTCATAAAGTTGAATACATTCCAGTATAGTGACAAATGGGGAATGACATCCCTTTTGACCCATACAATTTAGAAATTAGGTAAATAATGGTGGACAAATGCAGAGGCTTTACAAGGGGACTGGCAAACCTGGCAATTGTCTAAGGCCCGATTGTGGAAAGGCAACTGTTTTATAAAGTCAGTTATTCCATTGTGTGTTAGATTTTGGTCACCAGATTCTTCATGAACTACTTAGATGAGATGATCTGACAGTTTAGTATCCTCATTAAAACTTGCTATTACAGAATGGCTTTTAATATGGTTTCATTTGTTTTATTTTTTTTATCGGTCCTACATTGTACATGCACCTTTTGTTTTGCAAATCTTTAGTCGATGTACATGTCTGATCCTTCTGTTAACCCTGTTCACACTTTTCACTTTCTAATGTAATGCCATATAAATAAAGATGATTATTGTTGTTGTTATTATTATTATTATTATTATTATTATTATTAGTGTCTTGCCCAAGGACACTTCAGCAGTTTGTATGGGAGGAGCTGGGTTTGTACTAGTTTGGGTTTGTTATTCTTGGTTAATGTAGATGCGAGTGTGCCCTTGTTTGAGGTTAATAAGCTACATGTGCTTCATAATAACAATCCAAATCTCCTTAATCTCAGTCTCAGTATACAGTATACAGTATATATATAGTATACAGTATACAGTATACGTTAAAAGCATTATCTGTAATACAAATTGCATATTATCCTAAAGCCACTGACATGTTCAATGGTTGAATGTACCACAGTTCCTTTTGGCTTATCAAACTAAATGAATGCCAACTGTGTCTTTTTGAGCTTCTAGGCAGAAGCTAAGTAAATTTACTTCGCAGTTTACAGCATATACTATAAAATCATAAATGATTAACAATTTACTTTTGCAGAGGTCACAGTGTTCTTATGACCACAAACAATGCTGCAGTATTACTAGAAAGTAACAGGTAGAAAAACTCCTTACAGCCACAATAACGCTCTGATTTGTGCCAAGTAAGCCACAACAAGAACTTCCTCAGTGGTCTGAAAATACCTTAATGTGAGTAATGATCCTCCTATAGTTGCATATTTTCATCCCACTACAGATAATCATCCACTATATACAAAGGCAACAGTAAATTATGTTAATAACACTGACCTCTTGAAGACTTGGTCTGAACCAGGGCCATCTTTGTGGATTCAAACTCAGCCCACTGTGTTTTAAAGTCTAGTCTTTTTTCTACCACTCACTAACTGCTCCATTTATATATTTTTTGTCCTTTCTGCAACATCTCTGTAAAGATGGAGACTCCACAGTTGAAGAATAGTTGCCGACTGCTCGCTTAAGAAATCCTAAGAGGAGCAAAGGTTGCCACAGCTACTCATTAACCAAACAATCACATTTCTATTTCATTACAAGTTGCCGGCCCACGTCAGAAGTGATTGGAAGATTTAGGTGAGATCAAGGCTACTGTCTGGATTGTTTCTATTTGTAATCATCAGAAATATGTTTGCAGCCACAGATACACCTGCTCTAACACTCATGAACAGGTGTATCAAACAGCCCTTTCATAAATCCCCATTTTTAAAGTGTTTAAGACTTTTTGGTCAGATTTGTTGTTTTAGTTCATTCCATTGGTTTGCTTATGCTATTAGTTGTAGTACATAGACTAGATTGTGCAGGCTGGTGATGTGTCATTTTTAGCGAGCTAATCACTAACTGCTGTTCACTAATGGTGCAATAAATATGACAAAGTACAGACTGCTGACACTTGTTTGAACTTATATTTGTGCAGAAATGAGCTTACATAAGCTACTGTATATGTATCTTTTAGTGAGGGTAAATGTTGAGTACGAGACCCTTTGAGACTTACCAAACAAGTGGGAGCTCTCCGAGATGGAGAATTCATCGCTGGGTGGGATCTGCAGTGGTCCCACCACATTGATGTCAGGGCCCACCCACTCATTCATTCAGGACGGTCTTCAAGACAAAAGGAGTTAATAATGTGTTTATTGTGAAATACTAGGGAGTGGCACCACATAACTGTAAAAAACAAGATAGTATATACAATGAATTTTAGATTTTAGAGAAAGAGACTCGGGTGACTGCTGACACTTTCTCTTTGTTTCTGTGGCCCAAAGATGATTAGTTCAGTCTTGTTTCTGTTCAGTTGGAGAAAATTATTTTGCATCCACGTGTCAATCTGTTCGATGCAGTGACACAGTGAATGGATTGGTCCATTTTCACCTGCTGTGAGTGAAATGTAAATCTGAGTGTCATCTGCATAATTATGGTAGGATACGTCACAGCTGCGTATTAAGTGGCCTAAAGGAAGCATGTAGAGATTGAATAATAGAGGTCCCAAGATAGACCCCTGTGGAACCCCACATGTCAGGGCCATTTGGTCTGACACACAGTTACCAACCGAAACAAAGTACTTCCTGTCTTCAAGATAGGACTGAAACCATTTAAGGGCAGTTCTAGTGATACCTATCCATTCCTCTAATCTTTGTGTCAGGATTTAATGGTCCACTGTATCAAACGCAGCACTCAAGTCCAACAGAACTAAGACAGAGACTTTGCCTGCGTCAGTGCTCAGACGGATGTCATTTGTGACTTTAATAAGTGCAGTCTCAGTGCTGTGATGGAGCCTGAATCCTGACTGAAAAGGATCAAAGCAGTTGTTAAGTAATAGAAAGTCATTAAGTTGCTGATATACAACTTTTTCGTTGACTTTCCCTAAAAATTCAAGACTGCTCTTCTTTAGGAGAGGCTTAATGACAGCAGTTTTTAAGGCCCTTGGAAATGTCCCAGACTGTAAGGAATTATTGACTATATCAGTGAGTTGTGGTAACAAACTGCTTAGTACTGATTTTAGAAATCTAGTGGGTAAAACATCGAGGCAGCAGGTGGATGAACTCAGGCTGGAGACAGTATAGCACTGGGTCATTCAAAGTGCTTTACTTAAACAAGCTTTTGAATAAGAAACTTTTTTTTAATTAAAAGTGCAGATAATTAACACTTCAGTTGTCTTGTCTGAATGTAGGCAGAGCTTCCCCTTGAACATTATTAAAATTGAAGCTTGTTTGATTTTATCTGGACGGCTTAAACGCTGCTTTACCCTGTTTAGTTCTAACTCTGGGCATAAGCAGAAGGCCTGTCCCAGGTGTTCTCAGAGTCCGAGGAGGTTCATAAGCAACTAGCATGTCAGAAATATATTCTGGTGCTAAACCATTTAGAGCACTTTAACAGCAGTGCTGTTTTAAAGTCTATTCTCTGAGAAACAGGAAGCCAGTGCAGAGATTTTAAAACTTGGAGCAGCATTCTGAATAAGCTGCAGCTGTCTTAACCCTTATTTTGAGAGGCCAGTGAGCAGGCCGTTACAGTAATCTAACCTGCTAGAGATAAAAGCATGGATAGGTTTCTCTAAGTCTGGTTTAGACATTATTCCTTTCACTTTTTTTTTAAGGTGATAAAATGCTGATGATGTAATTGACTTAACTTGACTGTGGAAATTCAAGTCTGAGTCCATGATGACCCCTAGATTTCTAACCAGTAACAACCTAAAATTTTCTCTTTTTTTCTGTTCCCAAAGATGATTAGTTCAGTCTTGTCTATGTTCAGTTGTAGAAATTTATTTTTCATTCACACATCTGTTCAATGCAGTACCACAGTGAATGAATTGGTCCATTTTCACCTGCTGTGAGTGAAATGTAAATCTGAGTGTCATTTGCATAATTATGGTAGGATACGAAACAAAGTACGTCCTGCCTTCAAGATAGGACTGAAACCATTTAAGGGCAGTTAATCTTTGTGATAGGATTTCCATGGTCCGCTGTATCAAACGCAGCACTCAAGTCCAACAGAACTAAGACAGAGACTTTGCCTGCGTCAGTGTTCAGACGGATGTCATTTGTGACTTTGATAAGTGCAGTCTCAGTGACTTAAATGATACAATGTGGAATGGCAGCCCTAAGAGGAATAACACTGTATATAGGCATTATCATACCCATTTGGTGTCAACAGCATCATAATTCAACCACATAAAGGCAAATGTCAAAATGCTGCCAAACATGTCAGCTGTTAACTATATAATAAAAAAACTGAAAAAAAAACATTTACCAAACATTATCAAGGTAGTGGATATGCATAAAGCATAAAGATTTTTCCCCAGGCAAGCTCTATTGGTAAGTCAATAGAATGCCGCCATTACCACCAAAATACAAAATTCACCTCAACAATGTCTCGACCAAAAAATTGTTTATATTACATCACCATTACCAGTCAGTTCTATTTGGTGCAATCCACTCAGTACCTAAGGTATATATTTTGTCTCCAAGGCCACAACACAGCCACACGCCTTTTATAGATCAGGACTACCACACTTTTTTAATTAACTCTAATAGTGTAATTTCCCCCGAGATCCAATGGCGACCCACAGTCTCCAGCCCACATAGTCAGCCCACATTACAACCATATAACACTGGCACACTACTGGCTCATAAAGAAATGATGTGTCAACCAGAGGACATAAATCATGAGTTCTTACAGTCCTTACCGTATCTGGCTCTTTATATCCCCAGTTGGAATTCCACCCTTTGTAAAAGTTCTATTCACTTTGCGATATCCACTGCTACAGCGCCATTAATGTCCCTGTTTGTGTTTGGACCTCAGTGACAGCATGTTTGAGCAGTTGAGGTCAGGGAGAAAAGGGTTGGTGGTTATTAATTAAACGGTCCATTCCTGTCCATTACCCCCCCCCCAAAAAAAAAAAAACTCTTTATCTCTGTATAAGTCAAGAGGCTGCCACATGAATGAGCAGACCAGTTATCCCACCCACAGACTAATCCACTAAATGCAACACTCATTTATTATACTTGTGCAAAATGACCCTGTGGTTTTTCCATAAATGTAGAGAATATATATATATATATTTTTTTCTTTTTTTTTATGTCAATAATTCGAGGTGACAAATTTACATAAAAAAGCCTGTTTGACAATGATCTCATCCGTCCTTGAACTTCTCAAGGCCGTTTTCCGTGATGCCAAGTCAAAGAAGTCACCATATTCTTGTTAACACGCAGCTTTTAACAGCACCTTGACCTAGAGTGAGCACGGACAATTTCATATCTTGTCTTTATAACATTTTTGTCCAACAAAACAATAGTTTAATCATTAATGGGTTGTTGCTCCATCCAAAGAGGCCCTTTTGAGTCAACAGACAGTGTCTCTGGAATAAACAGAACCTTTGCCATTGGCTGACGGCTGTTTTGTGGACTATGTGGTTAGAGGCATGTGACGGATGTGCAGCAGCAAGTAGCCAGCAACCAACTCAGGTCCGGGCTTTAAAACATATGTGTGAAATATGTCAAGGCGTAATTTGGTCAATAAAATAACTCAGAAGTGGATAAAAAATATATATATTGTGTCGTTTAAAGCATGTCTCCAGTGAGGAGTATCCTACAGCAATTATTTCTCATGGTCCAAATAAAGTGAGTGGTAGCAAGGCAAGATAAGACAAAGGATGTTTACCACAGTGTGATGTGAAACAGAGCCGAGTACTTAAAACTGAACTCATCTGAGATTCCTGACATAAACAGTTAGTGCTAAAGACAGTTTGTGTGTCATTATAAAGGCTTTGCATGAATGATTGAATCAGCTAAGAACAAATTACTGCACCTAAGAGAGTGGTGAAACGCGTGAAAGTGGTGGGAAAACTAAGGCCCGTGGGGCTGTTTGAACTCGCCCACCAAGCATTTACTAATTATTTTCAATATTCTGCTATTTCACTGACATACTCCAAATGGTAACAACCTTTCCTAAAGCTAGCATCTCTACTCTCAACAAGAGGTAGTTTTCACTGGTTTTAGAACAAAATATAAAAAAGTGTCTCTAAAACTGAGGAGGTGCAGCTGTGACTGTGGGGTTGTCAAAACAGTGTTTATTGGACATATTGTTAGATCTATAGTTAAAATATGTTCTAATGTGGCCCTTGGGGAAAGATAATTGGTATGGTATTTTATTTTGGGTTGTTTTGCAGTCGGGAAGATTTTTTTCTTTAAATGTAATTTAAATTTACCCCTCATGTTTAATACTCATTTAGCCCTCAGCCAGTCACAGCTCACAGAAGGAAGGATAATGCATCTATCCCAGCTGGTAAGCACTAAAGCATTCAGCTGGGAATCTTGTCTTGTTAGAAACTGGTGGATTTTGTGCTCTTAAACATGTATAATTCAGAAATGTAGTGTATGTCAGTGGTTCTTAAATATTTCCCACCAGAAAATATTGTCTCTCCATTATCTCTCTTACTGGCATTAAAACACAGTCCTATTTAACAGCATAAATAATAGTTTACACTGCAGACATTTTTATTTCTAGAGAAATATTATAACTTGAACGTTGATCATATTTGATCAATTTTGTGTGCTACTATCAAGTGCCTATAATTCCTGATCAAAAAGCTATACTATAACCTAACCTAAACCATACTATATACTATACTGTAGCCTATAGAATTCTTTCCCAAACACTAGGTTGGGGACAAAAGATGTGTCACGCTAAATTGTAAAAATAATAAAACATTTAATAATTTTGAAAAACTGGAAGCATAATTGTGATGGTTACTGGGCATAATTGCTGCTTTTGAAATTAGTTAAAACAGCTAAAAAAGTTAAAACCCTAAATAAGAACAAAACAACTTAAAACCAACAAAATTACCCTCAAAAATGAGGAACGCTATAGAAAGAAATAATAATAAGCAGCATAACGATTTTGACCTTAAAAGCTTGGGTCACAGCTAATTTGGCATTTTGAAAAATGGGTCCCGATAACAAACATTTGAGAAACACTGTATACTGTATAGTCTAACATATACCGTAGCTTAGCATAGCCTAGCCTAGCATAGTATAGTTTAGTATAGAATAACATTTACAGTTATTCTCGATTGCTTAAACACATTTGCCCACTCTGACATCACATTTTCAAAACCGTTAACACACAGGATAAAACTGAAGCTCAATGGCCAAAATGACTCATTTTGTATTAAAACTATAGTAAAAAAAGTGCAGTATTGTATAGTAAATGATAGGCCTGCCTAATATAGTATGCCAGACCTGAAGTGGCATAGCATATAGTAAAGCTATAGTATTTTCTAGTAGTTAAGTGCACATCAAAAAATTCAGTGAAATAATAAATGATACACATTGAGTGTAAATGCACCATTCTTTTTTATGATTATAATTAAACATTACAGTACAGTTGATATTGCCTAGATACAAACACTGACAAACTGAAAAAGACAAACAGCAGATACTGTAAGTAAATCAATGCACACGCAGTGCTTCACTGAGCTATGTCATCCATCCATTTAGTTTTATTATAGATTTAAAGCGCTATTAACAATCGAGTTGATATGATAAAGAGCCTTGCTAACAGGAAGCTATACTGCTCTGAGAGTGAGAAGCAAAAAGGTGCAATCATTCAGCAACGGCAAATATATACAGTGCAAGCAGAAAAATAACAATAAGGCTCATTACGTTAACACTGTCTGCTGCCAAACCAACTGCAACATTCCAGGAGCCTGTTTTCACATTGCATAGCTGACACAAACATCTGCAAAACTCTTCTAAACAAGCCAATGGAAGTCACACACATACTTTTATCATAAGCACAGCTTGCATGAGATGTCAAGTCAGGCATGATGGTTGATATGTGTAAATATTTCATTTTACTAAGCAACTATTCTACTTCAGTTCATTGGTAAGCTATCTCTTCCACCACACTACCATCTAGTCATAAGTAATCATTACACTGAAAATTTCCCAAAAAATCATGAGGCCTCTTTTGATGTACAGTACATGTTGATGCTCCAGACGTTTGTGATTCATTCACAATGGCAAATTAAACCATCAGTTTCAACACATTTGTTGACTGTTTGTAGAAGTCCCATGGGCATATACTGTATATTCACTGGTATCTGTCCTGGTAGTCTCCATTGCCAAAGTGTTCCTCTTCATCTTGCATTGTCATTCCTTTCTTCTTTTTCCAGCCTTGTTTGCGGCCAGATGAGTTGTCCGTAGTTCCGTAACTCTTTTTGGCAGCAGGTGCATGCTCACTGTTGAGCTCAGTCTCTTCAGCCAGCTCGTCTTCATCAATAATGCCACACTTGTCCTCGCTTGTTTGCTCGGGGTCGGCCCACTCCTGCTGCTCTCCTGAAGCAAAGATGGCGTAGAAGATAACTCCCGAGAAATGCACCATGGATGCAATGATGAAAACGTGCTGCCACTCCAGACGAGTCTATGGAGAAATTAAATCAGTAAATGCCTTATTAGAAGCAAACTGGTTGCAATTTTTTTTTCTCAGACATACAACACCTCCAATTTGTATGATAAATTAAACAATACTATTAATGATTAACAACTGTCTCTGGCACAACATTACATGCAGTTAAAGAAACATGCTTTATTAAAGAAATATTGTTACCCTGAGCAACGGGATCATGTAATGTTTATGTAAATCATTAGAGGGATAATCTTTTGTAAAAGTGGCTCTATGGGATACTTGTGGAAACGTAACTTATTCCATACAGTAGGTAATTGTCTGCATACTCCCAGTTTGGAGGAGCAGAAAGGAGCAATAAAACAGGCTTTGTGTTGTGTATGGCTGCTAAAGTAATGGGACACCTAAAAACGCACTTTCATAACAACTATCAAGGCTCTTCAAAAACTACCAACAGTACTGTGGTAGGTAGATGCATTCTTTCATCATTATGTGTTCCTCATTTATACTCTGCAACATTTACTGTGGAAATGTCTTCTAAGGACCACACTTGAACATTGAATAAGTTTAGTGTTTTAATGGAAATGTTTCTCATTTACAATAGTACATGGACACTGTAGTTTTGCTGTTGTCTGTTTTTTTTTTTAGACTGTGAGTGTGCTGACAACTATCGACAGTCAAAATAACCACATGGTAGTAATGTTGGGTTAGTTAATTACATTTTACCTTGTTTTTAGTCAGAGCTCCTACAATTAGAGGACACACCATCCCAGAGAGTGTTCCTACTCCGTTTGAAATGCCCATCAGGATGCTGGCATAGCGAGGAGCAATATCCAAGTGATTGACGTTGAAACCTAATAAAGACAAACACAACACATTTTTGAGTGTTTTCCTATAAAATATTTAGAAGAAGTGACTACGTGGATGTTTAAGTGTATATCACACAAAAGGGATCTGAAATACAAAAAAAAAACTCCATACCTGAGATGGCAAATCCACTAAAACCAACTGCAAGCACCAGAAAGGAAATGGCAACGCCACGGGTGTGAGAGAAGCCCACTACCAGCAGCAGAGTGGCCTCCATTCCAAACCCTGGTAAAAACATAAGAGCTCTATCATTCAGTACATGTTACTATCAGTGAGCACACAGACTGTAGTATAAACAGACATACCTCCACAGTTCATGAGTTTCCTCACATTTGTAGTAGACATGATTTTGTTGCTGCGTAAGTAATCGGCCAGCTGTCCTCCAATCGGAACTATAATAGTCATAACCATGTGTGGCACAGCAGAGAGTAACCCCACCTGTGAAGTGCCCATTCATTCAGATAGGTCTTATGCAAAACAATTGTGTCAATTATTTGATATTTTTTATATAATTGTGAAAATCTGACCTTACTGATTGGAAAGCCGAAGACTTCTTCAAAATACGCTGGTTGGCTGATGAGAAGAAGATAGAAAGTCCAACTACGGCAAAAGTTGGCCACAATAATGGCATAGACAGGCATTGAGGTGAAGAAACGACGCCAAGGAGTTTTAAATTTCTGCAATAAAGACAAAGATGTAAGTCATTTTTTCCTATGTAGAGTGTAGTAAGTATGAAAATACTGTATATGAAATATGATGGAGGCACACCTCTGTCACTATTAGTGTATTAATACTCTCCCCAATGGTGGTCTCGATGTATAACCTCTCCTCGTCTGTGATTGTGGGGTGATCAGCAGGACTTCCATATGCCAGTAAGAGCCACATGATATACCATAAGAGTCCAAAAACACCTGCTCAAACAATACAATATATAACATCAATGCACTTTGACATAAAGAATGTAAAAGACGTACAATTTTGAGAGATTAAACACAAAAAAAATTAAAGAGTATGTCCGCAAGATTGTTCATTATTAAACAGAAATGAAAGAGACATGAGTCACAGAGCCGAGACAGGAAAATGGTAATTTACATCAATAAATCATGAGATTGTATCACACCAGGATAAGAGTGGATTTTTATTAAAACACATTTGGCTAGGTGAGATTTTTTTGTTTGATTAATCAAACACAGAAGCCATTCAGATAAGACTTGCACAAGGCACACACCGCCCCAGAGCCAGACTGTGCCAGACTGGTTCAGACACCACAGAATGTCACTAAGCTGACACCTAGTGTATACAGCAACTCAACACCCAAAGAAGTGTACATTCAGTTAACAGACATTTAGAGTCAATGAAACTTTGTGTGGATAATGAAAGATGAACCTTAACCAAACCCAGCTGTAAAACAAAGCTTAAAGGCGCATTTTATAAATTGTTGTAGTATATACTTCAACAAGATGGAACACGTCAGTCACAAATATTCAGTTTTCAGTTTAGTCACGTCAAAACAACTCTCTTTGCATTTGTGTTCCTTGGAAAAACAAACATGTAAGGCTACATAGAGCCCAGTGAATGTAGCCAATTTAGTTTGTTTAGGCCAAATAAGAAGAATTTACCATCAGACCTCTTTCCACTGGGTTTGTTCATAGACATGTTCTTACCATAGCTGTTCAGCTGTGTGTGGAACTGAAATCTGCACTTTTCCACCGGATGTTGTCAAAACAAAAGACTAACATCTAACTCTATTGTTATCTGTTAATCTCTTTTACTCATAAAAGAAAGAAAGAAATAACAAGTGTTTTCTGTATGTTTAGTGTAATTTAGGCAATATTGTTACGTATCAAACTAAAGATTATTCACACATGGGTCTTACCATAGATATAAAAGACAGAGGACCAGCCAACGTACTGAACAAGCACTCCAGCTAAAGGCATGGCAATCACCGCTCCAGCATAGGACCCTGCAATGAATCGGCAGGACATTACAGTATGTCTGCTGCATTGTTCCCCAAAGTAGATTCAAACAGTTATAAAAAAAAAAGCTTTCTTTTGCATAGTTTCAAATGTTATAACGTTACAAAAAATATAGTAGTAATACTAAAGCAGAAGAGACAATGTCAAGTGTTTTGTGCATGGTTGTCATGGCATCAGTCTAAATTTTTATTTCAGCTATAGAGAGCATCTGCAAAACCACATCGGCTCTTGCAGGTCTATTTGCTGACCAACACCAAACCTATTGCATTTTAACTGAGGTGTCACTCACCACAGAATGAGGTGGTGACAAGTCGACTCCGTTCAAGAGGTGGAGCCCATTTGGCCCACAGCCCATGGCATGCTGGGTAGGTGACACCCTATCAGAATCAAAGGTCAAGGATTAACTAATGAACTTGTGCAAATGTATCTATATACTTTTTTTAACCATTATTTTCACGTCTTACCTCCACTAAGCCCTGCAGGATACGGACAAACAGGACACAACCGTAGTGAACCCTTGCTGCAGATGGGATGAACATGTTCAGCATTGATGTCAGAAAAATGGCAGCTCCAAACACCCTGTTTAATAGAATACCTTATTAATTAATGCATGTACATTTACAGAGTTTAGGGCAGAAACTGTGAAAATAAATTAAACACAGGGTCAAAAATATTACTAATTGACAAGCTTTTCCTCAAATTAAACATTTAAATAAATTGAAGAAAAGGTTACTGCATGACATCTGAACTAGGTTTTCAAGGTGAAGACATTTTGTATCTTATTCCAAGAGGCTTTTTCAAGTCTGAGCTTTTATCTCTAGAGGGAGGGGTGTCATTACCATTGTCATTTGTTCCTTATAAAGCCAGACAAAAAGTAATTTTGTAATTACAATTTAGTAAAACATTTGCAAACTAATGGTTGCTTGATAAAACCATATAATTACATACATGTCCTCCCAGGCCTTGAGCCTGCTACATTTAGGACAGTGGTGTGAGGGGTGTATTGTTCCGTTCATGTAGGCCCTATTGTTCTGTATCTCCAGCCTCATTAAAATATGATTTACTAAGAAATAAAATCTGTGTTGCAATGTGCTACATCATTCTGTAAATCTGTCTGCAATGGATTAGAAAACCAACACAATAAATAAAACAAGCTGCTGTAGATTTCTAATATTGTCAGCCAGTTATATCCCATATCTAAAAGCATCTCTGTCAGACTTGCAAAACGACAGGCCCTGCTTTAAATTGTGTGAGAAAAGACATACCATGGAAGCTACAAGTTTGTGCTTCATTGCCACAAAACCGTTCCCTACTCTTTTCACCTTCAGTTTATCCCCCCTTCCTTGTCTTTTTCCAAAACAGTGTGTAAGTGACACTTGTAATATTCCAGTGGCTGGTGTTTCAGAGAGAAATCAGAGGCAGGATCTTTCATTATTAACTCTGTCAGTGGCGTGTCCTCTTTTCCTGTGAAGCTTTTATTACAGGATGGCTATCTTCTTCATCAGTATCGCTCGACACACCGTACAGCCTTAACCCTTTCGGGATCAGATAGAGGAACTCTCCAAAATCATGAGTTACGCTCTTTCATGACCTTTTAATGGACTCTTTTGCTCCCATCTGTTTATTTAAAAAAAGTTATACAGATCTATCATGTGTGCGTTACCTGTTGGCAGACAGCTTGTTTGAAATGAATCCACCAGGGATTTGAGTGACAATGTAACCCCAGAAAAAGGAGCCGTGAATCAGTCCTACAGTCTCTGGATTCCAGTTGAACTGAGCTTTCTGAGAAGACAAGAAAAAGCATCATTAATATAATAGCAATCCAACAATTTCAAAAAACGATTGGTCATCTCGAGTATATAATACCTGCATTACTGGAGTCCCATTTATATAAACAGTGTTGTTGTTCACCATCTCCACAATGGCCACACCGAGGTTGCACCGGATCCCGAAGGAGATGCAGAAACCCAGGCCACTGAGGATGGCGATGATGTAGCGCTTGGGCAGGCCAAAGCAGCCACAGTCCACCAGGGGGGGCGAACGAGGGGTTGACGCCACCGGACGCCCGTCTTCTGTCAGTTCTATATTGTCCTCTTCCTCTACATTGCTTCCATCTATTTTTCTATGAGGAAGAAAAATGGCAGCACACAATTAATTACAAATCCCAGTTTCTTCTTAATTCTTCCTGCCGACACATAAATAAAATGGCATTATGCAACATACGAAAAGCATCTGTGGCAGAGGGCATGAGGTGACACTTGACTAAAAGGTCACAGTACTGGTGCTATCAGGTAGCCCACAGGTGCATCATTCCACAAAGCTTTTCTACAACTCTCAAGCCTTTCATCTTATAAGCACCAATACAAGGTGCACCGATGGACATTATGTAGAAAACAACTGGTTTATGATAGACATCTCTCAATTTAAACCCAATACAGTGTGTTTCATAAAAGAAGGAAAATGTCAAACAGGAAATTGGCTTCTTAGTATTTTGTCTCATTTCATTGTTAACAATGTTCCACACACATGAGACCACCTCTACTGGTACCTCCCTAAAAATATATATTTATATTATTAAATTAAATATACAATTACACCACTTGAATTGCCTGGCAAGCACTAGAATCAAATATTTATTTATCGCTAGGATCTTTCAGAACATGCAGGTGCTCCGTATCATTTTGACAGCAGACTTTTAATAAAGCACACTGAGAATAGGTAACAGAAAGGAGTTCAGTAAAATGTGAAGTATCTTTCTCACCTTTGTAGTTTTCCTAGAGAATCTCCCACTGTGTTCTTTGCCTCCTCCTTTCCAGGTTTAAACACCTGTTCCTTAAAACCTGCTAACCCTCCAAAAGGCATTTTCTTTCCTCTGTCTGCTTGCTGTAACCCCAAAGAGTGTCCTGACACTTGTGAGAACAGAAACAAGATGCACTACACACTAGTCTTCATTCTTTCACGTTCTGTGGAACCAGGATCTGACTCCACCTTTCCGCGGTGCCAAGGGTCCCTCAGAAGTGTGGTTGGACTTGTTCCACTCCCCTCTTCATGCAAGAAGTCCACAACAACCAATGAACCCCAGACACAATGAAACCTGCATGTCTTGCAATCCTGTTGAGAAATTTAAAATAGAAATTTGTAATCCAGGTTTTAGCTTTTTGAAATTGTGAGCCCCTGTTTGTCAGCAGGCGAGCAGGAGAAATGAAAGATGTGATCTCCATCCAACTCATTCATTGCTGTGGAGGAAGGGGCAGGGGTAGCTGTGTTTTAACCCAACATCATCTTTGTCGTCATCATCTCCCAAACACCTCCCCTTTCGCCAGTTCATCTGATAGCTCCAAGGTGGACTCCACGCTCAAATATGCATGAGCTTGACATGTTGCATTGAGGGGAAAAGCACTGAAGCCTGAGAAATGTAAGACTTTGCCACAACGTTCCAGGTTCACATTCTTGGATTTGTGCTCCATTTCTATGAGGTGCTTTAATTATTAAGTAAATTTGATTAAAATTTTAAAAAGCAGTTGACATGGAGTCTTTGTCTTCAGGTTGCCAGCTTTGCCTGCAAAAGATGTGTTTCATGTGTCACATAACAAATGCATAACATAAAGATAAAATCCATCAGTTTGTCATAATACTGTCATTCTTCTAATGAAAAGTATCTGAATATTGTGCAGATGATTTAACTGCATGAAAACATACATCCATAAACACACTGAACCTCTTATTATAGATGCAACCCCCCCACACGCACACAGGCACACACACACACACACACAAAACACAAACAGACACACACAAAACACACACACAAAACACACACACAAAACACACAAAACACACACACACAAAACACAAACAGACACACACAAAACACACACACAAACACACACACACACACACACACACACAAAACACACACACACACACACACACACACACACACACACACACACACACACAAAACACACACACACACACACACACACACACACACAAAACACGCACAAAACACACAAAACACACACAAAACACACAGACAGAACTCTTCAGAAATGTCACTTTGTTCAAAAAGAAACCTGTTGCTTGTGTTTGGAGCCAACAGGTCACGACTGCCATCTAGCGTTCAGAGTTAGGAAGTGTTAGAGTTCTGTTGAAAAACAGGGGTGAACAAAATGAGCAGCTTTTGGGATGATAAAACTGGGCTTCACTTAAATCTATTAACATTAAACAACAATAGCAAAATACATTTACTCATTAGTTTTATGTAATGTAGTAGGACTTAGACAAGCTACAGTTTAGAGTACACTAATTTAATTTTGCCTCTGTTGTATGTGGGAATGTGTTGTTTGAATTTATTTAGTTTATTCGTTTTCTGATTGCACCCTTTAACTTCCATACAGACCATTTTCTCTGTGAATTGATTTATAAAAAAGCTTTACTACCAAATAGTCTTCTAGAGTACTCATTGGCCCCCTCTAGCTGTATGTCTACATAATGACACCAAGGAGACACTGTTTCTTATGATATTTGTCAGTTCTTAATATATATGACCTCTTGGCATGTTTGGCTCGATATTAACAAAGGGAGACGCTACTCCACTGCTTTAACAAACACACAGTTTGTCCGTTTGCCTATTGAACTCAGAAGAAAAAAATCCGGACTGTAAAAAAGGAGCAGGCGAGCGCTAAAGCGGTGCCTCTGCGGTACCGGTAGGCGGAGACTGCACTTTCTTCCGCGTTTCCTCTCCAACTGTCCTTTTTATACCGCTCACATCTTTACGCAAGGTCTATGTTTACTACCTATTTTTGTACCGCGGGTCGAAAACGACACGATTGGAAACAGCGCAGGTCGTTTATGGCCTCTGGATATCTCTTGCTTTGAACACATCAGCTCTTTTTCAGGAAAGCAGAGAAGCTTTTATCCATGCATTTGCGTCCTGGGCCGCGGCACACCGCCTCTGGCTCCAGCCATGTCCGCCAGGAGTGCGACGGCTGGCGGCGGTGACAGAGCGGCAGGCAACGCGGCAGGTATTCAACCACACGTTTAAACCCCTCTAAAGTTATAAATATCTACTCTGGAGCATTGAATACGATTAACGCACCATCAGAGATTAGATTTGGGACTTTACGCCTCGCGATTTCTCTTCGGTGCAATGTAACTTTGCGCGTTTTGAAAAACTAGGTCAGTAGATCAGTGGAGCAAAGTCGCCCTCTCCGCCATTTATGTAACAGCATACGATGTTGTAGGACAAACAGTTCAGATATTTTGCCTGTAATGTTTATTTCTCATTGTACCAGCCCAGATATGTGCACTGTAAACCGTGCTTGTATTTGTGATCGAGAGAAGGGTAAGCTTATAAACCTTAGATTAGCAGCGATAGCGAGGCCTGTTAGAACAGTCCACAGTGAGGTTCTTCTGTAACTGAGGCTCCTCTACAACTACAACGTAGTGAGCTATGGTCTAACGGTTTTATAACCAACTCAGAACGCTGTGTCCTTCTCCAGAGTGTTATTAACCTACACCAGCATTCAAGCGTGTCACACGTTATAAACTAATTCTGGTCTTACCAGTTACTAATTACAGTCTAAACCTGAGATGTTCAGTGGAATTCATATTAACTTGATCATTTCTGTATTGCAATGATATTACACTGTTATTGCTTTAAACAAAAGACTCAACATAAAAATCTAGCTGTTGGTAATTCTTCCATTTCAAAATCTCATGAGAGCTTAAGCACATTTTATCTCAAGGATTTTGGAGATTTTAAGGAGCATAGCTTGCATGCCAAAATAATACCCACTGTATGTGTCCCAAGTGTGCATGAATATCAAATAGGTTGTTTGACCTACTTACTTTTGCACACACTACATAGTGCTGCACACTTTCAACTTTCTACTTGAAAGGTTTGTTTTGAATATAGTGCGTCAAAGGAAACAGCATGAACATTAGAATTGTGAAACATGGTGTTGTTTTGATAAATACTGGCCACTCCGCAATCAGAGTTTCATAGTGGAGTAAATGATCTAGTGTTGGTTGATGTGTCGCAGACATTCATTCAGAGATAGAGTGAACAAGGAAGCAGATGTAGTGAACTGACTGTGGCCTGATGGTCAGTCGTCTAGTTGCCTTCAGTACTGTATAGCCGTGTAATCCAACAGATCTGATTAAAAATCAGACTGGTGCTGATCTGTTAATGGTTATTTGGGTCACGGGCTTGATGAAATGTTAAAATAAGGGTTTTGTGTTTGGTGTATTTGTGCAAATCTTTTTTGGGTGCTATGTCACGGACAAAAAAACATCTCAGATTTAGCACTAATATTATCCAATGCTTTGCCAGAATAGTTTATTTTTTTAAAGCCAAAAGTGGTACAAAACCTTCATAGTTGTCCAAATGGGAAATGAGTGTCATATTTATTTGTTTTGATTCTATCTCAGCTCTGAGCCCTCTTTTTGTTGCTGCTAGTTTTAACTGCATTTAAGAATAAAAGGCTTGTCAATTAGGATTCCATTTGTGTAAGTCCTCAACACAATAATGCATGTGAGCTATCCAGCAAATGTCCAGCAAACAGATAATAGATGCTGTTGATTTAGGACTTGCATATACAAATCTCTGTATTTTTTGTTGTTGTTGTTGGTATTGTTTTGTTTTTTAGAAGATGTAGTGGTTGAGGAAAACCAAAGCAGTTCTATGTCTCTGCCCAGCTTGATGAGCCCTTCCTCAGCTGCTAGCATGTCCTTAAGCATGGATATGCCTCGGAAACGCAAGGGTAGCACTGACATCCAGTAAGTATTAGAGCAGCGGCAAGTGAGTGAAGTGATGTACATAGAGTCTACTTAATTTTTATTTTTATAATTTTCTACCCAGGGAAACAAAGTCTGCTTCCATGACTGATGCAGATATGGAAGATGACCAAAACGGGTGAGAACTTTTACTATCCGTAAGCTTTCTACTGCTTGCCACTATTTCGTATACCTTCAAATTTCTCTTTGACAGGTCAGACGGAGAGGACCAACATGTTAAAATAAAATGCTTCAGGTTGGTACTATTTAGAGGTTCTTTTTTAATGTGTTTTTATTCAGTATTTTTATTTCTAAATGAATGTTTCCACAGGGAACCACACAGCCAAATTGAAAAGAGAAGACGAGACAAAATGAACAATCTCATTGACAAGCTGTCGACAATGATCCCGACTTGTAACCCTATGTCCCGTAAACTGGATAAGCTCACTGTCCTTAGAATGGCCCTGCAGCACCTCAAATCTCTTAAAGGTAGGTAAGAAGCAGAAATAGGTACAGGAAGAAAGAAAAAAACACATTCTGGCTAAACTTAAAGTCCAATTTTTAATAATATGGTAATGTAATGTCTCCTGTTTAACTGGTAATGTCTAACTGAGCAACAAACTGATACTTTTGGCACCATTACTTTGCATGCCCAGACATGTATCAATTTCTTTTTTCTAACATGTCCCAGTTTTTAACAATCAAATGATTGAACAATGATGCAATATGATATAGTTGGCATTCATTTGTAAATCTTTTCTTGTTAATTTCAGGTTCAGCAAGTTCTTTCTCTGAAGCCAGCTACAAGCCTTCATTCCTTCCTGATGAGGAACTCAAACACCTTGTTCTCAAGGTAATTAAACCACTGGCTTCTACCAAAACTGTCTGCTCCCCATTTACATGTACAAGTTGCAGTGTTTTATTTGTTTGTAGTGTAAAGTTGGGAAATGGCACTAATATTCACGTTGAACCCTTCTGTTCTCTCTGATGTTTTGTTGTTCAGGCAGCAGATGGGTTCCTGTTTGTTGTGGGCTGTGACCGCGGAAAAATAGTTTTTGTCTCAGAGTCCGTCACAAAGATATTAAATTATAGTCGGGTAATGTTTTTAAACATGTCACTGTCACCATCACACTATCACCAGAGATATTTTGTGTTGTAATGATAATCAGTACAAAATGTACATAACTGTTAACAATTTTATTTAAGTACAGTATATCAGTATGTACGGTCATAAGTCTTCAAGTAAATTAAAGGAGTTTGTCCTACCAAGTTTAGTGTAGCAAAATTAGGTTTTGTCATTAACATACACCAAACCAAAGAGATTTTAATTATACTGTAGATATATACATTTTAATAAAACCTGATAATCTTCTAGGCCTACTCCTTAATAATAATTAGTCATTTTTGTGATAATTTCCTCAATCTTCTGAACAAAATCATGAGTTTGCTGTGGTCAGAACCATGTACTTGTCTTAGATGCAGACTTGACATTTGTCTGCTGTTTTTAACAGGCGGAGCTGATTGGACAGAGCTTGTTTGATTACATACACCCTAAAGACATGGGGAAAGTGAAGGAGCAGCTGTCAGCCTCAGAATTATACCCTCGAGAGCGTCTAATAGATGCTAAAAGTAAAACTGTTTTGTGTGTGGGCATGTTTTTGTTAGTGTGACTGTACATTTAACGCGGCTTGTTATGTCCCCAGCTGGTCTGCAAGTCCAGGCTGACCTTCCTGTTGGTGCGTCACGGTTGTGTTCAGGTGCACGCCGCTCTTTCTTTTGTCGAATGAAGTACAATAAAATTTCTGTGAAAATGGAGAAGGAATTCCAGGCTGGGACCTCCAAAAAGAAAGGTACAAAGTTTTGCAGATAAACATTTTTGGTCTGTTGTATGTATCCAATAGTCAGTTGGTTGATGTGGACTTTTGTAGAGTCACAAAAGTACTGCACAGTGCATTGTACAGGCTACATGCGCAGTTGGCCCACCAGTCAGCTCGGTGCTGAGGGTGAAGGCGAGGCAGACAAGGAGGATAGTTCCCACTTTAGCTGCCTGGTGGCCGTGGGACGCATTCACTCCCACTCATCTGCTCAGGTTAATGGAGAAGTCCGCGTTAAACCTACAGAATTTATCACTCGCTACGCAATGGATGGAAAATTTACCTTTGTTGATCAAAGGTAGGTTCACTAGTACTTCTGTAATGTGACATTATTATACTATACTTTACATTTTCTTTTTACTTATTATTTCCAGGGCCACAACCATTCTTGGCTACCTCCCACAAGAACTGCTCGGCACATCATGCTACGAATACTTCCATCAAGATGACTTACCACATTTGGCCGATAGACATCGAAAAGGTACATAGCATTTTGTCCTTATTTTCCATAGAAAAAAACTGTTCCAAAAGCATAACTGTTACTGTACTTTTCTCACCTACAGTGCTGCGAAGTAAAGAGAAAATAGAGACTAACTGCTATAAATTTAAAACAAAATACGGCTCTTTTGTCACTCTGCAAAGCCAATGGTTTAGTTTTGTAAATCCCTGGACCAAAGAAGTAGAGTACATTGTGTCAACCAACACAGTCATATCGTGAGTATATGTTGCATGAACAATTGCCAAAGTTGAATTAAACTAAAGGCTTCAACAAGTTTTAACCTATTTCTGTTTATTTAAGTCATGATCACAACCAGGCAGGAAACAAATCGGGACAATCAAACAATTCCAAGATTTCTGAAGGTGTGTCTTTAAAGTGCATGTATTAATTAGTGTAGCTAAGACACTGTATACACTTTCCTTTTCTTTTTCGTTTTTTTGTCAAGATGGCATTAAATCCCTTTTACCAGGGATCTCCACCACACATGGGACTATGATTTATGCTGGGAGCATAGGGACTCAAATTGCCAATGAGCTGCTGGACTACAACAGGTTTGGCCTCACACATTTATCATAGAGATTATTTAGAAAAAGTATTATTTTATATATTATTAGTAGTATAGTACTTTATTCTTTAATCAGGGTTGTATGTATTACAGTGGTAGAAGAATGCAGTGTATATAATATGTCACGAAAAAGGCAGTAATGAACATATTCTACACATTTTATGCCCTGACTATTAAAGATTAAAGATTGATCATGTACAGTAGTCAACTACATGTAATAATCTCAATACATGTACCACATACAGTACAATCCCATTTTGAAATTCTAAGAACTTCTCAGAACACTTTGAATTATTCCAACCATACAATTGACAGTAACCGTGTATGTATGTACACTTTAGGATGAACTCATCACCCTCCAGCGGCAATGTAAGTCCCTTCAGTCTGCCACAGGATAAATCTCCACAAAATCACAATCAAGTCAGCAACAATGTAAGTTGTAGGCCAGTCCATAGAACAGTCAACAGAATTATTGTGGCTTTTTATTAAAGGTCTTTGTGTCAGTGGACTGTCATTATTTCTATTTACATTCATGTGTTTTAGTGTTGCTGTTAATAAAACATGCTTTTTTTTATTCAAGGTGCCAAATGGAGATGCAACAGACCTAGAGAAGCCAGGAAAGTCCAGCTCAGAAGATGAGCCACAAGGAGCATCGTTTTCTGGAGGAGAAACACTCATGGGTATTTTCCTAAATCCTGTCAATATTGTTTACAGACAGATCATTTCCAAATTCTTTGAGGTTTTTTAAATGTTTTTTCTCATCCCTCTGACCCTCAGGGGAGAACTCTCAGATGGATTTGGACAGTGTGGTAGGACCAGGCCTTAGTAGTCTTAGCAATGATGAAGCAACCATTTCAGTGATTATGAGCCTCCTGGAGACGGACACAAACTTGGGAGTGGACTTTGAAGATATGCACTGGTCTTTAATTTAATATTTTTAAGGTGGTATAATAGGTACTGTTTCACTCAAATACAAAGAAGTGACAAGAAAACCCTGCCCTTTGACCCCTCAGGATCCACACAGCTAACATTTTACCTCAACAGCCCATAAACTCTAATTTTGAGAGTCCCCTAGAGCTGTGCCACTCAAAGACATAGTCAAACTCTGAAAATATTTCATAAAGCTAGCCACGAACCCCCTGAATTTTGTAAACTAACTTGAGCATACTGTTTCCAAAGTTATTATGATTGCATACAATTTCTTGAGGCCAAATCTGTCTCAAGGGGATTAATTGTTCAGTGTGTATTATCATTTTGTGTCTGCTATTTACATTGCTCAAAAAACAAAAAAAGAAAAAAAGAATGCAAACACTTATGGAATATGTTCCTAAAGTGTTCTGGAAGCACTTCAGTACTGCTTTGACTTGTAATGTAAAGGTGTTGTAATTGAAGTTGAGTTGAGAAAAAGCGCACTTAAATTGCTTATTTTTATGAATACAAATTTACTCGCGAGTTAAAGAATATATGTAGTAACATGAAGAGTTATAGAAACAGAGGCACTGCTTCAAAACATAAAAAGTAGTGTATTTTGTTTCCCTTTGAAGTGTTTCACATATAAAACACATGTATGCTATATTTTTCTTAGATATTTTAGGTGTTACATAACTCGTTTAAGCCATAGCTGAAGCCAACAGAGTACTTATATTAGCCAAAACAAAGTTAACTTTTCACAAATTCCTAACTTAAAGGCATGTTTTGTTTTGTTTTTTGTTTCCTTGATATTGTTGTCTTGTAGGACAACCAGGAGAGAAACTGCTGAACTGTCACATGACAATAACAATGTAAATGTCACAGCTCACATTACTATTTACCTCATTTACAGATTAGTTTCTTCTAATGCTACCGTTGCACATTTTACTAACAACCTTTAGTTATGTTATAACCTGAGACTTGACTTGCATGTGATGAACCGGGCTTTCTGCAGAGGGCTCCACTGAAGTAAACAAATGAAAGTCATTTTGTCATGTAGTGACAGAAAATTGGGCTGGTATTTGGGAAGTTTATATAAAGCCTTGTTGATGCCAAAATATTAAATTATGTTTATGCAGAAATTTGAATTAAATAAAGCTTATAGTCATTTTTCACATGTATTTGCAAAACCATGTAAAAAAAAGTGTACTACTGAAATCCCTGGCTCTAACTAATGTGTACACACACTGCTTTGGGTTTGTGAGATGGTGATGACTGTCTTTAAATCACTCAATATTCAGCATCTTGTCTTTGTTAACAGTGTATAACTGTATACCTGAGTTTACCTTCTGTCAGTACATAGTTGTGTATGTATTTCTGTCACATAGGAATTGTGTTACTTCTTTACCATGCCACCTTTTAGTTTGAATCACAGCTACCCCGGACTGTTATGCTCTTTAGTCCCAGAACTTGTGTTTTAAGGATACAAAATGTTTTTAATGAATCTATGTCTGTGACTTGAATTTGAAGGGGTCAGTAGATGGAGGAGAGCTGACCAAAGGACACTCCTTCCTGTGTCCGAAGTGCCTTTTGATATTACTCCTCGGACACACAGTAAACCTATGTCACTTTGGGTCATCTCCTCTCACTGATACCGCAGACTGTAAGGAGGGCTATTGAAATTGGACAAACTTGATGCAAAATAGGTCATAGTGCACATAATAAAAAAGACAAAACATAGCTCCAGAGATGTGCCATCAACACAGGCTGGTCCTTCAAAAGGAAACAAGTCAGTTGTGTGTTTTTGTTTTATTCCTGTTGTTCAGTCTTGTAGTTGTCAGTTTAATGGTGCAGTAAGACTGCTAAACCCTGCTCTAACACCAACCTGTTTAGTGATGACTAAATAATACTGTATGTCTAAAGAGTCACATATATTTTTCTTCTGACTCTGAAATAAAACAGTAGTTTTTGTAAGCCAGGTGACATCATGTTTTGGTTTCATATTGCATGCTCTTTTGAATCATTTGTTATTGTTAGTTTTTAAATATTTGTTTTATGACAGTTAACTGTAGTTGATGTGGGACATTTAGGCCTGTTACTGCCCTGGATGTAATATATGAACGCACCCTTGATTGTACCACCATATAGATTCATTATGGTTATGGGTTATTATTAACTACTCTGTGTATTTGTAAATGGCATTTTGCTGCTACTATCAACAAGTCTGGGTTGTCTTCCTGGGCTGTAATGTCATTAATAAATGCTAGTTGTATAAATTCTCTTTAGGAACCAGGTATGTGTGAGTACAACTTTATTGAAATAGAGTAACGGTGTATTAGCTGCTCTGATTTCAAAATATGTTTAAAGCTTTTAGTATTTTCTCTTACTTTTTATAAGTGCTATCACTGTGTTCATTTTTGCTTACTGACAAGAACCAGCTTGCTCTTCCAGTAATTAGGTTTGCCTTCTACTCCACTTTCCTTGTGCCCCCTGCCGCTCCTGAGTAGATTAGCTTTGAGTAATTTGTCAGATGTGATAAGACAGCGGTTTATACTATTAAGAAAGCGTGCTTTAAGCTGATTTGTTGTGTCCATAAGTCGTGTGGGGCATGAAGGGCTGATTATTACAGAATGGGCCAAGCTGCCACCATGCCTAGAAGAGGAGAGTCTTATGTTACAGAGCTCTACCAGTGGTTCAGGTAAGTTACCAGCTTCAGTTGTTTTTTTTCTTCAAATTATTACATTTCTTACTATGCATGCAACATAAATATATCTTATACAACATGCCCTGTACTATCTTGGAGTGAATTGTATTTAAACTGCATTTAGTTAATGAGTCAACATTAGTCATTTTTGTAACTTTCATTTTGCTTTATTTCTATATTAAACAAAAGCTGGTTACTTTGCAGTTGGGTATTAATAAAATGAGTATTGAGGCAAATTCTGTGACCAGCATTCACTTCTTTCATTCTCGTCTATTTTTCACAGAAAGTTTATCAACGAGTGTCCAAGCGGTCTGATCACACTTCATGAGTTTCAAAAACATTTCTCTGACGGAACAGGGGTCAGAGAGTCAGCCGAGTATGCAGGGCAGATATTTCGCACTCTGGACAACAATGGGGTAGGTGAATATACTTTACATCCTACTACAGAAATCCATCAATGTAAATTAATATCTGTGCTGTAGGACGGGTTGGTGGATTTCAGAGAGTATGTCATGGCCATCAGTATGCTCATCGAAGGTTCAGCTGTGGAGAAACTGCGCTGGTCATTCAAGCTCTATGACAAAGACAAGGACGGAGCTATTACAAAGGAGGAGATGCTGGAGATCATGCAGGTATGTGGTGCTACAAAAATTTCAAACAAGAAAATGTTTAACACATTGTAATGCCTATCACCTTTACCTGTTTTTATTGACAGGCTGTTTATAAAATGAGTGTAGCCGCCTCTTTGACAGAGCAAAACCCACTTACAGCCGAAGAATGCACCAACAGGATATTTGTCAGATTAGATAAAGACAAAAATGGTGAGGAAAGGACTTTTACATTTGACTTCAAATCAGTTTACAGTGTCATGAAAAGTGCAGTGAACATAAAGCCGTTGGCCATTAAGGCTCTTGTTGTAAGAGAAAAGAACAAAATCCTCTTTGTCTGTAACCATAAGCTGACCTTGTTATGTCTGCAGCGATCATCAGTCTGGAGGAGTTCACAGAGGGAGCGCTGCGGGATGATTGGATCCGAGGGATGCTGGAATGTGACCCGAGCACGGTAAAGGTGCACAGGCCCCTCAGGAGGGACACACTTTTGGGGACCCATGAGGAAGTGAGATAAAAAAGTGAGATGGATTGGAGGTTTATGATCATTTAATTGCTCTGATAAACAACATGGCATTTGTTAGCTATGGTACATTATATCCCAGATGTGTAATTATCTTTCCATTAGGGCTCTCTTAGATGTATTTTATCTTTGTTATGTTGTTGTATTGTTCTGTCCAAATGTGTTTTGTTTGTAACATGCTCGTTTCTCTTGTCTGCTTGTGGAATTAAACCTGCGACAAATGGATGGAATACTATGTCATTTGTCATTCTTCACATTGCTATAATTATCACAGTAGTTGTAGTGCATTGTCAGGGTGTGATGTCAATTACTATTTTGAAAATCCCCTTTAATATATTAATATTTTCCAATATATTAATATATTAATATTTTCCAATACAAGTTGTAACTTATAAGTTGAATGATATTATATCTTTAGCTCCGCCTACACTACAACCTAAAGTGTTTTTTTTATCTGCACTCTTCTTTTTAAAATGTTTTTAATTTTTTCTTATGTTTCTTAATCTAAATCTTGTAAATTGTCTTTTATTCCTGTAAAGCACTTTGAGTTACCCAGTGTATGAATTGTGCTATATAAATAAAATTGCCTTGCCTTGCCATAAACTGAGAGTCTATATGAAAATGATTACCATAGTTAGGGGCACGAGATCAGGTTCTAGTGTACATGGGAGAATTATTAAATAAGCAAAGTTATCTTTGTAATGTACAAGGACTATGCAATATAAGAGTTGTACAGAGACTTATGAACACACACATAATTAGGTTTATTAAGCTTTTCCCAACCTAGTTTTGGAAGCCTACACCTCAAATAATATTTCAGTAGATTTAATTTGGTCAGTTGTTTATAGTCATGATTTCTTCAGTATACATTGAACGACAACATTGATTTTTTTAAGCTGCATAAACGTTCTGGACCAATGAGTATCACGCACCACTAGGTGTCGCCTTTGGTCAGTTATTTGAAGGCCTAGGCTGCCTACCAGACTCCAGTCTCGTTTAAGACAAACCGCTATTTGTCTATAAGCTTGAATTTATTGAAACATACTAGCGCTTTTGTTCCAATGTGACTAATGAAGAGAAACTTTGCAACATACCTAAATAAAGGGACAACAAATCGTATCAGCGACTTCAAATAAGACCTATATTTGGAGTGTGTGGGCTTGTTAATTCTGGGGGAACAATGATTCACCAGTACCGGGAGGAAACGTAATTAATCAAGAAACAAAATACACAAACGCGTTGCTGTATTCTGTAGCCTCATCTCCCATCTTTCCAGTAGTCTTGTGAAGGCGTCATGGGGAAAAGTTCCTGCTTCTGCGCCAATCCTTGGGCCAGTCCAGGCAGCAACAGGGCGGGATTTTCCAGCCACGACGACCCAAGTTTTTTCCAACAGCCACTCTGTCACTCCGACATCATGGCGTAGCGATGTGAATGAACGGGCTCTGGCGACGCGGAGAAGTTCACCAAACTATTACTAGTTTAAAGAAGATTAACTGAACCGCCCAGAAAACAAACGGAAATCCAAATTTTAGTCAGAGAGAAGTTTGGTGAGTGACTTTGTGAGTTGTTTTGACAGTGATTTGTGTTGTCCAACACTTGGCTGAGAAGATTACCCGAAACAAACGTCTGCTGTTGTGGGTCTGGCGCATTCGCACACGTTTACCGCTGACTATTTTTTTTCCAGTGAGAAAAACCTTCTAAAATCTCTTTACCGTGTTTCATTTTATTTGAGGCAGTACTCTGTAGTAGTTTCTTTCTGTTTAGTTCTTATAATTGTTAAGCTAACATGAATACTCGGTTAAAATGCTTCATCTCATTGTTTCCAAACAGCTGGCCCAATTGCAGTCCAACCAAATGCCCGTAGTGTTGCCATTACAGAAAATAGCTATTAAGTTTAAGTAACATTAGACTATTCTTCAAAGCATTACAGAAATACTTATTGTTAATTGACTAGGCATTAAGTAAGAATAGCATATTACACCGGTTTGAAACATCTCTGTCTAGTCTGTGACCCCTGTGGCTTTTTTCTGCCAGACTTGGTTGTGGTTAGTTACTCCCAGTGCCACTTCTGCAGAAGCTGCCCACAGTTTGGTCTAATGTTGCCTTGAGGTTGGGGAGATTGCCTAAAGCACTGGTGGCTGTGACTGTGTGTTGCTGTGACTGTGTGTTATGATCCTGATGGTAAACAAGGAGCTAGTTAGATAATCCCCTGCATGCAGCATTTTGAAAAGCAATGTCATTTGATCAGCTGCTTATTGTGTCTAACCTCCTAAACCTGTTTACTTGACTTTCTGAAATGTTTTTTCCATGAAAAGAACCCTGCTGTGGATTACTACTACAGTTAAATTCCCCCTGAATGCAGGCATAAGGATAATATTGCACTGAAGTGTGTGATTTGAAAGTGTTAATGTTAGTTATAATACTGGCTTTGGGAACTTCAAGCAGAAATCCAAATTTTAGACCCTGTCACTGCTGTATATCCAAAAAAAAAAGCAGTTTTTCAGTAACATTGTTTTCTGCTCATCTTCACGTGTGCTCATTTATTGCTCCGTTGGTTCATATTCCCCTTGCTGTGTTTACACTACGTCATACATTACATTTGTTTGCCTCGTTTGCACCCACAACATGAACTTCATATAGGCCCAGTGTGTTGGTATAAATTTAGTAATGAGGTATTCTGCCTGCCACCCAGGTTGGAAATAGCTGCAGGTTGTTCCAGAGTAGTCTGCGCAACAAACCACAATGGCACATCATACCCTTACAAAACTGAATCATGATTTTTAGGGCTACCATTTTAACTCTGTCTCGTTTCACATGTAGTTTTTAAATTGTTGGAAAATGTATGACTTGAGGGTTTAGGAGTTTCTCATAAATATAAATATTACTTTGTAAGTGGTTGCTCTGCATGACTCAGGAAAGCGGCAGGAGAGAATACTGAGTGATGAACAAGTCAAACTGCAGGCTGCTGTGGGATGCCAAGACTGTAAATTCCTCTTTCCCCATGCCCTTTTATTTTTGATCTTCTCTCAAACCTGTCTCAACATAGAAAAGTTGTAAAGTCAACTAAAGTCAGCTGCATGGCTTTGGTAAACAACTTTCTCTCCCCAAAGATAAGTGTCCTCTCCATGTTTTGTTTGCCATTTCCTTTAATTCACCAATGCATGCTGCTCTACAGTTTCAGGGAATCAAGAGCACCCTGAGTTATTTCCTTTTAAGACCAGTGTCCAGTAAAGATGGCTGTCTTTCCGTGAAGATGCGGCAGCTGATGGACATAAAATCACAGTAAACCAAGATCAGTATTGTGGAGATTTGTGAATCATATGAGAAACCAAAGAACAGCAAGGAGATTTTTGACCACAGCTGCTGTCAACAAACTTCTCCCACTAAAGACAAGGGTCCCCTTTCTATTTTTATGGTTTCTACTGCACTATTTAAAGTAGCTTTTTTTGAGAAATTCAGTGTTGAAAGAAAATATATGTCCTTGCATGAAGGTATCTGGCATGGAAATGAAACTACAGGATATCCATCTATTTTGTGGCATGGAGTTCAGTATTGACTTTAATTAATTAATAATGTTATCTGAAACAAACCATAAGAAGTTGATGATTGAGTTTGTGTTGCTTGTGGGGTGATTTATGCCTTCCAACACTTTGCTCAACCAAAACATACTCTTATGGTTGAACTGTGAACAAGTTTCTCTCCCTAAAGACAGTTCTATGTTGTTTGCCACTTCCTGTAGGCCCTAATGCATGCTGCAGAAACCTTTTTTATATAAATCAAAGTGAACACACATTTTTCTTCCATCTACAACCAGAGATACATACTGTCCAGATTAGATAGCTGTCCTGAAGGTACATGGAAAAACAATTAACCATCAACTTTGTCTTTTTATGCGACACAGAAGTTTTTATCTGAAGCAAAGACACTGTCCAAAAGATGTTTAGTGAGTTTATGCAGTGCTTTGTGATTTGGACAGTAATTTATGCTTTCCAACAACCAAACAAATCCTACTCTTAAGTCTCCCTAAAGACAAGTGTCCCTTCTAAGCTTGTTTGTTTTCCATTTCCTCTCTGCCCTAATGCATTCTGCTTTACATTTTCAAGAAATCACGAATATTTATTTTATTTTTTTATAAAACAAGAGAGGCATAGTGTCCAGTGAGGATGGCTGTCCTTGCCTGAAGGCACCACAGTCAGTGGACATGAAAAGGCAGTCTACATTCCCTGTTGTGTTCATTATTCTTAGTGAATTATATGGATGTTTTCACCAAAGGGCAAGATTGCTTTTTGAATTTGTGTTTCTACCCTATGTTCTGAGGCTATTGGCATCTGAAAAGAGCACGTCAGCACGTGGTGATACACATGCCATGTGTACTGTAGCAGTGCACTTAGTTTTGACTGTCTTTGTCATCTCATGCCTCGCAGTCATAATACCCAGATAGCAGGAACAATAGCTCTCTCTGTGAGTCGTGTGGTTGCAAGTGGTGCTGGAGGCTAGACACTGAAACTTTGTTTTTGTGAATGTGCGATGCTGGTTAAGACTGAAAGCTGATGTAATGCAAGTTCTTGTCATTCCTAAGAATCTACAACTTCCTTGAATTCGATGGATTAAAGTAGATTTTTTTTCTCACTTTTTGACATTAAAATGACGTCCAAGGAGAACCCAAAGACTGACTGTAGTACTTTGTAATTAGACTTCCTTTGTGTCTCTCTTTACACTTGTTTGGTATTTACCAATACATGGATTCCGACCGACCGGCATGTCTGGTCTTATCTTGTTTATTTTTTTTTTAAGTCAGGCTTTGTTTGCAAAAAGCCATGCGTTAACAATAGCTATATTTGTCTTTGTGGTGTGAAGTAAAGCACGACTCAGTTTTACAAAGGGATTCCCCTTGTTGCCTCATCCTGACTCCTTGAACACTACATATGAGCCAAAGCAATGTCTTTCCTTTTTTGTTTTTCATGTGAACCGTTGTGACACGTCTTTAGCAATGAAAATGATTAAATGTGCTGTGATGTCCTTTTATAGAAATCCCACAAGTTTAGTGCCCAAATGTAGATGTTTTAAAGCCTTTTGCCCAAATATACACAAGACAGAAGTTGATGGATATGGACAGTGTTGCAAGACGTTCTAAATATAGTGATATACAAATGTGCAGCATGTAAATTGTTTTAAAAGACACTATTCTGCTCCTTTAATCTATGAGATTGTTTTTTTCAAACCAGTCTGGATTATACTCCAGTTCTTTTTTTTCTTTTCTACTTTTATCTTGGTGTGTGTTGGGGGAGATCTGTATGTTTTAGTGCATGCTTATTTTACTTATAATGGAAAATGGGACCCACAGGAATGCTGAAATAACAGTGGGTGGCTTCCATAAAATTTGAAAATGTGCTACGTCCCTGCACTCTCCGGATGTTAGGCCAGCAGCCCATTAAAGGAAGAGGTGTGTGTTTTCGGTTGGGTGCACAGACAGCATAAACAGCTTATGTGTTGTTGAAACCACTGTTCTTTTTGGGCACGTTGCCATGACTGGGACACTCAAATGCACCATCACAAGAGCTGTCTCATTGGCAGAGCATTCATTTGGACATTATTTTGATGACTGATTTTTAGAATGGCATAAGTCATGTGTTCCTCTGACTAAACAAGGCTTGTTTAGGCCCCTAGTAAAGCTGGTTGCTTTGTCCTTTTTAAACAAGGTCTTTTAAAAAAATTGTTTTGTATTTGAGAAAACTAAATGCATATTGTAATAGAATCTGGACAATAATGACACCTTGAGATGCCATCTATCCTTTATTATCAAGGATTTTAAAATTAGAATGTTAAATGCATAGTGGAAGCATTGGGGTCACTCCCATTGGCTGGTTGAGTTTAAGTTTAAGCAACACTGTAACTTGTTGCAATAGCACCGAAGGATTAAAGGAGACAAATGCTGCTGCGACTCACATAGGACTGTTACTTTTTAGATATAAAATGGTAAATGGTGTGCATTTAGAAAACTCTTTTTTGTACCCTTCTCCATTCACACACATTCACACCTGGGGCAGACAGAGAGGGGATGCTGCCATACACAAGGCGCTCAAAGCCTTCTCCGACCACCACCAAACTCACCTCCACAGTCACACACATTTATACACCACAGCTGTGGCACTGGGGGCAAGGTGGGTTGAGTGTCTTGCCCAAGGACACCAGGAAAATAATATCCGAGTAGCCACCATCATTCAGTGTGCATCACCTTAAGTTACTTACTGGAGTATCTGTTGAACCAAGATAGGTTATACAGTATTGTTCAAAATAATAGCAGTACAATGTGACTAACCAGAATAATCCATGTTTTTAGTATATTTTTTATTGCTAAATGGCAAACAAGTTACCAGTAGGTGCAGTAGATTCTCAGAAAACAAACAAGACCCAGCATTTATGATATGCACGCTCTTAAGGCTGTGCAATTGGGCAATTAGTTGAAAGGGGTGTGTTCAAAAAAATAGCAGTTTCTGCCGTTTCTAGGATTTAGCAATCCTGTGAATCACTAAACTGATATTTAGTTGTATGACCACCGTTTTTAAAAACTGCTTCACATCTGTGTGGCACCTCTCAGCTGTTATTCCACTCCATGATTCTTTAACAACATTCCACAATTTATTTACATTCCTTAGTTTTGCTTCAGAAACAGCTTCTTGATTGGATTAAGGTCCGGGATTGGGCTGGCCACTCCTTAACATAAATTTTGTTGGTTTGGAACCAAGACTTTGCTCGTTTACTAGTGTGTTTGGGGTAATTTTACTCTCATCAGTCCTCCATTTCTCTTTAGGCCAGTTGATGTGTTCTTTGGCAAATTGTAACCTCTTCTGCACATTACGTTTTTTTTTTTAAACAGAGGGACTTTGCGGTGGATTCTTGAAAATAGATTAGCTTCACACAGTACTTACAGGTAACTCCGACTGTCTTTGATCATCCTGGAGCTGATCATTGACTGAGCCTTTGCCATTCTGGTTATTCTTCGATCCATGTTGATGGTTGTCTTCCATTTTCTTCCTTGTCTCTCTGGTTTTGCTCTCCATTTTAAAGCATTGGAGATCATTTTAGCTGAACAGTCTATAATTTTGTTGCACCTCTTTATTAGGTTTTCCCCTACTCCAATCAACTTTTTAATCAAAGTAAGCTGTTCTTCTGAACAATGTCTTAAACAACCCATTTTTCTCAGGCTTTCAAATGCATGTTTCTGGGCGGCAGTAGCTCAGTGGGTAGAGCGGCCGTCCTTCGACAGGCGGGTGGGTGGTTCGATCCCAGCTCAAAACATTCCAAAAACCTCATAACGTCGTTGTGTCCTTGGTCAAAACACTTAACCTACATTGCCTCCAGTGAGTGTTCTGTAACACTGGTAAATAGCTTAATGTATGTAAAGCGCTTTGAGTGCCTACTACAGTAGGTGGAAAAGCACTATATAAAAATAAAGATTATTATTATGTTCATCAAGTGCTGGTGGCTTCATCATTAAATAGGGGCCACCTGATTCACACCTGTTTTTTCACAAAATTGATGACCTCAGTGATTAACTTGTCACACTGCAATTTTTTTGAACACACCCCTTTCAACTAATTGCCCAATTGCACAGCCTTAAGAGCGTGCATATCATGAATGCTGGATCTTGTTTGTTTTCTAAGAATCTACTGCACCTACTGGTTACTTGTTTGCCATTTAGCAATAAAAAATGATCTAAAAACCTGGATTATTCTGGTTAGTCACATTGTGCTATTATTTTGAACAATACTGTACTTCCTGTTTCATGTCAAATAAATATAAAAATTACATTGCGCCTATTAACCTGTGATTATCAGACTCCCTCTTTGTAGGTAAAGAGTTTCATTGCGTAGAGTTGACTTGTGTGTTTTAACCCTCTTTCCTGTTTTCTACGTATTTTCAGATTTGCAGGCGAGGAAAGATGATGTCAGATGCCAGTGACATGTTGGCAGCTGCCCTTGAGCAGATGGATGGCATTATAGCAGGTAAATGGCTTATAGTTGTGCTGTGGAAATAGTTTGCCTTCTCTCAGAGATGATAAGACCTGGAGTTACTCTTGAGTCATGTTATGGTTTGCAGCAGAACTGACATTTGAGATCACTTGATGTCTGAGCTTAGTAAATGTGTATTTTGCCTTTTTGTCATATGCAGGTTGTTTATAACTTGAGTAATTAAACTTATCAACTATAGAAATAAAGTACCATAATATTTAATTATATAGACAGTTCTTTAATATTTTTTTATTTTTTGTAGTGTAAATGAAAATGTGTATGGTCATGTGGTCATAAACACAAATCTTGATGTTGTGCTTGACCTCAGGCTCCAAGGCCCTGGACTACACCAATGGGATCTTTGACTGCCAGTCGCCCACCTCTCCTTTTATGGGCAACCTGCGAGCACTCCACCTTTTGGAAGACCTGCAAACGTCCTGGAATTGATGGAAACAGACGAGAGAGAGAGTCTGCGTTGCCAGATCCCCGATTCCACAGCTGATAGTCTGGTGGAGTGGCTGCAGGGTCACATGGTAAGAGACTCACCTGCGGGAAAGAAAAAAAATCTGTGTTTTTGAATTTTATCTTGTGTCAGCCTTCAGCAACGTGGTTTGTCAGGAATGTGCTCCAAACATTAGCACATCTGGTTTGCCTCTTATTCTGCTCACTCTGTATTTCTGTTTGTTGGAGCTGAAAACAGTTTTCAGCAAAACAAACGGTGGCGTTGTTTGGTTATCTGAGACATTCTTCTTAACTGAGTTCTCTGGCAATGGAACATGAGCATTCCCAACGTAGTAGTGTTGTCAAATGTCACAGCTAAATGAGAAGGCGTTAGGGAGACTGATGGGCTAGACGCCAGATAAATGCCTATGTTTTTGTGTAATGCACATACACTCCATGTATGGTTTTGTCTGTCGAAGGTTAGTGCTGGCCTCTTTTTGAGTGAGAACATTAAGATATTTCAGAAAAAAAAAGAGGTTTCTATATAACAAAATAGTTATTTCTACTGTGTAATACTCTTCTATCTCTACAGTCTAATGGGCACATTTCTTTGAGCGGAGGAGACCACTACCAGGAAAGGCTTTCCCGACTGGAGAGCGACAGAGAGTCTCTAGTGCTTCAGGTAAACTTAAGTAATGGTTCATAACATTATTCATATATGAATTTCTAAAACAATGTGAAAATGTGTTTTTGTTTTTATTTAGGTGAGCGTGTTGACAGACCAGGTTGAAGCTCAAGGTGAAAAGATAAGAGACCTGGATATTTGTTTAGACGAACACAGAGAGAAACTCAATGCCACTGAAGAGATGCTGCAACAGGTGTGCATTTTAACACTGTGTGCAATAATGAACATCACACTATAGACTGTGCATACACTATATAACAGTGATCACCAACTGGCGGCGGAGGGCCACATCCAGCCCCCAACAGCTTTCCGTCCAGCCCCCTATCAGGACTCGAAACTAACACACAATGCTCCTTGTGACGGCCTCGGGACGAAACACACACCTCCCTCCCTCCTGTCACTGTCACAGAGTCCGTTCAGGAGGATGTGCACAATATCAGCACAATTTTGAACTTTGCACATTGAAAATAGTGATTTAAATCCACTTTAGCAAAAGGGTTCACTTGCTCTCTGTCTGTGTCTCTCCTGCTGGACAGACCGGTACCGGGCCGACCTAACGAGCGTGCAACAAAAACAAGTCTGTGTCTGAAGCTGAGCTTTACTATCTCCAAAACGGACAAAAAGCTCTGTAAATGTCCCATCACTGGTTAAGAACAGATAGAATGTGAGCTGTAATATGTGTTAGCAAAGAGGCTCAACTTTAAACCAAAGCTGTAATAACGCAGTCAGACCCGTCCTAAACGGTGTTCATCTAAATAAAAATGTTCATCTGTTTGAGGTTCATCCTTGTCAGCGAGATGTAATAATTTTCTGGTGACTCATGTGCTGCCTTCTGTGAGTCTCTGCTGCAGCCCTCATTTATTAAAGGAGCTTAATTTTGGGTGTACAACGCAATCTTCGGCATTTATCAATCTGAACGTAGGCGTACGTAAACTCAAATCCCACGCCAGGTCAGGAGGTGGTGTTTATACGCAAGTTTAAAGTTAACACCAAGCTGAGCAGCAAAAATATTTATTTAGAACTAACGCATTGATACTTTGAAAATATTACATGTTATGGTCGTCTGTAAAATAGTTTAGTATTTTATATTTTTTAAGGGCCATGTGCAGCGCGAGCTTTCAGATAATTGTGTGTGTTATTATCGATACAGTCTATAACACAGCAATCTGTTTATTTTATCATGGGCTGCTTTTACAACTCTCAAACACTAATACTAAGTAATGTCACCCAAGTAAACCGTCAGTTGTGTTTAGGGATGCACCGATACCGATACTGGTATCTGGTATCGGCCTCGATACCACATTTTCATAAGTACTCGTACTCGTTAAAAGTCCCCCGATACCAGGGGCCGATACCACGGTCTGAGAAATGTCTATGTTTGAGCGGCGTGTAAGGGGTTAATCACAGGCGCCGAGTGCCCGCCCCCAGGCCCCGGCTGCAGCTCAGAGCGGGGAGAACGAAGGAAAGACGAGACATGTCAGCCGTGTGGAACTATTTCAAAGTGAATGAAGACAAAACAAAACAAAGGCGGACTGCAAATTGTGCTCAGCTAAATTGTCCAGAGGAGGCTCAAAAGGTAGCGATTTAACACAAGTAATTTAATCAAGCACCTAAAATCCCAACACGACAACGAGTATAAAGAGTTTACCCACGCTTCTAAACCAACACAACTCACACAGCAAACTCTTGCAAGACGAGAGAAAATGTCCAGAGACAATTCACGTGCTGTGAAAATAACACAGGCAATCATCGAGTACATTGCATTGAGTGACCAGCAACTTTCGGAGGTAGAAAATGTGGGATTCATGCGTCTCCTCCATGTTATGATGTCCCAAGCCGCCGCTACATGACTGACACGGAGCTGCCTAAACTACACGACTCCGTGAAAAAACACATCCACAGCCTACTGCAAGCCTCCTCTTCGTTTAGTTTCACCACGGATATTTGGACAAGCAGTGTTTGCCCCGTGCCATGTTTTTTTGTTAAATTATATGACTAAAGCTGTTACCTGTAAATTTATATCATGTTTTTTTATTAAGTACCCGGTATCGGTATCGGCGAGTACTGAAATGCAAGTACTCGTACTCGTACTCGTTTTCCAAAAAAGTGGTATCGGTGCATCCCTAGTTGTGTTTTATTTAAGATAGAATGTGTTATTAGACAAGATAAGTTAAACTTGGGGAACTACAAATATCAGTGTACTTGTACCTGTTTTTCTTCCGACTACACACTGAGTACATTAGTGTTGTCATAATTGCAGGAGCTTCTGTGCAGAACGACACTGGAAACCCAGAAGATGGAGCTGATTTCTGAAGTGTCCAACCTAAAACTCAAGTTGAATTCCTTGGAGAAGGAGAGACTGGATTTTGATGATAGATTTCAAGACAGTGAGGTATGCATGTGTGCTAATGCTCAGGACATCTTTGTTTCTGCCTTATACCTTTCTTCAGCTACTCACTCCTGTATCGCTCACACCTGTAATTAGGTAAATGTTATGTAAGTAAGTAAGTAAGTATTATTTATATAGCACCTTTCACAGATATAGATCACAAAGTGCTTTACAACGTGCTTACCACTCACCCCATTCACACACATTCACACCTGGGGCAGACAGAGATGGCGGCTGCCACACAAACGGCGCTCAACCTCCTCCGACCACCACCAAACACACCTCTACAGTCACACACATTCATACACCAGTGCTACAGACACTGGAGGCAAGGTGGGTTAAGTGTCTTGCCCAAGGACACAACGACAGTATGAACTGTGGGGCGAGCGGGAATCGAACCTACTACCTTCCGGTTGAAGGACGGCCGCTCTACCACTGAGGTAGCTCAGTGGTATTATGTAAAACAAATATCATGTTGCTATATATTTTGATGAAACGCAACATGAACAATATATTTTTGAATATATTCCCAAAAATTATCACTAAAAGAGATGGGCTCTATCTTACGGCGTAGATCAAGACGGTGGTATATCTGCTATCTTGTGCCTGACGCAGCTACCCCCTGTCTGTTTGTGACTCTGCCAGCGCTGCGAGGGGTGGTGGTTTAAAAAGTGAGGCGTGGCATGGGTACAATGACGGGTACAACAGCTGATCTTAGTCAAAGCACAAGTGTGTTTGTTCTTTAAAGCCCGATGCAGGTGAATTTAGGAGCAATACAACGGACTGATGCAGACATCATTAAATTCAATTAGGACGTAAAGTTATTGCCATGTACATTTGTATTATTGTGCAAATACACTGGTGTAAAAATGGAAAATAAATACATTTTAATAAATTTTTGTTTTAAAATAAAAAAAAATATTAAAATATTTTCTTAATGATTTGGGTTTATATTCTGAAACATTACAAACAAATGACTAATCTACCTACTTATTTATCTTTTTTTTTTTTTTTTTTACAACCACAGCTTTATTGAAGCACAGTGATAAGAAAGTATAGGGTTGTATAATGATTAGTATTTTTCTAATAATCTGCTCATCCAATATTAAAAAGAAGGGCTTAACAATAAATTAAACAATGAAAGAGAATTTTTATTCATTATATTACATGTCATATCATGTCTAATGACTAAAATAAATATAATAGGCTAAAAGAAATAGGATTTAATGATAATAATAAATATCAGCGCTGCACTGGAGGAAAGCCCTGTGATTGGTTAAAAGCAAAAAACATCTGACACATAAATTGTGCCTCTTTATAAAGAGGCTGGCTCAAGTCCTGCCTATTTGTACCACTCTCTTTGCCCTAGAAATCAGAAAAAGTAGATTTGGACACGCTCCTCAATGAGCTTCCATCTACGCCAGATACTTGCATTTTGATCAGGAAGATATGGCCCTATATGTCATGACATGTTAAAACTCAATATATTGCGGCGTCATCTACAGTTTTTGCATGATTAATTATTCCAGCCTTTTGCTTTTAGAGATGAGAGACTTTGCTTGTCCCCAGTGCACAATGGAAAAAAAAGCTTGGAAAGATTGTTATTGTTGTAGGAGTGTTGTTGTCTTTTCCATCCGGCTGGAACAAAAAGCCTCTGTCCGTGTTTGCTTCAGTGCCCATAAATCTATGTGAATGGCTTCCTCTCATTTTGTCACTGCAGCTTATTTAAGCATTTATTCTTTCTGGAATAAGAGTTGTCACTTTTGAGGAGCTCCTTTTCTTAATCCTATAACTTAATAACTCCTATAACTAATCATAATGGAATGCAACCATGCTAAAAATGTTCCTTGTGTGTTATAGTGTGCAAAGCTTATGGTTATTTTCACTGCCCTCTAACTTCATGTTATATGCATCACATTTCAAACTATTTTTGTTTTTCTTCAGGATTTGATTCTTGAGCTCAGTGAACTTCGGTACAGAATTACTGACCTGGAGGGTGAAAAAGTACAGTATGAGAAGAAACTTAAAACTACAAAGGCAAGTTCTTTTTTTTTTTTCTTTTTTTTTAATTAGCCTAAACTATCCCAAATATTCAAAACTACCTACCTACCATCTTTGCTAACTATCACAAAACCATTACCATGCTTTTTTACTTAACTTGCTCATTCTTATCTTTGATCTATGGCGTTTTCATTCTCTATATTCTCTCTGCATTGCTTCTGTGCCACTAGTCGCTAATGGCCAAGCTTTCTAGCCTGAAAATCAAAATGGGCCAGATACAGTATGAAAAACAGAGGAAAGAACACAAACTCCAGGTTGGCGTTCCTCGGGATCTCTCTTGTGCCTGCTGTATGATTATGGTCTTGGACTGCTCCCTTTAACTTCCCTCCTGCTTTTTTTTTTATCTCTAAATCTGCCTTCCCAGCTTTTCAAGTTTTTTTTTTGTCCTGGTATGCAAAGTGGTTTAAAAAGGTGAATCCTTATTTATCAAAAAATCCTACTGTAGTCACAAGTACTCTATTTTGCCAAAGTTTTTGTTTTTCTACTTTTTTTTTGCCTGCAGATTGATGTGTCTCCAACTCTGATTCATGTAAAACACACTGGGAGTATTTTTTTAATAACAGTGCCAATTTATGGCAATGCTATTTTTTATTTGTGTTACTGAAGTCCTTCCAGATTCAGTTCCTGCACCTGCTTAGCCGTCTGAGCAGGTGTGAGTTGCATGCCTGTGTGCCACGTCAGCATCTGGGAACCTTCTTTGTTGTGGCTCGTTTGTAGTGCAGACTTGGGTCGGGGGGAGGGGGCATTGGTATCTGTGTGTGAAGGGAATCTTCTCACCAGGGCCGTTTCTTTAACAGGAGGAGCTAGCCATACTGAAGCGGCAGCTGGAGGGCAGGGACGTGGACACGAGGAGGCTACAGGAAGACACGGGCTTCAAAACCGTCATGTCCGGCTGTAGAGATCCCACAGAAAAAGGTGGGAAAGACTGTTAAACCACACACTGAAAATCAGAGGGGTCTACTACAAAGCGAGTTGGACAGAGCCAGGCTTTGTTTTAGTGCTTCTCAAAATGTAAACCCACTCAGAAATAGTTAGTATCAGTGAGTGACACAATGATCAACTTTCTTTTTTTTGTTTTCTTTTTTGCTTAGTCTTTATCTGACAGCAACAGTAAAGGAAGACAGACAGGGAAACACAGAGAATGACCCCCTTTGGACCTTGCATTTGTCATTTCTCTATCTAGACACATGTGACCAGCTCAATGCATTGTATTGACAGCTGGTATTTACATGTGTCTTTCTGAGTCTACATTATATTTTTAATATGCAAAACAACACAGGCTTTTATTGGTAAAACAGTGCTTTAATGGCCATTTATGTGTTTTTTATTTATTTGAATAACTGAATGGAGTTCATTTTGCTGTGTAAAAACATTAAATTAGCAGCGAGAAAATACTTCCTGTTGTGCAGTATATAAATGACCTAAAAGTTTCTTTCTCTCTGTTTTATACTTGATGCAGTGGCAGAGCCAGACAATTTTTCTCAAGGTGATCAGACCAAGGCTGCTGCTCACACAAAGGTGGCACAGAAACTGATATTTTCTTTAAATTTCTTTGTGGCTGTAGTCATTGTAGATTTAGTTTAGCAGACAGTGACTGACATACAGAATTACAATACACAATCAATATAAATCTATGTCTCTCTGACCTGTTCTTTAAATAGTCCTTATCTCTGCTAAACATACAATTAATGTTTCAAGATAAAACACAAACCACAAATATGTTCATTAATGCACATTATATTAACATTCAAACAAATACAAATATTTGTAAGTACAGGACTCTTGTCTGGTGGATCCAGATGAGATCTACTTAAGTCCAGTTATAGTAAGAGAGATGTGGCCTAAATGCTCTTTAATCTTATAACTGGGTCTGAGAGAGCTCACACATGACATGAGTTCACACTTATTTTTGCATTGAAATCTTTAAGTGGCTGTTGCTTGACTATTAGCCCAGCATTGTATTGTTTTTCAGTAAAATGAGCAAATGAACAGTGAGAACTACAGTGATGCAAGGGGTCCAGTGTCAATGAGGGGCCTCTATCCAAACTCACTCTTTTAACTCGGTGTGTAGATTATTTTTATCTATTGACAAGTCCCGCTGACTCAGGAGCAGCCCCTCTCTCTGTCTCCTCTCTGTCTCTGCTCGTGTCTCTCCTGATGTTTTTCTGCTTTGAGCTCTTTATACATCGTTGTTTCTAGGATTTTGTAAAAGTTATAGCTGCGTGAAAAACAGCGCTGTTAACAGAGCCTAAGTGGGTTTAATTGTCTTACAGGTCTCGTTGGCCACTTTAACACTTCGCAATCTTTTGCAAATAAAACGTAGTCATAGGAGAGCCTAGTTCCGGGACTCCCTGACTGTAGGCTAATGCCCAACGTACCCTGATGCACCCCCGTCAGTGGGTCTGCCCTGATGAGTGAGATAACTACACACAGTGCTCACAGTGCTGTAAAGGGGAGGGGCTAGGAGAGCACAGAGAGAGTAGGGGAGACACTATGGCTCAAAAACAGAGCTCAATTGAAGTATATTGTACACGTTTTGCCAAGACGGTCAATGTGGGGCTGGCCATCCCCTGGCTCCGCCCCTGCCCTGATGATTCACTCTCATGCAAAACACTCAGACACCGCTTTTCCAAAAGAAGGCAACATTAGATCCTATCACTCTGCCCTGATTCTAATGTTTGTTCTGAAAGGGCCAGATAGAAGGGAATGACATGAAGCAAATAGGTCTGGGATTAATTTGAACCTAGGTTTCTTGTTCATGCAGTGAGCAACCAAGACACCCCTGGTTACTAACTTTCTTTGTGAGGAAAAGGTTTCAACAACAGGATATTTTCAAAGTCTCGTAAATAAGAAACAAGACATCTTCAACTTCAAACCTTACTTTCAGATGCTTTCGTTAAAACCTTTTCTTGAATACTGTATGTCCTGGATGACTGAGAACCTCCACAGACGTTCTTTGTGGAAGAAATTAACCATTCATCAGTGTCTGAGTGCACTCACTATAAAATAAAACTGTGTAGCATCATTTGTGTTTATTAGGCACAAACAGAGCTTGCAAAAAGACTATGATAGATAAAGTAAATAATCAAATTAAATGGCAAAATCAAATAGGGATTTCTTTTTCTATTACCTAATACTAAATATTTAATTAATACTCTTGACAGACATTTTGCTTTGTAGTACACCCCTCAGATACACGGTAAACTGGTTAAATGGGATGCTTGTTAACTTTATTTGACTGATTATAATTCTGAGAAGAAAATGTCAACATTCTTAAGGATGTGTCTTCAACCAGTTTGATGCTTTTGTCTTGTTTAGTTTCTCATCCAGATGAAATTCTTAAAAAGAGGCTGAAAGAAAAACGTAAGGGTGTTTTATGCCTGTGTTTACCTTTGCACTTCATCACTGCACCCATCCTGAGTTCCTGTTTGCATGAACGAGCATGAGCCATCTGAACTCTGCTTGTCAATTTTAACCTATTGGAGTGTCCATATCTGACCACAGAGCTCTGTGCCACGGTGACATTGTGTCCTTTAATCTGAATCGAACCACCTGTGTACTGTCTGTGTGCGTGTGGTTACATTTCAACCCCGAATAGCAACACGGAATGTGTGTTCAGTGTTTTCAAAAGGATTAAGGAATGGACTGCATTGTTTGTCATAACCATTCAGGCTGTTCACTCATCCTGCCTAATGTCTCTGTGTTCCCACCATGTTCCTCTGCAAATGTCTGCTCTAAACGTTCCCAGTACATGTGAGCCAGTCTCCCACTCTAACCTGCAATGTGTTCCCATCCGCTGATCTTGTTGTCTATATACACGAGTACACAGCCTACTGTATAACATCAATTTGAAAAAGTCAAATTTGAATGTAAAAATGTAATCTTGTAACCTGTTTGTTTGTACATTGTGTGTACCCTTTCCCAGTTTTCTGCTCAAACTCCATGCCAAGAATCCTTTTTCATCTTTGAATTAAATCTCCTCTCTCCTCTGTAGACGTGGAAGTGCAGAGAATGAAAAAGGCAGTTGAATCTCTGATGGCAGCCAATGAAGAAAAGGTACATTTGACTAAATAGATGTGTTGAAATATGTTAAAGGTGTTACAGAGGATGTTTACGATAACTGAGAAACTAACGACTGTTTGAAACGGGCGCATGCATAAGAACAGTCGCCCCGTCATATCTCAGCATTACCAAAATGCCTTAAAATGTTTTCACCAGAAAATGAACGAAAGTGGCAACGTGTCAGTAGGAAGCCCTTTCTGTGTCTTTGTGAAAACAAATCACAAAGACACACTCTGGTTTTGTTTAGCTCTAGGCGTTTTCCCCTCTTCTCATGTTCCTCAAAAGGAGATTAACTTTTGTCACTACCTGCTTCAGGTTGTTTCTCAGCCACTTCGTGGTCAGACCCCCAAATGTAACATTAAACACAACCTCTGTAATACCTTTATTCACAGATTTCATATTTACTCTGATACATGATTTATTGCATTCACTGTCCAAGCAAATATTTAGGCCAATCTCTCTTCTTGTGTTTGGGTCATTTTATTGTAGGATCGTAAGATTGAAGAATTAAAGCAGTCGCTGCAGCGGTATAAAAGAGTGCAAGACATGGTGATGACAGTACAAGGGAAGAAAGGTGAATTATGAATTATATAAACAAATCAACACACAGAGTTGATTACTTGTAATAATCAGTTTAATTTAATTTCCTGTATTTTGTTATGTACAGCTCTTTTTACTCAGCTTTCTATTTTATAAGCGTTTCTTCTCTGTCCACTTCAGACAAGTCCAAAGATAATGAGTACACTGAGAATCTCGATGAGGGTCCTGTTGGTACATTATCAACCCAGCCTTTGTGTGTGGAGCCAGACAAACCTGAAGTTACAGATGATGAGCAACTGAAACAGAAAAGCCCAGATGAGGTTTGTGCATCCCGACACACAGTGTTTGCGTTTTTAACCAGTGTGTTTGTAGCTCATCAGGTGTGACTATTCATTGGGATAATGTAACACTTCATATGGGAGTGTTAAAGAACCTGTCAACTTAATTGAATAATGTTAGTTCTTTGAGCATATAAACTCTATACTATATATTTTATTTTTTTATACAGGAAAGTATGCATATAGAGTCTTCACCCTCACCCAGCTCCTCAGATAATGAACGAGTATTGCCATCTAGACCAACAGATGGAGAAAAGTGAGTTTTGAATTATTAGACACTATACCATTTTGAGACTGGCATTGATTTCACCTTTCCTAAACTAGTACATGACACATTTACTGTTCTTTTTTCAGCACCCAAGAAATGGCTATGTCCAGCAGCCAGGAGCAGCTGGATAAGGTCAATAATGAAAAGGTAGGGGCTCCATTAATGTCACTGGCAGTATTAGAGATATCTTTGCAATCTTTTTTTTTTTATATCTATGATAATCTATCTAAACATTCCCTGTACATGTGAGCCAGTCTGCCACTCTAACCTGTAATGTGTTCCCGTTCTCTGATCTTGTTGTCTGTATACACGAGTATACAGCCTATAACATCAATTGGAAAAGTCTAATTTGAACGTGATAATGTAATCTTGTAACATGTTAGTGTGACGTGTCTTTTTTTACACATTGTATGTACCCATTACCAGTTTTCTGCTCAAACTTCACACCAAGAATCCTTTTTCCTGGTTGGTGTTAATCTGGTTGACAAGTTACAATATTTGACTGTGGTTGTCCAGCCCACAGACCATCTGGGGTTGAGAAATGACAATAAATGACAAAAATATTGGCCCATAAACAAAAAATTCTTAGGGTTTATTACTTGCTGAAGAGAAGCTACAGTATATTGCATTGGAATGCTTTATAAAACAATGATTTAAATAATTTTAATTCTATACCAGTTGAATGCTTGTTTACTCAGAATGCAAGTGAAGACATCAATAAAGTCAGTGAAAAGCCACCCTTGGGTCCCGCTGCCACTTTGCCTGCCCCCATTGAGGATGAGAGCTTTGGCTCCCGGAAGGCCCGGTCGTCTTTTGGAAAAGGCTTCTTTAAGATCCGTGGAGGCAAAAAGACATCTAGCACCCCCAACCTTGGTAAGAAATAATCTCAATGGGGCATGTGGGCATTTTACAGGGTCTATAGACAAAGCTTGGGTGCATTGCAGTGTGACTCATTCTGTATTTTGTCTGACTCCCTTGAGGAAGTGATATTTTTGGACATTTCTGCCACTTTGTATAACCTATTTTCTCAAGCCACACCCGAAGGTTATACTGTAAGGACCAAGACTGTAATTTACAGCCCTCACAAACTGTGGTCCCTGTTTAATTATGGAAGCCTGTTTTTGTTGCGCTGTGTGCTCTTCGTCCCATTTCTGTGCTTTTTTTTTTGGGTGCAGATGTATGTCTGTTGGTTCTGCCTCTCCACTCCTGCCCCAGATGTGGTTTCATTCATAATGTTTGTCCTTTGTCTTGTGCTTTCTCTGTTGGATCCCTGTGTATTTTGTGTGTTTTGTTACACATGAAGACCGCAGCCGGAGTGTGAGCGCACCTATGCTAGGTACAGTAAAGTCCGAAGGGCCTTGTAGGGCTGCAGTAGTCCTTTTTAAAGATAACATAATAAACTTCTTAAAACATTCTTTCTGAACGTACAGTATATGCCACTAAACAGCATCCCAGACTGTACACCAGCAAAGAGGCAATCACTTGATTTGCCTGTGTTCCTGCATGTATTTGTTTTTCATCTGTTCTGCAACACAAATCTTTAACTCATGCCCAGAATTAACTGCTACTTTTAAAGTATATTATAATGTCATAACTTGTTTCTCCTTTTTGAATAGGAAAAGCCACCATTTTTAAGTGTATGAATCCAGATGTTTTTCAAATACCAGTTCAGCTTAATGCATGTATAGCATAGGTTTGCTTGACACCCATTTCCTTACCTCTCACGTTGTCATGTGTCTGCTTGTTATCTCTCTGACTGCACTGTCTCTTTTGATCTAGTAACAGACTGTTTCACATTTTTCTGTCCAGCTGAAACAGAAAGGCCAACCACAGACCACCTGGACTTGGCTGGGCTGCCACAGCGGTCGACAAACAGTGACAGCACCCACACTCTACCTACAACCCCAGAAAACAGAAAGAAATCCAAAGGAATTACAAAACTTTTTGGAAAGTGAGTGCTTAGGTTACCTTTACTTTATTGTATGTTCTGATGAAATAGTGAAATATATGTGCCTAAATGTCTCTAACATGTACATGAAGAATAGTGTTTACTACCTGCGTTATTATAATAATAATAATAATAATAATAATAATAAATGCCCATGAAGTAGGAGATTGCACATTTATAGTTCTGAACCTCATCCCTAACTGAGCAAAGTAAACTTCTCTTTGATGTGAAGTCTAGAAAAAAATTGTTGGAACGTTATGGGAAACAAGAGTTTGTAGCTTATTTTTTAAGCAGGATTTATGAGTAGGTGATGGGGAGCAGAGTCAGAAAAAAAAAACCTTACCAATACCATGATGAATCGTTGTGTTTTTATCATGGATGACCTTGTAATATTTTGTTTGATATTTCAAAGATTAAAAAGAAGTCGATCTACTACATTCAACCTGGATGACAACTTAGCCGAGGGCGAGTTCAAGAGGGGAGGAGTGCGAGCCACAGCTGGACCCAGGCTGGGTTGGTCCCGTGATCTGCAGCGAGGCAACAAGTAAGTCTGTGCATTCAGCCTGAATAAAGGGACACAGAATGCGGTTTGCTTGTTTTGATCTCTCTTGTACAATGAAATGCAGAGACAGTACGGCCTTTTAACAATGCAGTCTCTGTGGGAAAAACAAAGACCTCAAGAATGCATTTGTACCACAATATATGAAACCTGAATAAAGAATAAAGCAGGATGCAAGACAAATAATTGAATTAAATGAAAACCTTCATGAATACATTTTACATTTTGCTCAACTATCTGCCCCCTCTCTTAGTGACGTGGATGCACCGTTTGCACGGTGGCATAAAGATCAGGTGTGTGACTGGCTGCAGGAGCAGGGACTAGGCCTGTACGTCAACATGGCTCGTGTGTGGATCTCCTCTGGACAGACACTGCTACAGGCTTCACAGCAAGACTTGGAAAGGGTGAGCCATGAATGTCTTCTCTTCCAGTATAATATTTTCAGTACCAGACAGTCTATTGCATGCAAAGAAAGTAATTTAAAGACATTATCAAACTAAAAACATTTTTTAGTTTAAACAGATAAATCCATCCAATGCTCTCTCATGGAATTTCTTGTATTCTGTAGTCATCTTGTTAAAGACTGTGTTTTCTTTCCTTTTTGGTTCTCAGGAGCTGGGTATCAAACACCCGCTGCACAGAAAGAAGCTGCAGCTTGCTCTGCAGGCTCTCGGCTCAGAGGAGGAGGACAATAAGGGAAAGTTGGACTACAACTGGGTGACAAGTGAGTACCAGCTGTCAGTCTGTTATAGACTGTAATCTTTTATTAAATTGACATGTCTCATCTTCTCCGCAGGGTGGCTGGATGACATTGGCCTGCCTCAGTACAAGAGCCAGTTTGATGAAGGCAGGGTGGACGGTCGAATGCTGCATTACATGACCGTGGTGAGTGTTGACAACTGACACACACTCGCTTCAAAATCCCTGAGGATAAGTGGATTTGATGACCTAGAGTGCCATGTCACATTAGGATTAGTGCAGTCTCATGACCTCTCACTCTGATATTTAAATTTGCAACACAGCCTCTACTCAGTCACTTATGTGATATGTCTAATCCTCAGGATGACCTGCTTTCTCTCAAAGTTGGGAGTGTTCTTCACCACCTCAGTATCAAGAGAGCTATTCAAGTGCTGCGGCTCAATAACTACGAGCCCAACTGCTTACGTCGCAGGCCATCTGATGAGGTCTGTTCATCCATAAGTGAGACTGAAGTTCATTTCATTTGAATGAATTGAATTGTTTTTTACAAGAACCTTTTGTTTCTAGAACAACGCTTCACCTGCAGAGATTTCTCAATGGACTAACCACAGAGTCATGGAGTGGCTGAGGTCTGTGGACCTTGCTGAATACGCTCCTAATCTTAGAGGAAGTGGTGTGCATGGAGGCCTTATGGCAAGTGGAAACACTTGTAAAATCTTTAAGATATATTTCAGATGAAAGCATTCATACCTAATTAACATTTCTTACATTTCTTCAGGTTCTGGAGCCTAGATTTAATGTAGAAACCATGGCTTTGCTTTTGAACATCCCTCCCAATAAGACTCTGCTGCGTCGCCACCTCGCTACACATTTCACTCTGTTGATTGGTTCAGAAGCCCAGTCGCTCAAACAAGAGTGTCTCGAAAATCCAGACTATACACTCCTTACTGCTACCACCAAGGTCAAGGTAAGACATGATGTCTGGAATTTTTTTTATCCCCAATGTTTTAAACCATCCTGAAAATTCAAATGTTTTATAAAAAGCCTGTGTCTTTGTCCTTTAATTCCGTTTACCTACCAGCCAAGGAAGCTGTCTTTTGGTAATTTTGGAAACCTTAGAAAGAAAAAGCAAGATGAGAATGAAGAGTATGTGTGTCCGATGGATGTGGAAATGCCAAAGGGGCGGAGCTTTCAGAAGGGTTTTGAGCTTCAAATCTACGAAGATGACCTTGATCGGCTAGAACAGGTGACCATTCCATATAGTTTGTTTCATTAATATACTTCCTAATAAAACAGACATATTGGTGATATCCACTGCTGTTTGTGTGGTTTCTCTTTTTACAGATGGATGACTCTGAGGGTACAGTGAGACAGATAGGAGCCTTTTCTGAAGGAATCCAAAACCTGACTGTAAGGAAACGTGTGCGCGTGCGTGCGTGTGTGTATGTATATATATATATATATATATATATATATATATATATATATATATATATATATACTTACTATATAAATATAGTAAGTTAATGTCTGTTGTTCTGCATTGTTTTTCCAGAGTATGTTGAAAGATGATGAATTCTTCAAAGAGATTTCCAATTCTCCCAACCCAAGTGTAACAGACGAAGAATCAAATGCATGAGGCAGTCGGCATCATGAGACCCTCTCCTGCTGTGAACAAAACTGCGCCAACTCAACCAAGCCCAGACTTATACCTACATCTTGTCTTAGTATTACAGTAAAATGAGCAAAAAGTATTATGTTTAGCATTTTATGATGTTTTTTTTTTTTTTTTATGATTAGTTTAACAAAAAAATCTCTTTCCATCATTACTTATGTCTCTGTTTGGTCTTCTAATGACAGAAGGCACATGACGGGGCAACAGCACTGCTTGCCTGCCAGCTGGTTTCTGGAGATGTTTTTAAACCAGCAAGACATCTATACTATGCTCATATAGATTTAATATATGTTTTTATATTACCTGTGAGTGTAAAAATCTGAATAAATAAATGAACTTTATTGACATCAGTGGCCAAGAAAAACAGCTGCTAGGTTTCCTACCAAACATTTCCAATTTAAAAAAAAAAAGGTCTTACATTTCATTATATACAGAACACTTGACAGACTTTCAAGAAACAGTAATATTCTGCACCAGTACCTATATTGTGATTGCATGGTATTTAAAACACTAAATACATTTAAGGGCTTATCATTTCCTTTGTTTTATCCACTCATGGGTTTTAACAGAATGTGTTTTTGACACAATGGTGCCCTTTGGGGAACTGTACCAGAGATTTGTCAGGTGTCATTATTAATGTTGTAATGCAGACCTTGATGTGCATACCCAAGAAAATGAACATTTTTTATGTTTAATATCTGAGATCAATAAAAGTAATTTAATCTTTGTCCTCGGATGTGTAAATCTGTGACTCACTTCACAATCCAAAGCAATTAGTTCTTTGCCTCCATAAAGAAGAATACTAAATAACTGTTACCAGTAGTTATGTGACTATATTATATCAATAGGCCTACCTATAAATAAAGGAAAATTTGACTTATTTTGGGGACCGTGTCTAACACTGAATTACGTAACTGTCCTTGTGCGTTCTGTAAAGGAAATATCTACGATTTAAGTTGCAGAAAGGTGTCACAAAGTTTCAGAAAATCCCCAAATAAGTTGCTTCTACTGTGTGGGACAAAGCTTTGGGGAAGTATGAATGGGACCAAACTAAAAAAACAATTCATAATGAGTAATTTATACAAACACGTATGTTCTACGCAGTGGTAGTAGTTTTAGTTTTGCTTGTTACAGTTATAAAATAAGTTAATAAAAGTCTACAAATATTAAATTCCTGTTCATCTCATTTCTGAATCAGAAACTAAAAACTTGCCACACCATTATTTAGCAGCTGACAGTTTCATACAATAGATAAAGCGTCCTCTAGCGTCGCTTTAATTATATTGCAGTTACAGTTGTTTTTTTGTTCCTTCTTTGACGGGGCACGTGAACTGGACTCTTAGACCAACGCCTGTATCAGCAGTGAACAGTGAACTGTCTAAGCAACCAACACGAGGCACAATGACTGCCAGGTAAGTACTGCATGACTTTTTTTTGCATTACTAGGTTAACCATTTCTTAACATTTTAGTTGCTCTTTGCTATTTCCATATAATTTGAACATACTTTGCAAAGTTTCATGCCACAGGTTTTTGTGTTTTCTAGGTTCTGTGGGATCTTGGTCCTTCTTGTCATATTTTGCAGTGAAACAGATGCATCAAGGTACAGTAGTCTTTCCAAAAACATGTTCATTTTGTTTGAGTTTTCTGCTTTTGCTGGTTTTGCACACTTTCTGTAACAGACCAGCACTAAACCAGGAATTGTCTAATCTCTTCAATGAGCTTTGGAGGTTGGATGTGAACCGGATGCAGCCAGGGGTAGACTATACCATCTCAGTTCAGGTACACTGAGTGCATATATTGTCAAGGCTGAAAATTATTGATGTTTCTACAGACATGTTCTTTGTGGTTTGTTTTTGCAGGGCAGGGCTGGATTTGTAAACCAGGGCAGCCGTGTTGTGCAGGACCATGCCTCACTGCCTCTTTTCTCCAACGTTAATGAGAACAAGCTCGTAAATATAACAACATACTCCAGTGGGTTTCTCAACAGTATTATTTGTCTTTAAAACCTGAATCACTTTGATTAACCCTGTTCTGTGCCTGAAGGGTTGATAAAACTCCTGGACAACTATGAGCACTCCACAGGTGTGGCCGAACAAGTCACAACGGAGGAGCTGACAGAGATCAACCTGTTCCTTGATGCTGTATTACAGACACAAGTCATGAAGGTATTCAACGTGTTACAACCTGCTTTTTCTACAAATACTAATCAGTGATTAATCATCTGGGGCGTGGGTTTAAGAGCTATAGGAAATGATGTCCTGAATGTAATGATATGTGTAATATCTCTTTCAGTTCTTCTGTTCTGATTACATAGAGATCTTGTTTTTCAACATTTTTTGATGTTTGGGGCTACAGCTTGATTCCAGAGGGAATTCAGTTTTTCTTGGTTCAGTGCAGCACATCATGACTTTGGAATTTGGGGGAAAAAAACACTTGAACATCTGTTAGGCCTCCTAACAGAGTACCATTTTCATCTTGCATTTTGTTTGTTCCAACCCTTACATAAACCAAACATTAGGGAATGTCTGGATACAAAAACAAGTTTTTAAAATATTTTAATGCAATGAAAAATGTCCAATAATCTTTAACTATTTTGTCTTGTATGGGAATTCCAAGATTTTTGTTGTAAATGTTTTTGTTTCCAGCGGGCCCATCAGTACTTAGTGAACAAAAGGCTGTCCAGCTCAAATGTGAGGCAGTTCAAGAATCAACTCAACCTCATCTGGTTTCACCTTTATCACCGACAGAGAAGCTCTGGGTGAGACTCTGAGAGTGTCTAATGCAGGATGTATAAAGATGGATGTATAAAGAGGCCTAAAGATCATTGGTGATTGTGTAAAGGTTTTGTCTTTCTCACCAGCCTGAACTCCTGTGGATTTGAACATGTCTTTGTTGGAGAGACAAAGTCTGGAAGTGAACTTATAGGTTTTCACAACTGGGTCCAGTTTTATCTGCAAGAAAAAAGTAGGCTCTTGGACTACAAAGGATACAAGGCTGGCTATCATGACTTAGTAAGTGTCACCAGATAAACTGAAACAACATGTGTGTCAGAAATAATGAAATAACTGGGTGTTTTTATTGCAGCCAGATCAGGATGACCACGTCCTGAACCTTCAGTTCACCTGGCATGGAGTGGTTAAGCCCGTGGGCAGTGCCTTTATCGGTACCAGTCCTGAGTTTGAGATGGCCCTCTTCACTGTTGTCTTTCTCATGAACACAGAGAGAAGCACCACAGTTGTGGTCAATATTGACCAGTGTCAGATGGAGCTAGTGGTTGTCAGACATGGACAATTTATTGAAACAGCATATCCCAAACTCCTGAGCAGCAACAGCAGACATGTGAGGCAGCACTCACACTGAAGTGGAACCACCTGAAGGACCGCTCCGCACAAATCTCTGTTCTGTAGTCATATACAAGTTTGTTTTAATAGTACTAAGTCATGTGAGTTTTTATATTCAGTGAGTTTACCTAATAAAATGATAATGAATAATAATAATAAAATGACTTATCTTCCATGATTGTGACTGTATGTACACACACCATCTTGTTGCAAATAATCAGCATTTAAAATGTGAAACTTCAATCTTTCATTTTGTCTGGAAGTCATGTGTGTTCTTAAGTATTAAATAACCTAGTATTAGGTTAAATGTTCAAAGGTGTGAGTAACCTTTATTTGTAGAGCAGCGTTCACAGATAACAATCACGATTACTATTAAATTATAGTAAAAAAAAAAAAAACAGTGAAACATCAAATCCATGAAGATTCTAAAAACCCAGCCATGTAAATGCCTGATCAAAAAGTGTCTTCAGTTTTAAAACAAAAATAGAGTCTATTTTCTGCTTAACTTTTAGACTGATCATCAATTAGCATCAGGGGAACATTTTCTTCCGCATATAGTTGTATCATAGAATATCATACAAAATAACAGATAATAGATGAATTTAACAAAGGCGGAACGTTTAAATTCATGTTCGGATTGCACGGTGCTTTTATAGCGTTACACACTACTCGTACGCGTGCAGTGACTTCCGACAGTTTAACACTACTAATGAACTAACACAACGTTAATACTTATTTGGTTGAAAAGTATAAATAAAAATGGAAGAGTTTAGTGACATGAGTCCGCAGGAGCTGGCGGCTCCTGTCGACACTGTGGAGGTGAGTAAAAAACACGCTCAAAAACTCACGAGGCTAACATGTTGACAAGCTGCACAGAAAAACAACAAAGTGCTTTAAACCAGCCTGAAAGCCAAATCCTCTGAAACTACATTGCCATTTTTTTGATTATGACATAGGGCAACTCAGCGTCTTATTATTATTATTATTATTTTTTTTGTTTTAAATAATATTGTTAACGTGTTCCTGAACTAATGTCAAATCTCTTATTTTGTCAGGAAAAATGGAAACTATTGCCTGCTTTTCTTAAGGTAATACTATTCCTGCAGTCCTTGTTTTTTTAAAGTGTGTCAGAGGCATGCCCATGTGTTGTAGATAGAGCAGCAATTAAATACACAATAAAGATGAGCTTACATTGTGTATACTAAAGTCTTTTGGTTTTTTTCAGGTCAAAGGTCTGGTTAAGCAGCACATTGACTCCTTCAATTATTTCATCAATGTAGAGGTAAGTGATGATGTGACGCTTTGTATCCGTCTTACTTAAATCATCTTGATATTACAATATAAGTATGTTTTGCAGATAAAGAAAATAATGAAAGCAAATGAAAAGATTACAAGTGATGCTGATCCAATGTGGTATCTAAAGTATGTTTAACTTTCTTGTCTGACTAAATTTGGGTATATTAAATGATTAAATTTGATATGAGCTTTGAAATGTTTTGCTGTTTTCTCACTAGATATCTAAATATCTATGTTGGCATGCCAGATGTTGAAGAAAGCTTCAATGTAACTAGGCCTGTTTCTCCTCATGAGGTGAGTTTACTAAATGATGACAGCTAGTAGTCTACATGAAAAGTTCAAAACGAATTAGTATCTAAACAGGCTGTCAGATGAACAAATTGCATTGTCACGTCAGTACTACTTTTAAGCCAGTAGTCAACATGATTCTTTGACATTTAAAAATATGGTTTATTTTGTCATTGAACTGTCAAAATGGATTGTTTAAATTGTTTAGCCAGGCCTTATGTGGTTGTGTTTGTCCCAGTGTCGTCTTCGAGACATGACATATTCAGCACCTATAACGGTTGATATTGAATACACTCGAGGCAGTCAGAGGATCATACGCAATGCACTTCCCATTGGAAGGTATTCTAGTTTATCCCTCATTGTCACAATAACAGTTTTATTTATTTATATACTGTATACTTCATGTGTAATGCCATTCTAAATCTAAATAAGAGCATTTCGGCTGCTTTTTTTTAGGATGCCGATCATGCTGAAAAGTTCAAATTGTGTCCTCACAGGAAAAACTCCCCTGGAGTTTTCAAAGCTAAATGAATGTCCCCTGGATCCAGGTACATAACACTGTAAAACATTTACAATTTAACAAGTCATAATCTTTTGAAGTATTTATTTACCTTTTAATTTGTGTTTGTTATTGTACACAGGTGGGTACTTTATTGTAAAAGGTCAGGAAAAAGTAATTCTGATCCAAGAGCAATTGTCCAAGAACCGAATTATTGTGGATCAGGACAGAAAGGGTGCAGTGGGAGCCTCGGTTACAAGGTACAGAAAAGTATCTTTACCCACCAGTGCTTCCTTTTTAAACTTTTTTGACTGTTTTCCTCCAATAAAATGACCCCTGTATTGTAGTTGGGCATGTTTGACAGCAGCCAATTTAAATATATTTAAAGAATTAATGAATGAAGGTGTATTTCAATGGATTGAAGTGTTAAATAGACTTCTTATTTCTATATGTAATTTTCAGCTCCACTCATGAGAAGAAAAGCAGAACTAATATGATTGTAAAACAAGGCCGTTTCTATCTCAAACACAACACACTGTCAGAGGATGCTCCTATTGCAATCATTTTCAAGGTAAATTATCTCCAATAGAGGGCAGTATAAACTTACTTTTTGCTGCTGTTATTTATTTATTTATTTTTTTATATTGCTGTCCCAGGAGCTAAAAGTTAAGAAAGAACTGCACTTTTTAATATAAATATATTATTTAAATTACAACTGTGATTATTTGTATTATTTATTTTATTCTATTCTAATATGTAGTTAGACATTTAAAAGTTTTTTCTTTTATTAGTTCTATACCTCAGACTTTGATGCTGCCCTTTTGTCAGTGAAATGTCATATAGCCAGCTGGTGTGATTAACTTTATTATCCTCTGAGGATGACTCTTTCCAAACATGTCAGGGGTAAGGGTTTGGAGCAGAGGTCATTATCTGTGGGGCATGTTTGTTTGGCCCATTGCTCTATTTGCTGTGCACTTGTATGTATATCCTTGGTGACTTTTCCTCAACTTGCCCCGTGTCGGCAGCAGCTGTAGAAACCTCAGATCCATTTTCTTGGGACGAGTAGATCAGTTCCCACAGTGTCACATTTCCATAGGCAAATGTCAGACTCCCATGTGACTCTTGATTTCACCTCTACCTCTCATTGTCACCGACTTAAATTTGCATTTTGCAAACTCAGTGTTTGCATTATGATTGTAGACATTTTTATATTAGGTATACTAGATGACTACAACACTGCTCCTTTTTACGTGTCTTCCACACAGGGCATGGGTGTGGAGAGTGACCAGGAGATAGTCCAGATGATCGGCACAGAAGAGCATGTAATGGCCAGTTTTGCCCCAAGTTTGGAAGAATGTCAGAAAGCCCAGATCTTCACACAGACCCAGGTATCAGAGTTTATACCTGCTCTAACCGCAAAATAGATATTACACTCAGGTCCATAAGTATTGGGACATCGACACAATTCTAATATTTTTGACTCTAAACACCACCACAATGGATTTGAAATGAAACGATCAAGATGTGCTTTAACTGCAGACTTTTAGCTTTAATTTGAGGGTATTTACATCTTAATTAGGTGAACGGTGTAGAAATTACAACAGTTTGTATTTGTGAATCCCAATTTTTAAAAGGGACCAAAGGTAATGGAACAGATTAACAAACAAATCAAACTTTCACTTTTGAATACTTGGTTGCAAATCCTTTGCAGTCAATTACAGCCTTAATGTCTGGATCGCATAGACATCACCAGACGCTGGGTTTCATCCCTGGTGATGCTCTGCCAGGCCTCTACTGCATCTGTCTTCAGTTCCTGCTTGTTCTTGGTGTGAAAGTGAAATGCATGCTCAATCAGATTCAGGTCAGGTGATTGACTTGGCCATTGCATAACATTCCACTTCTTTCCCTTAAAAAACTCTTTGGTTGCTTTCGCAGTATGCTTCGGGTCATTGTCCATCTGCACTGTGAAGCGCCGTCCAATGAGTTCTGAAGCATTTGGCTGAATATGAGCAGATAATATTGCCCGAAACACTTCAGAATTCATCCTGCTGCTTTTGTCAGCAGTCATCAATAAATACAAGAGAACCAGTTCCATTGACAGCCATACATTTATTTATTTATTTATTTATTTATTTATTTATTAATCTCTTGAGATGAATCATCTCGTTTTCGAGGGGGTCCTCTTACTCACTCAGGACACTTTAAAGTTGCCAATTAACCTATACATGCATGTCTTTGGACGATGGAAGGAAGCCGGAGTACCCGGAGAGAAGACATGCAGACTCCTCACAGAAAGACTGTGATTTTGAACTCACAACCTTCTTGCTGTGACTAACCACTTTGCCACGTGTACCCCACATGCCCACGCCATGACACTACCACCACATGCTTCACTGATGAGGTGCTATGCTTTGGATCATGAGCAGTTCCTTTCCTTCTCCAGACTCTTCTCTTCCCATCACTCTGTTACAAGTTGATCTTGGTCTCATCGGTTCATAGGATGTTGTTCCAGAACTGTGAAGGCTTTTTTAGATGTTGTTTGGCAAACTCTAATCTGGCCTTCCAGTTTTTGAGGCTCACCAATGGTTTACATCTTGTGGTGAACCCTCTGTATTCACTCTGGTGAAGTCTTCTCTTGATTGTTGACTTTGCCACACATACACCTACCTCCTGGAGAGTGTTCTTGATCTGTCCAACTGTTGTGAAAGGTGTTTTCTTCACCAGGGAAAGAATTCTTCGGTCATCCACCACAGTTGTTTTCTGTGGGTCTTCCGGGTCTTTTGGTGTTGCTGAGCTCACCGGTGCGTTCTTTTTTCTTTTTTTAAGGATGTTCCAAACAGTTGATTTGGCCACACCTAAAGTTTTTGCTATCTCTCTGATGGGTTTGTTTTGTTTTTTCATCCTAATGATGGCTTGCTTCACTGCTGAGCAGCCAGTTGTCCCTTTACTTTTGGTCCCTTAAAAAGTGGGAGGCACATATACAAACTGTTGTAATTCCTACAACGTTCACCTGATTTGGATATAAATACCCTCAAATTAAAGCTAAAAGTCTGCAGTTAAAGCACATCTTGTCCATTGTGGTGGTGTATAGAGCCAAAAAGATTAGAATTGTGTCGATGTCCCAATATTTATAGACCTGACTGAATATACCCATGTATATGTTTCAGTTACATACATTAGTTCCAAAGACAAACTTCCCAGGAGCCATACCCAGAATGCCAAACCAGTATTTTATGGTATTGTTGTACAGTTTGTGTTATGTAGCTCATTGGACAGTTTACAACATTGCAGATTTTGATTAACATACATACATTCACTTTTAAGTACAGTCGTTTTAATTATTTTTCTCGTACATTGCAATTAATTACAAATATATATATATATAAATGTCAAAATGGCAGGTGTGTGCATTATTACTTCAGTCTTCAGTTACAGAAATTTCCTACTGCCCTCCATTCATTTGAAGTGTCGTACAGGGCAGAAACAGACACTCATGGGGGCAGGCTCTTGTCTGTGTGTTTTTGTTTTACCAGTCAGTTAAGTAATGATTTTCATGGCTCATTCAGAAGGCCTGCTTGTTTGTCTGTGACATCTACAGATGAATGAAATCTGGCAATTTGTTTTTCATAAAGATTATGTTGTTAGAGGAGCCACTGATGCATTGATGAGGCCATTTTTGCCTCCTAGCAACCGCTGCTGCCCTCTCATGTCCCTGTGTCTGGCAGCCGCAGTGATCTCTTTTCATGGTATTCATTGGTTATTGTATTTAGCACAATGAAGCCTAAATCTATATAATTAAATGAAGATAAGGCTTAAAAACATCGTTATCAGATTATGATTGGATTAATTGTCCTAAAACTTAATCTGATCCTTTTTCACGTGACATAAATACGTTGAAATCTAGTAGATATAAAATGTCTTAGGGTTTTGATTAGTTTTACATTTCTATTAGAATGATAAAATAAATATTATTTGACTTAATCATATGCATTAATATGACTATATGACTAAGGTGTTGAGGTTTCTATGTACGTTTGTTTGATTTCTTAGTGGTAAGTCACTTGACTTACTAGAAGCCATACAGATTTAGTGACCTTACATTCCTTATGTTAATCTAACATGCAATACGATCACAACATACAGTACATAGCACAACCACATGTAACTCTTGACAGCACTTCTTTTGATCATCACTCGACTTGTTTCAGTTTAAAAGAATCATCATTGTTAAAAATAGTAGGGGGGGTATTGTAAAGGCCACGTCTGTCCAGCTGCCTAACAACTACAATTTCACCCTTTTTTCAAATATAAAGTACTGTATGTATGTATGTATGTATGTATGTATGTATTTACAGGATACTGTTGAGAAACATTATATATAGGTTGCCTTCAAAACGTGTATTTTTATTTTTTTTTTTCTCCTCCCCCTCTTCATCCTTCCTGACTTAGGCTCTGCGCTATCTGGGTAACAAAGTGCGGCGGCAGCGGATGTGGGGAGGCCCCAAGAAGACTAAGATGGAAGAAGCCAGAGAGCTGCTAGCATCGCTCATCCTAACACATGTGCCTGTATGTAAATAAATAAATAATGTTTATTATGAGATTTTATTTTGAGTTGTAAGGAATACTTTATGGATCTCCTCAACCCCACCAACACTGTTTCCACTGAGGAAGCAGAGGCTGAGGGCTCGGAGGTGAACTCATCCATCACCCTAGCTTAAGTCACTGAGGTACTTAAGAAGCTTCTCAGTGACAAGGCACCGGGAGTGGATGAGATTCACCCTGAGTACCTCAATTCTCTGGATGTTTTGGGGCTATCTTGGTTGACGTGCCTCTGCAACATTGCATGGCAGTTGGGGACCTCTGAGCTGTGGGTCTTGACCAAAAGGACGAGATCCCGAATACAGGCGGCTGAAATGAGTTCCTCCGCAGGGTGGCTGGGCGCTCCCTTAGAGATAGGGTGAGGAGCTCAGTCACTCGGGAGGAGCTCAGAGTAGAGGCGCTGCTCCTCCACATCGAGAGGAGCCAGCTGAGGTGGCTCGGGCATCTGTTCCGGATGCCTTCCCGGGGAGTTGTTTCGGGCATGTCCCACCGGGAGGAGACCCTGGGGAAGACCTAGGACACGCTGGAGGGACTATGTCTCTCGGCTGGCCTGGGAACGCCTCAGTATTCCCCTGGAAGAGCTGGAGGAAGTGTCTGGGGAGTGGGAAGTCTGATTAGACTGTTGCGCAGCTTCCCAGCCCTGGATAGGGAGAAGATGGATGGACATTTAATGTGTAATAATGGTTTATTATTTTGACCCTAGGTCAAAGAGTTTAACTTTCGGGCCAAGTGTATTTACTTGGCTGTGATGGTGCGGCGAGTGATCCTGGCCCAGGGCAACAACAAGGTGGATGACAGAGATTACTATGGTAACAAGCGTCTTGAGCTGGCTGGACAGGTAAATTTGTATTTTGTTTTTTCATGTTATCATTTACAAACACTTCTAAGTCCTGTTAATGGCAGTTTTAACAATTTAAACAGATGAATCAAAAAACTTAAAAAACAGTAAGGCCTGACTAAACAGGCCATAGCTGACCTTAATTCAAAGCTAAAGGCTAATTATAATAATATAATAATAAATATAATTAGACAAGACTTGTCTGTTTTTTAGTTTATTTAAAATATGTTTATTGATATCAGTGTAGGGGGCAGTGCTCACTAATCTACAGGGAACTGTAAATGAGTTCTTTCCTTTTTTTATAAAGCCCACCACTGAATTACATGTTCAATTGTTGTAATTTCTTCAAACATAAAAGTGCGTACTTGCATTTACTCTTTTAAGCCACTATAAAACATAAGCTATTTGATTCTTAATAATACACAATAGAAATATACCATTGCACATGTTGTTTGGTGCAAATGGATCAGAGTGTTTTGGACCAGCCTTGATCTCTCACCTGCATCTTTGTTCTGCCTCGCTCTTTTAATAAGACTCAGTATTTTTTTTTTTTCTCAGCTTTGTTTTTCCTGTTTTGTTTTCTTCACCCCCTCCTCATCCCTCCCTTGTATTTTAGCCTGTCTTTGTCAGGAACAAGATATGCGGTAGCACTAAAATCCCAAGGCTGAGGAAGCATGGGGATTTTTTAGCAGCATGACAATAGAATTGCTGCCTTGACTGGAGCGATTGAGCTAATCCGCAGCCACAGCTCTGATAATGTAATTACTGCTGTGTTAAGGCCTTTAATTTCCCCCCCAACCTGCTCTGTATTAGGAGCATGAGACGGGAGGAAGGGGTGCACAGAGCTGTCTTTCAATAGGGGGCTTACACACTAACAACGCCTGCAATCTCCTCACTCTTCAATTATGGTTCCCTGACATTCAACTAATTGGCCTGGCTGCACAACAGAAGCTTCATTTCTTTATTAATTTCAAGCAGCATTGCCTGTTTGTTTGGATGTATGCTAATGTGTAGAGCTGGTGGGGGCTCTCAGAAAGGTTGCCTCCTGTAAAGGCCCAGCTGTGGATGACATCAACCTGGCCAGGCAGGTCAGGTTTATCAGTAAGCCACCACATTGGGTTATTAAATCTGCTCATCGACGGATAGGTTGTAACAGGCACAGATGTTTTTACTGTGTCTCACTGTCAGGAAAAACAACAGTGTTACAACTTTCATTGTACTTTGAGGTGATACTTCAATGAACTGAATTATGGATTATCTCTTTATTTTGCCCATCCAGCTCCTTTCTCTGCTATTTGAGGATCTGTTTAAAAAGTTTAACTCGGAACTGAAAAAAATCGCTGACCAGATCATCCCCAAACAGAGAGCCGCTCAGTTTGATGTGGTGAAACACATGCGGCAGGATCAAATCACTAATGGCATGGTTAATGCCATATCCACAGTGAGTGTCTGCCGAGACATTAGAACAATACTAATCTCAAAATGAACACAGCGACTACACACAATACTAGACGGTGAAAATAATACTTATTATTGTCCTCAGGGCAATTGGTCTCTAAAGAGGTTTAAAATGGACCGCCAAGGTGTCACCCAGGTCCTGTCTCGACTCTCGTTCATCTCAGCGCTGGGCATGATGACCAGGATCTCCTCTCAGTTTGAGAAGACCAGGAAGGTCAGTGGGCCACGCTCGCTGCAGCCTTCACAGTGGGGCATGTTGTGTCCGTCTGACACACCCGAGGGAGAGGTGAGTAGCCAGCAGTACAATTCTGTATCATATAACTCCAAATTTACTGTTGTTTAGCTACTATACTTGGAATATACACTTGTATTTGTACAGATATTTTTTTATCTACAAAGTTTACTATTTTGTCTTTGTTTGGTAGGCCTGTGGTCTGGTAAAGAACTTGGCTTTAATGACCCACATCACCACTGACATGGAAGATGGCCCGATTGTCAAACTGGTCTTCAATCTGGGTGTAGAAGATGTCAACCTGCTGTGTGGAGAGGAGCTCTCCTATCCGAGCGTCTTCCTCGTCTTTCTCAATGGTGAAAGTCATGTGTACTTGCAAAGCCTAATAAATAAACACATGAGGGAATTAGCAACGGTCTCTTGCACATTAGATCACTTCAAAAGGAAGTCTAATCCTTCCTGTTTTGAATGCATTGCTTGTGAACATTAAGGGAAAATATTTTGTTTAGTATATTGCAGCAAAGCTGATAAGTCATTCATTTCATGGCCATATTATTACTTAGAACTTGGCCCCTTAATTACAGAATATGTTTGTCTAGCCTCTGATAACTGTCAAATTATATTAGCTGCCATACCATTTAATTAGTTAGTAGCAGCAGGTGTTAAAGCCCTTCAGTGTGTTCACTGTGAATGTGCCCTCACACTGAGGCAGTGCACAGTGTCTCCTCTGTTCTCCAGTCATTTGTCTGTCAGACTTGATATAAGAACAGCAGGCAGTTCAAGCTCTGCTTTCACCAGCAGTACACTACTGTATGTGCATAATTTGTTAACACTGCCTTAAACATTTAGTGACTGTTGCATGTGTAAATTGTAGTTAAATGGTAATTTTTGTTAAAGAAAATGGACATGAGGATGTACTAAACAAAACAAAAACCTAAGAGTAATGTATCTTAATCATATATGTAAAGGGATCCAGGAGTAAGAGTAGTTTCTGTTCTCATGCACAGTTGTGTTCATGCAGGTAACATTCTGGGTGTAATTCGAGATCATCGTAAACTGGTCAACACCTTCAGGCTGATGCGCAGAGCAGGTTTTATAAACGAGTTTGTATCCATCTCTACTAACCTGACTGATCGCTGCGTCTACATTTCTTCTGATGGAGGACGACTCTGCAGGTAGGTTAATTACATGCATAGCTTAGCTGACAGCCAAGTAATTCATACTTCAATCACACTAATCTAAAGTGATATTTAGGTAAACACAACTATTTGCCTGTATAGTATAGGTTCATAAATTTCATTGTTTAGTATTCAGGTCATAAATACAAATTCATAATTCAGCATTGTTTTTATATAGGCCATACATAATAGTTAAAAAGGGACAGCCGATGGTGAAAAATAAGCACATTGAAGATCTGTCGCAAGGATACAGGTAAATACAGATTTTTATAACATCATGTGGTTTAGCTACTGACACTTGTTTTGTTTTAACATAAAATAAATGGTGACTTGTTTTCTCTAGAACATTTGAAGACTTTCTGCATGAGGGTTTGGTAGAGTACCTGGATGTCAACGAAGAGAATGACTGTCAGATCGCTGTATATGAACGCATGATAGACAAGTGAGTATCACAATCCTTGGCTTTTCCAACATAAAAATGTCTTTATTCCAATTCTGGTTTATTTAAAATGTAACTTTTTTTAGAGATACAACGCATTTGGAGATTGAGCCTTTCACACTGCTTGGGGTTTGTGCAGGGCTTATTCCCTACCCTCACCATAACCAGTCGCCCAGGAACACATACCAGTGTGCGATGGGCAAGCAGGCCATGGGTAAGAATCAACTTTAAAACAAAAACTAATATTTTTCACCTTATTTTATACAGTATTTATTTATTTATTTATGTATTTATTTATTTATAGGCATGTTTTCTCAAACACAGATGTCCAGTAGTTTAGGCTTGTGTCAACAGAATTTTAAGCCTCCTAAAGAATAGAACATTAAAATGAGTGTGGGACTGGAGACTGATGTTTAATCTCAGAACTCTTGCTCTGTGTGTGTGTGTGTGTGTGTGTGTGTGTGTGTGTGTGTGTGTGTGTGTGTGTGTGTGTGTGTGTGTGTGTGTGTGGACATCAAACATGGGATGCTTACGCAGGTTGTCTTTTGTGCCCCGTGTGCGGAGGCCCTTTCCCTGCCAGTCACCCAGAGTGTCATTAGCAATTCATTGTGTCTGCTCTAGCTGTGCTCAGGGGGTCAGTGTGCTCAGCTGCGGAACACCACAGAGTGTGCACCCGCAGCTCCTTGGTAACAAAACTTCCCCAAATGGCCCTACTAACATTCGGAGGAGCCACAGACACCCCCCACTCTGGAGCTTTACCTCCATGCACCCTTTCCTCCTCCTCATTTTTACAAAAACACAGACTGGAACTTTATCTGGCCAGTATCCTCTGCCTTGTCTTTTTAGAAAGCCTTATACATGTGCAAATCTGGTCTTATTATCACAGACTCTCTGCTTGTAACCCAATTTTCAATTATTAGCATTTGACTATTGTCATGGCTTTAAGGGAGGGCCAGACATTATGTAATAACCTTGACCCCTTTTTCCTGTGACCTCTCTAAAGGGCACACAAACGACTGTTTGTAACTGTTAAATGGCAAAATGTTTTTTTTCCTCTCTTGTTTATAGGTACAATTGGCTACAACCAGAGGAACCGTATAGATACTCTAATGTACCTGCTGGCCTATCCAATGAGGCCTATGGTCAAAACCAAAACTATTGAATTGATAGACTTTGAGAAGCTGCCTGCAGGTCAGAATGCCACTGTGGCAGTGATGAGCTACAGTGGATATGACATTGAGGATGCTCTTGTTCTCAACAAAGCCTCGCTTGACAGAGGTAAGACCCATTTTTGAATGAATTTTTTATCCCACATTGTTTTTGTCACAAATTTTAATTTAATTTTTAATTTTAACATAAACGTGTTACTTTTTTTTCCTTCAGGCTTTGGTCGGTGCCTTGTCTATAAAAATGCAAAATGCACACTAAGGCGTTACACAAACCAGACTTTTGACAAAGTGATGGGACCAATGCTGGATGCTGCTACACGAAAGCCCATCTGGAGGCACAACATCCTGGATGCTGATGGTATCTGCTCCCCAGGTAAGTGACCTGACAGTGCTATTACAGTAATAAAGAGTGTGTGCATTTCTGAGAAAAATATAAGCCACTGCTCCCTAATAACTTTGAAAGGAAAGAGGTGTCCTGCTTGTCATTCTTCTTTTTTTTAAAAAGAAAGAAAACATCAACATAAAAGTGTGTGCTTTGTATGGTAACAAGCCAAACAATTTATTAACACCTAATTTACCTGCTTGTGATAATTTCAATTGATTAATTGACAACAGCTTTATTAATGTCTCATATCATCCAGAGAGTCCGATCCTATAATTTGTCTCAGTATAGCCCAGGTCTTTTGACAGACGCATCCACTTTTTCTTCTCTTTAGACTATATTTTACAAATTAGATACATATGTGTTCTTTGCCTTGTTGGCGGTTCACCAGAAGCTTTTAGATGTTCTCTAACCTTTTCTATAACAAATAGGCAGTGGGCGTGGCATTTTGTTGATGACACGTTGCACTGGCTCTGGATAATCGTTGTGCACTTTTTTTTTTCTTTATAAAATTCCTGTTCTGTTCAAATGTAACTTTTAATGAAACCAAACCTTGAGTTTAAATTTTGTCCAATGAGGATTACATATACTTAAAGATTTTTTTTTTGTAACAAATGTTTTAAGGTGAGAAGGTTGAGAACAAGCAGGTGTTGGTGAACAAGTCTATGCCAACTGTCACCCAGACGCCACTGGAGGGCAGTACCCAGCCAGGCCAGCCTCAGTACAGAGATGTGCCCATCAGGTAACAGCTCATTAGTATTTGATAAAACTTAAACCCATTGTAAAGTGAGATTTTTAGTAGTATTGCTTGCATATCTTTTCAGTTACAAGGGATCAACAGACTCGTACATCGAAAAGGTCATGATCTCGTCCAACGCTGAAGATGCTTTTCTCATTAAGATCCTCCTGCGGCAGACAAGGAGACCGGAGATAGGAGATAAATTCAGCAGTCGACATGGACAGAAAGGTGCCATTTGTATAATCTCATCTGTACAATTTGTTGGACAGGCCGAACATCTTATTTTTTAGGCAAATTTAAACCTGGTGCTGAGGACTGTACATGACCAAAAACTTTGGTCGTCTCAAACATTTGTTGAGTGAAGTCCCAGTGGCTGTTGCTCTGTTACTGCCCCCTGTCCTCATCTTTCAAGAGCTCTTTTCAATTAATTGGCTCTTTGTCCTGTGCCAGACTATGCAAATTTATTACAACCCAGCAGTATTCTGCTGCTGCTGCTGGAGAAAAAAATGTTTACAACCTCCATTGTTTTCCAGCAGCACCTCCCCTATAGAGGCCTTGTATGATGTTTTAATCAAAAAGCTAACTGGCGCCATGCATAATTTACTCTCTTCATTAACGCTCTGGCCACTGTGTGGTCAGCTAAAGATGGGACATGTCTTGTGTCTCGGACAGTGAAGTGAAGTTACACAGAAAGACCCAGATGTGCCACTAAGTTCCTTTGACCTTTATACCTCGACTAAATAAATTAAACATTTAAATGGTTTGAATACAGATCTGAATGTTATTAATGTGTTTTATTAGATGACTTTAGTAATAAATGTGGCAGCTTCTCATGTCTAATAAGTCCTGGTCAGCAGAGCAGATTAAGTCAGTCATTAACCAGCCCTTACACTCACAGCTGTAGAGGCTGTGCAGGGGTGGTGGTCACTGCAGCGGTGGGGGGTGTCAGTGGTAGGGGCCTTTTGTGTGAGCCGCCAGCATGGAGTTATGTGAGCCGTGATGGAGGGCTCTGGTCTCTCGCTGTTGTCTTGCTTTTCTCTGCTGATTTCATGCCTCTTTTATCATTCACTTTCACACAAAACAAACAACACCAAGCATGTCTGCTATGGAGACCAGTGTCTTTGAATCATTCTGGTTACCTTCAACAGCATTTACTATATTTGTCTTTATTATCCTCTTTTTCCTAATTTTTCCAGTGACATTGGTATGTAGTTTTAACTTCTGTAAGCCTTTAGTCATTGTTGCTGTACACCTTCTCTGCTTCCTGCTGTTGGATGACTTTTAAGTCAGTCCCTGCACTTGTTTTTCAGTCAACATCCTGTTACAACATCCTGGAGGGCAGTGTGTGTGTTGGGCATCGTCTGGTCTGCTAATAGTGAATTTTTCCCACGTGCACCGATTCAATTCCTACTCTCCATTTGATCCCTTGCACTTCCTCTGAGTTGAACTGAGAGCATGGATGTGTAATCCCAGTCTCCCCGTCAAACTAAGCACCTTTCTCCACTTCCTGCACTCTTTCTATTCTCTCCTTTTTCTTTTTTTTCATTTGCAAATGGGTCTACAATCTGTTTACCGTGGCCAGGGAAGAGTGCTTCGACCCCTCAGCAAACATTTGCACTCAAACTTAAAATCCGGGCTACCAGTGCGCTCACTTTCAAGTCATGTGTCAACAGAGGTCTGACCACAACAGTATGGAAATGTCATGTCAATATCCAAAATATGTCATTTTCCTTCACTTTCTTATTATCTACCTTTCACGTCAAAGCACAGATGACCTACAAGTAAACCTTGTTAAAAAGTAGATTAGCATTGGTAAAAATGTAATCAAAATCAATTAATACATATCTATCTATAAACCGTTATTGTAAGTCAGCATTTATACACTTTTATGAATACAATTCACTAATGCTTATCTTATGCTAATTATAAGAGCAATAATAAAGAAATCAAATTTTTAAAACAGTTTAAACCAGTGTACCTTTTTATGGTTTGTTTGGTGTGTGGCAGGTGTTTGTGGCCTCATCGTCCCGCAGGAGGACATGCCGTTCTGTGACACAGGAATCTGCCCGGACATCATCATGAACCCTCACGGATACCCCTCCAGAATGACGGTAAAATACTTTAACTCTTTACTAGTTGACCAATTATTACAATCTTTTTAGATGATAATTTGATCCGTTAATTAAAAACACGTTGTTTAGAAGTGCACATCTCATCTGTTCACCTCTCTTCTTTGGCCTTGAGTCTGACATCTCAAATCACCTTAGTCCCTGTGTTGACCCTGGCTCTTCAGAAGTTTGTGTCAGCTCTTGTGAGACAAAACGCTCATTATCTGGGCTCTTCTTCTCTTTTCGTTATCATTGGCTCACAGAGCACACGTCTATTGACACCGCTAAGCAGCAGTCTTACTGTTCACTAACACATTTGTTGCTGAGGAAACGACTCCCAGCAAAGCTGCATTCTGCTGCAGTGTATGTAACTTACATCAAACTGTAGGAGGGTACTGAATACAAATGACATGAAACTTGGCTGCGACAACTGTCTGGACTTATCCCTTCCACTGTAAAAACTTGAATAATCTTTATTGCTGAAGTTGTCAGCGCCTGTGTGTTTGCATTGCCGTGGTTGTCATGGAAAAGGCTGAAATGTTTGGCTTCAGTGGATGTCTCTGTGCTGTAGAGTGAAATGAGAGTAGGTGTTTCCTTTTATTTGTTAGGGTCAGGGGTCATCTGGATGTGACCTCAGTGGAATTGTTGAAATCAGTCATCCTTACAACAGTTTGTCCCGGCCAGAGCAGGACATGTGTATTTAGGCTTATTTATAATCCCAAAATCTGAATTATTTACCCTGGGTTGAAATCATAAAGCACTGAGAAACCCATGGGTCAAAGCTTCATGTAGAGGAAATGTCATTTTTATCAGTCTGTGTGCATATAATCCGACAAAAGAAAAAAAGACATATATATATATATATATATATATATATATATATATATATATATATGTCTTTTTTTTTCAGCGGAAACTCTAATTCTGAGTTAAATAAATAATTGAATAAATAAAATTGTAAAATCTATATACAATTTTACTATTGCTATTGTTTTGTGATTCATTTCTTAGTGTAGCTAATAACTGTAAATTTCTCGATTGCATTCATTCTTTAAGTTATTAAATGCATTTTATATATATTTTAACTAACTACTGATTTAATCACTTTTTTTTTTTTTTTTTGTCATAGTAAAAAGTAGATTTTAACTGACAGGCAAACACCAGTTTAATGTAAATTGTCACTGAGTTCATCCTCAAACTCATTTTATATATATATAATCTTTAGGTTGGAAAATTAATTGAACTATTGGCTGGAAAGGCTGGGGTCCTGGATGGACGCTTTCACTACGGTACAGCTTTCGGAGGCAGCAAGGTGAAGGACGTGTGCGAGGATCTGATCCGTTATGGGTACAACTACCAGGGCAAGGACTACGTTACCTCAGGCATCACTGGGTAATCACTCCCTAACATACGGACTTACTGTACCTTTCATTTTTGTTAGATAAAGGACTGTTTTGACTCAAATATCCCCGTTTTCTGCAGAGAACCCCTGGAGGCTTACATCTACTTTGGACCAATATACTATCAGAAACTGAAACATATGGTTTTGGACAAAATGCATGCCAGAGCCAGGGGACCCAGAGCTGTTCTCACCAGGTAACTGTTAATTTAAAGATCACTTTAAGGCACGGCTGCCTGTTGTCTTCGTCAACTTATTCTCTGAACTTTTTCAGGCAGCCAACTGAGGGCCGCTCGAGGGATGGAGGTCTACGTCTGGGAGAGATGGAACGCGACTGTCTGATCGGCTACGGAGCCAGTATGTTACTACTGGAGCGCCTCATGATCTCCAGTGACGCTTTTGAGGTGGATGTCTGTGGACAGTGTGGCCTGCTGGGATACTCTGGATGGTCAGTAAAAATATTTTTTAATTAGTTGCACATTTAATTTGTTATCAACATTGATGACATGGTAAAAATGATTTTCTTCTGCCTGCTTTTTTTTTATTCAGGTGTCACTACTGTAAGTCGTCGTGTCATGTTTCTTCTCTTCGTATTCCATACGCCTGTAAGCTGCTGTTCCAGGAGCTGCAGTCTATGAACATCATCCCCCGACTCAAACTGTCACGCTACAATGACTGACCTGATGCAATTGGAAAAGTCTCTTTTCTGTGAACCCCTTTTAAGTTTGATTCAACAATTAAGCTGTGAGCTGAATGGACTGAGTTCAAATTTAACATTTTGTTTCATTTTTGTTTGAAAACTAAATAAAAGAACAGTAATGTATATTTTTGTTACTTTGACTTTGTATGTGTACATAATAAATACAAAGCTGTTTAAGCTGCAATGTGAAAAGTTTACTTTTGACAAATATTTTCTTTGATTTTATTCGTTCATTTTCTACCGCTTAGTCCCGTTAGGGGTCGTGGGTGAGTGGAGCCTATCCCAGTAGCTTTGGGCCTGAGGCGGGGTACACCCTGGACAGTGGCCAGTTAGTCGCAGGGCTGACACTAAGAGACAGACAGTGACAAACAACCATTCACTCTCACATTCATTCACTAGGGGCACTTTAGATTAACCTATACATGCTTGTCTTTGGATGGTGGGAGGAAGCCGGAGTACCCGGAGAGAACCCACGGTAACACGTGGAGGACATGCAGACTCCTCACAGAAAGACCGTAGTTGGCCGAGAATGTTTGAGTCGGCCGGGTTTTGAACTCACGACCTTCTTGCTAACCACTCTGCCATGTGCACCCCTTCTTTGATTTTAGAGCTTGTTAAATATTCTTCAGTGTTATTTTACTATTCAGATTTATTTTAGCGTGGCATATGGCTGTTGCCAACCTTTTAAAAACTTTTTTCTTCATGTGACAATGTGACTGATTAAGGATTTAGAATATCCTAAATATGACTTGTAAACATACATGACCATTCTGTAAAATTAGAGTGGATTTTTGTTTTAAAGAAAATGATTAGGCCGAATATATAAATAAGAATCATCGGTTATAAACATGTTATAATCACATAATGGTTTTATTTAAAATGTTAAGTATATGCACATGTTAGTAGAGACATGTCAAGTGTCTTTCTGTCTGCTGACTCTTGCTGGCAACACTGTCCAGTGTAAACGTACAGCTCCACAATAAGACACTGTGGTCACACTCCCTCATTCATGTCAGCATGATGGGTGAAGTTGCTTTATTTCATCTGCTTCCCTCTTTTAAGCAAAGCCCCAACACGTTATGTAGCATAACCATGCCCCCCCCCCTCGCACAACTCAACTGGTGCCTTTTCAGTGAACAATAGCAGTACACATCCGTTTGTGCGGCCTCAGAGTCTGAGAATAGAGTGGAAGAGGCTGCACCTGTCCTATTTTATGTGGCCCTAATAACGAGATAACTGGAAACACATCCACTGAGGGCCACACAAGCCCCACCTTGCCTCATTTGACTGAAATTAATGAGATTGTCCTTTGAGGTCACAGGGTCCTAAAAATCACACTCAATATTTTGTCATGAATTGTTAAGATCTCTCACTTGTTAAAAAACAATCAATACTGATTTCCCTGGTCATTAAGTCATTTTAGCGGCTATTCTAGTTCTGTTGTCCCAAATTCTTTACTGAAACTCGTAACAAACTCTTTTATTCTCTATATTAGAAGCTAAAGTGTCCCATATGATGCTGCTGTCCCACATGAGCTGCAGGTGGCCACACGGTGAGCAGCGTGCAGTGGTGTCCACGCCTGCGTACTGGAGGGGAAAGTCCTCCATAGCTGTCCATAGTGTGGTGAGTAATTCAGCCATAATCCTCCTTTCTCCTCTGCGCTCTCCCCCTCTCCTGTGGATCCATTCATATTCTAATCACAACTTTCCCTTCTCCAGCTCTCAGGCACTCCATCAGAGCCCTCCCAGCCTCAGGCTTTGCACTTTTACTTCCCCCCCTTTGTGACCGTTCCCTCTTCTAAGAGGCACACCAAAATAAGGTTACCACTGCGAAAAAGAGTGTCCAAAAAGGAGGTGAGAACTGCACAGAAAAACGATCCTACTTGTGGCATATTGAAGCTTGGATGTCAGAGCAAAATGTGTCCCCCCAGAATTATGAAAAAAATGTTTTTAAGCTGAAAAGTTCACTAAATATAGCAACAAGTGGGCAAGTTAAAATCATAAGTGACAGTTCTCTGTATGTATGTTTATTTGGAGCTTGGGGGTGTATAAAAACGTATTAAATGCCATAATTGAAGACGGGGAGGCCACAGTGTTAGGACTGTGTAGATCCAAGCCTCTTTTTTTTGTTGGGAGGGAGCTTTTATTATTCAAAACAGCCTCACAAAAGACTTCCAGTGAGCCTTGCCACATCCCCATCTGACTTGGGGCCATTCATCAGCCGTCCAAGCCTATCAATGACATGTCCCCATCAGGGCTCCAATAAAATCAGCCCCTTTCCCATGAAACATCAGCAAACATTTTGACGGCTCTGGCTTTCCCCCCGCTGGATTTCTGGAGACTACCCCCCCTTTTTTTTTTCCACCCTTATTCCCACCTCCCCCGCCGACACCACCTCTCTCTGGGTGAACCTCAGATCTTCAACATCTCCCGTGACGGGCAGTGGTCACGGAAACACCGAGCAACACAAGGGACGAGCCACTGAGGAGGGGGAACCGCGCTCTGAGCTGTTTTCTTGGAGGAGCGAGTGCTGTTGATGGGAAGAGGATGCACTGCGGGCTGCTGGAGGAGCCTGACATGGATTCTACAGGTCAGTGCTGCTAACTCTGCTTGGATTTGCCTTGTCTGGATGTGGTACCACTAACAAGCCTCAACTGCTGCACCTCTGGACCTTCAGACATGTAGTGACTCACAGGATGCAGCCATAGGATTGTAACTGCTATATATATATATTTTTTACAATTAATTGATTGGCTCATTTAAAGATAGTTTGAAAGACCGTTCTGGAGAAGGCTTTTATGTTTTGGAGTTTAAAAACTAAGTCATTGAATGCCTTCGGTCTCTAAATGTTGGCCTTCTAAATGTTTTGATGTGTGGCTGTAAATTATTTTTCCAACTTAGATCAGATCGCCACATATTCTGTCATAAAGAGGAAATGAGCAACAAGTGCACCCAAGCTTTTACTAACTCATGTGCACCTGTTCCACTAAGCTACATTTCTGCCTTTATGGACCCAATCCCTGTTTTGCTATTTAACCAATCTCATTTAGAAATGCAGAACTTTCCCTAAAATAAAAGTGGCCCTTAAGGAAACAAATATACATTTTTCCTAACAAAAAAGACGCGTTACCTTTTAAAAGAATTAAAATTTTGGATAGAAAATGTTTAAAAGAACTTATTCTTTCATTAGTAGCTCAAAGAATCCCTTAAAGCACCCTGTTGTCACTTGTTGATCAAATTTAATCCACTTATTTGGATCCCTAACTTATCTGTCCCTGTGGTAAATGAAGCTTGAGGGCTGAGCCTCTGAGGAGAATTAGCTTCACTTCACTGGAGGCACTTTTTCATCTGCAGGACTTTCCTGTTTTAGGTCAACAAATATGTTTACTTTCTGTATTGTACAATATTATAATGAAAACAATGGCCTTCAAATTTCAGAATTTTATAAAGGTACTTTCTATAAATCATTTCATTATGCTAGACAAAAGTTATGGTTACATCTGTTGAAAGGGGGAAGTTGTATATTTCTTTTCATAGAAGGCAAAAGTTTTTTTTTTGTTTTTTTGTTTTTTTATTACTTTTTATCAGTGCTTTTTGTGAGTCCTGATGAAACACCCCACGGCTGCAGAAACAAGTTGCAATGGAATCAGCTCAGTCAGTCCAGAAACAGGCTGAGTAGAGTAGTTTCTTGCTGTGGTAATAGATTAATCACAATTAAGCCAAATAAACACACAAGTTATGGAATATTAAGAGGTTTCATTCTCTCTATGTCAGCTTTAGATCAGTTTTTAATATGCAATGTGGAAAATTTGAAAACCATGACCTAAAAAAAGAAAAAAACATAAATAATCTTACTGTAGATATTTAATCAATTTAATGCTCCAGAGTTTGGGCTTTAGTGTTGCACTGCTGCTGCTCAGAGATAGAAAGCACACCAGTGGAGCTATTTTAAGTAGAAATTAAAAGTGGACAATGGCTTCTCTTCCCCTAGACTGGCCCAGTAATGTCCACAGCTCTTTTGAAGTGAGTGTGTACGCTCGTAGTCTCTCGGGAACAATGCTGGATTCCTGCCGTCTTAGTGAAAACATCTCAAATAGAGCCATGGCAGCTCTGCTGCCCATACAATTAATTGATGTCAGCTCGGCCTGTCACATTAGTGACATTTAATGTGTCTGGCATAGCCAACCTATACCACTGTTCATGTAATTAAGGCTTTTTATTCATTCCCCTGAAAGATTACTCAACTCAGTTTTGTCAAACAATGCACAAAATTAGTTTTAGCCAAAATGTCATTACATCTCAAATTACTTTTCCAGGCAATAGTCTATTATAATGTATAGATATTGTTGAAAGTGATGCTAGAAGTTTAATAATGCTGCGTGTGTGTTTTTAGAGAGCTGGATTGAAAGATGCCTCAATGAGAGCGAGAGCAAGCGATACTCCAGTCACACGTCTCTGGGAAACATGTCAAATGATGAACGTAAGCCACTTTTACCACATTTTGTCGTACATTGTTTCTGCATGTCTGTGTTGTGGCCTACTGTTTAATATGACTTTCATTGTTTTTCAGATGAAGAGAAAGAGAATAACAGAGCGTCTAAACCACACTCAACACCAGCCACTCTAGAATGGTACGTTCATATTTGGAGTTTTGTGTAAAAACTGTCAGTGGGCCCCGTTTATTTAGATCTTTAAACTTATCATATTCTTACCAGAATATGTTGGCAACACATATTTTATTGACTTAATAGTAATTTAAGGTTGGCCAAACAGAATGAGTGTTGTACTATAGATCATCTGGAGAGATTAACGTTACAACTATATAAATATAGAATCCTGTCCGTTGTGCCCCTGAAACAGTACGGTCGTCTCGTCTATAATAGTACAGGCCATTTTTATTTTTCCTGCTGTTACTGTCACATTTTAATTAAATGAGTGTTTTCCCTTTAGTTTTAGACAAGATATTTATTCAAGAAGAAGATGAAAATAAAAATAAAATGTAGTTTTAGAGCACATTTCATACACAAAGTAACTTAATGTGCGTAAAATCGCTTAATCATCTTTATCACTTATACTATTCTTCACATATACTACTACTGTCATGTTAGTTGTGTTTTATTAGCTTGTAATTCAAGTGCGTGGCAATAAAATGAGTTGTCTTTAGAAAAACTGTAAAAATGTTGATAGTTTATAGGGTCAAATTTAAATCTCGTGTTTTGAAGTGCTGCCAGTTAATTTGATCTGATAACCTAAAAACTCAGCTCTAACGCGGCAACAGACGTGTGATGTAAACTCAGTTATTTAATACCTAATGATGCTAGTAACAATTTTAATTCAGCTGACCTCAGTAAGGTCTTCCTTTAAGACAAACAACATGTTTTACAATGGCACACTCGCATAATTGTCAGGCAAAATCTGTATTTTCATGTGTCTCACCTGAAGGGATTACTTTAAAGAAAGAAATTGAGGAGGAATTTTGACAAAGATTTTATTACTGATGAGTGTATGTGTTGTGGAAAATATGCTAATGTAATTTCAGTTAAAGATCAGCTGCGTCTAATGTGAGTTTACAAAAAAAAAACTTTTCATTTAAGCTTTTTTGTAGGTTTTTGTAAATGTGTGGTTTAGGAAGATAAAGTTACAGCTCTGTTTTTGGGAACAAGTGGTTGTTAACTTATAATTAAATATTGCATCGTCTTATAATGCCACTAAAACAACAGTCAATCAGTCAACTAATCCAAACATTATACATATTTTGAGTCTTTTGTGCTGCCCCCATGTGGTCATCTTCACACACCATTGGGCTTTAAAGTTTGTATTATGTGCTACTGAAAATGACACACAGAGTTTACATAAATAAATATATGTTTAATTCTAAAAAGGAAACACTGTACCTTTTTATGAAAACTAAAACATTTCTACTGAGGACACAATTTTCTTCTTCTAAGCACATTACATTGTTTCCAGGTTAGAGGAGAACTACGAGATCGCTGAAGGTGTGTGTATTCCCCGAAGTGCCCTCTACATGCATTATCTGGACTTCAGCGAGAAGCATGACATGCAACCTGTTAATGCGGCCAGCTTTGGAAAGGTGCAGACCTATTATTATGTTACGTGTTTTTGTGAAACCACTACATCATCATCGGCATCGCAAACTCGAGAGAACATAGATTCCTTGTGCTTGGGGGTTAGTAAGGTTTTAGACTATAAGTTGGTAACAGAAAAGAATTCTAAAATCTTTCCCTTGACCTAAATAGTGCTGTATAAGAACTGTAGTCAATGAGAATTCTGGAAATTAAATATTGCAAAAGGTGAAACAGGTGGCTTTTAAAAAGAATTGAAGCTAAACCACAACAAAGAGATGGTATAACTTAAAGAAATAGATTTTTATCAAAAATTGCTTTGGACGTAAAATTGGTATTAATGTTGTGTGGCATTAAAAAGTCTCAAATTACAACACAAAACTCCTTGAGTACCCTGAATCTAGCGTCTGAGCGTTTTGTGTCTGGATTGTGCGATTTAACATCAGCTGCACCTCAGTGTGAAGCAGAGCTCTGCAGTGGCTCCCTGAAAACCTCTGAACACATAATCTAGAGCCAACTGAGATGGGCTTTGGTCTGTTCCCACAACCCCAAGGAGTTTCTGAGCCTCGCTACCCCCAGCCATTCCCCCATAGACTGTACCCAACCCCCAGCCTGAGCCACCTCCAGCCTCCACAACTCCTGTCGGAAGATATTGAAAAAGAGAAGGGGCCTGGATTAATGTGTAATTAAAGGAAATTTGGAAGGGTGAGATGTTGCGGAATGTTAGATCAGTGGCTGGAGCAGTGTGGGGTGTCCTTTGGGAAGGCTTCATTGATTCAGGACAAAAAAACGAGAGAGGGCCTGGACTGCCTCCCTGTCTGCTCATTTATCAAGCGGGGCCTGACAGAAACTTCACAGCTTGGCCTCTTTTTTCATCCCACACAATGGAGCGCTACACTGTTTGCTAAAGTTTCTGCACCAGGAGCCGGACCCAGGAGCCAATCTCTTTGGACAAAAAGAGAGGAAAGGAAGAAGGAGGGAGAGAGAAGAAGCAAAGATGGGCAGACTGTTTAGGGGACTTTGTGAAGAAAAGCGTTAAAATCCCAAATGTCATAAATGAATGGCTCTTAACTTTTTTTTTCTCTCTGAGAACACCCCACGGCTGCTGCAATAAGACTTTTACATTTCCCTCAAAGACGATATTATATCACTTGCTCATAAAGGAATAAAGACACATTCCAAGGATACATTTTTATTATAGCTGCACTATATATTATTATTATTATTATTATTATTATTATTATTATACAGCTCAATATTAACAATTATTATATCCTTATTTAAAGAACTGCTTGAATTTCTAATGTTATGTAGATGTGTGTGACAGACATTCACACTTTAATTGTGCAGCTATTTGAATGAAATTATGTAGCAACCATATAAGTACAGTTTGACCAACTCTATTTTGTCCAGAGTCATTTCTTGATATACATGATTTTTTGTAAATATTAATAAGCCTTGACATGTAATTGTCATATCTTAATTTATTTTCTTTTTTAATTTTATAGTAATTCTATATCACATGTTCTCATAAAAATGTGCAAATCTAATATATATTTTTTTTATTATCAACAACAATATTTAATCATAGCTGTGTTGACTAACAACTATTATTAAGTTAATTATTATTGAGATATGTACTACAAATGTGTTAGAGGTTGTTTTAATGCAAGTGTTACATTTATTATCAACAGCAAATGTTATTTGATCTCGTTTTTGGGTATTATTTCCAGTGCACATATTATTTTGTGGTCACAGATTTATATGTCAGAGGGTGTCATTGTAGATTTACCAAAGTGACACTATTTTTTATTTATTTTTTTATTTTTTTCAAAGATCATAAGGCAACAGTTTCCGGCATTAACTACCAGGCGCCTGGGAACAAGAGGGCAGTCAAAGTGGGTTCCTTCAAGTCTTTTAAAAAGATTTTGAAAGCTCTATAAGGCTTTATATCCTCATTCTGCTGTGTTTTTTTTTTTTTTCTACTCAATTTTGCACAGGTACCACTACTACGGCATTGCTGTGAAGGAGACCTCTCAGTATTATGATGTGATGTACTCCAAAAAGGGCGCAGCGTGGGTGAACGAGACGGGCAAGAAAGAGGTCACCAAGCAGACAGTGGCGTATTCACCGCGCTCCAAACTGGGAACGCTCCTGCCAGAGTTTCCAAATGTCAAAGACCTAAATTTGCCCACGAACCTGCCAGAAGACAGGGTAAACAGTAGTTATAAAAGTCCATCCTTAAAACTAATCCCCTTTCTTTCACCTTCCAGCCCCACATCTCTTATAGTGCCATCTCACCACCACTGTGCCCCCTCTGGTTAGGCCTTTTATCTGCCCCGGGACCTTCAGTGAGACAGCGTTTGGAGAAGGACCTTGAGGATTTATTTGCTGGCTCCTCACTAACTCTTAATCTTTGGGGGGAGATAATAAGATCTAGCGTTGGACAAAGGACATGCACTAGCTGTCCGACTTTTAAAGAGGGGCCATGATTTTAAATGGTTTGTTTTTTTTTGGCTGATCTCTAAAGCTAGTTTTATATCCTTTCGCGCCAGCATAGACCTTTAACGCCTATTTATTGGTTCACGCTCATGCTTTGTCCAAGATTTATTTTCTTGTTTTTGTTACAAGTTTCAGTTTCCCACCATGAGAAGGAAAGACTGTAAGTTTGTTATCTATTGACATTAAAACTGCATTGTTGCCCACAGGTGTCAACGTTCATCATGATGTACAGAACGCATTGTCAGAGGATACTGGACACAGTCATTCGAGCCAATTTTGACGAGGCAAGGCATTTTGTCCAATCTAAAACCTCACTGTCCTGACCCTAACATTGTCTCATGTATTGAATGTCATGTAAATTCTTTGCAGGTCCAAAGTTTTCTGCTGCACTTTTGGCAGGGCATGCCGCCTCACATGCTCCCCGTCTTGGGCTCGCCCACTGTGGTCAACATTGTGGGTGTCTGTGACTCCATCCTGTATAAGGCCATCTCTGGGGTGTTAATGCCCACTGTCCTACAAGCGCTGCCTGACAGGTAGGAATCTGGTACAGTAAATGAACTGGTGCCAGTGTGCAAAAAATAAAGATATACCATTTACCGTTTACCTTCTTAGTTAACTTTAAAATAACGTGTGGATATTTGGTAAAACAATTATCAGTATTGTTGCATTGGAAAATCAATTTCTCTTTCAATTTTTTGCCAGTATTTAGTTTCATAGATATTTATGCGGCTCTTAGACAACAAGTATTAGTAAAATCAGAACTATTCAGGGTGTTATTATTGTCATATTTCAAAACTGACATTTGAAGCTAACAAATATTTCACAGTTTCAAACCTATTTTTCAAAACATACTGTATATATCTATATTTTCTTTTCTTTTTCTGTTTCAGTTTGACTCAGGTTATAAGAAAATTTGCCAAACAACTTGATGAGTGGCTTAAAATTGCACTTCACGACCTTCCGGAAAACCTAAGGAATATCAAATTTGAATGTAAGTTTTGTAACTTTTTGCCATAATTTGAGCTGCTGAATATGCAGAGCTCTTATTTTTTTGCCTGTTCTGAAATGTTTTACAGATTTTACTTTCTTTTTTAGTGTCCAGAAGGTTTTCTCAGATTTTAAAGCGGCAAACATCATTAAATCATCTATGCCAGGTGCCTATCATAGCCTGAATTTTTAATAAAACAGAATCCATATGAGACACTGATAAGGGATATGGTTGTGCTCGTGTTTGGTAATATTGTTGATTTATCTGTTCTCAGGCTTCGCGGACTGTGATAAACAGTGCTGACATCACTTTTCAAATGCTGGAGGATTGGAGGAATGTGGACCTGAACAGCATCACCAAGCAGACACTTTACACTATGGAGGACTCTCAGGAGGAGCACAGGCAGCTTATTATTCACTGTAAGTCAACACATTCTAAGGGATTACACCTAAACATGGCTTATCCATACAGACAATTACACTTAACTCACACACAAACAACATGTGAGGAACAATTATTCCCACGGCCAGTAGAGTCAAGCAGTAATGATGGAGACCAAAAGGTTAAACAAGTTCACTCCTCTCGGCAACACCCTGTGGAGCACCTCCTATTCATTCCTCTGCGTTGGTCCTAAAGGGTCAGATCTCATAGATGGTGAGCTGCATTTGTATCACTTTTTCTTTGTTTTTTCACAGTGTATCAGGAGTTTGACCGTTTGCTGGAAGAGCAGTCTCCAATTGAGGCTTACATAGAGTGGCTGGATTCTATGGTGGACCGCTGTGTCGTTAAGGTCAGACTGCACATTCCTACTCATTCTTTCTCACCGCTGCGTGTTGGATATGTATTTGGGGTTATTTGGATTCATTTGGAGTGACATTTATTTCAAATTGTTCAAACGTGTTGTACTTATACTGCAAAGTCTTGCCTCGAAAAAGAAACACCTGTAACTCAGCCACCCCTCTATCTCTTACAAAGGCACTTAGAGTGCAATCCTCCTAGTTAATGATGTCTTCATGCTTCCCATTTGCGTCCATTATGTGCCAGATATGGGCTTGTAAAATTTGGTTGTCCTGGCAACGTCTTGGACTGCGCAGACAATAGTTCAATAGGAAGGCGTGTCCCCAGGGGCAAATTAAATAGTTGACTTGTTGACATGTTTTTCGTTCCTGAGGGTTAAGCCCCAGTATGGACCTAGGGGTTAAAACTACCCCAGCACCCCAACCCATCCCCCTCTTTTCTCATGGAAATGTTCTCTCTAGGTGGCATCCAAGAGGCCCGGATCCTTGAAGAAGGTGGCCCAACAGTTCCTGCTGATGTGGTCATGTTTTGGTACCAGAGTCATTCGGGATATGACCCTCCACAGCGCACCAAGCTTTGGTGAGCTATTATTGCATTTGCTATCATGTTATCACGAGTGAACTCACCAATAAACATTATCCAGTCAATATTTTACTATATCTACATAAAACTCCAGCAGAGGCAGGAGCAAGTAAAATGTCTAGCTTTATTAGTTTTCTGTTGCACAACTGCAGTTTAAAGTAAGTGAGAAACAGTAAAAAAGAAAGAAAAGAAAATTGCTTCCTTGCCTTGGTTCTTGTCCTATGCCCTTGTCTTTAAATATCAAAGACACAGCTGGTTGTGGTGTTTTGATAAAGCAGGTCCCTGTACACAAACTAATTAACAAAAAGCCCCCTCCCCTTTTTTGATGTGTTTGCCCGTCTTTCCATTTTATGACCAGTCAGTATTGCGCCCCACTCCCTGAATAGTCACAAGTGTTTATTATGCAGCAGTGACCAGCAACAATGACACATTGTGACACTCCCTTCCATGCCATGGTCCCCTCAGCTGAACAACCCAGGGGTCAGATGACATATTTCCGCCACTGACTTTGTACACAGTCAATTTTTATAGTACCCGTTGTGCCATTATGAAGTATGTCATGTAGATACAAAATCAAACACAGAGCACAATCAGTATAATGTGTGTTTATTTCTCCACAGGGTCCTTCCATTTGATCCATCTCATGTTTGATGACTATGTGCTTTACCTGATGGAGTCCCTGCACTGCCAGGAGAGAGCCAACGACCTCATGAGGGCCATGAAGAGTGAGGGCAGCACAGGTTAGTCTGCTGCTTGACTAACTCAGCAGGTGCCATCATCACTAAATAACTTTTGGACCTTTTTTGAGGTTTGAAGTACAAATCCAAATGTATTTAAGTGATTAATTGTGAGAATAGTTTACAGTGGGATATATGTTTGGTAACTATAAATTTCTGATGCAACACTATCCTTTAAAAATCTGCCAGAAATTCCTTGGTTCCTTGACACAAAAAAGGCAAAATGAATCCTTTTTTAAAAACAAGCTGGACAGATAGTTCAGTATAACTTTGGGTGGCAGACCATAAAATCATGCAAGAGGAAGTCATATCAACAGAATTTTACATCACAACCTAAATATTCAAGACATTTACATTTATCCCCCCAAGACATATATTGGGGAGTAACAGTGTGAGATTAGAGTGACATTTTAGTCCTTCAGCCGGTAAATATTGCTTAACAGTCACATACTGTAGTAATGGTTTAAAATTTTAAAGGTGCCCTGATGCCCCCTGGCTGGCACGGGCTGACAACCATTTGGGAACAACCAGCGGCCCTGCCGTGATGGACATAGCTATTTTAAGTTTTGAGGAATTAGAACTTAATTTCTCATCCTTCCAGTCTGTCTTTAGCCTTGTTGTAGCATTTGCTAGAGTTTTAACTATAAAAACAAAGTTAGAGCTTACCTCTGTGCCTTGTTTTATTGGATAGTTAATAATCTGTTTCTCCTTATACATTCAGCTGAGCGAGAGGAGGAATTTACGCTCACAGAAACCACACCCACCTCTCCATCTCCAGGATCGTACTCCCCTGCTCGATCGGTCCACTCAGTGGGTGTTTCCTCAGCCAGCTCTCCACAGCAGCGGTGTCTCCGGAGTACACTGCAGTGCCTGCTACCACAGGTGAGACATGGCTTCTCTTGCCACCACATAAAACACCATATGTAGCTCTTCTGCTACAACACAATTTTCTCTGTGTCTATATATGTGTCTGCCAGGCGCTGTTCAGTCATATACCTGGTCCCTTACATACACAGTGACTACTGCAGGTGGCTCCACTCCAGAGGCTGGTCAGCAGCTGCCCTGTATGAGGAACACAACCCCTGTCCCTCCCTCATCCTCTGCGCACCGGATGCCAGTTTACAGAGATGAGCATGGGTAATAATATCAAATGACAGAACGTGTGCTCTTTTGATCACAAATTACATTGTTAATTCATTTGTTCTTATTTATAGTTACACTGGTGGCTACAACTATGGAAGTTATGCAAACCAGCACCCTCATGCTATCCAGAGTCAGTACCCGAGTCTGGGTCATGAGCCACCAATTCCAGGCCCCCTCCACTACTCATACCACCGCTCATCTGCACAGGTCTGTCTCAAGAAAACTCATTTCACTGAAACTAAAAATTTATGAAAGTGACAAATGTGAAAAATACTGCTATGTTTAACTTTTAATATTATTATAATGGTTAAATGATGTGTCAAGAAGTAAAAAATAATACATCTTACATCTACTTCTAAGTCATTGTATAGCAGGTTTGTATAGTCTTAGGTTGAGTATAGTCTTAAGGGATATTTTCCCATAAAGAGCCCTTCAGACACTTATGTAGCTAGGCCTCAGTTTACAGTCTCTGAATCACCCTCTCCCCACCACATTGGAAGAAAGTGAGAGGTGGCCCAACTCTGTCTAAAGTCTGTGCTGTTACTCGTCAGAAAGTAGGGCAAGAGTATTTATTAAAATATTGTTATTCAGTGTTCTCTTTTCTGATTGTGAGCAAGAGGCAGCTGGGCTGTCTGTTCTGCTCTCTGACCTGCAGTGACTGTCTTTTTCCATGTCGTGATTCTTAATAATGAATTTGCCTGTGTTTATATTTAGTGAGAAAAAGGAAAGGGGTCCTATTTCCACTTTTTTGGAGTAGTCTGAGCTTAAATCGGGCACAATGTCTGAGCTTTGTCTGTGAGGAAGTTACAAATAAAGCTGAAATTGTCAGAGGTCTATGTCACATGACCATTTGTCCAGGGCTTTAGTCAACACACAGATGTGCTCAGAACTGTTACAATGGCCAACTTCAGAAGACCACTTTTAGCCTCCAAACATAGACATATCTAATGTTTAGCACATTTTCTATATTCACTTCTGTGAATGTGTAATGTGTTAAGTAATTTCCGTAGACAGGAAATTACCATTTGCAGGGTCAGCATACTTTGTGCCACAGATCTGACACAGCATTATATCCTATCATCAAAGTAAAGCTTTTAAGGACACAGAGGCTATGCTTTTTGTCATTTTCTAATAATTTAAAGTTCGGCACTTTATTTAAGAAACATATCTTAGGAATATGTATTATTATAGATTTGAACAACTGAAACTTTAACACCTACATTTTTATGAATCACAATAAAGTAATATTTAACTATACTTTAAAATAGAACAAAATAGATCAACAGAAAAAAATCAGCCTCTCTTATAATTTGCAATGCAAATATAATAATATTTTTTTACTTTTGTTTTTACAGTACCAGCTCAATGGCCAGATGCCACGAATGGAGCCCTGTCTGATGGGCAGCACTCCTCGTTTGCACCCTGCACCTGTCGCCCCCCGGTGGCCAGATGTGTCCCCAGCTAACAGCTGTTACACCAGTCCGCCTATGCATTCATCCCGCTACACTGCCTCTGGGGACATGTACTCTCCGCTCGGATCACGCAGAAACTCGGAGTATGAACACTCGCAGCATTTCCCTGGCTTTGCCTACATTAATGGAGAGGCCACAACAGGCTGGGCGAAATAGCCATCCAACATGGTGTATATCTGATTGTGTATCTCCTCAACACTACTGTCAAGAACATGAGTTAAAGGAGTAGTGGGGGAGTGGATATTAATCGCTCATGGTAGTGGGAATCTCAGATGTATTGACAATTTAATACATCAATTATTTAGATTGTTTGTACTGTAATTCATGTGGCAGTTCAGTGAAATGTCTTCAGCTGTTGACTTTTCTGTAAATGGGTTAATCTCATTTAAACAGTAAAGGTTGTCAAAACTTGCAGCAAAATCATTTTAAGAGTGCAATGCTGCTGCCAAGATGTGCCTTTGATTTTAAGAATGTACACCTCTGCTCTGCCTCATTAGTCAGACCAGTGTGCTATATGACCACAGTCACGTGATTGACAGCTGTCTCCTTCTATTGCCCAGCGCTGTGCAGTATGATATCATGGTTTGTGGTAGTGATAGAGGATGTTCAGTACTGCCTTAAAGTCTTGAGACACAAGTTGAATTTACCATTGTGAGTAAGATATACTCAACAACAATGAGCTATCAGTGAACTAAAGGTTGTCTTTGTCTTAATAATTGCTGTATCAAAAACAGCATTGAGTGTATGATGTCTTTTTCTTTGGGCTGTTTTTTGTGTGACAGTATATAAATATATATATAAATATATAGTATGTATTTTCTGTAACTTTGTAACATGGTGTTTTTATGGCTAGTAAAGGACGCATTAACCTAGGGTTGTGTGTTGATAATGCAATGGACCTATTACCCTATGGGTATTTATAAAAATGGAGAATATACGTATGTACAGTATTATGAAGTCTAGTAACTTTCTGTAAATTAAAGCACTGAAGCTGTTTGTGATGATTGTTTAAACTGATGTGTATGTGGGAAATGTGTTATGTTGCTATAAAAAAAAATTCCAATTCTAAACAGTAGCTGGTCAAGATTTTGTTTGCCTTTCTGTATCCTTTATTCTTCAAAGATGAAAAGATGTAGCCTAATTTTATATGTATTATGTTTGAGAGTTCATGATAAATTAACACAGATTGCACTTTAATATTGGAAAAGAATTGTTTCTGGAGACACTAAACATGATTTCTACTTCAGACCAAGTGACAACACACAGTGGGGGTTGGTGGGTTGAACAAGGGCCACACTGAATAAAGAATTGCATTTCTATTGAGAAAAGGTCCTGCTGGGCTGGGGTCATTGAACCTCTGACCCTGACCCCAAATGACCTGTATGTATTTAATAGAACATAGATCCTCAGAGTTCTGGCAAAACACTGGTGAATTAACAATATAGATTTCAAATGTCAAAAAAACTCTACATGGTCATTTACTTCTGTTTCATTTTCCGACCTGCATGTCAATATCAATATCCACTGAAAGATCTAGAAGATGATAGTAAGCTTAAGACCGTGATCTCTAATCAGATGGATGAATGTGTTACAACTAAATATTCCTACTCACGTCTTACTATAGTCTCATTCACAATGTTTCATTCAATTGTCTAGTATTATGCCGTAAGAACTCAATTCCAAATTTTGTTTCAAGTGGAAACAGAGCGGCAAAGTGTACAAAATAAAATAGTTATCAAATGTTTTATTATTAATGCGATGTTACAACTTTATACTTAAATTAAACGACTCGAATGGGGATGGGGCCTGTACGCAGCTGGACAGCCCGGATGAAGCGTTCAGGGGCGGGGAGGATCACAGATGCGGTACTGTCTCCAGCTCACACTCCGCCTATAGCTAGCCTAGCTACATACCACTTACTGCCACACCAAAATTAACTGCCCATTTCATTTACAAATTTACAATGGATTTGGATCAAATCTTGACAGAGCTCGAAAGGGGAAACGAGGAGGAGACTGATCAGCTTTTGCAGCAGTATAACCGAGAGGTGAGTTCTGACGCTTCACTTTTACGTGGCCAAAACAAACATTAAAGCTAACGTTAGCTCGCCACCGCTAGCAAGCTTGCTTTGTGTACAAACGTACGTATTTTTTGTAATGTAATGTAATATCAAGCAAAATCCTAAAATAGACCACATTTTAAATACACCGTGTTGTGTATTTTAAACATTACCTGTGCGATGTTTAGACTACTAATTTATGCTTAGATTCCCAGTTAGCTCTATAACCAGGAATTTATGGTAAAGCATAAATTTAAAAGGCATATTCCAAGTTACATTAGCCTAAATCATACTTCATATCTATCACTTTTCACAAACATGTTAACTAGGATGTATCCCTGTGTTATATGAAAATAGTTTGGTGACCTCAAGAATCTTGTGTCTTTCAGAACAGCCACACTTTTACTTTTGACCAAAGTGAAGAAGCCCTGCGGATTGTAAGTGCCACTTTGCCGTGTAGATGGTGTGCTATTGGTTGGCAGTTTGGTGTGTTTAATGTTTAATGATATCTGATTGCAGAAACTGTGCCAGAGTATATTGACAGTCCTAGGGAGGCAGATGCAGTCTAGCTGTCAGAAGACATGTCTGGAGACACTACGCATCCTGTCCAGAGACAAGCGTATCCTTGCACCTGTAGCCACTAGAGAGGGCATGCTGATCCTGAGTGCTATGGCCAGGCTAAAGGCTTGGGAAGAAGGAGAGCACGAGAAAAACTTTCAGGAAGACAATTTGTCAGAAGCAGAAGAGAGGGTGGTGGTCGAGGCCTTAAAATGTCTATGCAATGTGGTTTACAACAGTCCTGCAGCTCAGCAGGTTAGCGTAGATGTGCAGCTTGCAAATGGTCTATGCGCCAAACTGCATAGCGCTCACACATGGCACCATGAAGTAGGCCTGTTCACACTGCGTCTCCTCTTCCTGCTGACGGCATTGCAACCTGATTTGAGAATGTGCTTAAGAAGAGACTGCCGTGCTGTGACTCTTTTGACAAAGATGCTGGAGCACACACTGGACGTAAACTGGGTTGGTCAATATGAAGCTGGCCGCCCAGATCCACAGGCCCTGCCCATACCTGCAGAAAACAATGAGCGAGCAATGGAAGCACTAAAAACCTTGTTTAATCTCACTCTCAATGATCCAGATGGTGAGGTGAGTGTGTTGTAGAAATTAATGGAATAGAAGCAATATTACAACCAGTTGAGTTACAGCATATGGGGCGCAGTGGCTCAGTGGTAGCGCGGTTGTACTTCAACCGGAAGGTTGGTAGTTTGATTCCCACTCTCCCCACAGTTCATACTGTCGTTGTGTCCTTGGGCAAGACACTTAACCCACCTTGCCTCCAGTGGTGTTCCAGCTGAAACACTGGTAATTAGAAGCTTCATGTAAGTCGCTTTGGATAATAGTGTCTGCTAAATGAGTAAATGTAAATGTAAATATGGTTATGTGCCCAACAAGTCATATTCCAGAGCAGAATAGGTGCCACAAAACTATGTTTTTGTCTAAAAAACAAACTTAGAAAATGCAAAACATTTTTAAATGTAATTAGACGGCACCAATGCAGAACATTAACCCCTCTATATTTTGTGATTGCTCTTGTACAAAAGTGTGTGCATGCCTGAAAGTCTGCCTCTCACCAACTGTAAGTTTTTGTAACTGATGTCAATAGTTCTGTTGTATTTTCCACATCCCAAGCAGGTTGCCTTTAGTTTTTAGATGGGTTGCTAGGTCTAATGTTAAGTATTCAGATTACAATCCTTCTAGCTTTTACCTTATTCATTTAAATCTGTACCTCTGCGTATGTTTACATCTTATTTGTACTTTCTTTAAAGGAGGACAACCATCAGTTCCGCATCATTGCCGCCTTGCTTCGTCATCTATTAATGTTGAAAACTGAAACAGTGGAAAAAACTGAGGAAGCGCACAGGTAGAACGTTTATTATGAATAATGCTGCCACAAATACCAGTGGTAACTAAACAGGAATGTGTCATTCTACTATCAGCTGCTTGGATTTGCATTTTAAAAACTAGAGAGTTCATTTAATAAGGGAGACTGAGAACCAAACTAACTCATTGGGACATTTTATGACGATGGAAAAGAGGAATTTCTTTTGAGTCCTCCTGGCTGTTCAGCCACTAAATACTACTCAATGTAATAGCCCAGTATAATATCCTTGTGGTAATTAATGCAAGAATGCCAGGAATCTGTGGCCATTGCCTGAAATTAAAACGGTGTCATGTAAAAGTGACTAATGCCCGTCTTGACCTCCCAAGCTGGTGGCTTGAACTGGTCACAGTGGTTTGGCCCATTGTTGTTAGAAAGTGATTATGTGACGTGACAAAATTTGTGAGAATGTCTGAGAAAATAATTTACATAAATCATATATAATGTTTACAAAAATCGGAAAAGAGTGAATATCTACTAATTTATCATCTTCATTTATTTTTTTGTAAATTTATTTGTTTATATTTGACATTCAATATGAGTAAAAGAAAGGAAAAATGTGTTAGCCCTAGGTGTCATATACATCTTACTATCTGTCCTAATAAATGAAATGTGTTTGTTCCCAGCAATGCTGTCAATCTACTAAATAACCTGCCTGTGTCCTGTCTGGATGTGTTAATCGACTTGCCTGTTCAGGGAGGACAAGAGAATTACAACGGAAAGAACTTGAATGCCATACAGGTCATACTAGACTTCATGGAAAAAAGGATTGACAGGGTAAATTTTATCTTTGGCTACAATATTCACCACAAAGCGGCAAGTAAACGATTACAGAAACGCTCACGAACCCTGTACATGACTTTTCCTCATGTATTACTAGCATGTAATTAACTATTGGCAAATAATTGTTGTACAGTATATTCTTCATAGTAAAATGAAACTAGTCCAGAACTGACTCGATTGGGCTGGGTAGACAAGAAGGCACCTTCCAGTTATTACTTATTTATTTCTGTCACTCCAAACAGGGCTCCAACTACAAAGAAGGACTCACTCCAGTGCTGTGTCTTTTGACTGAGGCATCTAGACATCACAGAGAGATTCGCAGATATATAAAGGCTCAGGTACACTAACTTCACTTACATTATGTTAATGTTATTGAATTGGCATTTTGTTTGTTTATGTTTTTATTACACTTTTTTAAAACTTTTGTTGGTAGGTACTTCCTCCTCTGAAAAATGTGAAAATCAGGCCAGAAATAGGCAACACGGTTAGAAACAAATTGGTTCGTCTAATGACCCATGTTGACATGGGAGTGAAGCAGTCGGCAGCTGAGTTTCTCTTTGTTCTTTGCAAAGAAAGTGGTGAGTGTAACACAGTTACTTTATGGTTCAGTTTCGTAGAGATTTCCATGATGACGTTGTGATGTCTCTGTAGTGGATTCCCTGTTGAAGTACACGGGGTATGGAAATGCGGCAGGTCTCCTTATGGCGCGGGGACTTCTGGCAGGAGGAAGAGGAGAGACTCAGTACTCAGAAGGGGAAGATTCAGACACTGAGGAATACAGATCTGCCACAAAGTAAGGCTTAATGATATAGTATTCAAAAATTAAGATCCTTTTCCAGATTTATGCCAATAATGTGTCCCACCACTATCTTATAGTACATGTCTAACGTAAATTAAACAATACAAATTGGTACATTACACACACGTTAGGGTCAGAACGGTAGGTTTGGTACTGGTAACCAAAATCAAAGGAAGCATGTGTTTTCACTGCAGTGTGTGAAGGATCGTCAGCTTACACAACTTGTGTGTCTGCATGACATAAACTGTTTTTGAAGTAAGCCTTCACAGTATATTGCAAAAAAATGTACCGTTGTTGCAGTATTATCGATCAAAATATCTGTATCGCAAATAATGACTTGTATCGCAATAAGGCTATGGTCTTCTGTGTACAGTGGGGATCAAAAGTTTGGGCACCCCAGGTAAAAAATTGTAATAATGTGCATAAAGACGGCAAGAAAAGATGGAAAAATCTCCAAAAGGCATCAAATGACAGATTAGACATCCTTATAATAAGTTAAAAAAAAGTTAGATTTTATTTCCATCATTTACACTTTCAAAATAACAGAAAACAAAAAAATGGGGTCTGCAAAAGTTTGGGCACCCTGCAGAGTTAATACCTTGTACTGCCCCCTTTGGTAAGCTAGGACCTGACAGTGTCATGGATTGTTCTCAATCATCGTCTGGATAGACCAGGTGATGTCAATCTCAAAGGTTTTAAATGCCCAAACTCATCTGACCTTGCCCCAACAATCAGCACCATGGGTTCTTCTAAGCAGTTGTCTAGAACACTAAAACTGAAAAAAAAAAAAAACGCTCACAAAGCAGGAGAAGGCTATAAAAAGATAGCAAAGCGTTTTCAGATGCCAATATCCTCTGTTCGGAATGTAATTAAGAAATGGTAGTCATCAGGAACAGTGGAAGTTAAAGCAAGATCTGGAAGACCAAAAAAAATATCAGACAGAACGGCTCGCAGGATTGTGAGAAAAGTAAGTCAAAACCCACGTTTGACTGCACGATCCCTCCAGAAAGATCTGGCAGACACTGGAGTTGTGGTACACTATGCCACTATAAAGAGATACTTGTACAAATATGGACTTCATGGAAGAGTCATCAGAAGAAAACCTCTTCTACGTCCTCAACACAAAAATCAGCGTTTGAAGTTTGCAAATGAACATATAGACAAGCCTGATGCATTTTGGAAACAAGTTCTGTGGACCGATGAGGTTAAAATAGAACTTTTTGGCCGGAATGAGCAAAGGTATGTTTGGAGAAGAAAGGGCACCGAATTTAATAAAAAGAACATCTGTCCAACTGTTAAGCCTGGGGGTGGATCGATCATGTTTTGGAGTTGTATTGCAGCCAGTGGCACAGGGAACATTTCACGAGTAGAAGGAAAAATGGATTCAATAAAATTTTAGCAAATTTTGGATGCTAACTTGATGCCATCTGTGAAAAAGCTGAAGTTAAAGAGAGGATGGCTTCTACAAATGGATAATGATCTTAAACACACCTCAAAATCCACGGTGGATTACATCAAGAGGCATAAACTAAAGGTTTTGCCATGGCCTTCACAATCTCCTGACCTCAACATAATTGAAAATCTATGGATAGACCTTCAAAGAGCAGTGCGTGACAGACAGCCCAGAAATCTCAAAGAACTGGAAGACTTTTGTAAGGAAGAATGGGCAAAGATACCTCAAACAAGAATTGAAAGACTTGGCTAGTTACAAAAAGCGTTTACAAGCTGTGATACTTGCCAAAGGGGGCAGTACAAGGTATTAACTCTGCAGGGTGCCCAAACTTTTGCAGGCCCCATTTTTTTGTTTTCTGTTATTTTGAAAGTGTAAATGATGGATGTGTAATCTGTCATTTGATGCCTTTTTGGAGATTTTTCCATCTTTTCTTGGCGTCTTTATGCACATTAATACCAATTTTTTACCTGGGGTGCCCAAACTTTCTATCCCCACTGTAAATCCTTGTCCAAACAACTTCAAACCAAACTGCGCGTCTAAATAAAAATGATTGATTGACTTAGTTCTAGTCGCACTTGCTCATTCTTAGTTTAGTTCTGGTTTAGTCCTTTTATATTTAGCTCATGCTTTGACGAGTCAAATTTAATTAACTAATTTTTTTTTACTCTCAAAGAACAGTCAAATTTTGTTGCTCATATTGTTGTCAGAATATTAAAAATGGTTCTAATTGCATGTTTTTCTAATATCATGCAATCTTAATTTGAAGCTAACTTTTAAAATGCATGTATTTTGCAATTAACTAAAATAAGGAGCCCAGTAGATTCTTATGTGTACCAATACAGGAGGTTGGAGGTACCTCTGTATACTGCTGCAATAAACACAAATAAAATAAACGGACTCTGAACAGAGCTGCATCAGTTTTATGGATTTAAAGGGACTCTCCCTTTCATACTCGTCTACAAAGCAAAATTTTAATTAACAAAGCATACAAGGACAACTCTATATACAGGAACCTCCTTTTATTTGACTTGCGTAAAAAGTGCATTCATTCTTCCTGACACATGACTGTTTATCACTAGAACAAGACAAGCTTCATTTGAGAAAATGTTGTGCTTTCCCTTTCAATTCTTGTTTTCACCTTTTAGTAACCGTTCCACGCTGTTGGAGCCACAGCTGAGGGGTGACCTAAGTAGTTTGGTACACTTATATGGGTAATTCATGCTCCTTTTGATAATTTAAACACATGTAAAAGTGTCTTGTAGCTGACCAATACCGTACGCCTCCAGTGGAAACATGGCTTATGTTTTAGCCCCATACGCTCCATGCACATATCTGTTATAGATGCTACATTACACTAAGCCAACATATAACTCCCCTGTCAGGGCTCTGTGATTACTTCTTTTTGCCCTTTCTCTCAACACAACACTATGCCTTTACAGTATCTTTTAGGTGTACAAAAATGGAAATATTCCACATTAAAAAATACTTTCACTTTGCTTTTACACTTAACATAATGAGAAACAAACATCTTTCTGGACTCTTCTGTTTTTCCACAGCTTCAATCCAATGACTGGTCATGACGAGGAGCTAAGGCCAAATCCCATTGAAGAGATGACAGAAGAGCAGAAGGAGTATGAGGCCCAAAAACTTGTTAATATGGTTGACAAGCTGACAAGGTAACACAATAAACTGTAAATGTGTAATACCACCCTGATGAAATATTGCTCAGATATACTATACCATTCTACTCTTTCTGCATCTACTGAAGAAAGTAGAAACCACTAGAGAAAACTGTAAGAAGGTTGTTTGGTTAATGGGCATTTCTTTTTTTAAGGAAGGAAAATTTTCTTTTCCCCAAAAAACATAGACTGAACTTTTCCCTATGAAAGCCTGTCACTTTCCCTGTTGAAATTATTCATATTCTTTATTGTCTCCTCTGCAAAGGCCCCTCCGTATTTGTGTTGACCTTTTCTTAGGTAGTCAAACATGATGCCCGTACAAAGGTAACACTGAGCTCGCTCCTTGCCAACCAATTCATCAAAAGAAGAATCTCTTGCTGTTAGTCTCTGCTTCAATTAGGCCTGGACTCGGCACACGCTGTTGCATTCTGCTGAAGTAAATGAAAGCTGCCGGCTTGTCACCGCAGCATCATTACCTCTGCCCCGTTAATTATCACCTAATTGGAGCACACAGTAGTCGGGCTTCCTTCATGCCCTTTTAATAATGCACACGTTCTGATTTTATTCTTGTCATTGTGAAGGGCCAATCATTGCCCAAACTGGGAGTGGACATGGACACAGGCAAGGGTAGACAAAGAAATTTGGGTGGAACATGGCTGAAGAGACAGGAGTGAAGAAACGTGTAGACATAAGAAGGCTGACCTCGTCATTGTTGGTCCAAAGAGAGGGTTGAGCTGTAATGAGGCACATGGGGTAAGAGTAGGATTCCTTCCAAAAGCCACATCCTCTTTCTTCTTTTGCCGTGTAAAGAAGATGTGCTCAAGTCGCTGAGGTGCTTCTTGAGAGCAGGCTCTAAGGAGACTGGTCAGAGCCACCCAGGAATGTGATCTGCTAACTGCTTAACTGGTCCTCCAATTAGCACATTTTCTGTACCCCCTACCCTCACATCTGCCAGAGCCACAGCCAGGAGGTAATGGAACATGGATTTGTTTGTTTAGTTTCCTTACGTCTGTTCTCTACACTAGCTTTTTTTTTTTTTTGTTTAAATACTTTTTTTTTTCATAGGATATAAGGGAAAGAGCAAGTTGAACCAGTGTCTACACATGCTTTTTTTGGATTCACAAAGAATTTCAAACAATTTTTTTAGTTTACCGTACTGTGCAAGTTTTCAAGACTTTATACTTCAAAAGTATAAAAATCAATTGTTTATTTTTACTAATCCACTGAACTAAGAAAGCATTTCTGCAACCATGACATTATCGTCACCATTAAGAAGAATAAGGAGTCATACAAGTGTGGCCCCCACAGAGCTCTTATCAACATAAGGTTTGTCTGGGATTACATGAAGAGAAAAGTGCTCACTTAAACTGATATAAATTACATTTTATATACTTTTTAGACCATTAATGTTTAAACCATTGTAATGGAAGCATAAGTGTTGTTTAAATGTTTGATGGGTTATTCTTGGATACATCATCTTAGAGGGAGTGGTGACACACAGTGCAGGTATAATTGGATTAACATGAGGGGCCAGCCATGGCTTTGAGGAGATTACTCCGAGAGTTGATCCTGTAATTAAACTGCCAAAGAAGAAGAGCGGGAAAGGGCCATTTGGGAGAGGATGACCGGGAAGGGGGTTGCCCACTAAAGGGCTCTTGAGTTTTAGTTGTTTGGTGAGTAAGGAGGGCAAACAAGTTCCTTCAAGTTGACTCATTGATATCAGGAAATCTGAATGGGATTTTGTTTACCCAGTTTTATATTTTAGTATTTTTAAATCTTTTATACATCTTTTCCTTTTGTGTCCACAGGCAGAACGTAATCCGGCCAATGGTAGTCAGACCAGACGGGACATTAGGCCCTCTTGAAGAGAAACTGTGTGAGCCTGTTGAGGAAGACTCGGGCTCGGATTCTGACTAGGCCACAGTTTGAACTGAATTCCCCAAAATGGCCCCAACATATCAGATGCTTTTCCAATTTTAAGAGTTTGTAGTCAGAGAACTCAAATCAAGAGTAGACTGTGTGCTGCATATACAAAAGATTATAGGTTGGAAAAAAAGGAATGTAATTTTTCTGTCATTGTGAGAGTGAGTTGTATGTACTAGTTCAGCTGATTGTGGTTGCAAAATTTTTAACATGTATTGTGAGACACTCAGGCCTGCAAAGAGAAGTACAATGATTTTGTCAGCCTCATTCAGATGAGCTGGATTCTCTGAGGATCCAAGACCTGAACAGGGACACAGCCGAAGATACTGAAGGAAAGTCTTTAGAAACCATTTAAAGGCGGACTCATAGTCAGAAAAGATGGTGGTGTCACTTTAAGTTGCTGTTGAGACATGCACCATTTTTTTATAATATACACTTACATTTTACCTAATCATTCCATATTTTGTTTCTGAATTTCTGTACTATATTATGATTTTGACAGTTTAAATAATAGAGCACATGTCTTTATCCCTACAATCATTGTAAAGATAATTCTTTCAAATATGCATGATGTTACATTGAGTTGGGTAGTCTGTTATATATGTTATATTTTGAAATTGCAGAAAAATATTTAAACACATGGTTGGTCACTTGAGTATTTTACCCACTTGGAGTTAAACTCAGTAAAAATGTATTGGTTGACAAAATAAGTTCTTAAAATAACCTTTTTGTAAATGGACACCATTGAGATTAAAAACTTGCATGTTTATTATTCTTACATCAGGAAGAATGTTTTTTTTTGCACAATATTTGTATACTGTAAAAAACATTAAATTTTATGTAGTGAGCCCTCCAATGAAAGTTAATAAACTGAAGTTAAGACAAGAATGTATGATTTATTTACATGTACAATAATAAAGGAACAAATAGCTTTATTAAATATTGTTTAAAATAGTGCAGTATTGTTGTGTATAAAAACAAACAAGTATAATTCCCGCAAGAATATTTGCACTGGCACAAGTGTTGTGAGTTAAGCCTCCACAATAAGTGCTTTTGGTGATTTGAACATAATTAAATCTGTTGAGTTTTGTATGTAAATATTTTAAGCAGCAGTTTGTGCATGCTGCAGGAACTGATAATTAAACATTTGTTCTATCTAAACTGCCAGACCAGTATGTTTTGGTGCAATGGGCAAACGCAGCAGTCTTGCTGCCTGGTCAGCCAGAGCTATTGATAGAAACAGAATAAGGATGGCTGGCCAGGCCAGACTTGCTATCTATCTCTGAATCCGTTGCCTCGCTGCTGCAGTTGATGGCTCTCAACTCCTAGTCTGGACCTCAGACTGTTGGGAGTATGACGTATTGCTGATCTGCAGGGGAAAAAAAAAAGTACATCTACAAACACAAAATCTCTTTACACCTGCTTTAAAATGAGAACAGATGAAAAAACTTACTGAGGTTTCTTGGGTCCTCATCAGTTCGTCAATTTCTTTATTCCAGTCAAGCATCTTAGCAAACATCCTTACTACATCTTCCAGGTTTCCCAGTTCAACGTAGTCCTTCTTTCGCAATGGGACCTTTGTAAAGGGGCCAACAGCGTTCCGATTCAGTAGCAAGCGAGGCACAGTAGAGCGGATTGTGTTTATCAAACTTGCGAATGGCTCAATCTGAAACATTGGTTTGAAATATCAGCAACAATATTGTTTTTTTTTTATTTATATATATTTTTTTACCTGTAATGATGTTCCCATGATTAATAGCAAATCTGCTTTAGGGAAGTCTTTTGTATGAAGGAAATATTTCTGAGGAAGATCCTCCCCAAAAAATACAACATCAGGTTTAACTGTGGCAGCACAGAACGAACATGTAGGTATCTTGTCATTCATGATAGCGTGCTGTGAAACAAGAAAGATATCTCACACACCACACATACAGCAACTCCTGACACAGCAAAACTATGCTTGCACATACCTTAGCTTCATCTGCGGGGTAAGGTGTATAGCAGAGGTGACAGGATGCAGTTGCAAAAGAACCATGAGCCTCAACAAGTTTGTCATCTGGGATGCCACACACTGAAGTGCAAGTAGTCAGTAAAGTAAGCTGACGTCTCAAAATCATTTTTGATTTTTACTCACATTTCTCAAGCCCATCTATGTTCTGGGTGTACATCCGCAGTAGCAGACCTTTTTGATGAAGCATGCGGATGAAGTAGTGTATGTAGTTTGGTTGGTGGCTGCCAGGATATAAGGACTTAGCCAAGGAAAAGAAAGGCTGTGGATCATTGGAGAAGTAGTCAATGTTGAAAATAGATTCTGGATAAGGGATGTTGTATTTCTCCAGGTTGGCATAAAGACCTGTTCCTGGGGTTCTGGAAAAAGAAAGGGCCAAATCATTTTTAAATGGAAGTCCTGCTTAAAACCTTGCAAGTAATGGACCTTTACAAACCTGAAGTCTGGGATGCCACTGGCCGTGCTGATTCCTGCCCCAGCCACCACTACAACATTCTTACAGCGGCCAAGCTTGATGAGTCGGACCACAGCCGCCAGACCACCCTCCAATGATGGCTTTAGAGTGGGCAGAGCACTATGTGACTGATCAGTCTGTATATGACCTCCATAACTATTTTTCTGCTTGGTAGAGCTTAAAAAAAAGAGAAGGTTTTACTTAATTTTATATTTTATGTACAGGTATGTACACATTATAGTAAAAATATAGAAGCCACTGCTTCACCTTGTACATGAGATGTCTTGTCTGTTGACACTCATCTGGCTGAGGTCCTGAACTAGCGCTGAATCACTCTGCTTCTTGTGTTGTTGTCCATATAGGTCTGTGCCTAGGGTCAGGGACTGAGCGGCGCTGGTTCTGTTCTGGGAGCTGCGTGTTGTCCTCTTGACTGTTTTATCACTGCTGCTCTTAGCCTTATTCATTACACCTGTTAATAGTAAAAAAAAAACTGGATCATTTAAAAAGGTGATAAGTAATTACTTTTTTATTTTTATTTTTTAAATGAAATAGACAAGGGATGATTACGTTTTTAAAGTATACCACATAATGAGCAAATGAGACCCCAAAGTACTGAATGACATATTTGCAAAACAGCAATCAAAATGGCTATTATGTAAACAATGCAATGCATGAATGTAAATGTATTGTAATCATGTGATCTGTCTCAGCCAATCATAGCAGGAAAGGTGTTAGGGCTGCAGATGAAGTCTAAGGAAAGTAGAGCCATTTAAATGCAAGTAGTGAATTTGCAACATTTATCACTTTATTAGAATTGCATGCTATCCCATGCTCTACCAGATTATATACAGTTATTTTATCATCTAATTTCTTTTTTTAACCCTAGATAAATAATGGACTCACATTATTGCATTTAAAAAGTTGTTACACTGAAATTACCCTCTTTAAGTCACTCCCTTTGCACATAGAGAGTCTGAAATGTTTTAAAACTGTTATCTGTTGAACAAAAGGTAATTGCTGCAATATATTAAACCCCCTCTCTTTAGTGCTCAGCAGCTATGCTAATACAGTCCACAGCTGTGGCAGCTTTACTGTTCAGGGAAAAGACACCGCAGAGAAGAGGGGGTGAGATTTACAAAGAAACGGTGGCAGAGGTGAAAGGGAACCGTAGATTGACTGTGTGTCAACAAACCCAGCTGGGAAAGAAAAGAGGATGCCCCCTAACGGCCCCTGAAAGAGGAGAGGAAGGGCCGCACAGATAAATGATACTGAAGCAAGATTCAAAAAGGGGGAAGATGAGCAGGGGAGGGGGGCTTCTCAGCCTTCAAACAACTTCCTTGAGGAATGAGTTGGGGTGATCAGTGGGGCAGCGGACAAAGAACACAAAAGAGCTACAACCCATAAACAAGAACATTTTGGGGGGCAGCAGAGAGACTATCCAGCTTATTTCCAGGAGCACCATGTCAATCTGTAGAGTGGACAGAGCAAGAGTCCCAGTACACTGAAAATCCCCAGCCAAACTGTTTATTCCTTTTATAAGTTTATATTTGTAACGCTCAATACCCTGTCGAAATCTTACTTTGGCTTAAGGCACTCAATCTTCTTTATCTCTCTAAAAGACCGAAGCCCCCACATTTTTTTCTCTTGCACATCCTGAAAAACTATTAAAAACAGCAGGAGAGTGAGGCCTTGGTTTTGTCTGGGCTCTTCTCAAAAAGACACTGCTGAGTACAGGCAATAAATCAGCAGCAAGTTATTAAAGTTCGACATGGATGAGGTACAGCAGCGGAGCTATTCACACCTACATGCTGATGCAGGAAAAGAACATTTTTTTCAGACAGACATTGCAAAAATTATATAACAGCAAAAGTCACTAGTTTTGTAATCATCACACAATTGCCTGGGGGCTCAAATAGGTATATATTCTGATATACTAACTAATGGATAGCCCATGCAAACATTTATTTTCAATAGAACTGCCATTCTTTAAGATAAAGGACTAAGTGTGCCGCAAATGCTGCGATTATTCTTCAATGACAAACAAATCCCTGTATAACTGACAAAGGGCTTAACGAGGATTTGACAGCCCCCCCTTCTCTCCTTCATGGCCTTTCACTCAGCTCATTCTCCCGGGTCTCTTCAGTCAAAAAGCTGCATCCAGTGAGCCTTGGTTTGTACTGGACCACCAGCGGACCACCAAGAGTGTTGTTGCTCATATGAGGGTTTACAATTCTCTCATTTGGGCAGCCCTGCAGTTGTACACCAGGGCCTGTACAAATTCCTCAGAGGTGTTTGCACAGATAAAAGCTAGAGAATGCTTCTTTTATTAGGTATATACAGTGGCTAAGTATATTGTTAAAGATAAAAACTGATTTGATATAATTGTAACATTGTTACATGTTACATTCTATGGTTTGTGTGGGGAAATACATTATCTGAATTTAATGTCTGGTTCTTAGGGTTATTAACAAACTCACAGCATTAGCTTTTCACTTACATTCTTGCCATTCAAGAAGACATGCAAGCGACTGAATTGTTGGGCCAAAAAGGTCACATAGCATTTTACTGACATTTTGGATGATCTAATAATGTCATATGAATGTCAGCCAGGTTATATTATTAAGTATGGCTTTAATATACTATATTTATGAACTAGATTCCATTGTAAACACTGAGGCCACACAAAATTCTTTTAAAACACCTACTGTATACTTCTTTTGACATGAGAAATCAGTCACATGCAGTATTACCAGTATTACAACAGTATTTATTACAATACATCCAGTGGAAATGTTGATATTACAGTAATTCAGCAGTCCATAAAATGTAGTAACACCATTATTGTTAATAATGGTAAAACCCCAGAAGAGAGAATAAAGCATGGCTTGTTTCCATTTAAAGTTTAATCAAGTCTTATTTGCATCTCTCATATTTTGGGGGGTTCTCAACAAATTTGAGGTTTCCCATGGACCCTTGTCAGTTTTAAGTGAATAAAAACAAGCTCTGTGTCTACCACCAAACATTTCAACATGGCGGCCTTGTGCTGAAGGGACTTCGGTTAACTTTAATGAGGGGCTTTTCCCCGCAACCACAAGCATTTAACTCCGCACTTACAGCAAAACTGAGGAGAGCCGTCTTTGATCCATGGCCCTCCAAACACTTGCCTGGTTGCCATGGAAACCTCTTCATTACTTGGAGAGGCCACAGCTCTGTGTTGTCTTTCCCCACCTGCTCACTAATGACATATCAGTCCGTGTAGCAACTTTCTTCGACTCTATTGACACAATGCAGCAAGTGCCAATTTGTCTCTGTATATTGTTTTACCAAACACCGGGAAGGGTGCTGCCAAGTGGGTTGATGGACAAATAATGACTTCTGCCTTGTAAATTAAGCACCTTACTTCTAATGAGTTGCAATGTCAGCTTTATACCTGCCTTTAAGAAATTACAGATTTTACTGTAGAAAGACAAAAATCAACACTAATTTTAATATGTACATTTGAGGCCAATTATTATTATCGTATTTTTCAATCTATCAAAAGGAGAGCTGATAGAATACTTGAAAGTCTAAATTTTGCATAATTTCTCATACATTTTTATAACAGAAACTTTATACTGTTTTAATGGATCAGTGTCTGTCAAAACAAAATCTTACTGGAAACACGTAAAAAGGACAGACAGTAGCCAAAGTGATGATATTCTAAACAATAAAACCATACAATTCAATTTAACATGTATTCCAGTTTGATAAAAGCAAAGAATTTATATCTGGTGGCCTTGATAAGTGGCCCCTCATCAATACCACTGGGTAACAACACCATCCATGGTAACAACACAAGAGCATACTCTTGACAATTGAACAAGTAAGGTTAGAGCTCCGCCAGCTGGAAGACACTATTCATTACATGAGACTATTTGAAAATGCATTAAACATCCTGTAGGCTACTGGTCAAAGTAATTCATTGTCTGACTTGTTTCGGACATGTAACTTAAGAGATTAGTGCAGTAGCAAAGCAGTCATCAGTATTATCACTGGTTACCTGTGTCTCCAGAGAGCAGCACTTTTGAATGATGAACACAGCGGCTATGGAAAGATTTGGCCAAAGTTTTACACCCAAACCAAACACAAACAGGCCCTCTTTGACTCTTCACAAGGACCAATCAGTCACTGCTACAAAATCATCATGCTAAAATACTGGGATATGAGCGCGGATGTAGAGAATCCTGTGCTCGTTTCCGGAACTTAAAAAATCATTGCGAGGCGGGAAACCAGATCTGTCACGTGGTACACCAATTCCGCTGGAGTTTGACGTTATGGCTCATTTAGAGGTTGATATCATATCCGGTTGATATACGCGTTTGACAATTAAAAATTGGAGACCTATCTCCCTATTAAATACAGATTATAAAATGCTTGCCAAAATGTTCACGTCGTGTTTAAAAAATATATAAGAAATAATCAGTGAAAATCAAAACGGTTTTATGGCAAAAAGGCACACATGTGCAAACATCAGGTTAGTTTTGGACCTGATTGATTGCTCAACTCTAATTTATAGAATCTGACGCCTTAACTAATGTTTCTGGATTTCTACAAGGCCTTCAACTCTGTTGAATATTCCTCCATAACACAAGGTCTCAGACTATTAGGATTTAGGGGAGGGGTTTATTAATTCAATGTTTTACAAAAATATCTCCAGCTTTGTCCTACTATATCCAAATGAATCCAAACGATTCCCTGTCTCAAGAGGGGTGAGGCAGGACTGCCCTTTTGCACCCTTTTTGTTTTTAGTTGTAGCTGAGCTTTTGTTTCTGCATATTTTAAATAATTGTAAAATTAAGGGACTAAGCATTTTTAACAGAGAAATCAAAATTACCCAATTAGCCGATGACACAGTTCTGTTCCTTAAAAACAGATGTCAAGTACATAGAGACATTACAAAGAGACCTATCTATTTATGGCAGAGTATTATTGATGATGGCAGGGGGTGTATCAAGACTTGTTTATCCCACTTTATCACTGTTTATTGATGACTCATACTGTAAGGATAGTAACAATACATTTACTAAAGTTGTATGGAAAAATAGGCACCATTACCTTGGAAAGGATGTAATTAGATTAGAAAGAACAGAAGGAAGAATTGAGATGATTCTTTATTTATTTATTTAATCATACCTTTAAGTTCAAATGGTTAAAAAAAGGTTTTTTAAAAAATCATTGTTTCCAAATTCTCCAAGACTCGCACCAAAATGTATACTTTTCATATTGAAATAAACATGTATAGAGCTACACTAACAAATATGAGCAATACAAACAATAAACAATTAAAATAATATATATCCCCCATAAATATAACATAAACATCTAAATTGTCCTCTTTACAGCGTTATTGTACTTATTCCTTATTTTTCTTTTTAATTTTATTTACTATAATGTTACTTATGTATCTTTATTGTTTCATCATTTTGATTTGTAATTTGTATCTAATGAGTATAAAATTTATTTAACTCAATGTATGACAATTATTTGTATTAATGCTCCTTATAATTATAAATAAATAAACAAATACGCGTTTGACTTCTGCCGGTCACTTTTAAACTCACGTTTTGCAGTGAAATACATTTTTATTGTTTTTTATTATTGTTGATTTGATGTTTTAATCACAGGTCAGGTCCAAAAAGACAATATTCAAATACAATGGCTTCTTAAAGTTTAGTCATGCAGTTTTATAATATTGATATTTCTATGGCATGTATTTACACACATAGGCGGGATGTTTTTATGTTTAGATGTTTATATGCAAAACATTTATGAGATTTATGAGAAAAATGACTAAACAATTGGCCCCAGCCTGGCCCTCCCATGAAAATTGGTGTAGAACCACCACTGCCAACAGTAGAGCAAAGCATGTATTCAGGTACCTCAAAGGTACAACAGAACAGGGAATACATTTCAAGGAAAACTAGGTCGAAGAATTTATTGTGATGCCAGTTAGGCATCCAATGAAACAGACAGGCGAAGCACAGCAGGCTATTGTGCTAGTCTTTGTGAAGGAAGTTCACTGATCTCATGGAAAAAAAGAAAACAACAGACAGCAGCACTTTCTACCTGCCAAGCAGAATACATACAGTTGTGTTCATGAGTTTACATACGTGTGTTTTTTTCAGAGAATATGAATAATAACACAAAAAACATATTTAGGGGTTGGGTGATGCTATTTATTGTCAAACAATTGTGTTTACTCTCGTTAAATCATAATGAAAACAGAAACTACACAAATGACACTGATAAAAAGTTTACATACCCCAGTTCTTAATACCATGTATTGCCCCCTTTAACATCAATGACCGCTTGAAGTCTTTCTTTATTTTTTCTGATGGTAAAGCTGCACATGCTTCTTGGCAAAAAGCCTCCAGTTCTTGTAAATTCTTGGGCTGTCTTGACTGCACATTTTGCAGTGAAAAACATTTTTTTTTCTTTTCCACCTACTGTAGTAGGCACTCAAAGCTCTTTACATACATTAAGCTATTTATTAGTGTTACAGCTGGAACACCACTGGAGGCAAGGTAGGTTAAGTGTCTTGCCCAAGGACACAATGACAGTATGTGGGGGTGAGCGGGATGTTATGATGTTAAGGACGGCCGTTCTACCCACTGAGCTACTGCCGCCCATATTAAGGTCAGGAGACTGCGATGGCCAGTCCAGAACCATCACTTTATGCTGATGTAGCCAATGACATGTCGACTTGGCCTTGTGCTTTGGATCGTTGTCATGTTGGAACGTCCAAGTACATCCCCGGGCTGCAAATATTACTCCAGTTTTTTCGTATAACATGCTGCATTCATCTTTTCCTGTGCCTTTGAAGCTCACACAACAGGCTAATTCTGAACAACTTTAAAAACGGAACAGCTAAATATATCGCTCTTCATCTCATCTGACTCTGCTCTGGTCTGTGTCAGTCTACCACTTTACTCAGCATGTCTCTGCTCGCTTCAGGCTATCTAAGAGCAGAGAGATAGAGAACAGTGTTTGACGTGAGCCTGTCAGTCTACAGGTGCTGGTCATATAATTAGAATATCATCAAAAAGTTGAATTTTTTCACTAATTCCATTCAAAAATTGAAACTTGTATATTATATTCAATATATATCAATACATACAGACCGATATATTTTAAATGTTTATTTCTTTAAATTTTGATGACTACAACTGAAAAACCCAAATTCAGTATCTTAGATAATTTGAATATTACTTAAGACTTAAGATGAAGTGGCCTTCAGCTCTTCTGCATTATTGGGTCTGGCATATAGTATCATCCTCTTCACAATAATTAATTAAGGTCATGCGAGTTTTCTGGCAGGGATACCATGGTCCTTAAACCAGGTACTAGTTGCTTTGGCACTGTGTACAGGTGTCAAGTCCTGTTGGAAAATTAAATCTGCATCTCTAAAGTTGGTCAGCAGCAGGAAGCATTATGTGCTCTAAAACTTCCTGGTATATGGCTGCGTTGACCTTGGACCTCAGAAAACACAGTGGACCAACACCAGCAGATGACATGGCACCCCAAACCATCACTGTCTGTGGAAACTTTACACTGGACCTCAAGCAACGTGGATTGTGTGTCTCTCCTCTCTTCCTCCAGACTCTGGGATCCTGTGTTCCAAAGGAAATGCAAAAGTTGTTTTCATTAGAGAACATAACTTTGGACCACTCAGCAGCAGTCCAGTTCTTGTTGTCTTTAGCCTAGGTGAGACGCTTCTGATGCTGTCTGTTGTTCAAGAGTGGCTTGGCATAAGAAATGCGACAGCTGAAACCCATGTCCAGCTACAGCCTCTCTAATAATGTTCTTGGACACAGAGCTCTGTGAACAGCCAGCCTCTTTTGCAATGACCTTTTGTGTCTTGCCCTCCTTGTGCAAGGTCTCAATGGTCATCTTTGGCGCAATAGGGTGATATATTGACTATTGCGGCAGGCCTAGTTTAGACTATCAATATGCAAAAAATAAAAGTGCACTAAGACAATAAAGGTAATTGCACTTTCCAGAGATTCTGTAAAGAGATAGAGATACAAACACATTGGTGTGAAATACCATTTAATTTCAAGACACATTGCGACAACAGCAAGCTAACTGCGAGTGGGGGTGTTGGGTATGGTTGTGGCGCTCCTGTGTATGTTTTAGTTTTATTTTATAAAGAGTTTTTATGTTCTTGTTGTTCCTTCATAGATAAATGTCTTCTGTAGTTCAACCTTGGGACAAATGGAACGCTGTATTATATATATATATATATATATATATATATAGACAGGCCCCTGAGACAATCCAACACTTAACTGCAGGGTGTAAGATGCTGGCAGGGAAAGCATACATGGAGCGCCATAACCAAGTGGCTGGCATAGTGTACAGGAACATCTGTACGGAGTATGGACTGGAAACCCCGAGGTCAAAGTGGGAAACACCTCCAAAGGTGGTAGAGAACGACCGAGCCAAGATCCTGTGGGACTTCCAGATTCAGACTGACAGAATGGTAATGGCGAACCAACCAGACATCGTGGTGGTGGACAAACAGCAGAGGAAGGCCGTTGTGGTTGACGTTGCAATACCAAGTGATTGCAACATCAGGAAAAAGGAACATGAGAAACTAGAGAAATACCAAGGCCTCAGAGAAGAGCTGGAAAAGGCTTGGAAGGTGAAGGCGACAGTGGTGCCTGTGGTCATCGGAGCACTCGGGGCAGTAACCCCCAAACTGGAAGAGTGGCTACAGCAGATCCCTGGAAGAACACCAGACATCTCGGTCCAGAAAAGGGCAGTACTAGGAACAGCAAAGATACTGCGCAGAACCCTCAAGCTCCCAGGCCTCTGGTAGAGGACCCGAGCTCGAAGGATGAGACCAGCCGCGGAGGGTGAAGGACAAAGTTTTTTTATTTATTTTTTTATTTTTTATATATATATATATATACACTCACCTAAAGGACTGTGAGTGTCCAATTTTGGTGAGCTCGTGCAAATTGTAGCCACTTTTTCCTATTTGTAGTGGAGATGAGTGGTACCCGGTGGGGTCTGTTGTAGCCCATCCGCCTCAAGGTTGTGCATGTCGTGGCTTCACAAATGCTTTGCTGCATACCTCAGTTTAAACGAGTGGTTATTTCAGTCAAAGTTGCTCTTCTATCAGCTTGAATCAGTCGGCCCATTCTTCTCTGACCTCTAGCATCAACAAGGCCCACAGGACTGCCGCATACTGGATGTTTTTCCCTTTTCACACCATTCTTTGTAAACCCTAGAAATGGTTGTGCGTGAAAATCCCAGTAACTGAGCAGATTGTGAAATACTCAGACCAGCCCGTCTGGCACCAACAACCATGCCACGCTCAAAATTGCTTAAACCACCTTTCTTTCTCATTCTGACATTCAGTTTGGAGTTCAGGAGATGTCTTGACCAGGACCACACCCCTAAATGTACTGAAGCAACTGCCATGTGATTGGTTGATTAGATTCTTGCATTATTGAGAAATTGATTAATATACTGTATATATATATATATTTTTTTACTTTTTTTTTTTTTTCTTTTATTGTTAATGCCAATTATAAAGCCAAAGCAGCGCACTGTGCTTGTAACTCATCTGGCAGTGGACTGTCTGAGTCACAGAGTTGCGAGATGGCTATGGAAATATTATATATTTCCATATATTAGCCAACTAAAAAAGATCAACAGTGTTCCACATGTCTGTAACTCAATTCTTAGGTGTTGCTAAGCGTCCCTTCTCCAGCATTCAGCGTGTTAGTCTGTCATTATTTCAAAAAGAAAGTTGCCATTTACTAACGAGCTTAAGGAACAATACAACTGTTTGCTTTCTGCTTGTTATTCAATGCAATCAGTTCATTTTTTTTTTTTTGGGGGTATACTGATGGTATACTGATTTTAAACAGCATTTTCCATTAAGGAATTTAGGTTAAGGTGTTGTCTTTTGATTTGGGTAAATAAAATGAAGGTGTCCCAGTTTTGAGGTTTGAAAATCTGGTCACCCTAGATATACAGGCTTCAGACAGTGTTTTCAGTCTAAAATCTTGGCTGGACAGTTTGCTGGCTGACCTTATTTCATCCTTGCATGGTTTTCAAATCCTTGCCACAAATAGAGTGAATTTTGCAATAACCAACGACCAAAGGTGGGTATAAACGAGTTACATTTACTCAGTTATATTTACCTTAGTACTTTAAAAAAAAGTACTTCAAGGAGTAGTTTTACTGCACCATACTTTTTACTTTTACTTGAGTAGACTTGTGAAGAAGTAACATTACTCTTACACAGTTACACCTTGGGCTCAAGAGTGTCACACTCAACCAGTTACTTTTTTTATTCTACACATTCTATACTTTATTTTTGCCAATCAGAAATTGTGGAGGCATAGCAGCACAAACTCTTCACAGGCAGCAGGAATAAAAACATGAAAAATGTACTCACTTTTTTACTCTTACTTGAATAAATCTTTGGATGACAACTTTTTACTTCTACTTGAGTAAAATTATTTTGACGCTAGTGTACTTGAGTACAATTTTAGACTAATCTGATCTACCCACCTCTTCCAACCTCTCTCACTGTTAACCAGCGAATCGTGGGCTGTGTACCTCTGTCTCCTTTATGGGTGGAGTCTGAGGTTGTCCACAAAAAAAAAAAAAAGACAGCCAACAAAGTCAGCTTCATCCGCAGCTGCATTTACAACGTCAGTGTCTTTAAAACCTAGATTCGTTTCAAGATTGTAGGATTAAAATCGCCCCTGACGACAAGTGCGGTGAATAAACGCGGCTCGTTCGTGTTTAACAAGGTAAGCGAAAAGCCATTAGCAAGAACTTCTGCAGAACCACCTATAATTTCTTCAAAAAGTTGAATTGTATAATACTTTAAACTGGCTTCATAAATGCACCAAAATGTCCACGTTCTCGTCGATGGAGAAGGGATAGATTATAGACTGAATGTGTTGTTTTTTTCTGGGTACAAGTGGATTGAAGTGAGGTTTGGTATTTTGGGAGTGACGTGTCTGTTTTGATGTCCCAGCTAGAAGACTACAAATAGGCTGCTGCTTATGGCGCTGAGATAAAGTAAACACGCCACATTGACATTATTTTCCTAACTTTTTGGAAGTAAATGCTCCACCACACTTCAATTCTGTACTTAAATATTTAGAAGTCAGTGTGTAATTTAGCCATAAAGATGATAGTTCGGGTGCTAGCTTAAAACTGCATCGTTTTAGCTCAGAAGCTTTGGCTAGCATAACCTAGCATCATTTTCTTAACAATGCGCTTCGTACTATTGGGCTGACCATTTAAAAAAAAAAAAAAAGGCAATGTACCTGTTAGTAACTGACGCTTGAATAAATAAATGTTTATATTTAGCGAAGCCAAGACATGAAATTGGGGGGGATTCAGGGTGTAGCTACGTTTTCATATGTAACCTAGCTCACAAAACTAAACTGGATGGTTACATTTATTGGTAATACTAGAAAGCATTCAAATTGGTATTTAATAGATAGATGGATAACTAATTTGTTTTTTTGGCGAATATACAGTAAGCTGTCTGAAGGTTGTGACAAACTCTTAAACTTGCTGCATAGCTGTTACCTTGAACAGGTCTGCCTTGTTTTAGAATCTGCAGCACACCCAAAGCAAGCAAGCTGTAGTAGCCTTGCAGTTGTTGACAGTTGCTTTAAGATAATGTTTGTTTTTATGGTTCAATTATAATGGAAACTGGAAGTGCTTATTTTAAGTTATAATAGCTCATGCATGTATACAATTACAATAGACAGTTTCTTTTTTTGGCTGGCTAAAGAAACAACACAGGTAACCAACTTGTGCTAAGAACAAAATCATAGGCCATTAAGGGGAAAGTTATTAGCAGCACCAATGTTATGTATATATGTCTCACAAGCCTTTACCTACTGTAAGCACATAATGGTGTGTTTAGTAGTAACTGCTGCAGCATGTGTAGGTAATTGTCTTGTGTATTTTTTTTTCAGAGAAATGAGTCAGGCAGAGGAGGTGCCTGAGGACGTGCCTGCATACCTCAAAGATGAACCAGCACCAACAGGTAATAAGTTCCACGGCTCTTGTGACAGTGGAACTTGTTAAAAGGCAGGGTGTCGTATTCATAGTAAGCTATAGGACAAAGCATGCATATTTTATGATCATATTCTCTGCCCTAGCCTCATTATCTATCTAAACTTAAACTACAGTGCAATATGTACAACCGTATGCCACACAACTGCTGCTACCATACTAAATGAAAATTTATAAATTGCATATGTTCACCCACAAATTTTTTTCCACATTTTAAGTTTGAGTTAAAACTCTTATTTTGCTAACAACTAGGGATGTAACAATTACCCTGAGCCAGTTGAAAATCGATTTACATATGTAACATTTCCAGTCAGTTGAGATGTTAATTCAATCGCAATTCATGTTTTGAACAACAGGGGCCACTCTGTTTCCTGCAAACCCATTTTTAACAAGTTGTTGCAAAGAGTTTGGATTGAGTGTGGATGTTGATATTGCAGAAGTGTCAAATCAGAGGTGTGGCAGCATAAATAAATCCATGTTAGTGAAAGGTGTTCACTCGCTCATTGTGTGTCTCTCTGCTGCTGCTGCTGCACAGACCGGTCCCGGGCCGAGTCTGCTCTGCATGGACTTAACGAGCGCACAACAAAAACAAGTTTGTCTGAGGGTGAGGTTTACGCTCTCCAAAACGGACAAAAAGTCACATAAATGTCCCATCACCGGCGAAGAACAGAGAGAATGTGAGCAGTTATATGTGTTTAGCAAAGAGGCTAAACTGTAAATGGAGGCTGCTGCCCTGAGTCTGAACCATAAGTTATTATTTCATAACAGTCTGACCTGTCTTAAACCAAATGTTCACCTGTTTGAGGCCTTTGTCAGAGAGATGTAATAAGGTTCTGGTGGATCGTGTGCTGCCTTCTTTGTCTCTGCTGCCGCCACTGAGAGTAAAAAACAGGGGTCTCCAACTTAAATCTGTGTCCTTTGTGTGGTACTTCTGGTCCTCACATTAATTATTACTGTTTATACATTCTTGCAATTATTAATACATAACATGTGAAAGTGCATAAATGGTAACAGTTAAACAAATAAGAGTTGTTTTGATAATGTTGTATTTTAAAGTAACGTCTACAGTTTTAGGGAAATACATGAGACCAGTGTTTATTGGGTTTGATCTTAAGTGGTTTTAGGTCTCAGCTAAAGTTACTAAGAACTAAGTATTGAACATAAAATAATTAACCAGGTCTAAATCCATCTGAGGCTGATGTATTTTATTTATGTTTATCTATAAACTTACAAATAGACAAACCTTAGCCTATATTTTAAATAAATATGGGAACATTTGACATTTACTTAGGGACTGCTTTCGGGACGGTACTGGGACAGTGATGAAGAACGTTAGCCTGGAGCCCTGATTTGTGAAACAATAAAAGGGCACTTGTTTGTAATTTGTCTCTTGCGACACAATCAATTCGTGAGATCAGAATCGTCGATCAAATTGTGAGTGGCGTCAATTGTTACATCCCTAGTGACAACAAAACACACAGAGAAAACAGTTTTCATATAACTTATTCTGTCACGCAACACCAGAAAATACAGCTTCATCAGCTACATATACACGTGATGTCAAAAAACTGCTAGACAAACTGCTTAACATATTATCTTTTTATATTTAGCAACATGTTCAAATGTAGGTGCTTTGCCATTAAGTATTGGGATTGTTTTTGGTACTTTTTTCACACCTTTTGTCAATGTTCATAAATTTAAACTGGTAAAGCACCAGACTGTACTTTTACGAACAAATTGGTGGCAACAAAGCTTTAGATCAGTCAAAGGCTTAGATTTCAAATTTAATTAAGTCAAATTATAAATGTACATAATGTTTAGAAATTACATTTGTTTAACTTTTTGTGATCATTTTTGTTTCAGAAGTTGTAAATGTAATGTATTCATTCAACATATACTTGTTTTAACTTATAGATCCCAACAAGGACCACCCAGAGCCACAGCCAGGCTTGTTTGGCAGGTTGGCGGGGGGCCTGTACGGCGTCACTAAAGGTGCCGTAGGAGCAACAGTAGGTGGTGTAGCCTGGGTTGGAGGAAAGAGTTTGGACCTGACAAAGTCCGCAGTCAGCACAGTTGCAGCTGTGCCTTCAGTGGGAGTAGGGCTGGTCAAAGGCGGCGTGTGCGCTGTAGCTGGAGGAGTTTCGGCTGTTGGTTCAGCCGTTGTCAGCAAAGTTCCCTATGGAGGCGGCAAAAAGAAGGACAAGTCTGATTGAGAGTGAATGGCTCGATTTGTGGGCTGAGCTTAAAATGACCAACAGAGGACTCACAATTTCAGTGAAGGTTTGGTAAGGGGTCTATACTTCTGTTTTTTTGTTTGTTTTGTTTTTAGTTTGTGTATGAGTTTTTTTTTTTTTTTGTTTTGTTTTTTGGTGTAAACCCCCTACATAAAAACTGTTGTAATGTAAAGCCAGAAAACAAGAAACCAATAAAGAAAAACAGCAAACCTTTTTCACTAGGGTAAAAATATTCAATTAATTTCTGCATGTCTTCTTTTGGTTATGTTTATTAGCTTTAGTATTGGACAACTGTTTTGTTAGATTTTGCAAGACAATCGGTGATGAGCTATGACCTAGGCCTCTGTCCACTGTTGACCATTCTTTTGGGAGAGCACAGTATTACATTTATTTGAACATAAAAGTCCTTTGGTTGTCAATAAGCTGTTATTTTTTTTGTCACACCCTCTCTACACTAAAATGAATTTATTGCAAAGAAATTTTGATATGAACTATTTTTACAGTTGAAAAAATAAACCCTTGACTTTATACATTGTTGCATTGACTCAAATACCATGACATTTTGTTGCCATTACATGTGGAATCATAAAAATTCCCTCATCAATGTGGGTAAGAACTACCATAGTCTTATGCAGGACACTTTGCAACTGGCACAACGGCTTTGGGTACCTTTTATTTCATGATGTTACATAATTCATTTCAAGTTTGAAAAAATATAAAGTGAATAGATTTGATAATGTGCATTTAATAAAGTTTTTTTTTTTTACATCTACTTTTTAACTTTCAAAGTTTCTTGAGCCTTGTACTGTGCTTAAAGTAGGGTTTAAAGCTGTGTTGTAGAATGTTGCATAATAATGGCAATATATTCAGGTGTTTAAATAAATATGTGCTAAAGACACTTGAGTGCATATGTAATTCACCCAAGTCCTTGGGGGAATTACAGTGACAACTCGTTGGCTGAGTACGGAGAGAGGGATTAGCTTTGGTGATAGTCCTTTTTTATATAACTTTAAACTTTAACTTTTAGCTTACTCACGCTCTTAATCATGTATCTTTTCTGTTACTCTGGAGATCGCTACTTCTGATCTAATCAATCTAACGCTCCATCCCCCTTTCGCGAAACGCCAGTCAGGCCAGCCACGTCTTGATTTTGGAGTGTATTTGATGATTTACGGTAAATGCATGGAAACAGCACCTGTCCTCGAGAACTGATAAATGTCAGTTTTCATCACACTCAAAAACTACTAACTATGCCATTTGGATGGATAAGAACAGATTAAGTAACCAAATACCTACAGTACAATACATATTTCTCAGATCTATTATGGTATATTAGAAGTTGTAGTTATTATTTATTTTGGTATTGTTACTTTTACAAATTACTGTTATTAATAATTTAATTTCAGAAAATGACCGAAAAGAGAAAAAAAAACATGTTCATGAGTCTGTTTGTACTCTAACATAACCGCCAATATATACCAGTATGCATATTAGATGCAAATTAGATGCATTAAATTATTTCACTCGTACTCTTGGGTCATACCTGACATTTTTCTAGTTTAGAGTAGGCCTCTGTGTCTTATCATTTTCAAACCAGACCCTTTTGAAATGTAGATCTCAATAATCTGTATTTTTAACCATTGTGCCTAAAGGGTTAATTTATATTATATTTCAGACTTTATATATTACTTGCTCCTCGAGATGAGTCAAGCGGTTTATGGTAAGATAAAAAACAATCGAGCCAGCCAGGAGTCGAACCTAGAATCTTCTGATCCGTAGTCAGACGCGTTATCCATTGCGCCACTGGCCCGTATAAAGTTATCCTGTCTTGCATGTCTTTTTCAAAGGACATAATTCACAAGAAGCTACCACTGTATAATATTCATTAGCGCTGCCAACTTACCAACAGAGGAGGAAAGAGTCAATAACCAGAGAATGGACAAGCTGTAAAAGAATAAAGACAGGTGAAGACGCAAAGAAACCAGAAAATGAACTGAACAGAGGCGGAAAATACATCACTGTAGATACAAAAATATTCTATTTTATTAATGGTTATTAACTGTGCGGTCAGACATCAGAGAAAATTGTAGCAAATTAATATGATACTGGATGGAGCAGCGAAGTGATTGTTGAATAGGACAGCGTTAAGAATGGGATTGGGAATGGTAAGGGAGCCCTGTGGTAGGCACTGCAAATAGTAACTACTAGCACTACAGAAACACAAAATCCAGTAGGTGGCGGCAATGCAACACTATGGATGGCAACCAACATAAAACCTCAAAGAAGAACCAGCAGAATCTGGCAACCTTATTAATGTGGGTGTATCTCTGTTTTACCAAAATCTTAATGATTATAACAAAACAAGAGTGTTATCCTTAGATTATAATTTTACTGTAGCAGTTTTATCTTATAGAATGGTTTTATTGAATGCCTTGACGTGGAGCATGCATGGGTTTTGTTGTGCTGTTTTGTGGTTGGAACAAAACCTGGCAACCACTCCGCACCGGAAGCGTCCTATGGCGGGTATTTCATAGAGTTGTGTAAATCGTAGCTGTGTTTGTTATGATTTTTCAATGCCCCATTAGCTTTTTAGTAAAATCTTCGTAAACTTATTGTCACATAATTACTTTTGCGGTATCGTTCCGCTGTATATTACTAGCACCTTTCAACGAGACAAGGTACATTTATTTCTTATTTCAATACACAATTATACATTGGATATATTCTTGTGATTACTAACTGTACGAGATAAACTTTAAAGCTTTTTTGAACGGCTTGCAGAATCACAATGAAGGCCGATGTGGATAAAATTGTGTTACTGTCAGATAAAGACAGAATTCCAGAACTTCAGAAGTACCTTTCCAGCCTTATGGACGACCAGGTCATTGACATTAAGTATTCTACCACCATTTTTAGCCCCATCACAGACATTACTGACCCGCGTTCAGATATCATCCGATGTGTTGTATCAAGTATATTTCACTGGTTTACTCAGTTTTCTGTTTCACTGTAGTTAGTAACAGTGGTTACCAACAGTGCACTGAAGGGGAAAATGGTCGGTACTATGATCAAAGGCATATTTAAAGGTGAGATTAAAACTTTACTATTATTCTCTAATGAATAAATTTGCATCATTCTATTCTTATTGTCAGGTAATATTGCAACCACAGTAACTTTTCAGTATTAATATTACACTGTTCTGCACAATGTATCTAATGTGTGCTTTTTCTTATTGCTCAGGCTCCCCACCCGCTTCCACTGAGGGGTCAAAACGAAGACTTCTGCTTTATCAACACTGCATAACCCTGTGTGAGTCAGGGGACCTTCAGACTGAGGTAGCTGCTGACATCATTGGATTGCTTATGCTGGAGGTAATATAAGCAAGTCACTGTGTGTAGACCATACATCGTATCAATTGACCTAATGTCTCATTTATATTTTGTGTTGGATTGTTCTGCACAGACTCATACACTTTCTGGACCCTCTCTTGCCCAACTCGCTAATCTTTTTGTTGAAGCTATTAAAATGAGAAAAATGGGCAGTGGGAAGACTCTGGAACTTTTTCCTACTGTACTAACTGCCCTTGCAGCTTGTGAAGTTATAAGTTATGGCAAAGGTAATTTATTGAAGTTATTTATAACACATAAGATAATATTGTTTTCACCAATGTGCAAGGTTAGGCTCTATGTGGTATCTTTGTACTTAGGAGAACTGAGTGGTGAGGAATACAAGAAACAACTGATCAACAGCCTTTGTTCAAGCAGGTAAAGATATAGTCACAGTGTACTTAAGCATTGCTGAAACTGTAAAAAAAACATTTTATTTGTGTTAATTGTAATAAATTTCTTTCACACAGATGGGAACCACAATGTGTTATTCACTTAACAACAATGTTCAGGTAAAACTTATTGATTGTAAATATGCAAATCTTGTTTATTTTATATTTTTTTATTCTATTCTTTTAGTTATATTGTATTACTTTATACAGTAAGTATTGTATACCTATTTTTGTGTTTTTAAGTGCAATTGAGCTACTGTACCAAGCAATTTTCCTTGTGGATCAATAAAGTTTGTCTAAGTCTACTCTGCATGCCTAAGACTTCATTGTGTGTGTCTGCTTCACACCAGGGACGTCCCCTTGTCACCAGAAGAACTGCAGTTTGTGGTGGAGAAAGTATTGCGGATGTTCAGTAAATTAGATCTTCAGGAGATCCCTCCACTTGTTTACCAACTGCTCTTGTTATCTGCAAAGGTGTGTGTGTGTGTGTATTATAGTATTTTTACTAAAATACACCATCATTTATTTCATTTTTATGCCTACTAGGGTTGTAAGAAACAGGTCTTGGATGGAGTCATTAGTTATTTCAAAGAACAAGACCTCTGTCTGCAAGAGGAACAAAAGCGTGGAGAGTGAGTTACTTTAATTCACTAAGTGCAGACACAAAAATCACAAGTTAGTTAAATTCCAAAATTAATGTTTTTCTAGAAGCCTTGACCTGGAAGTTGAGTCTGTTCCGCATGACCAGTTACGGCACGTAGAAGGCACTGTTATCCTCCATATTGTCTTTGCCATACGACTTGACCATGAACTGGGAAGAGAGTTCCTTAAAACCTTTAAGGTCAGCTATGCCTTATTTAAATTTTGTCAAAGCCACATCTTAACTTTACATTTGTTTTCATCTTAAATTTCCTTTTTTTTTCCCGATAGACCTCCTATGTGGACTTGTGTCCCTTCAGTGTTGCTCTGTTACTGTCAGTGGCTCGTATTCAGCGCTATGAGGAACAGGTGAATAATTGCCAAATTTCTTTCTCCTACTTGTGTGACTGTATCTTTTCTGTTGATATTATTTCTGTCACCTTGTTTGTGTAGGTGTTTGACCTTCTAAAAGGGGCAGTTATCAAAAGTTTTAAGGATGAGCACTTGCAGCAGGGGTCAAAGGTCCTACAAGAGCTTTTCCCTCAACACCGAAGTGTGTCTCAGATGATCCTGGACACAGTCAGGAACAGGTCGGTACTATATCCTATCTAGTTTAATATATGGATGAAACTCCACATTTTACATTGACACACATCGTCTATGTCTTATGGCACAGTGTGTTTGGTTGGGATCATGTGACCCAGGGCTTGGTTCAGCTGGGTTTCTTCCTTATGGACAACTTTGGGCCTAAACCTGGACCATTTGGCAAGACTTCAGAAAGTTCAGCTGCGTTAGCCAGGACACCCAATCAGCAAGCCTGTAAGCTGGGAGGTCAAGTCCTGCTCTTGGGATTCAAGGTATTACCAGTAGGGTTCCTCAGGTCCTGGAAAACCTGGAAACAATTGAAACTTGTTGTAATATTGAAATTGATCCAAATGTCCATAAATTCACTCTGAAGGAGTAAAACTGGGTCTGTGGTAAATTATATGAATGTTAATGAGAAAATGTTGCCCAGAATTTAAGAAATTTCCTGGATAATATATATTTTAATTCTTCTCTCCCAGGTTTGATGAATTGTGTGAATTGTGTGTCTTTCCTGGCAGATGCATGAGCCTCTCAGAGGTGAGATACTCGAGCAAGTTCTCAATCGGCTGGTCACAAAGACTGCTTCACCTGTAACTCATTATTTGGGTAATACAAACATATGGTTTTGAATGTTCAACCTGTCTAGTGCTTGTTTAGACACTGAACTGATATTTTATTTCTTTTGGCTTTTGTTTCCTCAGAGCTTTTCTCTGACATTGTGTCATCAGCTCCTATGATTCTCCTGGAATCATCTTCCAAAGTGATTGAGACATTTGACCAGCTGTCCTATTTACCCTTGGCCACTGTGCAGGGTCTGCTAAAAGCTGTCCAGGTATTTAAAATAGACACAAATGTGCTTTATGGATTTTTGTATTTTCCATTTTTATTTATAAATTTTGTCATTTCTAGCCATTGCTCAAGGTCAGCATGTCCTTGAAAGATGCTTTGATTTTAGTTCTTCGCAAAGCCATGTTTTCCAGGTGAGTACAGGAGATGTATTATTACAATGTAACCCAAAAGAGTTTTAGCAATGTAACTGTCTGATAAATATTTGTACCATTCACTTGTATTTTCCCTTGTCCTTAGTCAACTTGACGGTAGAAAGTCTGCAGTGACTGGTTTCCTGCTGTTGCTGAAGAACTTTAAAGTGTTTGGCAGCTTGGCTTCAAGCCAGTGTAGTCAGAGTATCTCATCCAGCCAGGTAAAGTTTATGTGTGTGTCCTGTATACTGTTGTTTTTGTATTCTTTATTCTTCATTTTAAGTTCAATAACTTCCCAAATGTGAATATTAAATACTAACATTACATATTTCTGAAACATATATGGATAGGTCCAGGTGGATGTTCATTCTCGTTACAACTCTGCTGCCAATGAAGCCTTCTGCCTGGAGATTCTCAGCAGCCTGCGGCGCTGCCTGGGTCAGCAGGCTGATGTTCGCCTTATGCTTTATGAGGTCAGAGAGTTTTGGAATTCTCATCTCATGAGTTGCCTATATCAGGAAATGGATAAAAGATACAAAGCCTTCAAGTTTAGATTGGCTTAAGACCATGGATTAAAGGTTTTTCTTACAGGGTTTCTATGATGTTCTTCGTCGTAACTCCCAACTGGCAAGCTCTATAATGCAGACGCTCTTATCACAGGTCTGTGTGTTTGTGCAGTGCAAGTTTAACAATGTTCTTCATAAACATTGAATGGAATCTGAATGATTTCTATTGATTCACAGTTGAAGCGCTACTATGAGCCTGAACAGGACCTCCTGCCTCCAGTGAAATTAGAGCCATGCATCACTGCACATGGGAACCAGGTTTTCCTGCAGGAGCCTCTGGTACTCTTCAGTTTTTCTGCACTCTGACTATTATTTACAACAACTGGAACATTATGTTTTACTCTCTGTATTGTGTTTGTTTCATCTAAGGCCCATCTGTTGAGCTGTACAATACACTGCCTACTGGGCCTTCAGAACATGCACAAAGCAGCTTTTAATAATGGTGACGACAGTGATGATGATGAGGAGGAGGAAGGATACCAGTCTGAGCTACAAACAATCCTGGAGAGCATGACAAGACGTATGATCAAGTGTGAGCTGGAGGACTTTGAACTGGTATTTCTGTTTTTAGTATGTAGGTAAGAGAAGGGATATTTGGCAGTTGGCTTGTTTCTTAAAATGGTTCTGTTGCTTGTAGGACAAGTCCGCAGAGTTTTCTACGGGATCCAGTGTCGGTGTGAAGAATAACATCTATGCTGTTCTGGTGATGGGAGTTTATGAAATCCTTGTCGAGTATAACTTCAACAAGGCCAATTACAGGTGCGTTCAGTTTCTACTTCTCAGTTGGTGTTGTGTGTAATTGTTCTGTTGGTGTTTTTAATTGTGCAACAATTGAACCTGCAGTAAAACACGCTTTGAGGAAATAATGCAATTGTTCAATCGCTACCACAAGATATCTGAGCTCCTCAAAGAAAAAGCTGGAAAAGGCCGAGTGCCTTCAAAAAAAACACCACGGAGTTTACTTTCTATGGGTTTTATATCAACACTTCTGCCTGCACTTTTCAGGTGAATACCTTTACTGATTATGACACAAAGTGATATTTATGATTTGAATTCTAAGAATGAATGTTGAAAAAAGTACAAAATAATACAACTTTTACCTGCAGAGACAGTGCTCAGAGTAGAGAGGAAGCTCTCTCAGTTCTCCGTGCAAATGGAGAATTTGTTCGGTATTCACTGAATGTGGCGCTACAGAAGATCCAGCAGCTGGAGGACACTGGACACACAGACGGCCCAGATGGACTAAACACAGACAAAACCTTTCGTTTCCTGTGTGACATGACCAGGTTAGACTTTAGGTGTAGTACATGCATACAAACTATTTTCAATCTTTTTCTCTCCCCATTTTATCAATGATTTATTTTTCCATAGCGTTCTAATGTGGCGTTACACAAACATCCCAAGTGTGGTGGAGGATGCAGGTAAGAAGGAAAAGCGCATCACCTTGTCTCAGTTGTGTCTCGAGGGTCTGCTCAGGATCTTCACAACCTGCCAGCAGCGTTACCCAGAGCGAATGGCCCAGCTCCTCTCAGTCATGGGTTAGTTTTCTTTCAAAAAGCATCATTTTCATTTGAAATAAAAAGGTATGCTGTATCACACGTGTTTTTATTGTATTTTATTTTTTTCAGAGAGTGTCGAGAATGAACTGGATGAAGGCAATATCAGTCAGATCAACTACTTTTACATCCGTCAGTTTCAGGTAAATCTGTAGACTAATGTTTGGGTTAAATCTGCTTTCTATTTATAACAATGATCATAGTAAGAGTAGTATTGTTGTGGTTAATATCAAGTGCATTATGTCTATAGTGTTAACATTTCTGTGAATGTCAACAGAGGGTGCTGTTTGCACAGCTAAGCGGAGGACTGGAAGACTTCAACAGCAAAGAGGCTCAGCTAATTGTCAGTATTTTGAGTGTGCTTTCACAGCAGCTAAAGCCCTCCTCTCAGGAGGTACGTGGACCACTAGGTACATTTAATAAACATTTTAACTCCACCTAAAACCACTTGTATCCATTTTAAAGTTTGTTCAAATGATCACATGGACAGTGAAGATCTGTAAAGAGACAAGTTTTGGTGAGTGGTTTAAAAACATTGTATTGATATGGTTTATAGTTGGCAATTTTAAAATATTTGTGTTTCTCTCCCTCTCTCTCTTAGAGGATTCAGCTTTTACCAAAGGACTTCTCACTCTGCTTTTCAACCTTCACATTCTCTACAAGAGTCCAGTGAGCCTTTTGTTAGAACTCTGCCAAGACATCCACAGCCAACTTGGAGATATTGACCAGGTTAAAAGAAAAAAATACAGTTTACATTCAAAAGGGCCACATTTTAATTATCATTTGACTTATGGATATTGTGCTCTCCTTTTTGTCTAAAATCAGGACGTGGAGGTGGAAAAACAATCTCACTTTTCCATTGTCAACTTGAAGACAGCTCCAACAATAGCAGTGAGTATTGTTAACTTTAAAGCTCATCATTTACTTGGATTTTATTTTATGTTCTCATCCACTTTCATTTAATGTCTAGATGCTGGTGTTGTCTCAAGTTGGCAGAGTGCTAGATGAAGTGGACTGGCTTATTGCTAAAAAGAAAAGCCAAACCACCACTGACAAATCAAGCAATAGTAAGAGACTTTGCCCTCTGCTGTTCATTCAGATTAAGTATTTAAGTTGATCTGATGTGGCCTAACATTTGTTTTAAGGTGAAGCCACACAGTCTACGGGACAGCAGGATCCAATTGAGAAAACGGTGACATTGCAACTTGGGACACTTTTGACAGCACTCAATGAGCTGGTCCAGACAGCCCTGCTGCCTGGTCCAAGCACCCTCACACTGCTCAGAGAAATGAGTCGTACATACACCATCCTCACCACGCTGGTCAAATACGTGAGTTAACATCATCTGTGTATTTCAAGGTCAGGTTTTCTCAGTATAAACTTTATTCTCTCTGTGTTATAGTACATTCAAGTGTGCTCCAGTCACGGTTCACTTCCTTCACGCGTCGAGAAGCTGGCGAGTATCAACTATTATAATTTCAAAAGGTTTTATCCCACATTTTATGTTATTGTTTTCTTTTTATTCTGCAGGTCAAGTTGTCTGGCTCCCATCTAACCCCACAGTGTTACAATTTTATCACATATGCACAAGTACTGTTTTTATTTTATTTTTTAGAAATCGCCAATTATTAAAACCGACAGCCTTATAGACTTATACTAATAACTTGTATTACCTTTCTCAGAGTGGAGAAATGAGTGGAAGTACAGATGACAAGAAGAAAAAGAAGGGTGAAACGAACACTGCTGCCTCGGTGAGGACTATTGCTGCCTTTTTTTCTTCTTTTGAGCATATATGTACTAGCATTGTATTTAACAGAAACAGTTTGGAGGAAAAAGTAAATCAAACTTTGTCATTTCAGGCAAAACTTTTGCGTGAGACTAAGACCATTCCTGACTTGATCTTTAACATTGAACAGTATGAAAAGTATCTCATCACACTTTCCAAAAAGTCAAAGGTGGGTGTGAGCTGGACAACCCATAAATAAAGTAATTTCAATGAAATAGTTTTATATTCACTTCTGTGTACTGCCCAGGTTAATCTAATGCAGTACATGAAATTAAGCACGTCAAGAGATTTCCGCATCAACACTGCTACTCTGGAAGCAGCTCTCCAGGATCAGGATTGCAGTCAGCAGGCAAGTGCCAGCTCAATCTTATTTATACAAGCACTCAGACAGTTTACAGTAAGATCCAGAACAGTGTATTAAAGGCACAGTTTTCTTAAATGTTTGGATCAAACCACTGTGTTCTCTTCTTTATATTTAGACAACATCACTGGAAGAAGAAGAGGCGGCACCAGAGCCCAAACAGAAGAAGAGGAGAAAATGAGTCTGTTTTACTCCCTTTGGTGGATAGTCATAGTAGTTTGTAAAAATACAAACTAGTTTGTATAAATGTTAGTTTAGATTAGTTTTATTCCTCACCAGACTTGGATTTACAGTTAAATAGTGCTGCTGCCCTTAGCTCAATGTTCAGTTTATTATAAGTGACAGTTATCTTCCTTTTACCAGTGAGCCTTTTGTAATATCAATAACTTGATAGATGTCGATCGCTTCACCTGTAAAAATTAAAAAGAAAATATATAACTGTAACGTCTATTATTCTAAATGTTAACTTTTATTAATTCTTAATAATCTACTGTTTCTACTTGAATAAATATCTTTCATAAATATATTAAAAGATTATATACACCATTTTTTCCTAACAGATTAAAGAGCACATGCTGACTCACCTGGGGGGAGGCTGTATCTGCGTTCCAGACCTGTGGGATTTGAAGGGGTCGCACAGTCCATATTAACCTCCTTCCTCAAACACTGGTCAATATCAACTGCACTGAAGAAAGCCACTGACTGTGGCAGGTCCTCCATGCCCAGTGCATGTGCAAACATGCTCCTAAATGTAAAAGTAGCACATGATCAGACACAGGAAACTTCTGAACTCTGCTACAAAAGCATGAAATCAGACCTTGTGAGCAGATTGGTGATCTGAAGAGCCAGGGCTGCCCGGTAACGGTCTTCACTGCGGACGAGGTAGCGCACCTCGTCATGTATGCTGATGCAAAATCGGCCATCAATCTCATGTTCCTCAAAGAGCCACTTCATTGCCACCAGCATGAGGTGGAGGTAGTCCACTGCAGAGCTCTGTACCACCCAGTTTACTCTGCTGGTAATAAACTGTAGTAAGAAAGAGTAACATTTATGGATTAATCTCCAGTTTGGCACCAAATGTTGACCGTTTAATGTGAGCAAAATTAATCAGGGTCTTTGACCTCGTCTTTAACTGCTCTTGGCTCTAGTGCTCTGCTGATCCTGCAGCCAAGAACTGGAGTAGCTGGCTGAGGGGAATGTGCTATACTCTCCAACTTATTGAACATATCTGACTCAGTCCCTCCAGACCACACACGTTTTTCAACCATATCCCACTTCTTTCGTCGTGAACTAAGTGAAATGACAAAAGGGAGAAATTAAGACTAAACTACATTTGAAAATTGATTGTCTCTTAATTCTATGCTCACCATTGTGAGGCCAGTCTAGTGATCCTCCGCAACTCCTGCAAGGACACACTTCCATTTTCCTCTCTCTCCACCTCTATATCCAGTTCTTTTACCAGCCATTCACCCTCTTCTGATAAATGATATCTGACAAGCATATTCTCACATCAGCACAGCTTATACAGTAACACAGTAATCTTTGATTGTAAATGTTGAATAACACAACTTGATGTGTGTACCTGCGTATTCCCTTTGTTAAAACGTACATCTGCCTGGCCTTACTGGCAGCTTCTGATTGACCGAGACGGTGATTAAACTGCATGAGCAATCTCTCTGCAAAGGGCTGTCCTGCTCCATAAATTCGGCCATAGTTAAAAACTTTGGCGTGCTCTCTGCTGATGCCCACAGCCTCAGCAGTACGGCTGTGCAGGTCAGTGCCCTGACTTTTTTTGCCCTGGAGAGTCATCCAGCCAAATGCAGTAGATCCTAAAAACAGTATCAAAAACAAAATAAAATAAAAAAATCCTACATTCTACTACATTTTCACAATATTTCTTACCATGTATTCCAGCAAAGTGAGCTTCCCCAAGCACAGCAGCAATCCATAACTCCTGAGAGTCAACATCTGCTCCTACCAGGTGGTAGCCAGGTGGAACCTGGACCATGGCTTTCAGCTCACTGCCTACTCGATCCCGCTGTGGACACAATACGAATAACATAAAAGGCATTTAACTATGCAGTACTGTCTACCCTCCACCTTTTCTTACCCTGGCGTTACTGGCAGTCAGCCATGTAGGTTCGACTGCCCTGCGAGTCACAGTTCCAGCAGTGATGACTTGGGGTAAAATGGCTCCATACTGGCCTTCTTCATCAAAGTCTTTGTGTCTTAAACAAATTAGGATACACCTATGATTTGTATTTATTTTTATTTATTTTCTTTTTTTATTAGGTAGCCTGTAGCACTAAATGTGTGTGTATTATAGACGCAGTACAGAGATGAAGGTACAAACCTGCTGACAGGACGGGGAAGCTCTCCTTTGCGTAGCCACAACACCATCTGTGAGCTAAACATCTCATTTGTCAGTATCACCAATAACTCTGCTTTATATGAGACCTAAAAATAACTGCATTAACACTGGTACCTAATACGTTTGTGCGCATTCCTCCAAAAGGACATCATTTTATTGATCTCCAGAGCTCGTGTAGCATTGGTTCCACCCCTTCCAGCCCTTAGAGTACCATCTTCCATCTTGGATAAGAAATCTTTTGAAAATGGACTACCAACATTGTTATGATTACCATCCTGAAACATTAATAAGTGCATTAGACAGTGAACAGGTCAAAACATTTTAACAAGTGTACACTGAACGTCACTTAACCTTGTGAGGTAATTTAAAAAACCAACACCCTGGGATATCCACATCATTGTAGGGCCCGTTTCCATGGTGATAGTGGCACTGACTCTCCTCTCGGATATTAAATGACTCTTGTTGTTGCTGAAACATATAGAACAATTTGTCATTATCACAGCAAGCGCAATTACTATTTAAAAACACAGGTATAATGACACAAACATTTAAAAGAGTCCAAAATGTGTACACAACATTCTCTACAGCAGAACAAATAGGGCACCTTCCTATTCAGATTTCCTTTCTTCCTTTCATTCGCCATCTTGATTGCATTTTCCTCTGTCAAACTTTCAAGGGAACTTATTTCCTCAACCTAAAAAATAAATAAATAGATAAGTGGGGGGTTGGGATTAGGGGGGTGACAAGAAGGGAAATTCAAACAAACAATGGTTTATGTCTTATTACACAAGGAGTGTAAAAACCTTTGCCCACACTGTGCTGTCTGTGAACATGAGGTCCTCTGAGAAGCTGTCGTTCTGATATTCAGGCATTTCTTTCTTGTTCTGTTCACAATACTCTGTGTAAACTTTTTCAATAGCTCTGAAAAACACAAATAGGATATATATACACACAATCGATATACAATAATACAGTTGATTAAATCGTTCTGAAAATATAATACACACGTGTGAGGGCATACACAGCCTGAATTGTCTTCATGAGAATCCAGATTATCCTTGCGCCCCGGCACCAGGTAGCCCCAACCATGTTTTTCTGTATAATGCAGGGGGAAGCCATCCCATGTCAGACCCATTAGTTTCGGGGTCACTCTCATCTGTAGACTGATCAGACTGGCCCCAGGTGACCAGCCATCCACTGACATCTTTTCACACAGTTTACGATACCACCTGATGACACGAAGTAGAGTGCACACTTACAAAAAAAAAAAAAAAGTTAAAATTATTAGGTGATTAAAAACAGTGAGGACAGTACCCTGGATGCCCGGGCAAATGTTGTCTTCTCTTGGGAAGCCGATCTACTGTGCCCTTTAGCTTCTCTACCGCCAATCGACTGAGAGAATGGTCATCCAGCTCCTCTTCAGACGGTGGGCCTTGATCTAACAACACAAAATAATCAACCACTATATAATAAAAAAAACAATATGCCCTGGTTAAGGACTCATACCTTCATCACAGTTTGTGAGATGGGTAGCAGCAGGAGTTTCATTTTTGGTCTGTTTCTTTTTAGTGGTTGTTTTCTTCCGTTTGAATTCCTGCACGTCCCACTCAAGATCCCAAAGCCACGGGTCTTCTTTGTATCTGTGATGCATTAAAACATGCAGGATGCTTCATTAAATTTAAGCTACTGTAATATACAGTATTTAACATAAATGCTACAATTTAATCTACATGATGCTGTACACTATTTTTACATAAACACTGATTTTAGCGGTCTTTCTCTGACCTTTCATCTTCCAGAAGTTGGCACGCATCGTCTGCTAAAGTCATCAGGGACTTCTTCATCTCTCTCTGAAGCTCCTCATACATGTCCTGAGAATCCTCCAGGTAGCGTCCCCAGTTTTGATTGACAGGAAGATAGCTCACACCCATCTCCAACATTCCTGCAAAGGTCACTGGATGTGGACATCTATAAAAGAAGACAAGTTACAAATTAGCATGCAAGTTTTTAAATAAATGCTTGGGGAGTGGTTTGAAAATGACCTCTCCATGAAGAGTGGTAACTGTTCGGTGAAGACATGATGGGTGGCGTGTACATCAAGGGCACAGTACTGCATCAATTCCTGCAGGGGTCAGCAAAAGCATGAGTTCACAGGTCCAGCTCAAGGAAGAACACAGGATTTACTAAGATTTTCTAACCTGAAAGTTGCTTCTGACATCAGCCATGCTTCCCTTCACAAAAATGTCTCTGGCCTCTTTATCCAGCGGCGGCCCACCCACATAGAGAGAGTGGACATCCGACAGGTTATTGATGCTGCTGATATTCACCCAATCCCATGACCCAATCTGTGCATAAAAAGCATTTAATGACCAATGCTTTATACCCTTAATCTAGGTTAAAGCTAAAGCAAACTCAAAAGAGTACGTACCATTGGACCATCTCTCTTTTTTCCAGTTTTCTTAATATGTTCCTTCACTTCCTGAAGGCCCCTCCGTTTGCCCAGTTTATTGGCCATCCAAAGAGTTCGCTGGAATCCAGTGAGTCCAGAAATTGCCATGTGAAGGCTCATTGTGTCCATGAAGCGTACCTTAGAGCCCTTTATTAGGAAAACAAGATTTAAAGCAACTTTAAATCAACTTTAAAGCAAGACATGTATTTTTATGTACCCACTAAAGGACTCACATGGCACTGTTACCTCTCAATAACTATCTATTTAAGTATATTTAAGTAGCGATTTAAACATGTAAAGTTATGTGTAGTGTACCCATCACTAAGAGCGGAGTAAGTATACCTTTAATAAGTACTGCTCCTTAATGTAAGATCGGTCAAAACTGACATTATGACCCACAACCAGTCTTTCCTTCCACTGCCCACCAGGTGGTCGTACAGAGTTAATAGGGGTTTCAAGTGGGATGAGATCAGCTAATGTGAGCTGAGTCGACCAGGAGTAGCGCTCTTCAACCAGACGTTTACTGCACCATGAATACCTGGAACAGTAGATAGAAAGTATTTATATGTAAAGCTATGAATGGAAAGGTATGCGTTTTTATTTATTTATCTGCTTAAACTGACCATTTAGTGGGAGATACAGCAACTGCTAATGTTGGACACTGTCCCTCCATTGTGCAAACCTCCACATCAAACACCAACGCCGACTCCTCTGGGAAATCAACTTTCTTGCTTTCACCATCTGCCTCATAACATGTCCAGCCAACTGCCCAGGTCCATTCCTTTGGCATAGGAGGCAGCTCGGCCTGCTGCAGTTTGATTGCAGCCTCAAGGTATGGAAGGCTCTGCTTTTGGGCAAGGATACGAAAGTGCTCATCAATATTTTTGCCATACATTTGGGGAAGCTTCAGCTCCACATCAGGTAATGGTGTGGTTTCCTTGCCCCACAGCTGGTGCTTCTGCAGGTGCTTAATGCTGCGCTCCACATCTTCCTCCTTATATTCTGTCTCTAGGCCTCGAAAGATCTGATCATGCAGATTCTTTGAGAGCATCTGGATGTTAAGGGGGTTTATGCGAGTCTGGATGACCTCCTCCCCCTGAAGAGACTGAGTGGAATACAGTGAGCGTAGATGTGGCCATAGTTGACAGATAGAACGTATCAGCAGGGGACAGCGCAGGACATGCAGCATACCCTCATTAGGACCTTCCAAAGAAAAGAAACACTTGAATAAATAAAGGTCAAGCAGGCAAAAACATTTCTACTGAGTATACTAGTTTGATAGTTTCGTTGGTGTTCATTTGGAACACTATAATTTTAAACTAGTCAAACAAGATTAGTTTGTAAACCAATAAAGCGTATTGTCAAAAAGGCAACATTACCCTCTCTGTTCTATCAGGGACCGTCGGTTTCTGTAAATTGAACAGAAGGACAACATTCAGCTCACAACGTGAGCATGTTTGCCATGAAGCTTACAGTACTGTTGTAGACTAATGCAGGCTGACGTGTGAGCGACCCCTGGCGGCACGGATGACCATAGCCTCATTTCAACCAAATGACCACAAATTACGTGAATAAAAGCTACTATGATCTGTTGAGTCTTTACAGCCTATCGCTGACAAATACAAAACATATAAAAAAAATAAACTCCTTCACTCCTTTCACCTCACCTCTAAAAAGTAGCTCAGATCCTACCATCACTAATCATCCGGCCGCGTGGCCTAATGGATAAGGCGTCTGACTTCGGATCAGAAGATTGCAGGTTCGAGTCCTGCCGCGGTCGACTTTTTGGAATTGCGTCACTTACCGGTGAAGGAAGAGACGATGCTTCACTCCAAGAAACCTTGGAAATACTAGATTTATTAAGAAGAAAGCATATGTCAAGGGAAAAAACAATCGATGAGCCTCCATCATACTAACAAACCGCAAGGCTTATTTAATTTATGAGTCAGCTTTTGAGATTAGGAGAAATTGAGATGAATTGTCTAAAACCTTTGTCCATGCAGAGAGAACTACTTTTTACTAGTCTACAGTAGAAAACACTTTTCTACACACCTTTTCGCATATTGGTCTGTCTACATTTCTTTATCTGGTAATTTTAGACCTAGTGTTGTTACCCTCTTCAGAGAAAGACATCTGTCTTTTGTGTCTATTTCAGAGTCAAGTGTCATTAAATCTTTTATCCAAGCCCTTTGGATGTTTGGTAAAACCTTCAAGCTTAATGTTACCAAGACTACTTATAAGAATTCCAGTATCTGGATGAAAGAAAACCTTCACAGATAAATAAGCTCAATCATTAATAATCTGCTCTGAGGTGAAGAAAAGATACAAGCATCAATCTCCAGTAAATAAATCTCTTTTTTTAAACTGCAAACCACATGAAAAAACAACCTCTCAGCTTTTTATTATATCTGTTTTTTTTTTTAAATCTATTTATTTTTTCTTCAGTACAGACATATGCATTTAAATACAAAGATGGACGTTTGTGATATATAGTTGGGTATGCATGTCAAGGGTGAATGTCAAATTTCTTTCAGCAACATTAAATTAAAGTAGATATTTACAGTAGAGAGACCTGTTGCTGCTCTGGCCTAGAAACAGTTGGGTACTAAAAATGGCAATATGGAGATAAAAATGGTGTCAATTCTTCATCTCATTCAGAGATCACACTGTGATTAGACTGAACTCCTGTCTTTTGAAAGTCTGTCTATATATTCTGAAGAACTGCAGCCAGAGACTAAACCACTGCCATTGGTCCAAGGTAGAGTTTCTACCTGTGACGACTTAACCATAGATCACAGTGACAAGTTGCCCCACAGCCCTGGGTGTACTAAATGTAAGTTATCAAATAGAATTATATCTTGAATTAAATGTAACAAGAAACTTAAGTCTCAGGTTTAACATCTAAAATTGTAAAAAAAAAAAAAAATGAGGGCAATGCTTTCTGCAGCAAAACCAGCCTACCGGGCACATTTAGTACAATTGTAGATTTATTATTAATGCCTATGCTGCCATTAAATTAGTATCTTGTGATTAATAATTTCTTGTTTTTCAGCCAAACAACATGGCCCACAACCTCAAAAGGATGCTACAAGTAAAGACATTTACTTGTTTTTCTAATGTGTTTATGTACATCAGTTGTTCAGCCAGTATATTTTAGAAGGGGCTTTCAGTCAATTTTAGGGGATTTTGTTTTCAGAAATCCCTATTATTTGCATACTACAAACTACAAACTATGTGACAAGTCATCTGTTAAAATCGAAAAATTAAAACATCCATAAAACTCAAAAGAGATTATCTTTGTTACAATCAATGGTGCTGAGGGAACTGTTTGTACTCATTGGCCGTTCAGTGCGTGCACATACAAAAGCTATAGAAGTCGAAGATCCTCTATGTGGAAGGACAATCATACCATCCCTCTATGGTGGCTATTTAAACAGGTTGCGCGGGAAACTTATTATTTTAAATTAGGGCTTTTAAATATTTTATATTGACCCATATTTAAACTAATGAAAATTAATAACGTTTTAATCTGTTTTTGAAGAAAACACTATATTTTGAAGGATCCAAAGGTACCCTACATACCTAACTAAATGACCGACCGTTTTCCTCATTTTAAAATAGCAATTAAGTGAGAAGGCAAAATGTTATATCATTAAATTTTTGAACATTCAAATACACGTGGCTCGCCTTAAAACACAGTCTAATTTAATCAGGTCAGATTTTGATTTCCGGCGCTATTTCATACATTACCAAAAAGCATATATGGAGTGAGATGTCTGTTGAACTTGGGTGAGCTCTGATGGCGGGGTGCTCGGATTGGTCCACAGTGGTCTGGTCGTAGATGGCGTCAGTGCGGGAGCAGTGAGGAAGCGGCGCTGAGACTGAGCAGAGGCAGAAGGTCTCTGGCTGAGAGAAGACTCATCTGAGAACAGCATCACTCACAGTTTACCAGGGCCCGACTTAAAGCAAGCTCATATGGAGAAAAACCATGAGTTAAGGACACGATACTGCGATGTCTCCACAAAGGTAAGCAATGCACCTGATAATATACAGCCTTTCAAATGACAGCATTACCTCATTTGAATCTTTTCAAGCCTCCTGCAGTAAATGTCTTGATACAAATGAACATTCTCGTTTTAACTATGCTTTCTGTTTGTTTTATTGTGCATTTTCAGAACAACATTGTGTAAGAAATGCCACAACCACAAACGCCTGTGAACATCACATTTTAAACACGTCATTTAAATTGTAAAAAATAGCCAGGTTATTATTTTTTTCATCAGAACAAACGGGTTTAAACGGGAAAGATCAAGCAAGTAACGTGGAATGAGTCCAGTTCGAGAAGAAGTAGGCCCAACATAACTCCCATTAAAAGTATAGATGTGTAGCCCCTGAGATCCAAAGACTTATGGTAAACTTGTTTAAAATTTCTGGTGTTATATCTTTTACATATAATATTTTATTTAAAACCGATATATACAGGGTTTATCATGGAGTCTAGTGCTAGGAAGAGCATGTTTTCTGTTGCTATCTGAGGTACATCTGGGCATGGTTTCAGGCCGCCCTAGTTTAGGCTAAGTGACGTTTTTCCTAGTTGGCAAAAACAGTCTTTATAATATGGTAAACACGCAGGGCATAACATTTTATAAACATTTTACAACTGCAATCCAACATAGCAAATATTTGTAGCACAAGTCAAAAATATAATATTTAAGTGAAGATGGTATTCTGTAATTTAACTTTAACTTTAAAAAATATTTTAAGCGCCATATTGTGGCTTCTCGGGTTCATGTTAAGGCCTTAAAAACTTGACGCATAACTAAGCAACTAGCAATAGCAATTTGTAACAGCATGCTCTATAAAACGATGAGCTAAATGTATAATAACAGCTCTTCTAAAAATTAAAAAAAGACATGTATGGTCTAGTTTTGGTGTAGCTTATAGTTTCATAAATATAATAAATTTGTGTTCTTTATAAATGTGGAAAGTACACTTCGTTAAAATGTAGGCCTCAAACAAATGATTAGTAATGCGACATTTAGGTAGTCCGTTTTATTGTTTTCTGGACGAGCCAGTATGTTTATTTTAGTACAAAACGTGCACATACTTCTGTTAAAGACAGCACATGATGTATACGTGTTTAAAATAAATAAATACAACTTTTACCTTCTTCTATAGCGCACCAGGCCACCAACTGTATGTCCAGTTGAAAGAACTTGTAAGAGGTCTGTTTCTCTCTTTGGTTATCTAGCTGTATGAGTCTAAATACCTGTCATAAAGCTAGATAACCGAAAGTAGAAATGTCTTCAACTGTTTCTACTTGTGTAAAAGAAATCTAAAGAATGTCAAGGTAAGAAAATGTTTGAAATTTACCAAAACAATTACTGTACATGATAAAAGTCAGTTCTGCTCTGGACCTGTGTGGCCAGATTAAAGTTTAACTGTGTTAAGTTAGCTTATAGGCCTACTCCAAGTGTTAATGATGAGTAATCTTCAATGAATTTGACTAATGTATTTACATATTTACCTGTTTGAATTCAATTAGAAAAAGAGATCTGTTTCAATGTTAGGGTCTTTTGAATTGCAACTAGTGCTTTGAAGTGGTGTAAAATTCTTGACACTCAAAGTTAAAAAAACACTTATTTAAATTTGTAGTGAATCATAGAACCTCTGGGACACATTGTGTCTTGCCGTAATAAGATGGGCATGGCCATCCAGTTGACAGCGGCTGAACTTTTCAACTTGGTACTTCAGTGCTGTGCACACTCTAAGACTAGAGAATGCTTCAAAAGCCTAAAGAGCACCAAAGTGAGATGAGTTTTCTTTCACTCTGCTAACTACCTATTGCAGTCGAGCTTGCTGTCAAACCAGGCTAATTGCTTCGTTTCACAGGAAGATATTAGATATGTGAAAAGGCCGTAGTCCAGTTCTCATCCTGTTATGCAGGCAGTGTGTGAATGTGTCATTTAACAAAAGTATAGCACTTTAGTTCTACTTTATACATACAACACTTCTATAACAAACCATCCTTGTAGGCACTTTATCACTTTTCTAAAGAAAAAGAACAAAACCTAGAGTACTAATATAGATAGTACAATATATTCCTTTTTAAAAATAAATTAATTAATAAAGGCAAGGCATTTTGTAGCCTGTAAGCCTACAAAGTGCAAATGAGATGCTGTTTTTAAAGAAATATTTAATGAAATAAAAAAATAAATACGAGACTATTTAAAGTATTGTTTTTTTTCCTGCTCTCTTTCTAAAGGTTTCTGATGTATATCACAGATTCAACAATGCTGAAATGATGTTGAGGAGAAAACATGAAGAACGGGTCTATGGCCATGCTCCCCTCCCCCTTTGCAGTTTTAGTATCCTCTAATGCCATCTGCAGTGCCAACAACGAGTGCCAAGAGGCGGACAAAGACCCGGCCGATGCTTTGAGTTTTGGCGCGCTTAGGAGCCATCTTGGGAGATGTTCCTGCGACATGTAAAATGGCTGGACTGGCATATGAGGTGAGCTGCATCCTGGTTTTGTGTTGGGTACCAATGCAGGGTGCCTTGAGGTGGGGGAGGCGGACAGGAGGAAGAACGAGAAAGAGAAGAGTTTTCCATTTCCTCCACAGTTACACATGGTCTCTCCCTTGCCCCCTCTATCTTCTGCTTCTGCTAATTAGCAGTTAAAGGCTGATGTGAGAGGGGTGGTGGCGAGGGGGCTGGGGGAGCAAACAAAATTAATGAGCTGGCACCGGTTGAAGGAAACCTGCCATCCTCTCTTGTCATGGTGCTTCTTTACTGCCTGCTGCACACTAGGCGGAGGTGTAAATCCTGTTTCCAACTGACAATTTTTTATCAAATCTACTTGAACTAACTAACTGAAGATTTCTAGTATACTGGACAATTTGTTTTCTCAGCCCATTAAAGTCAAATCATTAAAGAAGTAATGTCTAATTTCAGAAACTCAGCTCTAGCATTATTAGTTCTATACTGTTTATTTTTTATATGATGTTTTATAAAAATGTTCTTGTGTAAGTGGGTAATTTCAGTTGTTAGATGTTCTAGTTGCAGTTATCTACTTAAATTTAATGTGGTTAATATTAAATCTAATATTAACCACACTACATGTCTTACACTAAATAGCTGCACATGTAGTTAGTTATAAAGTGTAATATATATAGAATAATTTTGAAACACAACATGTCTGTGAAGGTTCCCAGTCATTTAAGTAATCTTGAATAAAATGTTAAAGCAAAGGCATCTGGACTAGGTTTTAAAACACAACAGTGACTTAACCACAGGTCTGACGTTGAACTTAGACCTCAAAATCTCAAGGCTCTCTGTCTGTACCAGTTCTCTCACATTATGCCCCAGAGATCCTCTGGCTGCAACTTGATGCAGAAAAGACAAGACAGAGACATGGGAGCGTGTGTGTCCAGGGCCAACATGTGCAGCTGCAGTGCTTGTGTGTTAATGAACAGCACAGTGCATTTTCACATTATCATTCAGCCCCACTCGCCCTCACTCTCCCATCAATAGCTATTTAGTCTCCTCCCTCCTCCCTCTACAGCCTCACTAAAAAGCCTGCTTTCCCACCATTGTGGGAGCCGGTGCTGTGGCGGGCCCAAGTTGGGGGCAGGGTGGGAAAGACCTTCCAGACTAGACATGAGCAGATGCCTGAGACATTAGACTGTGGTGTGGATCACTGAGGTCGGGTGAGCCGCTGAGTTTTAATGTGTGCATGTTTGATATCTGTGTGATGAGGGGGTTGCATTCGAGGCCCTAGAGTGACTCCTGACTGTTCATTAGTCTGTTCAGTCCCTCTGCATGTCTGAAGGCACGGGTATACAAGTCTTACTGCTAAATGAGAAGGATGTTCACTGGCATTAGAGATGTATTCATACATGATATGCATGTAGAAGCTTACAGCCAAACCTAATCTTCTCACACATCCGAACATGGCTGCCTACAGATCGTTCAAGAGCTGCACAGTGGAAATAAATCAGAAAAATCAAAGCTAGTGTAGCCTGATGCATTATATCATTCTTCCTTACCCTTCCTCCTGCACTAACCATACTTGTTTAATGAGCGATATCATCTGAATTTCACACTACAATTTGTGGCACAGTATATAACTGAATGACTCAGCTAAGGCAATGGGTGTGCCTAACAAGCTGAATGATGTAACCTGCGGACAGTGATTATTAATGAGCCTTGTACAGTACTAGTGCCTCCAACAGATATGTAAGGCATGCGCAGCTTACATGTCAAAAGATTATTCACACTCTATTCATATAAAAGAGTCTCAGCTGTCTCGATAATTGCTTTTGTGCGGTTCATGTATGATATACAGTGCATTGCTCCAGGCAAATATGACGCCACAGAGAAGGCAAGGTGAAGTAAAAGAATTATCTTGAAAATATTGTAGCTTGCAATTGAGATTTGCAAATCTCAATTGTATGTCAAAGAAAATCACTGGATCAAAAGAAATTGACAGTTACTGTAAAAAAAAAAAAAGTGAATTTTATCTAAAAGAAATGTATGTATATGTAAATCAGGTTTGTAAATATTTGACAGATTGCACATAGAGTTGGGGTTGAGAAGGTGCTAGCTTGCTGAGTTGGTGTTTAAAGAACCTGCAACTGTATGTAATACTACAGCTGCGGATGTCAACACCACGGTCAAACAGACACAGTAAAGCAAGCAAATTAATCAGTGCAATCTGTTCATTCAGATAGTATTTACACAATCCAAGCTCAGCTAGTATTTTAAAATTTACACAATACATGCCATATGGCCTCATGTTGAATGTTCTGTGCATGCGTACCACAACATGTAAAGAGAAAAACGTTATTAAGCCATAGCTTGTTGGAATAATAAGGGATTAGGAAAAAAATATGCTATGGTGTGTTTATCTTTATTTTGACATACATTACAGAGTGTGTTATAGACATTTTTGTCACGCTTAACCGCTTAGTCTGTGTTTAATCGGCTCTGAAACAAAACCTCATCAATCAAGACTGTCTGGGCATCAGTGGCAGTGGACTGGACATTGTGTCAGAAGGATTTGGGACTTACTGTCCCTCTGCTTTAAGTAGATACTGTGTCTTAAATATTCAATCTCCAGCTCCTTTAACTTGTACATAACTTAAAGCTTTACAGACAAAATGTATTTTCCCATAAAGATGTACTGGAGTATACAAGGTTACATTTCTTTCCTTTCTTTTTTTGTCCAGTAGTTATTCATTATTTAAGTATTGATTTTGCCATGTAAATTTTCAGTGCACTGAAATGATAGTGAGTGATGTTAGAGTAGCCCTTACATATTTTCTATTCTATGTGGGTGCCATAGTCTTGATAAAATGTTAATACCATATCCGGGGTTACCTCTTTGGATTCTCCTCACAAGTGTAGACACTATTAATGTTTTAATGGCTTGGCTGTGATATATAAAGCCCAGCTCATGGCCTGCCACTGGTCGTGGATGTGGTCCAATGTGGGTCAAGCAAGGCTCATCAGGGCTCTTTAATGCAACTTTGGCTGAGACTAATCTAGCACAAAGCCTGATGTTAAGTATCTTAGAGGAAGATGGAGAGAAGTTTCTACATACAAGGCTTTTCAGATTAGGTTTGTGGGCTGTGGCGTCCCTGAGTAGGGGTCCTGCATGCTCCAATGAAAGTAGAGGAGAATTATGTGACTGAGCCTTTAATACAGTCACCCTTTGTAATTATATCAGGAGAAGAGCTGGGGTATGGTGTGAGGAGAATTAGAGGGAATCCTTAGGATGACCTCATTTTGTGGGATTTTTCAGTATAGCATGTCAAGTTAGCCTTACTATTACTTTTTTTAAACTTAGTTATTTAGCAATATATTCTCTGCTTTATGTTTCTTTTGTGTCTTCAGACTTGTCAGACAGTTTTTGCACCTACTACTCCATCACTGTCAGATAGAAAGTCAAGTTCAAGTTCATGGCTGCAGAATCCCTTGTCTGCAGCTGGTTGAGAAATTGATAGTGTCTGTGACCACCCCAGACTTTGAGACTAGAAGGGGTGTTGGTGGGGGCTACATAGCCTTTGACCTCTGTTAGGTTGCTATGGGAAAGAGGCCAACCAGCTTAGTAATGTACGACTGAAAAGGCCGAACTGTCAGAGCTGTCCAGCAGACGTCAGCCCCTCCCCCCCACCACCACACGCACTAAGTCTAACCTCATTCACTCACATATGGCACAGGTCAGTTAGGGAATGTTGGCTGCAAAAAGTGCTTTATGTCAATCAGACATTGTTATAATTCATGCTGGATTACCTGTCTATTTCCTTGCTATTATTCTGCAAATAAATTGGTATTTTTAAGTCTACATATACCATAACATCTTTTAAAACGCACTGAAAAACATAAACCACAAATCAGTTCTCCTAAAGCAATACTTCTGTCACACAGTATACTCTACATAATATAGGATTCAGTCAATAACTAGAAAAATTATTTAGATATAAAAGAATCATTTACACAATGATGGTATGTTTTAAATTGTGCCCCTGACTTGATTTTTGGACAGTGTTCAGTGGCCAAGAGCTCTATTCTCTAGTACATCTATTGTGTCAAGTGTTGTACTGATGGTTCTGTCACTGTATGATGCTTGAGTGACTGTGCGTAAGAGTGGACATGCAAATCCACCAATTGTAATGTGTGCATGTTTCCATGCCCCCTCTGTAAGTGTGAGCAAGTGTGGCCTCATTTACGGATGCATTCATTCAGGGGAGGGGTCTGTTGAATAAAAGAGTACGTATTTGCATACGCTGCATGCCGTCTGCAGAGAGGGAGCAGTCAAAAAAAAAAGATATCAGAGGTGGACAAAGAGAATGAGGACAAATCTTTCATTGTGGGCTTGGTTGGAGAAAGGGCTCGTCTGAAATGGGGAGTGGGTGAAAATTGACAGAGAAAGAGTTGGGGTTGGTTCCCTGTGGGGATAAAAGCCTTAACATCCCTCCATGCATACAGCTTCAAAATGGGAGAGAAGAACAACACAGAGTCATAATTAACAGCATATAAAAAGCAAGTTTGTGTTTCTCAAACACCAACAGTTTTACATGATCAGCAGTTTAAAATAAAAGCACACCAACACAAGTATCAGCATTCAAAATAACCCACACATGTCTTTATAAAGATAATTTGGAGTTCACTCAAGCTTTATAAACTGGGGAAATTTGCAATATATTTTCATACGTATTTTTTCTTCTTATTCTGATTTATTGTGTTTTTACACAGTAAAATGAACATGTTTTAATCAAATCAGTAAAATATGTATTTGTAATATTAAAGTTTGATTTGTGTTTTAAATTTTTTTCCCCCTCACAGTGTGACTGTTCAACATTCTACCGAGCGCTGCCAGAAAATTTTTCTTTTGCACATTTTGAGGAACTGCAATGAATGGATTAATGGATAAAGACCAAGTTCTGGTATAAAGAAACAAAACTTCAGCTTCAACACAGCAAGATGGGACATATTTATGGAAATTCCATAATTAATCAATTTAACACAACAATGTAATATATATATATATATATATATATATATATATATATATATATATATATTTTTTTTTTTTAACTGAAGCCTATTGATAGATTTAATACCATTTAAAATAATGCATGTCATTAGTTTGTGTCATTAGTGAGAAGTGATGGAGAAGTGAAGTGAAGTTGCATTTTGAACACTTTTTTTAAGGTTATTATTTCTTTGATAAAAAAAAATAATTTACCAGTTTAAATATTAAAGCAATTAGTTAAAATGTTTAGCTGATCAGAAGCAATTGTTACTGATTGACAGGAATGGACTGCCTTTTGTTTTTACTGCCCTATTTTACTTTCAATGCATGTCACTTGGAATATACTGTGTTGCACAGTTGTAAGAGGCAAACTAATAAAATAAATTACATTGCAACGCTGTTGTGTAAAGAAAAGTGCGGGAATATATAAAAAGGTTAGTGTGCTTTAGGATGGGCGAGAGTCTGAGTGACCCGCATTAAGTTTTAATTAGGAGCAGACGTGATCTGTGGCGATAGAAACGGTTATTAACAACACAGGCCTGTTCACTCAAACATCTGAGAAATAGCTTATAGTAGCAACTACATTTTGGAAATTAGAGATAAACAAAAAATCTACAACATATCGTTTTTGGAACTTATTTTTTGTTTTGTTTTTTGGCAAAGAACAAAAAAATAGGATGTAATACTTTAACGGCCATAGGGTATAAAACAAAACCGAATAGGCCACCTACTTTTTGTGGCGGTCAAGCTGGGGTATGGGGATTAAAAGCCGGTCTGTGGCAGGACTTAACTCGGTGTCCGCAGTCAAACAACAGACGTACATGCGTGGGGTCAACGGGGGATTATTGTCTCCCCGGGCCACATGGAAATCTAATGAAAATAAGTAAACGCTTAAAAGTGGAATCCCAGGAGTTGAAAACGAAAATGACGGAAAACATGGCGCCGAAAGGCAATTTGTATCTCAGTTTTATTTAGCGTACTGCTTAGCCTAAAAGTTAAATGTAGGCCTTTTCGATTCGAGTTTTAAATATTTGTATTTCTTTATTATAGTAATTGCTGGTTGTGTTTACAGTTATTTTTACAGCAAAATATATATATATTATTATTGTTTAGCTATAAATTGTAAATACTGTTATAACCAAATGATCTAATTGCCCGATCAGGAACATCCTTATTTACTTGATTACATCAAACTGGAATATGCAGCGAGTGTCAATTAGTCACACTAAAATTAAGTTATTGGTGAGAAAAGTGTTTTTATTTGGAAAATATATTAAAATATTTGGCCATTCATTAGGGCAACTAGTAATATTTATTAGAGTTTTTAATGTCATTATATGAGTAAAATTGTGCTTTTATTTGGTCATCTTAGCTGCATGAGTGGTAGAGTCTGGTCTCAAATCTTTCATTGAAAGCTGTAATCTGACAAACCAAACGTGAAATAAAGAGAATTTATAGGCCAGACTTTCTGTATTTTTGTTTGCAGTTTTCAACACCATAATGTACTGATCCTATGATACAAGAACACAAAAGATGTGACAACATGCCTTACTTTCCTCTAACTCTGAACAGTCAAACCATAAGACGCAGCCTACAAGTGGTGAAATAATATAATGCTCGGTCTACACAGTCCCTGTCCTGCAATTCTCTGCAGTCTTTTCTCCCTGTCATGACATAGATACTGAGAGATCGTGCTCAGAAAAGTCCCCAAATCAGCATCTTTTCCATCCCTCACAACACTACAGGAGCTGAATTTTAGTGATTAGTTCCCTTCTCTGCTTGAATGCAAACCAATTAGTGAAATCAGCCTCTGTGCCGCCAGCTTCCAGGTACCAGAGCCCAAATGTTTCAATACATTTTTATTCAGATCAGCTTTACCCTATACTCTATACTCTGAGTACTTCTCCAGCTCACATCATTTTATACACAAGTGCTTTAATGGCTTATATACAATATAGTGAGGATGGACGAGCAGTCCAACCAGTTTGTAAGGTCCCAGTGCAGGTCGGCTAGGTTCAGAGGTCATGATTTGGACAGTCCCTCAGAGGACAATAACTAGGCTATAGAGATGCCCGGGTCAGGAGTCTGTCTGAAGCAGAGCCAAAGGTCAAGTGCAAATTAAGTGGCCATTTCCTGTTATTCCCCAGTGACCGCCGGTCTCTTAGATGGACATAGGATGAGGTCAATGAAAAGGAAGTCAATAAAACCACACTACAAAGAAATTAAACAGCTGCTTAACTTGTAAAACAGGTTTAAAGACAAAATAAAAAAGCACACAAAATGGAGTGCTGTCAAACCTGAATTATTACCTGCCAAAAACAGACATTTTATCATTCAAATGTTAAGTGAAGTGTTGCATAATTTTAACCATAATATTATCCCATTTAAACCATCCTCTGCTTAAAGGAAAATTAAAACAGAAGACCTACAATAATGGGATTCCTTACATTTTGGAGGGAAAGTGTGCAACTTGTATGCCTTTGAATGAGTCAATGTGAACCTTTAGCATAAGAATAGTGATGGGGCCTGTGAACTTCTCGACTCTGACCTTTCTCCCAGGATGTGAATAGTATCACTCAAAGGCTGCCTTTCACGCAAACCTGAGCCTTGCCTAAACTCTTAATCAGACTGATTTAATGTATCCTAAGTCCTCAGTGCTGCGTTTACTCGAGGCGCACATTCACAGCTCTGCCTCTGGGCCCCTGCACGTTGGCACTTCAGAGGTGCTGTTCTGAAACAACAGAGGGTATTGCTACCTGTATCAATTAGTTCCTCTCCAAGCCTTGCAAATGTATTTTTACATACAAAATAAAAGAGGTACACAGCCTGCCGCATAGTCATAAAATAACTGCGACATAAAAAGGAAATTGCTACGTATTTTTACGTAAGGGTTAAAGCCAATTTCCTCTTTCAAAATAATTAGGCTACAGCTAAATATATTTAACCAATTAACAATAAAACAGCCTCACCGTTTCCATCAAACTTATATTTTGTCTCATTATGACATAAAAGTTGACTTTATTCTGTTATTAAAGTTCTTTGGATATTATCCATGTTATGGTGTTACACCCGTCGCCTTTAATTATAAGCTAAGCTCTGTCGATTTATGGCCTTAGCAACTATGCTACATTTGGGCCTGCCTGCGGCCTCTAAATCACACAGCTGCAACTACAGAAGGTAAAATGAGCTTATAAAGAACACTGGTTATGTAAGTGACATGTTTCTGAGATAGCTAAATGCGTCGAGGAGATTAACAACAATATGGACACCTATAGCCTACATTATTTGTGAGAGAAGATTAGCCAGTCATAGGCTGCTATATGGTTATAACATGTTAAACTCCTTCTCCAGAGTCTCAGTAAGCTTGTAGAATTAGGCTTATATTTTTTATTAAATCGTATCTACATATCTGCAGATTTGCTAATGAATGAATGGCATTTGGGATTAACTAATTTAACTGAAATAAAAAGACAATATTAGTTTAAACATTTTACTAAAACATTAGTGGTGCAAGAATAAAAAAAAAAAAAAAGGAGGAAAGTGAAACTTTACCTCATACTTGGCTACTAAACAAGAGTAAAGATATGTAAAATGAAGATTACAAATGACTGGGCCGGTCTCTTTTAATCCAGGTTTTGAGCAGGTTCTTTTTTTCTAGCACAAGGACAGTACAAGGACAAGAAACACAAAAACAAACCATTGTACAGAAATACATCACAGCACAGTCATATCAAATATTCAAATAAGTGTTTTTTTTATGGAATTTCCAGGTATAACAATCATACATGATACATTTTCTAAAAGCGTTATTTTATTTATAGGGGAGTCTGAAGGAAGATGGAGAAAGGAAACAAGCCCACACTGAGGCAGTGTTATGCGCATGCTCTCTGTCAGGCGTGGAAAGGCTCATCAGTGCTGCTCGCCATGTGGGCTGGCATTTTTCAAAAAGCCACGTGAGTCAACAGCCTTTCTCTGCTCTGTTATGACATCCGGCAAGCTGCTCTGGGATTGGCTGAGCATGCTGTAAATCAGATGTCAAAGGTAAAAGGTGAAACGGGTATCATGGCCATATGTGCACTGATTATATACTTGTAGGCCATTAAGTCTGCACTTGCATTATAGTGATTCCACATTCCACATTGCTGTAGGTGGGGGTCTGGAATTCTCCATTGTGTGAGGATTAATTATATCTTTAAATTAAATAATATATTTTGCATACAAACTTTGCATATTATTACTTTATCAGCTTCCTGATGTCTTCTCCTCTGTCTCTGTTGGAATGTAAAGGTACATTCCAACAGGCGGATATTTGGCTGATTTACCATTCAGCACAGGGACCCCAAACCGTGTCTGATGTGTGGCTGCTGTGTTAACCTCTGACCCCCTGGGCTGTCTGGAGGGTTGTGGCGACACAGAGTCAAGGTCAAGGGGAAGAGGGGGATGGCGGGGCTGCATGGGACAAGGAGGCAGGGCGCCCTGTCTGGGAGTGCAGAACCCAGACAGTCCCAGACGTCTATCCGAGGGGAGACAGTGTTGTGAGTGAACCCCTCAAATGACTGTGTTGTCCCATGTCTGTTCACATTCACCTTTTTGCCCCACTGTGGAATAAAGAGGACTGCTGATGTCTAGGAACAGTCTGAGTGAAGGTTCCCAGACTGACAGAAGTGTATAAAACATGTCAATGTTGCTAATTCACAGCTTTAAATGTTGACTTTTAATTTACAATTCAGTCGATTCCGAAGAAATTATATATTTTTCTCTGCACAGAAAAACAAAGAATTATTTCAATAAAGTATGAATCATTAATATTCTTTAAATATACAGAACCTTTTGTTTCTGCTGCATGCCACAGATATCAGATTAGGTTTCTTTTTATTTATGATATATAGAGTGATACTAAATTGAGAAAAATAACAGAGTCATGGCTTGAAGTCAAGTGTAATAAATTATCAAAATATATTATTTATAATACGTACATGTATATTATAGTTTTAACATAGTTCAGTTCTACATAAAACCATTATATTTGTGTTACTTTTTTGAATAGTAAAAGATTTGCTGCATGTGAAGTTTACCTTGGGGCGGTGTATGAGAAGTAGTTATTAAACTGACTCATCTAGTAGTCTTGCAGGTGAACATCTACTTACAATAATAAAGCAGGTGCAGCTCCCCCTATAGGTAATAATGAAGCCTCTACATACATGACCAAAACTCTATGTATGGCTTCCACCCCCACTGTTCATCCGGCCAACTAACATAACCTGCCATAGACATTTACACACACTTATTCATATAAACACTCACACATTGACTGAAAGACTCCAGGACCTCCCGAGTGAACCGCACTGGAGCGTGTAGCCACCTGTCAATCACCAGATCTTACCCGCCTTAAGAAAGACATTTCGTCTGGGACAACAGCAGCCCGTCCCTCCCCATACATTCTGCCTCCCCTAGCAACCATCTCTGGATGACTGAGAGGCTTTGTCCCCTCACAACAGGAGTTCACCATTGAGCCCAGGAGCCCATAGCAACCAGAATTAGAGGGTGCCAAAGGGTTCTTTTCTTTGAACGAGGTGTAAGTTCTGTTCATGTCCGTACGTCTGGGATTCATATCACGGGCCTGAATGGCATCCCCTCCTCTTTTTATATGCCGGTGTAACAGAGCGTATGAAGGGGCGAGCAGTGAACGGATAGGATCATGGTTAATCTGCTGTTCCTCGCTGCTGTGGTCCGAATGCAACACTTGAGCAGCCTCTGTGGACAGTTGGTGGCGTGAGGAGGCCTTTGACATACCTGAGGCGGACTGAGTTAGGACGTTTAAATGCATGTTACAAAAATAAGGGAGAAAAAACAAACTAGAAAGGATAGGTAAGAGAACACAAGCAGTCTAGGGATAGAGCTTTGAGGTCTACCCTGCTATAAGTTTAGCTTTAATTGGTTCTGGGAGTCAATTTTACCTGCTGAAAAATAACCTTTAGGGTACACTTAGGGAAAAGGTCTTGAAGACTTTATTAGCAGTTTTTTAGACTTTTTTAAACCTTTATTGCTCTCTTAAAAGGCTGTGGACATAGTATACTGAAATCCCCTATATAATGCCAACCCATGGCCTCTTGTTTTTTGAGTCAGCGGCCTATGCACCCTTGAGGAATTGAAATACACAAAATGGTACACCATGGAATAATAAAGTCCGTCTGACCTCCCACGTTGCATTTCTACTTTCTACTTTGCAATATACAGAAGATTACAAACTAATCTCAAAGTAGAAACAACTTCACCAGCATGCAGAGAAAACATGCTATTCCTGGCATGTTCTTTTATGGTCGTATCAATGAGCATCTCCCACGGGCCCCTGTATGGGACATTGCATTGTGCTGCGTCTATTCTGCTGCACCCCCGTTCCCACCCTCTCCTTTCCTCCAACTGTCAATCACACATCATGATTGCGCCGGGATGGCAGTCAGTCACTCATCAGCAGTGAAAGTGAGGCCTCATTCCCTGCCTGTTCAACCCCTTTTTCATGCCTCCTTGCGTCCTCAAGTTTTCCATTTTGCCTCTTCTGCCTCATTGCCCCCCCCCCCACCTCTTGAATCATCTGAAGTTTGAGTTTCCTTCTCTGTAAGTTACAGTTAATGTGCATTTATAGACTAGGATATCCAAGCATAAGTGTTTTGGCTTATGTTGTATGTTATGTTGCTTATGTCTAAAAAAGAAGGCTTGGTGTTAGTTGAAATCTGTTTGATTTAGTTTAAAAGGCCTAAGCATTTGCCCTTGAAGTGGCTGATGAATAAACATGAGTACAGTTGAAGGCGGGAATGGCCATGAGAAGGGGGTATCGGAGGCCAACTGGGCAGGCTTTCTTCCCAGCAGGGCAGCATCTCGTTTAATTGGAGCACTTGTGGCACCATTACCTCCTTTACTCAAACACGTTACTGATAACAAAAGAAAACAGCGCTAAGCCAGCTTTTGTTCCAGGGAAGACTGCAAGAGGAGGTGTATTTCTGCTGAAGTCTGTGTGGGAATCACAAGATCTCCCGCCAAAAACTGCTGCCTCAAACTCAGAAAATGCTGCAGTCAGCTAAGGTAAAGAGGCATATACAGAAACGAACCATGTGATGAAATAACATTCAGTAGGAAAAAAAGTGAATTTGCCAGAAAAAAAACTTTTACATGCACAGGAACCTTCTTCAAATCATTGTTATGCTACAATGATCTTGCACTTGAACTGGGAACTGGTTTGTTGACAGTGACCACAGTGTCTCAGGAGAGCAATAAGGGTGTGACCTTTACCCTTGTTCTGACCTCTTCACAGAGGGCAAACTAGAAGACTCTTATATAAGAAATACACATACTCTCGTCTTTTTTTATTATGGCTTTTTTATCATTATATATCCCAACAAGTAATATCCGAGATTTAGTTTCAAATATATCTATTACATTACATTAACCTCACCAGTAACTATCCAGTCCCTTTTCAAACTCTAATCTACTGTATGTATAAATGTTACAATTCCAGGATGTGTAAAAGTCCCAGCAAATTATATATTTTTTCCATTTCATCAACATCTAAGTAACATAAGGAATCTATGCAAATACTATTGCAACAAGCTTAACTGAATAAATGAAAGTATACACACCCAAATGTCAGGGGAAAAAACATAAAGTGCTGCTCATCTCATGAAAACTTACCTACCTAAAGTTGACACAATAGCATTATTTGTAATTATTGTACAGTCACTAGTTTAGGCAGTCTGAGGCAATATTGTTAATATGTCAGTATTTTAATTAATCAAATGAGATTTTACAAATTTCTTTTGAAAAAAAATACTTTTTTTTTTTTCAATTTAACCCAACACTAAAAGTAATGCGAGCAATTGGGATTTTGTCAGTTCTGCTCCATGCTGAAATTTGACTCCACCCTGTAAAAATATAAAAAAACTAATTAGTTTTACACAAAAACACAATCAATGCTACAGCTCAATAAATGCTTCTCCTTTTACAAACCTCACTATGATTGGTTTTTGAAACGTGCCCTGCATTTGTGTTTCCGCTCTACCACTGCGCCCAAATTATGAGGTTGTTCTATTGCCCTCAAAACATTCTTCTCTTCATTAGTCATGATTTCCTCTGTGGTTTATTCTTATTTAAGGTAAAAAGTAAAAAAAATATTCTAGGTCACTTTGAATATCTCCACAACCACCCGTGTTTAGTCATAATCCCAATCAACAAACAGGAAAAAAAGGGCCCTATTTGCAGAATACTGGCTTCAAATTCCTTTATGTGTACAATAAGTGTCATGAACAGTGTTATGTGTCTACAGCCATGTCCTCACTTTTTATTCTCCATTCTTAAAGGCCTCGATCACGTGGCGCCTATGCAATTTAAGATTTGCTGCCACCAAGAGGAAATGCGGTGTAGCACATTTCACCACAAATTGGTACGAGACATGATTGCTACAGTATTGTCAAGTGAACTCAAAGGACACTTACACATCCTTGTTCCGCATGTGGTTGTTGTACTGCAGGATTGGTGGGATTTCTTCATCCTCGGGCACCTGTGTGGACACAAGTTAGTCATCATAATCCTTGATTGAAAACACTGATTGCTGAGTAAATAAGTGCTTCTTTCTCTCTGTAAATACAGGTCATGCCATATCTAGCTGAGTCAAAGCTAAAAATAAATTAATTAAAATCCTATACAGTAAAATGTAATGGTGTAATCTTCCAGTTGTCTAATTGTGGTTGCTGAAATAGCTCAGCACACCAACTTAAGGCCAACTTGTCAAGATGAGTGAAAATGGAGCAGATAAACTTCAGCGGGGATCTCTCACCTCCCAGTAAGCCTCGTCATCGAAGCAGTTGTCATCTGCAGGATCTCCCCAGATGGGCAATCGTAAGATACACCCTGAAAGGAAAACAAACATTATCATTGTCGTATTGAACTGAACAAGCTGCTCTTTAAAACCGGTTGTTTACGTCAACAAATTTTCAGGTCTAGGTTTTAGCTGATATTTGATATTTCTTACCAACAATGATGCCTCCTCCCACAGCAAAGCAGACTGCCACACAGATGCCTGCAGCCTGATGACCGCCCTGTATGGCGGGCACCATATTCTTGAACGCACCCTCAAAGTCAAAGGTGTTAACCAGCCTTAAATAAAAAAGGGGAGATTACAGGTCACATTCCTAACTTTTATTTTTATTTATTTAACCTTTATTTATCCAGGAAAGTCTCACTGAGATTACAAATCCCTTTTGCAGGGGAGTCCGGGCCCTGTTTGTGTGTGGGTACATGTACATACTATTGTACATGTTTTCGTTGGTAGGGCAAACCGGACCACCTGGAGGAAACCTACGAAGATACAGGGAGAACATGCAAACTCCCCACAAAAAGGCCCTGCCCTGGCTGGGAATCAGACCCAGACCTTCTTGTGACGCAGGAGTGCTAACCATGTGACGTCAAACTAACAGTTTGTGTGTACAGTATATATATATATACACACACACACACACACAGTTTATAAAATCACAACTCACTCACCCTTCATGGCCATAAACATTCTCAGATGCCGCAGCTGCTGTAATGGCGCCCACAATGCCACCTATGAGTCCCGGCATGGCATGAAGGTTATGGATTCCACAGGTGTCTTGAATTTTTAGATGCTTCTCCATAAATGGCTAAATTAAATATATTATACATAGAAGAATTAGAACATTGTTGTCACTCATAAAAAAAGTAAAGTGAGTTATAGTCAGATGATGAGGACATACACTGAGGTAGACATAGCCTAGCGTTGAGACGACACCACAGCAAAATCCAACAATAAGAGAGCCGTAGGGCATCAGCATAAACTCTGCTGCCGTCCCGACAGCGACGCCTCCGGCAAGGGTAGCATTCTGGATGTGAACCTGAGAAATACACAAGAAAAAAATCACTTTATTAAAGTATTTTTAAAGTATATTTGTTGTACTCTGTTCTTTTTCTTAGTAGCACTATATCTATTTCTTTACCATGTCTAACTTCCCATGCTTCCTGAAAAGGCTGGAGATGGCCACAGTGGTGAGCACGGTGGAGGCCAAAGCCAAATATGTGTTAATAACTGCTCGGTGCTGACCGTCTCCGTGGTCAGCGATGGCTGAGTTAAAGCTCGGCCAAAACATCCACAGGAAAAGTGTACCTGAGACATATTTAAACTTTTAGTAAGATACTGAACATGCCATTGTCAGTAACCTTTTTGTGTGAGTAAAAACCCACCAATCATAGCAAAGACATCTGAGTGGTAGACTGAGCCCTGCAGGCGACTGCTCTGGTCCAGGTTCGGTCGATAGAGCATCCACGAGATGGTAAGACCATAATAAGCTCCAAAGGTGTGGATGACCATGGAGCCTCCAGCATCTCTGGCCTTAATAAAGGAACATACTATATATTATTGTTATGTAGAGTGTGGGTTCCCATAAAGCCATGCCTACCACACGTGAATAGTTTGGTAAGTAATCACTTTCAAATCCATTTAAATGTGGGTGTGTACTTTTTGGCCTTTTTTTGGTAATATCTGATGGCCAAAATGCTGATTGCAAATCCCACTTCCCACTCATCCTCTTTAGAGCATGTGCACAACTATGGTAGCCTTGCAGGCACATGCTTTGTATAGAACAAACCAAGTGGTAATAGGTCTGATGGTAATGTTATTAATGTACCCTAAACCGTAATGCTAAATACTGTATGTGCTCAAAAAGAAACATGAGTGTGGAGAAGTTCTTAAACAGTAAGTGCAGCTAAATATTTTTTAGCAAAGCAGCAAAGGCAATCCAACTCACATGTATAAGACTGAGGATAATATACTCCTCCACAGCGAATAGGGTAATCCCAAAAAGAGTGAGCACCAGCAGCTGAACCGGACTGACTTTTCCCAGCACTGCTCCGTAGGCTATTAAACAGCCCGCTACACAGAAATCTGCGTTGATCAGACTAAACAAAAATAAGGAAACAAAAGAAATACAAAGAATTAGTTATATATCTAGCTTACTATGCCTCATCTGTCAAACTCACACAATTCCATTATTCCTTTAAAAAGACTGGCAACACTTCAGGAGTATCATTTCAGACAGGAGTTTTTGTTTACTCTACAAGCGAGCAGTCTACTTTGAGCCATCTGTACAGTAGATGTCAGACTGGTTTCCCCAACTCCCACTGTTTTTTTCTTTGGTTAACATGCAGGTGGAAACATTTCCCATGAAAAGAGTTTCCACGAGCCTTACTTTAAAATTCTTGGTATTTAATTGAATTGTTACAATACAACATACACAAAACATGAATAATGGGCAAAAGGAGACGCTTACTTCTCTACTCCGATTTTAATCATTCCATCCACGGGGTCTAAGGAATGGAACCAGCCTTGCATTAACAGTGCCCATTGGAGGCCGAAGGCTGCGATGAGGAAGTTAAAACCCACTGCACCAAAGCTGTAGCGCTTTAGAAATGTCATCAAGAAGCCAAACCCGACAAAGATCATTACATGGACATCCTGGAAACCTGTGGGGAGAGTGAGGAATATTAGTGCTACTGATCAAAGAGAATGATGAGGGCATGGTGGATCTCAAGGGCACTGTGTATTCATACCTGCAGGTTTTAGTTACAGGTTGTTATGATATTAAGGTCCAGGAACTAAAATATCTCACAAAAATGGTCCATGGGCTAATGGACCAAAACTGACTCCAATAAACAATGACCAAAACATTACCACCTTCCCACCCTCAGAAAAAGCCAGTATAAATGTCCACTTTAAAGTACATTATTACTGAAAGCATTGCACTATAACTTATCTCACCATATGTTGCCTGTGTTCACCGCAAACAAAAGCCTTGAACATTCCTCGGGCATTGTGTTGTGGGATAAAAGGTAACTTGTAACTTTAGGGCAAGCTCGCACCGGGTTGCAGATAACAATTGGGACCACCATTTATCATTTGACATCCAACACCATAAATGAAATTGACACCGATGGCGGCTGAAGACATGCCTACAGCATAGTTGCACCCATGCAACACATTCACACACAAAGCCTCAATTACTTGGTGTTTATGCAATTCAAGGATCGAACATGATTCAGGGATGATTCAATTAACAGTTATTGGTATGTTACTGTGGGTTCAGATGGACTGGAAACAATGCCTGAAGTAAATCAAAATCCCAGGAGAAAGATGCACCTGTGGGTTTAAGATCTTTGTCAGCAACCTTTTACTAGCAGCATTTTCTCATATACCAAATTCATTTTAAATGTTAAAGTACAAGATACAACGGAAAATATGGCTAAGGACGAGCAGTCCATAAAAATATTGTACATCTACATATACATAAACAATAAAATGAGAGGACTTACTTGGATATCTGTAGTAGAAGTCATTCTCAATATCACTCGATATGTTCTTAGCTTTTCTGTGCTCTATCCAGTGTGGGTCCGATTCCTCGTTATAACGTATAAAAAAACCAAAGAGGATGATCATTGCTAACTGCCACACAAAGCAAACCGCCGGAAGACTAATACGCATATTAGTGTTTTTGGGACGGTCACACATGTCCCTAAAGCTCTGAATGCAACCCATTTTCTTCTTCTTTTTTAAATATCTCAATTCCACTAAGCGCCAGTGGTGGCCAAAGTTATTTGATTGAGCAGAGCCTTATAGTGGAACTAAAAGGCTCTGATGATCCCGAACACCAAGTGAGAATGGGTTTGTAGAGGAGGTTGCTTTATCATAAAGACTGCTCAAGACACACCTCCATGACAGACCCATGACTACATGATGAGACTCTTCTTTTGTTTGTTGCCTCCTTAGTGGATGAAAAGATTTTTTTTAATTGGTATGACATAATATAATGTATCCATTACTTTTAATAGTTGTATTTAATGTTATTTTTGAGTAACTCTGACAATAACAAAAAACTGGAAAAATAATTAAAAACTACAATTTTTAAAGACAAAATGATTTCACACAAACACTTGTCGCATGTCTAACCATTCTTTTTCATGAGCAACAAAATTCAATTGTAAATACACAGACCAGACAACCCTGAGGCACTATTTTCTCTGTTGTTATGATTAGTTCGAATGCCCTTGTCTCCTCTGTGTTGTTACAGCATTCATTGTGAAGACTGAAAAATACACGATTGTTGTATCGCGTGCCAGTTTGCCCCAAGGCATAAAACAAGGCAGAAAAGTGGAAACATAGGTGTACAAAATGTATACACAAAAAGATAAACAGTAAGTTCAGTTACCTGCATTTTCTGCACAGCAACTCCCACGTCACACTTGTCTCCCCTGTTCAAAATGTGACAAACACAAAACACTTAATCATGACAATTACATTTCCATAGCTCTAAAACAACAAAGTTTAATCAAACAGTGTAACGAACTGTAACAATGTTACGTATGAGTGAGCAATGTAATTGTATTGAAGTCACAGAATGCATGAATTACATTTGAATACTGAGTTGAGCCGAATGACCATCATGGAGGTAAGGTGACTTTTAACCACCTTCAAACGTCCCACATCTCAGCCATGAAAGCTGATATGCTCACTTACTGATCTTAAAGTTGACACCAAAAACAAAAAGTAGCTGACAGTCAAGGGACAAAGATAAAAAGATCAGAGCAGGTATGTTACTTAATATTAGGCTTGATTTTTTTTTTTTTTTGAGAGGACAGCAATTGAGGTTGGCCGTATTGGACTACATCAAAGGTTGGGCAAATCAATAGCACGCAGGTTTGTTTGTGAAAGCAGCAACGTGGACATAAAGAGTTTTGTACTGCTTCAATGAGTCCCAATTGGGAACATTAAAAGGAGCGGCAGATATCTGTACTCATCTATCTCACTTGGGTTAACATTGCTGCCCTGGTGATGTAAGTTGGGCAGATAATGTGCCAGTCAGCTGTGATGTTGTTTGCTGTAAAGAGGAGTGCCTTTAAAAAAGACAAACACTGTCATTGTGTGGAACACTGGAAGAATAGTGGCCGCACGGCTGCAACTAAAAGTGGATCTGAATTAAGCCAAAGTACTATCAGCAACAGTCAACTCCTGCAAACATGTTTGTAAAAAAACACAACACTTTACTAGAAATATCTGAATGAATATACATGTGTCAAAGATGCTTACTCAGCTTGCAGTATTAATACTAGACAATTAACCATCAAGTTCAGTGTTTTGTTAATGTGAATCTATTAGATGCTTATAGAAGCAAAAAGGATCAATGCCACAAAGCCTAAACCATCTTCTGTTATAAATGAGGCCTGTGGAAATTTGTCTTTAACACTTAACATTTAAAAACACTGAATGACTTCAATGTATTTTAAACACATGGTCCACAGGATATTTCCAGAAGATATGTTGTTCAAAAACAGGCCAAATTTTTGTTTGGACGGCCATATTGAGGCGCCTGTACTCAGAAGTCCGTGGTAGTCATGTGATGGAAATATTGCTGGTAAATACAATATACACTTGCACTAATAGCAGTTCTTGAAAATTTTAAAAGGCCTATTAGTTGTGATGGAGGTGTGTGCTCACTTGCTCCATTAGCAGACCGTGTCATTGCTACTGCCTAAGTTATTCCCTTTAAAAAACACTGGACTATCCTTTTTATTTAAACAACAATCACTATTAACTTTAGCTCTTTGCTGTTCAGTTACAGTAGTGTATCTCCAAATATGGCATGCATTGTGGACCAATGATTTAACAAATAGATAGAGATTTTACATTTGATTTAATTGTGAAATCAAAAAGGAGATTCTCAATCATAATTTCTGATCCAATTTTATTTATAACAGTCAATAGTATAATTGTTTCTTTCTTCAGCCAATTATTATTATTATACATTGCATTATCGATATTGGGATATTGATAAATCTGTGGCATATTGTGCAGCCCTAGTCAGTAGTAATGTAACTCAGCACATTATGTATTACTTTATGAATTCATTAAATGTTCTATAACCTGCTGTTCCAAACGGAGAAACTCTTCTTCAGGGAGAAGATACTTTTGGATGATTTCTGTTACATCTTTTTCAGTAGCAGTCTCATAGTCTGTTTTGTTCTTAAATGGCAAATGTCCTGCCAGCTCACAGAGGGCAACATTAAAGGCAGACTCTTCTTTGGCGCCAAAGCAGGTTTGTCTGGGCCACACAATGATGCGAATGCCTTTCCTGGAAGTGCACTCTTTATCAGGTGGCTTGTGGTCACAGGGAGGACGCCCTCTAGTCAGAAACAAGTTGTGGGCTATATTTCCAGCTACAAGAAAATCAGTCACTTTGTTAATGTGTTCAGCCACTTTTGTCACAGACTTTGTTTCTGTATAAAACATAAAGCCAGCATGATAGTTAATTAGGCGATAAAAGTCTATCTCTGGAACCAATGGCTTTACTGCGGTGGATTCTACTGTGAGCTTGTGGTCCAGATAATACCCATGTAGGTGAAGATGATTGACAGAGGCAAATGCTCCAAGACTGTTAAAACCCACTCGAAATCCAGGGTTAGAGCTTAGGAACACAGTTTCTATTGCAGCCTCAATAGCAAACTTAGTAAGGATTTGTGGAAAACATCGTAAAGGATCAGGGACAAAAAGACAATGCCCAAACTCTAAAGGGCTAACATTAACCAACACTATAATTTTGCCAGGTGAATTTAAACGTTCATTAAAAGCACTATCTGTTTCGGGGCCCTTTGTCATCTCACATATGATTTCCTCTGGGTTGACTTTGTTGAAATTAAACTGCTCAGGATTGAACTCTTGCTGAATACTCCGAATCTCCTGAGGTTTTCGTCGCTCTGTACCTCTTTGAATATTGAGCTGGGCCACATAACCGTAGGGGCCTGGCAGGACATGTGTTTGCAGGTCACCCAGCTGATAGCGAAACAAGCCCCTGTCCATCCTTTCCATCCAGCCTGCTCGGATGACTGCGTCAAACCTGGTTGGTTTCTGTGTAGTGTTGTCACTGCCTCGGTGCACATCGGAGAGGAAGTCAACATGGCTGTACATAAACGGTGGTGGCATGTTAGGACCTGTTTATGAAGAAGCAAAAGAAGTTTATTTTGACAGCAGAGTTGGCATTTACATAAGGTACTTGGATTTATGGATTACAGAAAACGTTCTGAAAGTGTAACAGCTAACTTTTACTGAAAACAAATTTACACTAGGACATTGGTGACCTCGGTGACCAAGAAAAGGTTTCATTTGAATTACCTTTGTTGAAACATTTTCTTGATTATGTCCTGGATAACTGAAAACTTCCACAGACGACCTCAGTGATCTATGTATACATCTATCCCTTGTCTTTAGCTTCCCTCCAAACATGTATTTGGTATGGGTTCAGGTCTCTGCCATAGTATTATAATTTAAACTGATATCTGATGGATTCAACACCAGTCAATGGCCCTCATTTATCAAATGTAAGGTTCAGGTTTCTACCACACCCAAACACATCATTTAGCTTAATAAGAAATTGTGTTTTTATGAAAACTGGAAAATACATAAATACATCAAATATCCATGACAACTTAATTAGATAATTACACTTAAATTTACTGAGATAACGCATTAACAATATCGGTATAAATCCTTTGACTGTTTCCTACTGTAGTTAATTCCTGTCAATCAACGGTCAAAACCGCCCTAATTCTACTGAGCTAAAGGTGCGGTAATATTTATACACTATATTTTTCTTTCAGGAAGGGAATGAGGGTTGCGTCCCCTTTTGCCCTCCTGGTATTTACGCCTATGTTAGGAAAGCTTTAACAAACACAGATTTTGAGAGCGCTCACCTCTTAAACTATCTCCTGGTCTACTCATAAACAGCACTATCACCGTCACAACTGTCAAATAACTTCAAGAACTAGAAGAATTTGAAAGAAACCATGTCAGTCGAGGCAGGAATACGGTTACATGAATACAATACAGGATGTTCAACGTGTTCTTCGAATCCGGCTTTCATTGTTGTGCTTCCGGTTGATCCTTTTCAAGATAAAAGTATGTTTTAGGTTTTAATTTCAACATAGAATTCGGAAGTATTTTTCTGAAATTCTTCACAATTAGGATACAACAAACCTTAATTCCTCCAACAACGGGGAAACTATGTACATAACATAAATTAAGTTTGTATTTATTGTTAGAATGAGCAACTGGCCAATCAGGCCCCATGGTTATTTCTGTCCCTGCGTGCCTTTGGTGATAAAGCAGCCAGTGATTGGCACAAAGTCTGTGCGCCACTAGTTCTTCTGATCACCACAAACCGTGCGCTATCACATTGTTTTAGTCCGTTTTGAGTTTCAGCGTTAAAATTTCTACGAACAAGACAAGCTGGGAAAGCGAAAAATAATGGAAGCAAGAGATAATGAAGTAAGTAGGCTACATTACTCAAATTCTAGGTATTCATACCTAAATGGGTGGACTTGTCATTCCTATAAAAAGACATGCACAGTTAATAGATTGTAAATAGTGTAATTTTGGGGATTTTATGTGTGATTTTCTAACACCATGCTGTCTGGTTTGCCATCCTTGTGGTTATAATATAAATCTTCCAGTTTTTGTTACAACTGCACTCTCTTATGAACCTGTGGAACACGTGTAAGCTCTTGTGAAAACATCAAAAAGATTTGTTCAATTATATTTACACCGTGAACTTTGATTATGTATATGTGTGTACATTCTTTTTGATTTATTGATGTTGTTTTTTTTACAGACAGGAGAGATAGCTGGTGGTCACTCACCAAATAAAACCATGACATCAGAGGCTGAGACAAAGGATTCCCAGCTGCTCTCCAAAGTTCCTGTCTGTGGTACGTCAGCAATTCATTGTGGTTTTAGTCATTTTGAAGTAGGGATGTACAATATTGGGAAACTATGCAATATACTGTACAATAACTATTTTAAATATTGTGATAATGATATTACCTGCGATATTTGAATACTCTTTTCTGTATAGAAAAAATAGATATAATATCTGAACATAGCTGAAGTAATTTTTACTTGTCAAATCAGGAGCTATATCAAAGATTATACTAGGACTAAACCAAGACTAAACAGGTCTAAACTGGGACTAAATGTAGAAATAAACAAGGTCTAAACCAGGAGTTTTTCATTTGAACACGCCACAGTTTGATTTTAAGCTTGTTTGAACATTTTTGAAAGATTTTGACAGAAAAAAGTAAAGGTCTATCAAATCTAAATATAGCATTAATGTGATACTAATACTGGTCTATCAAATCTAAATATAGCATTAATGTGATACTAATACTGATCAATAATATGGTGATAACAATAGATTTGTAATATATTGTGTAACCATATTTTAAAGTAATTTTGCGTATCTAATAATAATACATATCTGGGTCATTGCAGGATAGAATGATTTAGTGGTCAACATACTAAAATAAAATCCTAAAATAATAACTGGTGACCACCACAGGCATCAACAGAACACTTTTTAATGGGATGTAATTTTTTGGTGTCTTTGCAGTTGTTTATCAGAAAAAATACAACCTTTTCGGTCAAATCAATGTTTACGTTGTCATTTACTCCTTTAACTATAGAATGCTGAGCCACTATCCACATAATTGATAAACCCTTATAATTATGTGTTAACACTTAACAACAAAATCATACCAAAAAGGCGTTTTTTAAGAGTTTTCTTTAAACAACTGTTTAGTCTCAGTACTACTTATTTACATAGTCACTACATATTTAAGATTATTTAAAATTACATAAGTGAGTCTTAATTTGTCCCTCGGTTCTGGAATAATGCTTTTTCCTATAAGTATGATGCCATTTTGAGTTTATCCTTTGAAAGTGCAAAGTTACATAATTATTGAAATGGATTAATATATAATTAATACCTTTCTGAATTTGTGGAGCGTCTGGAATTACATGTAAATTAATATCCTCTTCATTAAACAACCACAAGTCTGTATGTCCTCCATGTGTTTACCGTGGGTTCTCTCCGGGAACTCTGGCTTCCTTTCACCGTCCAAAGACTTGCATGTACAGGTTAATCGGCAACTCTAAAGTGTAAATAAATGTGAGAGTGAATGGTTGTCTGTCACTGTCTGACTATAAATGTCAGCCCTGCGACTAACTGGACACTATCCAGGGTGTACCCGCCTCAGACCCAAAGCTGCTGGGATAGGCTCCAGTCACCCGCAAAGGGGACTAAGCGGTAGAAAATGAATGAATAAATTAATGAATGAATATTTACCCTTAGACACATGGGTCGTGCAAATCTACAATATTACTTGGTTTGATTATCAGTAAGTTATCCTTGACTAACGATGGTTTGTTTCTTTCACCAGGTCAATCTGCAAGTGACCAATGTGGCTCTGTTACAAATCCAGAAAATGCAATCAAGCCAAAGCTCCAGATATTATTCAACACATTTACAGTCAAGAATGGTGAAGACATAAAAATCGAGATCCCTATAGTTGGAGAACCTGCCCCAAAGATTGAATGGAAAAAAGCTGATCAGGTAGTAAAAGAAACATCAAGGCTCATGATTTTAAATAAGCCATCAATGACAGTTCTTCATATAAGACATGCAGCCCGAGAGCACTCAGGCCAATACTCAATAGAGGCCAGTAACAGCGCTGGAAAATATGTCGGAGAAATTTTTTTAGTTGTTCTCGAAAAGCCTGACCCTCCTACAGGACCAGTGAAGATCGACGAAGTTAGTTCGGACTATGCTATCATCTCATGGGGGCCACCAGAATACACCGGAGGCTGCCAGCTGGACAACTATGTTGTGGAAAAACGAGAAACCTCGAGTACAGACTGGCAAACTGTGTCGGCAACCACAGTACGAACCACAATCAAAGTCACCAAGCTGAAGACAGGCAATGAATACCAGTTTAGAGTCTTTGCAGAAAACAGGTACGGAAAGAGCACAGCAATAACCTCTCCTATTGTAATGGCACAATTCCCCTTCAGTGTCCCCTCTGCTCCTGGCACCCCTTTTGTGTCCACAGTGACTAAGTACAACATGGTGGTCGAATGGGAGCCACCGGCCAAAGACGGAGGCAGCCCGATCATTGGGTATCACATTGAGCGCAAAGAAAAAAATAGCATTTTATGGACTAAGCTTAACAAGCTCCTCATAACTGACACTCGCTTTAAAACAACTGGACTGGAGGAAGGCATTGAGTATGAATTCAGAATTTACGCAGAGAATATTGCCGGACCCAGCCCTCCTAGCAAAATATCTGAATGCTTTGTTGCAAGAGACCCATGTGGTCCCCCAGGTAAACCTGAAGCAGTCGTCATCACCAGAGAGAACATCACACTGCAGTGGGCAAAGCCTAAGTACGATGGGGGAAGCACTATTACTGGCTATGTGGTTGAAAAGAAGGAGCTTCCAGATGGCAGATGGATGAAGGCAAACTTTACCAACGTTATTGAGACTGAGTTCACAATCACAGGGTTGACAGGAGGTCAATGTTACGAGTTTCGAGTAACTGCCAAGAATGGTGCCGGAGTTTGGAGTGGGCCTTCAGAAAGTATCAGCGTAATTGCTCAGGATGTAATTGAAGCACCCACGGCATTCATCGATTCTAAGTTCAAAACTACAGCTATTGTTCCATCTGGTGAGACATTTACTATTGATGCTGATTACTTTGGTAAGCCACTGCCGGAAGTGGCGTGGCTGAAAGAAGGCAAGGAAATTGATAAAGGTACACCAAGAATGGAGGTCAAAACCACACTCACACATACAACTCTGACTGTCAGAGATTGTATCCGTGTGGATAGCGGACACTTTATGTTGATTCTTACTAACATGGGAGGCACTGCAACCGTCCCTGTAAATGTGAAAGTATTGGACAAACCTGGTCCTCCAGATGGAACTATAAAGGTCAAGATGATTAGCGCAGAGAAGTGCAATCTCCATTGGAACCCCCCATTAAACGACGGTGGTGCTGGCGTTACCCACTACATTATTGAGAAAAGAGAAACCAGCCGTGTGACATGGACAGGAGTTGAATCACAAGTGGAAGCTGTCAGTTACAAAGTGACAAAACTGGTGCCTGGTAAAGAATATATATTCAGAATTGCTGCTGTAAATAAATATGGTGTTGGAGACTTTCTAGAATCAGAGCCAGTCATTGCACAAAACCCCTTTACCACACCTAGTGCCCCCTCTACCCCTACAGCCAGTGCTGTGACTGGAGACTCTATTGTGCTAAGCTGGGAAAGACCGGAGAGTGATGGAGGTTCAGAAATTGATGGCTACATTCTTGAGAAACGTGACAAAGAAGGAGTCAGGTGGACCAAATGCAACAAAAGAAGACTTAATGACCTACGTTTTCGATGCACAGGACTTACAGAGGGACATTACTATCAGTTTAGAGTGTCTGCAGAGAATGCAGCTGGTATGGGCACACCCAGTGAACCCAGCGACTATATCAAAGTATGTGAAGCTACGTACCCTCCTGGACCCCCAACCAACCTCAAACTCACAGGGCATTCTAGAAGTACAGTTTCTCTAACCTGGTCAAAGCCCATTTATGACGGTGGATCAGCCATAAGTGGCTTTATAGTTGAAATGAAAGATACAACAGAGGACGAGTGGACTGCATGTACACCAGGTACAAGTGTAAATGACACAAACTACACAGTTAAGAGACTGAGAGAGAATGCAGAGTACAATTTTCGAGTATGTGCGGTAAATGCTGCTGGCACTGGCGAGTATGCAGACCTCCCTGGGCCTGTAGTGGCAGCTGAAAAAATGGAGCCACCTGAGATTGAGTTGGACCCTCTTTTGAGAAAGATTGTGAATGTTCGATCCTGTTCCACATTGCGCCTATGTGTCACCATCAGAGGAAACCCCGAGCCTGAGGTCAAATGGTCCAAAGAAGGTGGTGTTCTCAGTGAGCGTGCTCAAATTGAGGTAACAGCTTCCTACACTGAGTTAATGATTGAGAATGTCAATAGAAATGACACTGGAAAGTATGTGTTGATGGCTGAGAACTGTGCTGGCTCCAAATCAGCATTTATCAATGTCAGAATACTTGACTCTCCTAGTGCACCAACCCAGCTGCAGGTAAAGGATGTAAAAAGAGATTCTGTGTCCATCTCCTGGGAGCCACCTCTTATTGATGGAGGGTCGAAGATTACTCACTACATAGTAGAGAAGCGAGAGGAGAATAGAAAGGCATTTGCAAGTGTGTGTAGCAACTGTTGTAGAAACTCCTATAAGATTGATAACCTCCAGGAAGGATGTTTTTATTATTTCCGTGTTCTAGCTGTAAATGAATTTGGTGCTGGAGTGCCATTGGAGACCACTGAGGCTGTTAAAACAGCTGAGGTTCCTCTTTCTCCTGGAAAAGTCACACTTGTTGATGTTACTTCCACTAGTGCCAAGCTGACATGGGAAAAACCGGACCATGATGGAGGAAGCAAAATCACATCTTATATTGTAGAAATGCAAACTGAGGACGAAGACACCTGGACAACATGCGCAGAAAGTAAGGCACTTGAAGTGACAGTTGATGGACTGACAAAAGGCAAAGAGTGTTTTTTCAGAGTGAGCGCTGTAAATGAAAAGGGAAGAAGTGAACCAAAGTTATTGCTGGCTCCTGTCACTGTAAAGGACAACTGCACAAAACCTGTTATCAATTTGTTGTGCAACTCTTTCAGTGTAAAAGCAGGAAATGATTTGAAGATAGATGTCCCCTTCAAAGGTATTCCACAACCAACTGTTGCCTGGAAAAAAGATGGCACTATCCTAAAAGAGACCAGCAGGGTAAACGTGCAGACATCTGATGCATCTTCTCAGATCATTATTAAAGAAGCAACTAAGTTAGACGTTGGACTGTATGAAGTGATTGTGAGTAACTTAGTCGAAACTACGGCGGCTGAAATCAGTGTTAATGTTTTTGAAAGACCAGGACCACCGTGTGAACTTAAAATAGATGAGGTGAGTGTAGACTTTGTCTCTCTGTCATGGCAACCACCAACATATACTGGTGGTTGCCAAATCAGCAATTATGTTGTTGAAAAGAGAGATACAGGGAGCACTATATGGCAGTGTGTGTCTGCTACAGTCGCCAGAACATCAATTAAAATTGCCCGTCTTAATCAGGGCATCGAATATCAGTTCCGTGTTTCTGCAGAGAATCGCTATGGCAAAAGTTTATTCACTGAGTCTGAGCCTGTTGTTGCCCAATATTCTTTCAGCCCACCTGGTCCACCAAGTGACCTTCGAGTTAACAGTGCCACAAAGTCTGCTATAGTGATTGAATGGGGCAAACCAGAAACTGATGGTGGAAACCCTATTATTGGTTATCATCTCGAATGCAAAGATCAAAGCAGTATTCTGTGGACAAAGTTGAACAGAAACCTAGTCACTGAGAACCAATTCAAAGTGACAAGCGTCGAAGAGGGTCTCATTTATGAGTTCCGGGTGTCTGCTGAGAATATGGCTGGTGTCGGACCCTGCAGTAAGCCATCAGAACCTGTCGCAGCGAGAGACCAATGCGACCCCCCACGTAACCTCACTGTCACTAATATAACCAATGATTCAGTTTGTCTCTCATGGGACAGACCAGAATATGACGGTGGAGCTAGAATTACCGGTTACATCGTGGAGCGGAAGGAGCTGCCAGACAGTTGCTGGCTCAAGTGTAACTTTACCAACTTGCTCGACACCTCGCTGGAAGTGACTGGCCTCACAGAAGGCGAACAGTATGATTTTCATGTTATTGCAAGGAATGCAGCTGAGCTCTTCAGCGCTCCCTCGGAAAACACCGGGCCCATTACTGTACAGCATGACGTGGAGCCACCTAAAATTGTCATGGATGACATATTTAGACAGGTGGTGGTGGTCAAAGCAGGGGACCTCCTAAAAATAGATGCTGATATCTTCGGCCGCCCCAACCCCACAGTGATATGGCTGAAAAACGGCAGAATCATTGGGGCTAAAGGAAGAGTTGAGATAAATATAACCAAGACACATACGACTCTACTTATCAGAGAATGTGTCAGGAAAGATTCTGGACAATATACACTGACACTACAAAATGCTGGAAGTACTACATCAAAGACAATCACATGCAAAGTTCTAGATCGACCTGGGCCACCTGCTGGACCTCTACAAGTTTCTGGGCTCTCTGCAGAGAAGTGTACCCTGTCATGGGGACCCCCTCCGGAAAATGGCGGAGCTGAGACTATGTACTACATTGTTGAGAAGTGTGAAACCAGCCGTGTAGCATGGACTCTTGTGTTTGGTGACATGATGGCAACTACTTGTAAAATAACAAAGCTTCTGAGGGGAAACGAATACTTGTTTAGAGTGAAGGCAGTAAACAAATATGGAGAGGGTGAGACTTTGGAAAGTGAGCCAGTGAGAGCGACAGATCCCTTTACTGCCGCGTCTGCTCCCACTGACGTTGAAGTGACAAGTGCATCCACTGAGTCTATGACAGTCTGCTGGAAGAGACCCGACTCGGATGGCGGTAGTCGCATCAATGGTTACATCATCGAGAAGAGGGAGAAGCAGGGCGTGCGATGGTCACGTGTGAATAAGAAGCCTGTGTATGATCTTCGAGTCAAAGCTACTGGCCTACGTGAAGGGTGCGAGTATGAATTCAGAGTCTTTGCTGAGAATGCTGCTGGGCTTAGTGAGCCGAGTGCTCCGAGTCCATTAACTATGGCAGAGGATCCAATGTTTCTACCTTCTCCCCCTGTAAAGCCCACCATAGTGGATTCAACTAAGTCCTCAATAACTCTGTCATGGAACAAACCACTCTTTGATGGTGGCGCTGCAGTCACTGGCTACAGAGTTGAATTCCGGAAATCCTCTGAAGAAGACTGGAATATTGGTGTTCACAACACAGATAAAACTGAGTTTACTGTAAGTGGACTCACCTGCGGTACAGAATATGTGTTTATTGTCAGATCCATAAACAAGATTGGTGTTAGTGAGCCCAGTCCGGAAACAGATGCTCAAGTGGCTATGGAGAGAGAGGAGGAGCCCAAGTTTGAAATAAGTCCTGAAATGCGCAAAACTCTCCTTGTTAAAGACAGGACCTCCTTCACTTTGACTGTACCGTTTACGGGCAGACCTGCTCCCACTGTTTCATGGGAAAAAGCAGATGTGGATCTAAGAGTGCGAGGACTGATCAACACCACCAGCTCAGTCACTTCTCTCACAGTTGAACAAGCAACACGAGACGACTCCGGCAAATACATACTCAAACTGCAAAATGCTGCTGGAAGTGCCTTGCTAACCCTGAGCGTGAGAGTTCTGGATTCACCTGGTCCACCAGCATGTGTCGCAGTAAAGGATGTTACCAAAAATTCTGCCAATATCACATGGGACATCCCTGAGAATGAGGGAGGGGCACCTGTTAAGAATTATCTTGTAGACATAAGAGATATCAGCAGAGTAGGATGGACAAGGCTTACTGACAAGTGCCACAGGCTGTCATACAGGGTGTCAGAGCTGGAGGAGGGAGGAATCTACTTCTTCAGAGTTACTGGTGAAAATGAGTATGGGATTGGGGTCCCTGCTGAGACCAAGGAAGGAACAAAATTGACAGGTACTTTATAAAAGAATGCAAATATGAATGTTATTCTTCCTCAATGAAATGCTGCCTGATACACTTAAGACATTTTACTTTTTTTTTATTGTTTCAGATCCAATTGAGTGGGACACTAATGCAGGAGCATAGCTGATCCTATTTTAGTGGGCAGATTATTCAGTGTTGTCTTTTAGCTCAGCTTGTGTTCAGTTTTTTGATAGTTTTGTATTATTATTATTATTATTGTGAAGTGTGTAATTAATATAACCAACATATGCACTAAAACTTTGTTGGTGGATCATGACTATTTTCAAAAAAATATAGATTTTTACATTCAGTGATACTGTATAAACCCATTCTATTTCCCATCTTGAGTGTTTTTGTCCTGTTAGAGACCATTAATAAAATGAACATGGTTTTAAAGTCCTTTTTGTATCTTTTTATTTATTGCTGTAAGCCTGCATTTGATACATTTGCGTATATGGTAAATAAATTCTGTCTGTTAACATGCAGCCTATTAGGTTAAACTAAGAGAATCACTTTAATTTACATTAAAAAAATATTGCTATAACATGTAGTCAACAAAGAATATTTTTAGAAAAAGTTTAGTAAGACAAACAGACTAGTGGGTTAAATGTGCTTTGTTAGTGTAAGCTAATCGTTACAATTTGAAAATCATTTTACATTTTGTATAAAAATAGTGGATAGTTCATAATAGTTTCAAGTTGACATTTCCAGTTCTTAGGTAAAACCGTGAACGCGTCTCGGTAGAAAGTGTCACGTGACTATATACGGAAAAACATAGCGGAAAAAGGGATGGTCGAGTAATAAGAAACCGGAAGTAAGTGATGCGCCTCGATGAGTTCGTTTCTTTATAACTAACAACAAAACTACATTTTGGAGTCCTCGATTAAAAATGGGTGGAACAGCAAGTCACATTGGGAAGGATTTGCTGTCGGAATATCAAGTAAGTTTCTAAAGTTTTTATGTGCTGTTACGTTGTAAATGTGGTGTACGTAGTTTGTACGCCTTGTACTTTTTAACAGCTTATTGAGTAACTTATGCTATAATGGTTTACTTCAAGCTTATTATAGCCTAATGGATAAAATCGTCTAAATGGTAACCGTGAAAGTAAACATTGGGACTTACAACCCTCCACATCTAGTAGCTTGTGTGAACCAAGAAATAATACATTATGCTGACCCAAGCGTTATCAAAACCACATTTAGCGTTATTTGTTTTTTGTTTTTTTTACAGGAACTGACGTTCTTGACAAAGCAAGAAATCCTTCTGTACGTGACAGCATACAATTACAATAGTTTAAGTTGAACAACTATTCTCTCACATTAACAGTTTAATCTTGCTTATTTTTTAATTTTTTTTACATAGTGCTCACAAAAGATTCTTTGAACTTCTCACCAAAGATGAAAGAAACCTCCAAGATGTGAGAGTACCCATGGAGAGGATTCTAATTCTTCCAGAACTCAAGGTAATGCAGATTAGTACATGCATTATGGATTAAGTGCTCTTCATTAGGATTGCCAGTATTGATGTTTGCATTTGTTCCTGTCACAGTCCAACCCATTCAGGAAAAGAATCTGCCATGTCTTCTCCACCTCTGAACATAAAGATGGAAGCCTTTCATTTGAGGATTTTTTGGATCTTCTGAGTGCCTTCAGTGACTCTGCCACCATGGAAATCAAATCCCACTATGCCTTCCGTATATTTGGTAAAGAGATGAATTGAATCTGTGCCAGCACTTGTTACTACATCAAGCTCATCGACTTCATATTTTCAGACTTTGACGATGATGGAACTCTGGATCACAATGACTTGGAGCAGCTAGTCAACTGCCTGACGGGAGAAACAGACGACACAAGACTGACCCCAGAGGAAATGAGACAGCTCATTGGCAATGTAAGTTTGATTAAAGTGTTATTGAGCCTAGCTGTTGTTGGAGCTTTGGAACCCTTATTTTCCCCCCTTTTTTTTTTAAAGATTCTCGAAGAGTCAGACATTGACAAGGATGGAACAGTGAACCTCTCAGAGTTTCAACATGTCATTTCAAGATCACCTGATTTTGTCAGGTAAAGTAAAACGGGTCATATGTTATGTGCAATATATTTTGTTTACTGTATATATTTATACATTTATTTTTTTCCACAGTTCTTTCAAGATTGTGCTGTAAAGCTCTGTGCTTTGTGACTGAAATTTATCTTCAATCAATCTCTTAAGTGTAATTGTTTTTAGTATCTGCCTTAAATTATATATGCAACTGTAAATCTTACTACTTACCCTTTTATGCTGCCCTATCAATTTTAAAATGTTTGTATTTTTAAATATTTCTACAGAAAAATTAAAAACATTTAAAGAACTGTCAAAGTCTTTTAATAAAGCCTCACAAACACAAGTTAACACATAGTAGAGAATTCAACTTCCTGGTATGCTGTCCAAAGTTCTTGTGAATTATCATAAAGGTGATTTGTTCATCTCTTCCCGATTGACAACCGCAGTAAAAGTGTTCCACGTCCCACATACTATGTCAACCACACGCAGCTGCTGCTCTTTAAAAAACTCAACACGTTGGGGCTCATCTGAACTTATTAAATTCTGATGTCCAAGCTGACCATACTCTCCTAACAAAGTGAAAATAAATAGTTTTTGTTAATATCTGAATGTTAGACAAATTACAAAAGTTATTATAGCGGAAATGGTCACTTACCCCAACCCCAAGTGTAAAGATCCCCTTCAGCTAAATAATAATAAAAATAGAATCAGCACAAATAAATATATCAAATATCAAATTTTTATATTTAAGTTCTCACTTGTAACTGCAGCTGTGTGTCGAGAACCACAACTAACGGTCTGGATTTCACATAATGGGTTTAGGTCTAGCAGAGCGGGAAATGCCTGGATAGATATGAAGACCTCTTTGTCTTTCTCTTCCTCTGTGGGTTCATCAGCTGGCAAAATGTTGGCATCTTGGCACGGTGCTGCTGTACAATACAAAACACAATACAGTATACTTGATAGTACTATATAATAACAGTGATGCACATTTGTCCCACGTAATAACTGAACCCTTTATTACAACACTACAAGTGCACATGCTACAATTCAATATATATATATATATTTTTTACATAAAAACATAACAGTAGCTTCTTTCAAACATGTAGTACACTGTAGTAACACACATAATATATCGGATTATTGCAGTATAATAAACAGTATGTTGTCCAAATGCACAATGCAAAAGATGGGAAATTTACTTGTAATAACCAAGACTCAGAAACTGATGTATTTGTCATATTTGTAAGCTTAATAATCTGAGTTATTATGAGGCTTAAAGTGATTGAAACTTGCCTACCTTCCCCTTTGGTGTTCTGCTTATGTTGTGCTTTCCTTATACCCCGTGAAGGGAGCCCAAGTTGTCCGCTTTCATTCCAACCCCACACGTAAAGGTCAGCACCATCTAAAAACAGTTTATTCTCTTAGATTGTCAAATCAAGTCATTTACGATTTTTGCTTGATCCAGCTTCAGAACTTACCACTAATGCAGCAACAATGCCAACCTCCTGTAGCTATAGCTCTCATAGGCATCCCCCAAAGTGCCTCCACTGCTCTGGGCTCCTCCTCAGAAGTAAGGGTGCCATGCCCCAATTGACCATGGCTGTCAACCACACACAAGATCATATATCATGCTGCTGCTCAGATAACCGGTGCAGTCAAAGATGAGCTTTACCTGCCTAGTCCCCAAGTGTACACAGCACCAGTGGCACTGAGAAGAATGACATGTTCTGGTCCCAGGGCAAGGCTCTTGGCTTTAAGATGGGGGGATAATGACCGATAAAAGGGGGGCTTCACGGCAATGTAGCCCTTTGGAACTAATGGGAGAGTTTCAGAGGGTTCTGAAAGGCAGAAATAATATTTAGAGTTGATTATAATAAAATACTTAGGCAGCCATTGTGAGGAAATTACACACGTTTACCAGAGCTGTTCAAAGGTGGTTTGATGTCCATGCTCCATGCTGGTGTTCTCTCTTTCTTTTGTAAATCCCACACTTCAACTCTGTCTGGAAAAGTAAGGGTTAACTGCGATTCATTGATAAGAGCATCTTTGCAGCCACGACTCTGAGTTATAAAACCGCAGCACTCATTAGAGCAGAGTGCACTGAAACCAACCAGGAACACACCGCCGTCATCTGGAAGACAACAGACACGAGTTTGTGCCACACTCACTTCTGTCACATTGATCCATGTCCCAGAAACTTACCCTCCAAAAGTAAAGATGCTCTACGGCTCCAACTTGCTTTGATTTGACTCGTTTGTGTATATGTATGGTGTCCGCATGCACATTTATTTACATTACTATTCACCTCTTTTGGGTAAACAACTTTGACTTCGTTTGCAGCATCTCCACTGCCTTCAGTGACTGTCCTTATCTGTCCAAATCCGTTGAAGCCGAAGCCAAACCAGCGCATCGAAACATTTGTATTCTCTAAAGACTAAAGGGAAATTGTGACTGAAGCTGTCAACTGTCACCAAACCTTCAACAAATGATACTGTTTTCGCAATTTTGACACCGACAAAACGTCGACTTCTTGTGAGAAGTGCCTACAAGCAGGTAGCGTTTAGCTCCTTTCCTCAGACAGTTGTCCTGTCACGTGACCCCGAGTAGCCGTGTTGCCAGATTGAGCGATGTTCCGCGAAAATAACTTTGGAATGTTATTTTACGTAATATTTCTCAGGATTTGTGACAATATCACGATACCTATGTCTTGTCCAAACTAGCGTCCATAATAAGGCGTTACAAAGTTAACGTTGTTGCCCTTAAATTGTCTAGACAATTATAAAGTTGTCTGGTCTTAAAATGTAGTCTAGACAGCTGTCAAAATAAAATGCTAGCCTGCTTCGGTCAAAAGCATAGATTTTTATCATTTCCAGTTGAATTAATTAAAATGAATTAAGAGTTTTACTTTAGAACCAGTGAATGGTGTAAGACAATAAAAACTACTATAATCCACTCAGACATTTTATTAAAATATTTTATGACAAGATATAAATGAATGGCTCTATTGGAAATCAAGGACATTTACGTAAGAAACAGAAAAATATGCAAAACAATTACCATAATTGGTGCAGGAATTGGTGTAGTGCATGAATAACATAATTAGTGACAAACTAATATACCAGATTTTGTGTCTGTGATCATCGTAAAACATAAAATTGCTTTCAGATTTTGGTTCTGATAAAATGACATTGTGGGAATGTGATAAATAAAGTATGACTTCCTAAAAAGGTGAAATGATTGTTGGTCCAGGATAATACTTTGGGGCTACACTTCAGCTGCACTTTCATAACACTGTGCCTACCCCCTATTCTTTACCATCTCTGTTTCTGATAATCCCATACTCCACAGCTTTGTCCAAACAGTCCTGAGCTGTCTTAGAAATTTGGCTGTTTACACCTTCTTCTCCTTTGGCTAAGACAGAAAGAATTTCTAAAGATTCACTTTCCATGAGTGTCTCAGCCAAACTCTTGTCTGCTAGCATCATGTTCTGAAGGATGACCACACCGCGGTGTCGCAGCTCCACTATTTCACTAAGCAGTAGTGCCTGAATTATCTCCAGCCAGTGGGTTGTCTGAAAAGATAAAGAAACAGCAAGTTAGGAAAAATAATCTGGTAATAATTAAATAAATACATAATGAGAAAAGAAAAAGTTCAGTTTATATAAGATAAGTTTTTATGTTATTATATGATGCAATCATACCACTTTATAGCAAGTTACTGTTTTTTTAATGAGAACCTTTATGAGATAGTCCATTATTATAAGATAAATGCTTGTCTTGTTATGATTGTTAGTACTATATTTCTTGTTATAAAAAGATTTTTTACTTAGACTTAAATCATTTTACAAAAGTGTGTTTATTACAATAAAATCTTCAAATTTGGTAAGTTTAGCTTTAGTGTAGCCTACAAAGCAACTTGCAAAAATCTTGTAATAATGCAAATCCAGATTTAGCTTTTCCTGGTATTAAAAGAATCAAAGAAGAAAGAAACAAATGATGGTCCTGGGAAAAAAAAGCTCTAGAAGAAGTGTTTGGAGCTGGGCGCTAAAATATTCTGCTGTAGGGATATGGGCCAATGACTGTAGCAAACGTTTGTGAACACGTACTAAGATTTGTGTGTGTGTGCTTATCAAGATTTCTGTGGGCGCATCAAGATTTTTGTGTGCGTATCAAGATTTCTGTGTGCTTATCAAGATTTCTGTGTGCTTATCAAGCGATCAAGTGTAAAATGGTCAATCTTTAAATGCACAAAAGCTCTAACTCTTGCACACAAAGCTCTAAATACAGACAAAACTTTTGCTACAGTCCTGCCATGTCAGATTAGTGCGTCTGCGTTTAGTTTTGTGTGCCCCGAGTTTAAATTTACAGGCTGTGTATGCAAATCAAAACAGCCTGTTCACAGAGACATTGGACTTTGTTAAAATGGACTGTATATTTGCCTCTTAGAGATAAGCATCAGCTAAGTACATGTTTGTACTGGCAGCAAAGAGTTTATGATTTAATAAAACCTGGGCTCTCGGATTAATCGAGTCTGCCTGCATGTTTTCAGAGCTCAAGGACATCTTCTAGTTTGGTATTGTTAACTCTTGCTAAGTCAATTTTTAATCAACTAGTATTTGTGATTCTAAATGACCTCTTGTCATTGACTGTTCGAGTGAACGATTGGGTGTCAGTGTCTGTGTCCAAGTGTCAGCACTGCGACTGGTCATTGTACCCTGCCTTAGACCTAAAGCTGCTGGGATAGGCTCTAGCCTCGTGTCCCCAAACGGGAATAAGCAGAAAAAGATGAAGGAATGATTGAGTACACAGCCTGTAATTCTAAACTTAAACACAGACACACAAATCTGACATGACAGGAATGAAGAAACAGTTTTGTCTGTTGTCTTTAGTACATTTAAAGATGGGTCATTTCACCACCAATTTACATGTTCACAAATGCTTTTGCTACAATAATAGCCCTATACAGGGATGGGACAGTGAACAACTTACAGTTCCAGGAATGCGTGCACACAGCTCGGGCTGCTCAGCTGTCAGCATGGCCAGTGTTCCCGAGGCAGCTTTTCTGAGCCTCTCATCCTCCTCTCCACTGTAAAGCACAAGTAGCTTCAGCCGATCATTTCCTGTTGCCAAGTACAGCTTCTGTACCTGGAAACACAACAAACACATCCTGCTGTAACTAAATACTACACAATAGCTTCAGTTATTTTGGTAGAACTGGATTTCTTACCTCTGTACTCAAAACCAGATTACACATGCACTCAGTGGCAGCTGCTCTGACAAGTTCGTGCTCTTCAAACATGTACCCCTCAATTTTTGGAATTGCCTTCTCCTTCATTATTTTTTGCCTGAAAAACTATGCACTTTAGTAAGACAGCTAGGCAACATTGACATTTCCACAAAAATATCACATCTCAACTATTAAATATGTACATGTACAACATTATGTAATTTGTAATAAAATTAAAAAAGTACAGATGTCCCCCTTGTGGCCAACCTGAGTCTCTCACTGATGCCAGCCAAGTTAGTTAGCGCCATGAGTGCCTCAAAGTTTTGTAGCATGGTGCATTCCAAACTAAGAAGACTGACAAGTGGACGCACTACTTCATAGACCTGTCAACAAACAAACAGAAATGAACATGAAAAGATAAGTAAACATGATCTTTGAATAAATTTTCTATGTCATCCCTACCCTTTCTCCTGGGAAAGCAATTTCTGGGTTTGATGTGATAGTTATTTTTGCCAAGGCTTGAGCTGCTTTTATTTTGCCCACGTCTGTGTTGTCAGTTGCCAGTGGGATTAGAGCCTGAGGAAAACAATGCCATAATATAATTGTTTAAAAAAACTCAATTTAATTTGTATAAAATTTCTTACCTTTCCTCCCCCCTGTGCTACCACTGTGCCTCTGTCCACCTGGCGTTCCACCACAGCCAAGAAAACCCTATTGTGAGAAATACCTTTAATAGCCATTATATATATATTTTTTTAAATGGGCTCTAAAAGCGCATTCTTCATACTATCTACCTGGCAATGGATTCTCTACAAGCCTCGGAAAGTGCTGGGCTCTCATGTTTGACCATGCACACCAATGCAGATACTACACCAGCCTCGAGCAGCTTCACCAGTCTCTTCTCCACAAAGGAAGGAGCATCCTGGCAAACAACAAAAAAAAATAAATAATAAATCATATTTTTTTCTATGATGCAAGATTTAAAATGAGCATTATATAATTACCTTGGGATGTTCTTCAGGCACATGCTGCTTTGCATACTTAGCCAGCTCCACCATTTGAGGGTCTGGTTTCTCCACATCATAGCTGTTGGTGCAATTTACCAAAGTGGAGCCTACAGCAAAGAGGACTGTCTTATCCTCAGACTGCAGAGGCAAGAAGAGGTTTTGCTGTTTTACATGTTGCACAAAAAGCCATCCTTCCATACACTGTTGAGGGAGTAATTTGTCTGTCAAATTATCATGCACCTAACGTAAAAAACAAAACAAAAAAACCTTTGCTAGTTCAAACATGGCCTGTAGAGCATTCTTGTCCTCCACCAAGTCTTGCTTCACATCAGCATCAAACGTAAGATAGGCAAGGCCTTCCACAGACCATCGTCGAGATGCTGGAGGTAGAGTCTCATTACACAGCCACCTGAGGGGAATGGTTTTCATTTTTCTTCACATTCATTTTAAATCAGCACTAGTGCCCAAACTAGAAAATTAATTCATATTTACTTTCTGCACTGTTTTGCGAGCTTGAGCGTGGATCCCTCTGCAAACTGCTTCATGCTGAAATCTGTCCCTCCTGCTGATCCAAGCTTGCACAAACCCTTTATGAGAACAATATTAAGTTTTGATTGTGATTAAGAGATTATATTGCCCTCAGCTGTTTGAAAGTTGATTTTGCTGAAACACTCACCACAAGAGCTCGTACACGTATCCTGTCGTTTTCGCTCTTCTTGTAGAGGTCCTTCAGAAGTGCCACACCGTTGGCTGTGATAAAGGAAGCTCTCTTGGCTTTACCAGCAGCATGGATGAGAGCCTCCACGGCTACCTGCTGGTGAGTTACATCTTCAGAGGCACACAGCGATATCACAGCATCCATCATTCCTGACATTTCCAGAGTTATATTGCCAGCCTCACTTGGTCCTTGGAGAAGCACAGATACTGTCTGGATGGCACGGAGCTTGGCATCCAGACTCGAGCGGTTGAAGTGTTCCCTGGCAGACATATAAAATTACGATAAGAGCTAGTTGAGATGTTCATAAGTGTTTTTGGACACATAACAAATGCATTTAACTCACTGCACATATTCTTCACATAGTTTGTTAAAGTTTTCCCTTTCTTTGTCACTTTTTAGGTCATCATACAGTTTGGAAAGCAGAACAGAGCAGCTCATGTGGGAGTTATCTGTCAGAGGCGGGCCTTTGGAAAGCTCTGGAACAGTTCCTGCAACTTCCAGGATCTTCTTTAGCCCTACAAAATGTTATGGACAAACATAATTGTGATTTGTTTGTTCTATTAACCGACATTGATAAGCAAAATAAAACACAGTAAAGCCTTTGGGATGTTGAACTACAATCATAAAATAATAAAAAGGAACTAAACAATATGTTAAGAGTATAGCATACCCTGATCAATCACCCACAATGTGAGCGAGTTGTCTGGGTTTTTCAAGGACTTCCGTGGAACTTGTTTGACTAGAAGGTTGATGGCATTGTCTCTGCCAGGGCCGGATACATTAGATGCAGGCATCATATCCAAGAGATGGCGCAGCATTGAGCGCAGCTCTTTAGAAGGTTCTGTAACATAATTATTTTGTGATTTACCGTTAACAGTAAGCTGAACTTTTATGAGAAACATTAAGAGTAGTGTCAATTTACCAGGAAGTATGGCCTCCTCTTTTCCTCTGATGTCTCTTTTCATGCCCTCAGTCAGGGACTCAAACATTACTTGCAGCAGATGACAGGCAGCAAGAGAAACAGTGGAGGCTCCAGATCCCATTACTGCACACAGTTGTTCCATTCCTAACTCATTGACTATAGCCATAGTCTGTGAAAAGATCAATATGCCTGTATCAATTTAACAGTATCAAACAAGCAATACACAATAATTTGCTAATTACACATGAGGCGCCCACACTTACTCTGGACTGATGCCCAGTGCACAGACCAACTAGAGTCCTCAGAGCAGAAAGAACTATATCTTCCTGCTTTGTCTTAAGAAGCTTTTCAATTAACTTCACTCCATCATTGCGAAAAATCTGCTCAGCTCCTGCATCTTCTCGAGACAACACCACTAAATTCTGAGCAGCCTGGATTTAACAAAGAGAAAATGTTGATTTAAAAACGTCAGATAGAATTTAATATGAAAGTGCACAAATAATACCTTCTGTCTATCAGACTCTTTTGCAGATTCATCTGCAAGAAGGGAGAACATTTGCTGCACACGAGCATCTGTGGAGTTGAGCTTTGCTGACTACAAGATAAAGATAGCAGTCATAACCAATATTTTGTTTAGTTCAATTGGGTAAATATTCTTAATCAAAGTAGATTGGCATTACCGTTTGCTGGATCTGTGCCCCTAACTGTCGGAGTAGATCCTGAAAGGCTTTATTTTTGGGCTCAAGCTGGGCACATCTCTGAGTGTCTAGAAAGGCCTGGTCCAGCCGACCAAGTTTCTGAAAAGCCTGAGCTCTTCGAAACCTTGCCTTTACATCAGATGGATCAGCATCAATAGCTAATAATAAAAAGTGAGGAATATCATTTAACACTACATACATGCTTGTTCACTTTATTCCATCTCCCAAACTGTACCTTCCTCTTACCTTTAGTAGCATCAGCCTCTGCCTTGCTGTACTCCTCTAGTTTTAGAAAGCAGGCAGAGCGGTTGCGATACAAAACAGCACGGTCTGCTTGGCTGTCAATCAGTTTTAACGCTTTAGTGTAACAACTCAGAGCAGCCTCTATGTTTCCTGCTTTAAAATGGGTGTTTCCCTCTTCCTTCAGGGCTGCAGGGTCCTATCACATGAATGCAACAGGGTGCAGAATCCACAAAGGGGAGAAAATCCACAGAGAAAACAGTGAGATTAACCACGCTAAGTCACAATGCGGTATCGTAAAACAACGAAATCTTACCTTATCCTTTTCGCTCATCTTCACAGCAAGAATAATGCCTCTAAACGTAATTTAGACAATGCAATTAACTCGTATCTTGCGCCCAAACACGACTAACTTCTGCCGAACCTAAACATTTCACATTTTTGTTACACTTCCGGGTGTCAGAGGCAAGACGCTGACGTTGACACGTTAACCCCGCCCCTTAGCAACACGCTGTATGTCCATATGAGGAAGAGAGGATAAAGCCCTCTTTGTCTGCTATATTTGGTTACATTTTCATTCAGAATGTCAGAGGGAGTCCACGTTTTCTATAGCCTATGTGTACACGGGGTCCATTAATTATTTCTTTTTAAAGGGGTTTATATTGCCCTGGGTCAATCCCACGAGGTTACTTACTTACAACTTAACACCATTGTCCTCTGTTCCGTCGGAAACAGTATACTTCCCATTGAGCCTAGGGCTTATTACAACTGTTCAAACTACCCTGGCAGATATTTCTTGACCTACTCACGGATGAATGTCAAGTTGTTTAAAAAAATTAATAAAAACATAAAAATTCCAAAACACACAAACAAAGGAACAGCTGTGTTTGTTTTACGAGTAAGTGCAAAGACATAAACAATTTTCGACATAGGAATAAAATTACAGTGTTAGACTTTGTATAGTAGATCCAATTTAATTTGAAGACCGTTAGCCCAATGAATTAAACCCTCATCCAAACCAAGTCTTTTGAATTGACATGTTTAAGTGTCTTATAAGCGTCCTAAATATCCAACACATGATACAGCGGATAATTTGCCCTTAGTGTGTCATCACTGGTCTTCTCAGGTGTCATTTGGTTTTCTGGCAACTGTGTAGACTACATAAAGCTATTTAGAAAATTAACAAACAAACAAAATAAATAAATAAAATAAATAAGACAAAAACAAAAGCATTGTACATGTATGCTAAGTTAACATATTATGATTTGTAGAAAGCTTGTCGGGTATTGTGTAGTATATGTAGTATAGTATATACTTTGTATATAACTGTACTATAACTTAATAAACCAGAGAAGATTCCGGTGAAAATGTAAAGATTATATTCTGAGTTTCCATACGCATCATCATGCACAACAAAAGTTTTGAGAGGAAACTTTTTATTTTGTGGATTAGTTAAAAACCTGCTGGGTATATTGGCCAATCATAAACTGATGCGCAGATTTGCGATCTTCCCATGAGCCCTTGCAGTAGCTCCGAAGCTGAGCCTCTCTGTGCTAGCCCGGTGCTAACCCACTGACAGTTGATAATCTGTCAGCCCACGGCTGAATGCACTCATATCCCTGAGCTTTTGGACACTCTTTCGTGTCAGCTTTGTTTGGTGAGTAATTCTCTCGTTTTACCATGTGAAAATCTTTCCAGGAGCGTAGCGTTAGCTGTTTTAGCCGAGACAGAAAATAAAGTGAACGCTTAACCAGGAAATGTCAATCGCGTATTGTCTTTAAGATACCACACCATTACCTGCTATCATTAAATGTAGCGAATAGTGAGGGCGAACAGTGAATGCTTTTTTCGTGTAATGTTTATGAAAACAGCTCTGTCAGTGCCTCCTTTAACACAGATTTTTAACCAATGACAATAATTTGCGATCATTTGATGACTCTTCAAGATTAAAGAAACCATTGGATGCTGGAATGTTACATTTGGTAGCTAACGTTAGCTTGATTAGCTAGACAGTCATAACACTTAATTCTTTAATGCATCACCATTAAAGTAGGTTAACCGTTACTGTCAGAGTGTGTTACATTAATGTCAACAATATTAATATTATTTAGTAATTATTTGTATATATTGTAATTGTCTAATTTATTGTTTTTAAAGTGCGATGTGCTGTGATAGTGGAGTTTAAGTTTTAAGGAACCGAATGTTACTTGGCTAGCAGCCCAGTTAACAGGTCTAGCTACATTTTAACCAAATTACAAAGGTCAGTGTCCTGAAAGCACTGTCAATAGTGAGAAGTACCGTTTGCTGTCACTATACTGTGTATTAAATTACTGGGTCCTAGAGTCGGGAATATGTGGAAGTAATGTATATCAATATTGTTTTATGTTCAGTGAGTGCGAGTTATTGTCTAACTCCCAGTGGTAAAGCTAAAATAGTTGAAGCACTTTAATTTAGCGGATTAGGATTGTGTAGGATTTGTGCAGCAACAAGAACACCTATTAACGCTGTAAGAAGGTCCGACAACATTTTCCGTCTCTTCCTGCCCATGTTGTCAAATCGAATTAATTCTTGCAGCACGTAACTGAATTGCCTTATGCCTGTTTTGAAACTTGCAGGTGTTGATCTATAGCTTTTCCACTCTTCTTTGGCCTGAAGCTCTTCTCACACTCGCAGCTATTGAAGACTTTTGATGTGATTTCATCTTGTGACCAAGGACAAGCTGGCAGTGCTATCATAATAGATATCATTGGGCTACTGAAATTTCTCTTTTTTAACTCCTGGAGCAATTTTGGACAGCAAGACACTGCTCTGATCGCGGAGAGGACCAGGAGAAAGGCCTACACCCACATCCTGCTGCTGAGACACTAGGCTTCCTGTTTAAGCCCCTTCAGTGTGGAGGTTTTTTTTTTTTTTCTTCTTTTCCTGCGTTTTTTTTAATTTTAGTTGGTTAAGCACAAGGGCTACTTTGACGATGTCCACCAGTGGCTGTGGTTTTGCCAAAGGTGACTAAGTGCTTGCCAACCATTCAGTACCCCAATTCACTGTTATCAGTGGAGACTGCGCTGTTACAGAACATTTGTGTAGCTGGTTACTTTCTCTTTCTACACTGTAAAGAAGACTGCATTTTACTTTTCAAGGACCTTCCCTTCATGTTCTAAACAAGGGGAGTCAGTAAAAAACTTTAAGCCCTGAGAATACATTCACAGGAGAATGAAGCTAAGGAAGCAAGTAACTGTGTGTGGAGGGGCCATTTTCTGTGTGGCTGTTTTCTCACTGTATCTGATGTTGGATCGAGTCCAGCATGACCCTGCAAGGAGACAGAGTGGCGGAAACTTTCCACGGGTAAGAATAATTGCTCTCGGCATAGTGCATATCTAATTTATAACCATCTTATGCCTTTACTTCTTTTCTTTTAAATATATGTATTCAGTAGGTCTCAGTTAATATAAAGAAAGCCTTAATTTGTTTGCATGTGTTTTCCTGTACACTTTCAATTGAACACTTAAAGTTATATAGAGCTTACAGTCTTAATTTGAAATGTTCCAAAAAATGTCTAAAGTACCCAAACAAACAGAAGCAAAAAATCTTATTTTGCTCAGCAGACATCGTGATATCCATGTTTTAAATGTTCTTGTAGAGCCAGATCTCAGTCTTGCAGAACAGGATAGAGCAGCTGGAACAGCTGCTTGAGGAAAACCATCAAATAATAAGTCACATAAAAGATTCTGTGATGGAGCTCACAGACACAGGCGCCGTGTCACCCAGCGGCCACCTGCCTTTCAGGAGTGCCAATGGATCTTGGGTCCTACCCTTTGATGGTCGTCCCACTTTCCTTGCTATCAAGCCACAGGATTGCCAGTTCGCTGTAGCCCGCCGTGGCCAAGCTGATGTGCAGGTGGGCTTGCAGTGCAGGACTAAGATTCCAGTAATGTATAAAAAGTTAGATGTAAGTTTCAGCTTAAGTTGGATTTTCATTTTTTCTTTTAGATGCTGGATGTGTATTCCCTTTTAAAGTTTGACGACCCTGATGGTGGTGTGTGGAAACAGGGCTTTGACATTACGTATGAACCTGACGAGTGGAATAATGAACCACTGCAAGTGTTTGTCGTCCCTCACTCCCACAATGACCCAGGTGAGTTTAGACTGTTTCTTTGTTTTTTGGGTAGAAAAAGACAGTTGCAGTGAAATTTTACCAAAGCAAAGGCTTGGAAATGAGGATTTGATTTATTCATGCTCATCATTCAAATGTTGCTGACATTTTCAAACAATACCAGAGAGCTTTTGGAAACCAGGGGGAAACCAGATATTTTTAGTTTGACTGGCTTGGGTTTTATTTTTGACTATTTTTTCATTAAATGTGTTTACCAGATAGCTTTGTGTGTGCTTACTTGACACTTGATTGACATGCTTACAGGCTACATGGACCTGCACATATTTTCCATGTAGATACTAAATATTATGATATATATTATTTTTGCCTGAATGTTATTATGCTCTTCTCCAGTATATCATTTTAGACAAGTGTAAATACCAGAATAAAAACATAGTATTAAGTTGTATTTTGAGCTGAGGAGGCTTTACTGGTGCTTACTGGTCTCATTTCAGTAATAGGTTTTAGCGCACCAATCACTTGACTACACTCACTATCTCCATGCACTGTTGTATGATGAAACAACTATACAGTGCAACAAATAGTTAAATTCTGTTTTTTTTTTTTTTTTTGATAGTCTTATCTCAGGAAACTCAAGTCACTCTCTCTTAGTCACTCAGTTTTTTAACCTACTTTGGTAAATAGCTTTCTGAGGGGAACATAAATAAAATATAAATGTTGCTTTTTTTAGCCACAAAAGGCCTTACCACAACCTATTACATGCCTGCGGTGTCATCTTGATAGGGTATAAAAACCACCTGGCTAAGAATGGTTGAGAGGTTAATAATTGTCCGTCTATTGTGTAAAATTTCTTTTTTTCCCCCTCTGTTCTTGGTAGGTTGGGTCAAAACCTTTGACAAGTACTTCACAGATCAAACCCAACACATATTAAACAACATGGTGGTGAAGCTGGCCGAGGATCCGCGCAGAAAGTTTATCTGGTCGGAAATTTCGTTCTTCTCCAAGTGGTGGGAGACTGCAGATGTACACAAGCAGGAAGCCACACGCAAGTGAGTTGGCCTTGCAAGGCAGCCCTAGGCCATGTATCATTTCTCCTGCTCGATCAGTGTCAGGATTTCTTTGTTCAGTGTCACATTTGACAACAACACAGAGGAGATGTCTGTGAAGATTCTCAGTTATCCAGGACATCTTGACAAAAAGGTTTAAGTAAAAGCATCTGGACTCAGTTTTCAAGGTAAAGACGTTTTGAGACTGATCTCAACTCCAAGAGAGTTGATCAACTAGTCACACTTCCCTTTCATGGCTAACGACGGTGAGACCAAAACAGCCTGGTCCATTAGGTTTAATTTCAGGGGAAACTCCTTCCTCTACAGATATAAGCTCAGCTCTCCTTCCAGTTGATCTCAGAATTGATAAAGTCTCTTGGACCTTGAAAACTGATGCCAGATGCTTTTACTTAAACCTTTTTGTCAACACAGAGGAGAAGCAACTTTTATGCCTTGTTTTATTTGTACATCTATCCACTAATTGTCCACACAAGTGTCTAACTTTGGCAATATTGGCCACATCATTTATAAGTCATGTGTGTCAGGTCCATAAATATTGGGACATCGACAATTCTAATATTTTTGGTTCTATACACCACCACAATGGATTTGAAATGAAACGAACAAGATGTGCTTTAACTGCAGACTTTTAGCTTTAATTTGAGGGTATTTACATCCAAATCAGGTGAATGGTGTAGAAATTACAACAGTTTGTATATGTCCCTCTCACTTTTTAAGGAACCAAAAGTAATGGGAAAAAATAACAATCATAAATCAAACTTTCACTTTCTAATACTTGGTTGCAAATCCTTTGCAGTCAATTACAGCCTTAATGTCTGGATCGCATAGACATCACCAGACGCTGGGTTTCATCCCTGGTGATGCTCTGCCAGACCTCTACTGCAACTGTCTTTAGTTCCTGCTTGTTCTTGGGGCATTTTCCCTTCAGATTTTTCTTCAGCAAGTGAAATGCATGCTCAATCAGACTCAGGTCAGGTGATTGACTTGGCCATTGCATAACATTCCACTTCTTTCCCTCAAAAAACTCTTTATTTGCTTTCGCAGTATGCTTCATGTCATTTTCCATCTGCACTGTGAAGCGCCGTCCAATGAGTTCTGAAGCATTTGGCTAAAAATGAGCAGATAATATTGCCCGAAACCCTCTGTTTTCACTCTGGTGAAGTCTTCTCTTGATTGTTGACTTTGACACACATACACCTACCTCCTGGAGAGTGTTCTTGATCTGTCCAACTGTTGTGAAAGGTGTTTTCTTCACCAGGGAAAGAATTCTTTGGTCATCCACCACAGTTGTTTTCCGTGGTCTTCTGAGTCTTTTGGTGTTGCTGAGCTCACCTGTGCGTTCTTTTTTTTTTTTAAGGATGTTCCAAACAGTTGATTTGGCCACACCTAAAGTTTTTGCTATCTCTCTGATGGGTTTGTTTTGTTTTTCAGCCTAATGATGGCTTGCTTCACTGATAGTGACAGCTCTTTGGATCTCGGTTTGAGAGATGACAGCAACAGTTTCCAAATACAAATAGCACACTTGAAATGAACATTTGAACCTTTTATCTGCTCCTTGTAAATGGGAAAATGAGGGAATAACACACCTGGCCATGGAACAGCTGAGCAGCCAATTGTTCCATTACTTTTGGTCCTTTAAAAAGTGGGAGGCACATTTACAAACTGTTGTAATTCCTACACTGTTCACCTGATTAAGATGTAAATACCCTCAAATTAAAGCTAAAAGTCTGCAGTTAAAGCACATCTTGTTTCATTTAAAATCCAATTTGGTGGTGAATAGAGACAAAAAGATAAGAATTGTGTAGATGTCCCAATTTTTATGGACCTGACTGTATGTGCAGCTGTGCCAGGCCTGAGAACATTGGCCACACTATTTAAGCAAACTGTTAGTTTTGTCCAGAGTTGTTCAGCTTGTTGTCTGGTTAGTGTGTCTTTCTGCAAAGCTGGATTATCCACACCTTTCCTCCTTAATCCTCTCTTCAGACTGATCCTCGGGGGGCAGCTAGAGATAGTGACAGGAGGGTGGGTGATGACTGATGAAGCCAACGCACACTACTTCGCCATGATCGACCAGCTTATAGAAGGGCATCAGTGGCTGGAGAGTAATCTAGGTACACCAATCTTTTTGTAATGGCTAATCTCTGCAGCTTTTTATGTGCCTGATGAAGTTTGAGGTACTGAAAGTAAAGCTTTAATTTTCTTCTGTATGAAAAATGTACTCATCTTGTATATGTAGGTTCTTTCTAATATACAATCCCCCTCATACCACGTCTTTCAGTGAAGGTTTCTAAAGTTGCAGCCTCATATTTATCAATGTTTGTAACTTTGACTTCCTGCTTGTTACAGGTGTCACTCCACGCAGCGGGTGGGCAGTAGACCCATTTGGTCACAGTGCTACTATGTCCTACCTGTTAAAAAGAGCCAACTTAACCAGCATGCTTATCCAGAGGGTCCACTACTCAATCAAAAAGCACTTTTCCTCCACCCGCAGCTTAGAGTTTATGTGGAGGCAGGCGTGGGGTAAGTGGAACACAGCCAACACGGTCCTCCAGTTCTTGTACATGTTAATCTATTCGTCTATGGTAAGTTGATGTCAGAATGAGTCATGCAACTTGTCACGGCCAATGAGAGAGAGGATTATTTTGGAAGGGCAGTCGGTGTATAATATCCTCAGAAGACCTATCTCTATCATAGGTTCTAAATGAATAATACATCTATTAACGGTTTACTGTTCATTTGTTCTTAATGGGATGCATTTTACCGTTCGATATTGGTTATATAATGTATAATATAATTGTTATTTTAAATGGCAATTTTGTTATTAACAATGGCAGTTGACTTCTACTTTGTGACTAATGTCCTGACTCCAGATGGACTTTTAATTGACTTACATGGGCCTTGAACTTTAATAAACAACGATATATCTTGCATTACAAATATTGCCCTTGATTAGTCAGAAGCGACAGGCATGCATTGTGCTTTATTGTCAACAAAAGAGATTTAGACTGATCTCCTCCATTTTCTTACAGACACTGGAGCCAACACGGATATCTTTTGCCACATGATGCCATTCTACAGCTATGACGTGCCTCACACCTGCGGGCCAGACCCAAAGATTTGCTGCCAGTTTGACTTCAAAAGATTACCGGGTGGTCGCATAAACTGCCCCTGGAAAGTGCCTCCAAAAGCTGTGGTGGAGGCCAATGTAGCAGAACGGTGAGGACCTCTACCGCGACTGTCCAAGCTTTTCAGAGAAGAAACCCAAGATCAATAAATTTAATGGGCAAAGGTTTGCCAGTTATGTAATGCAAAGTTTACAGATTGCAATAACAATGCCTGGGCCAAATAACACTTACATTTTTAGTGGAAAATGCACATACACAGCAGACGTTTGTAACCTTATCTGCTCTGGCTCATTACAAATAAACGGAACTTGACATCATGCCAAAGCTAACAGCCAGAGCAGGCTGAAAAATAAACAGAAACTGTCACAGAGTAGTGCACAGTTTTTAGTTGCATTACCCTATTTTAAGGACACCTAAAGAACTTTCCAGCTATTCTAGAAGCTAATGAAAAATATACATAAGGTTAGGAAAAATGCTGTATGCCTTTGTCCTCTTTCTTAAACAGGGCACAGCTGCTCTTGGACCAGTACCGGAAAAAGTCTAAGCTCTACCGCAGCAAGGTGCTACTTGTTCCCTTGGGAGATGACTTCCGTTATGACAAGGCCCTGGAGTGGGACCAACAGTACCTTAACTACCAGAAACTCTTTGACTACATGAATACGCATCCTGAGATGCACGTACAGGTAAAGTAATACTTTATTAACAGAGGGAAAATGGTGGTGCCAATCTCTCTCTCTTTTCATTAGTGCACCTCAGCTTGTAGTCTACAAGAATGTCTTAACACCTTTCTTGTGATAATGATTCACGCAGTGCAGTTTTTAAACTTGCTGACAGAACAAAGAGTCTGTCATGGCTTAGTGCTGTTGCAAGTCGGATAAAAGGAGTTCAGATTATTATAATAAAAGGCTTTTGTTTTTCCTAAAGCTTTTTTAAGTATTATGTCTTCTATCTTTGTTGGCTCCCCTAGGCTCAGTTTGGGACACTTTCAGACTACTTCTCTGCAGTTTACAAAACATATGGGGTGGCCGAGGGAGCAAGACCCGCAGACTTCCCTGTGCTCAGTGGAGACTTCTTTGCGTATGCCGATCGTGAAGACCATTACTGGACTGGCTATTTCACTTCTCGCCCTTTTTACAAAAGCCTTGACCGTGTGTTAGAGTCGCATCTCAGGTAAGTCGGGTTTAATTACCAATTATCACTTACCACAATCAACTTTTTTGTGTTAAAAATACTATACTGTTTGAATTTGTTTGGGCTTTATTTTTCACTTTTCAAATGGAGCCAAAACATTTTGAATGATACCCTCAAATTGTGTCTATATCTAAAAATTATATTCAGGAACACTATTCTGGAATAGTTTGGGCTGTTAAAGCTGTGTGCAGACAGTTGACCTTTACATATAATCATGAAGGTCATTACTGTGTATACACCCTATATCTATTGTTTTTTTTAACTTAAAAGCTCACTCATTTTCTTTCAGGGGAGCAGAGATTCTTTATAGCCTTGCAGTTTCTAATGCGCGGCATGCAGGAATGGAAGGGCGGTATCCTGTGTCAGACTACGCCCTTCTTGTTGATGCAAGACGATCAGTTGGGCTCTTCCAGCACCATGATGCCATCGCTGGCACAGCAAAGGAGAATGTTGTCATTGACTATGGCACCAGGTAAGCACCTGGGATTAAATGATGGTGAAATAACCTCCGCATTTTTACTTTTTTTTTTTAATTATTTTTTTTACCTTTTGTTGCTGTTCAATTGTTTTCCAATCAATCCTTGAAGTAAAAAAAAAAAAAACAAGCCTGCAGTGACTGCTGCAGTGAGCAATTGATTCTTCCTTTTCCTCCCTAGATTACTACGCTCGCTCATCGGTCTGAAGAGAGTAATCATCAATGCTGCTCATTTCCTAGTGATGAAGAACAAAGAGTTTTATCGCTTCTACCAGACTGAGCCTTTCCTAGAAACGGTAAAAGGAAACATGGCACTCTGGGACAATCAGAAACAATAAAAAACTAAACAATGTATGTATCTTTTTGCAACACTGACTATTTGCATCGTTGTCTATTATCCTCTGCAGGACGACAGGCGTGCTACCCAGGAATCTCTGCCTCAGCGCACATTAATTGAACTGGACCCAGCAGGACCAAGGTATTAACTGCCTCCCTGAGTTTTATTTGCCTGCCCCTACCTTGTATTGCTTGTATCTGATTGCTTTATTTTTTTTCTTGTTATCAGGTACGTGGTTTTGTTCAACCCTGTCGAGCAGGAGCGTCTGTGTGCCTTGACTGTGCTGGTGAACACAGTCAGGGTAAGAGTCCTTACTGAGGACGGGCAGACAGTCCCTGTGCAGCTGAGTGCTCAGTGGAGCTCTGCAACTCAAATGAGTGCAGAGGTGTTTGAGGTAGGTAAATGTCACAATGCCTCTGTCTATTCCTTATCTACAGATGCTGCATTGAACTTTGGTAGTTCAGTCCTCCTAAGGGTTTGCACAAAAAAGTTGTAAAAGTTGTAGTAATTTGAGGGCTATTGCTTCCTGTCAAACTATTTTGAAATGCTGACTAAAAACAGAAACATGCTGTTACATATTCATAGACTTTCCTCAATTCTTTTGTTTTTAGGCAACATTCATGGCTCGTCTTCCGCCACTGGGTCTAGCCGTGTTTCACTTGTACGACTCTCCTGACTCGCCCATGACGCTGCGTTCTGACACTCTGCTCAGGCTGCCAGAGCGTAGTGCGACCGCCCGTGCAGCAGATCCACTTCCTGTCCGCTCCCAGCAGACCGACAGTCAAACTTTCTACATCAGCAGTCAGTCTCTCACATTGGGCTTCTCAGGAACCACAGGCCTCTTGGAGGTTTGTTTCTTATCTCTTTGTACTTTCCTTGACAGCTGATTTGAGGGATTTGCTTGTCTTCTCTTAACTTTGATCATGGGGGAGAAACCCATGAGCTCGATTTTTCCTGATCAAAGCAAACATGGCATGTCTTCTTGTTCAGAACTGCCCTTTCATCTGTTTTCTTCATTTTTTTTGCCCTTGTTATTTGTGTTCTCTTCTTCAGAGTATCAAGCGTAGAGATGATCCTCTAGAAGTGAAGGTTCAGATGCAGTTCATGGTTTACGGCACTCGCCCTTCTAAAGACAAAAGTGGGGCTTACCTGTTTTTGCCTGACGGAAAAGCAAAGGTAACTTCTTGTTTGTGTATCTTTTGTTTCTCTTTTGTGTTGCCCAGGCTGTTACAACCCAAAAAACAGAGGATGTCGCCAAATTCTACTGAGAATTTTAACAACCTGCCATTTTATACCTTAACTTGCTTCCGTGAGCTCCATTGATGAGATTTTTTTAGCTTCTAGTTAATATTGATTTAACACTCTTCATCCTCTTTCAGCCATACACCCAGAAAGAGCTCCCTGTGGTACGTGTCGTTGAGGGGCCTCTCTTTTCAGAAGTGGTGGCCCACTACCAGCATTTTCAGCAGACCATACGGATCCACAATGTGCCTGGTATTGAATACACAAATTTGCAAAATGAAAAGCAAACAGAGGCTTTTGTTGTTTGCGTAATGCAGCAGATGGTCCAGTACAACAAGGACTAATAGGAACGAACACTTCTATTCTTCATGGTTGTGTATTTTTAGGCGTGGATGGCTTATCCATAGACATCAGTACAATGGTGGACATCAGGGATCAAATGAATAAGGAGTTGGCCATGCGGCTGGTGACTGACATCCAGAGTGGGGAGGTCTTCTACACAGATCTCAATGGTTTCCAGGTCAGTCTGCTTAGAGCTAATTAGTTAGAATTTTTTTCTATCTTTTGATTTGTTCTCTGACATACTGTTTTTCTTGCAGATTCAGCCTCGTCGCCAGTACTTGAAGCTTCCTCTGCAGGCCAACTTCTACCCCATGCCGAGCCAAGCATACATCCAGGACAGTCATTACCGCCTCACACTGCACACGGCTCAGGCTCTGGGTGTCAGTAGTCTAGAAAGTGGTGTGTATCTCACTTTCGCTGGCTTTATTTTGGTCATCTTTCTTTTGCAGAGTTTTAAAAAATAAATTACATTGATATAAATATTTATATCTCTATGGTTAATAATTTTTATGCATCTCAGAAAAATACTGAAGTATGTTTGAAACTATTGTGTTATGCATTTTTTAATTGAAGCTGTTGCGTCTCCTTTTTCCGCCTCAGGCCAGCTTGAAGTTATTATGGACCGACGACTGATGCAAGATGATAACCGTGGGCTGGGCCAGGGCCTGAAGGACAACAAAAAGACAACCAACCGCTTCCGACTACTGTTGGAGCGGAGACCCATGGGCAACAAGGTCAGTGAGATGATTGTAGAGGTGATTTTTCCAGTGCGCTGCATCTAACTACATGCTGTCTAATCAATCTGTTTAAAACACCAGTGAGACTGCTCAACTCAAGCATTTTGTCCTTCGTTTTGTGGTTAACACGGGTGTGTTTGTGTGTGTGTGTTGTTTTATATTCATTTACCTAACCATCTGTCTTTTTGTTAGCATCTTCGCTCTAATTGTGCTTTCATTTTCTTTTGTTTCTGCACCATTACTTTCAGCACGATGGCTTTTTCAACAAATTCTCCACATTGTTTCATAGTTTATCTCAAATTTTGAGTGAAGAAGTTCAAGAGGTAATGTTGCCCTAGCAACAACAGAGATGCTTGTTAGAGTGCATCATAGTCAGTGTAATAGTAGTCACGTGCCTCCCGTTTTGTTTTTTTCCCCTTTCAAGTTTTAGAGGGATCTGAAAATGGTAACCATTGATAACATGGCTAAATGTTCATCAAAAGATATGTGTGACTCAACTCTCTCTGCAAACAAGACATTAAAGAGACTGTCTTTATCATCCACTCACAAAACATTAAATATTGATTTTAGAACAACAATCGTTTAAATGGAGTTTGGGCAATATGAATTAGACTTGTGTCTGGCTATAGAGCATAGAAATATACCTCCTTTAGCTGACAACCTTTTGAAGTCTGAAGCCATTTCCTCTTAATAGCGAGTATTTTTTATCACTAATTTAATCGTTTCTACAGATGATGGACATTGGGACAACTAGCTTCCCCTCTATACTCAGTCACATGACCAACGCCATCTTGAACCATGAGGTTTTGGCACTGCCTGTCCTGCCCAAACGGAGGGGCATCCCTCCTTTGCAAACCTTTGCTCCTCTCAAGTCCACTCTCCCCTGTGACTTCCACCTTGTGAACCTGCGCAGCATCCAGAACCAGGTACAAAAAACACTATATACATCCAATGTATAGTCTGACTTTTTAACTCGCAATCTCTCTCTCCTTTGCTGTGTGTGTGTGTAAGCAGCAGGACCCCCAGTCTCCGTCTCCATACACAGCGCTCATCATTCACCGTTTGGGACTGGACTGTGACCTGGAGGCTCAGAACCTGGCCTTCAACTGTACCACCACGCAAGGACAGGTTCGACTAAAAACATGTACTCAATAACGCAGCTTTATGTTCAGAAGGAAGACAGCTGCACAATATATTCATTTATTGTCGTCTCAAGCATCAGCATTCACAAGATTTGTATTGTAAAGATCTGCTTGTATAACAAGATGTCATAACAGTTTCCTTTAAAGCAAACTGATGAAATCCAAAATACAGTGTAATTGAGTGTAAGCAGTGGAAGTTAGAGCAGAGCCCATTGGTAGTCATTTGGGCTTTTACTATGCAAAAGGGCGCAAATATTGCTGTTGAGATTGCATTATTCTACATATGGCATAGTGGAATTTTTTTTCCTATTGTGCAGCCCTAATAAGGAGCTAAATTTTGACTTGTGATTTCTAACTTTCTGTTTCTCTTTTTACAGCTTAATTTATCTGGACTCTTCAAGAACCTGGACCTTCAGCTGCTGCAGCCCATGTCTTTGACTCTCATGCACTCTAGCACACCTCTCGCCAATGACTCTACCATCAGACTGGACCCCATGGAGATCTCTGCCTTTAAGCTCAAACTGCGCTAACAGCTGTCCCAACACAAGCGGCGGCACACACTCGGCACACTCAAACTCCTCGGAAAAAACAGCAGTGAGACCTGAGCTGGCCTCGGACCTCCTGCCGCTGACTACACTCTCTCTCTGTTCTGTCTTAAGTGAACATTCAGAACCACAAAGACTACAGAATTGTCTGTAACAAGACTGAACTGACAGCAGGGGGCAGGCCTTAGCTGTTACTGTGGCCCCGTGGGAGTGGGATGAGCGCTGGACTTGTAACCTTCTAGAATCAGGTGTCTCCAACACAAAATTTTAATTTAGGTCTGATTTGTAAGAACTTTTTTTTTTTCTATCTTTGGGCCATCTTGAACTGAACTATTGAATGTAAATATCCCACCGACAAGGGCCTGGATTTGTGCAATTTACAAAGCTTTATTTGGTGAAGGGGTTTTAATATTATTATTATTAGATTTTTTTCTTTTCTTTTTTTTTTTCAAAGGATGTGCAGCTTTGTTTTGTAGCTGTCAATCATGTCAAAGGGGACTTCCCTTCTATTTTTGACTGAATGCAGCGAAGAGAATGTGTGGTCTTACCCACTCTACTCGCCTGAAGACCAATCTGCAGCTTACAGGAGCCAAGTCCAAGAGTTCACCTGTTAGCTGCTACTTGATAAAAATGTGACCATTAATCATATCTGCGTAATGGATGACTGTTGTGTCCACTGTTGTAGATAGTTGGAGGACTTTCTCTCCCATCTCCCTTCCTGAGCTTCCTCTCCGCGTGCTGAAAAACTGTGCAAGGGTCTGAAGGGAATTTGAGCCGTTCTGTCATTCCCACGCTGATCCTTTTCTGCTGACTTGCTGGTTTTGTATGCAATAGGACACTAGACAAAGACTATACCTCATATATACCATATGGCAGATATATCAGATGGTGTCCATGTGGAGGATGTGTTTGTGCATTAGGCTTTTTTATTTTTGAAAAATATATTATGCTTTCACACACTTTCAGGGACCATACACAATACTGTTAGGCAGTTGTGATAAGTTTGGCTATTTGTGTGGAGAAGCTTTGCAGACATAAAAAGATCTTTTTAGATGTATTCAGTTTCTTTCAGTTAATACATATATTCTGCATCAGCAAGCAAAAAAGTTCACTCTTAGGTTGAATCATACGTCAAAAGAAAATATCTTCACATCTCTCCCATTTTGAAAGTAAGCTTGAAATATAGATTTTTTTTTTCAAAAGTGTCTGGCAACAAAATGCAATAGTATAAACTGAATTGGCAATGAAAATAACTATTTCATTTGACAGAAACCTGCTATGCATTATATACATTTGTGCTGTGAAAACTGCCAAATGCTAGACAAATTGTAACATTTTCAAGGCAATTTGGTTTGTGGACTTCAAAAGATTCCCCTCCACATCACCTCAGACAACAGTGCGTGGCCAAATACCACTCAAATAAAGCGTTTCTTCAAATCAGCTGCAGGTATATTTTCTTTCTTTTTTTATTAAATTTTTTTTTTTTTCTCAAAGCTTTGCAGTGCTTCTTATCTTGAGGCTGTCTTGAGGCACTCAGGCTTTCTGCTGCGTACCTTAGCCTTCACAGCTGCGTGGAAGATGCCATCATGTGTGTCGAAAGCTGTGGCCCGACAGCTCACGGCCACCTGTGTCACACCTTGTACCCTGTCACCGTCTCATAATGTGTCCATTTTCTGAGTCATTTTCTGCTGCTTTGTGGCTCTTTTTTCCGTCCTTCATGTTTCATCTGCTGCAGTTCAATACAATCTACTTTTCCCCTGAAGTTGTGCCTCACTTGTGTTGTATGTTTCTCATTTCATTATTTTTTTATGTATGTATAAATGTGTTCCTTTTTTTTTTTGATTTTTGTAGCGCCGTTTTTAAACAGAGGTAATATATGAAGACAATGGGTCTTTTGTATTGGTCCGTTGGCTGAGTTGCAGAGGGAATGTGGGATAATTAAAGATTAATACACAACACAAGAACTTTGTCTTTCTTTTCTTAATTGACTAATAGAAATATATGACGCTGTTAATAGGGGATTCATTATAGCCCAGTAGGGGACAGCGTTGAGTCAGTGTGACCCTGTCAGTATCTGATAAGAGTTTGATACGAGTGTGGTTCATCTTCCCCTTGGAAAAGCCTTCAAGGAGATCTCTATTAAACTGCCGAGGAAAACAAACTTGCATGTAGTTCACAGCCTCAGTTTTTCACCGCTTTGTGAAGTCAAGGTGTTTGAGGGCAACTCGGGAGAGAACGAAGAGAAGTGTGGACATGAAAAGAGCTGTTTCTTTTGTAGATGGTACAGAAAAACACGGATCAGTCAGTGTGGTGGTTTGGACACCTGAGGCGTGATGGCTGCTTGCAGTGAGGACACAGAGGTGACAGTGGATGTTGTGGAGTCACCTGAGTGCCTTAGGGATGGAACACTACCCCAAAAATTCTATTTAACCTCCTGAAATAATTAGCTGAGGACTTTGGAGTCTGATTATTCTGATGGTGAAATCCACTAATGGAGAACTGATTTGTTAGACTTGTTTTAATTAATTAAATACTTTGTTGCCAGGTCTAGTTAGTACGAGCTGCAATACAGTACATGACAGCTAATTAATATAAGCCAAAGGCCATGGAGAGGCGTTGGCAGAGGAGTCACACTGAATATTTGTTTGTAATGAGCATGTGGCGAAAAGCCTTCAAAGTTATCCTCTTTCAAGAACCACAAACACATTTACTTTCACATAAGGCACATTTATAATGCAAAGCATGACACATCCAGAGGGCACTACAGTGTGCAGCGGGTTCTCCCGGCAGATCTAATTATAGGCCAGAGAATGAATGTACCTTCACCCTTGAACCCAGTTACCTGCATCTCTTAGAGGCGCAGGAGGGTTGTTTTTAATGAACAAACCTGCAGCTATTTTCCCTTTTGCAACAAACCTTTTCCATTTGTATTCATTTAAGACTTAAAATGCTGCTCATACAAGATGTGAATAAAGTTTTGTGCAGGCTTTTTTGGCAACTGGATTATAGGGGGAAGACAGAATGTTGGCGCCGCGGTGAAGCTCAGCGCCCAGAGTGAAGGAAACACACTTGTAACAATGATTTATGGCCATGAAAAAGTGATGAACCATCTGCTCTCCTGGGAGCATGTGAGTGGCAGGCGCTGAAACTGAGATATGTTAAACCCTAAAACTTTTGAAATCCAGCAGTAAAGACAGAACAGTCGATGTCTGCAACAGCCAAAGTCATTTTATTCCAGCAGAAAACTGAACTCCACAATATTAACACCCATTGTTGGTTAAATAAAAAAGGATACAAAACAAACATAGAAAATGCAATAAGAACATCTCTTCATTTTTATTCACAGCAACCATTCTGGCCTTTAGATCAAAAGGCTTTTATTCAGCTTGTGTAGCAACAAGTCTACACTGGTATAAATAAAAAATGAGAATGAATGTAAGCTTTACCCTGATTAAGACATTCTGGAAGAAAAAAAAAACCGAATCAATACTCTGAGGGGTAAAAATGATAACAATATGATATCTTACCAGTGGCTATCAAGTTAATGTAAAGGTCAGGGCTTTAGTGCTTTAAAAATATAATTCCAAGCAATGCCACTCTGCAACAAGTCAATAACATACTGTATTGTGACTGATGTATCTGAGAGGACTGCTGCTGTGACAAACCCCACTGCTACTGGATCGAAAACACAACATTCTCTCGACTTTCTTTACCTAACAGCCAGCAGGATGTTATATCATCTCATTCCAATACACTACAAGAGTTATTCAATTTAAAGATTTTTCTACATTATATGAATGGTATGGCTTACAAACTCTTGTCAAGAAAACGTACTAAGATATATAACAGCCAATTAATAAGAGTTTTGCTTTTGCTGACAGCCAGTCAGAACAAACCTGGTACAATAAACTAATTAACTTTACTGGCTTAATGAACTGGACAAACTGTGGCGAAGCTGGTAAAGAGTGACAGTTTGTTAAACAGTTACTTAACACTTCATAGTGATGATAAACAGTGGTGTTAAATTGATGATAAATACATCAGATGTTAACATAATAATAAGATACGTTTACTGCTATAAATAAAAGATGGGCTTTCTGTGATGGATTTGATTAGGAAGCTGGAGGAAGTGGATCTTACTAGATTGGATTTTATCAGCTCCCTCCAACCAGATAGAAATGCTGATGAGGTCCACAATGTCGTGGTTTCAAAGGCTTAGCTCAGAAGTCTTTATATCCTACTCACATCGAGTTAAATTGAGCTCTGTGTCTTGATAAAAGCTGTCCTCTCGCTGTGTCCATCCACCTCCTCGCTGTCTGATTCAGACTCATAGGTGATCATGTCCTCATCACCCCACACAGTGGGGATCCCCTTGTAGCAAATGCGAGCTTTCCTCTCGCGCTGTTGGCTGTAGTCAAAGCCCATTCGCACCCCCCTGCTGTGTGAAGACACAGAGGGCAGTTTGGTCCTCCAGCCCAGAGCAGTGCTGCCTGAGCGTATCTGCAGCAAGAGGAAAACCCCAGCGAAGGCAACCAGGATCAAGGCACAGCTGAGCACGGCCACAATGGTGGGCAGTGGAGTGGACACAGGGCCACTCAGCCCAGGACCCTGCTCTTGTTGTTCACGGTCTCTGTTGTCACTGTCTGATGCAGGGGTCTCCCTCTCAGGCTGCGTGCCCTCTTTTGTCTGGGCCACCCCAGCTGCAGGAGACTTCCGCTGGACCTGGTTCTGGTGCAGGCAGGAGGTGAGAACCAGGTGGCTGTGAGGAGGACAAGATAAGCAGTCTGTTGGGCCGGTGCCTGAGCAGGTCAGACAGGCAGGGTTACAGGGCAGACAGGCCTGTACTGAGGAAAGGTCTACCCAGTTCTCCAGGGACAGGTTCAGAAGCTGGGGCCCGGAGGTGAAGCCTGGTGGACAGAGCTTCACACAGCCCTGTAGAAAGAGCGAGAAGCCCGGGCTGCACTCTGGAACAAAAATAGAAATGTTTTATGATTTACAATAAACTGTGATTGTTTTCTTGTCAATCATTTCCAAGTATCCAGTAATGCATTTTTCTAAGAAGTAATTGTGACTCTAGGAACATCTAAAAATAAATTGATCCACTATTTCCTTCAAAGCCTTCAAAGTTTTATCTAGTGCTTGGATGATGATGGAATCATCATGTAGAGCAGTTGTTGACAGCGTAGCACCTCTTCGTTTTAATCTCCCCTGCCGGCCCCTCATATGTCCCACACACTAATATGACATATGGGACTTTGCATATTCATGGTGCATAAACAGATGCACAAGAGGCTTGTAAATATGCAATCTGTATTCGCAGCATTCTGTTCTGACGAGCTAAAATACCCAACAGTGTGTGACCTAAAGCAAGTTGTATAATGACTGCGAGAAATGTTAGAATTTTGCACATTTCTTTGGGTAGTTCCAAGTTTGTGACAATGTTCTCACCAATACAGATCTGCTGAGCATCGAAGGTCTTGCAGCTGTTGTTGGACGGCCGAGGGAAGTCAGACGAAGCTGGGTTGACAACACTGGGTCCGGTTCCCCACAAGATGAGAGTAAACTGACTCAAAACACCTAGGAGTGAGAGAGACGTGGCAAATTATATCAATTTACCACCTCTTTACAAGGCACTGGCTGAGAAAGCTGTGAAGTTACATGGGGGTGGAAGGAAAAGAAAAAGCAATGTGGCCCAATCTCCCAGCAGCAGAGGAGAGCTGTGTTCTCTGTCTCTCATCCCTGGCTGCCCAAGAATAAACAACAGCACAGAAAATGGCGAGGACATCACTTTACTGGAGAATGTGTACTGTGCGTGGACAGAATGAATCGAAATCTATCACAAATTCAGTATCATTGTTGGAAAGGTAAATTTACAGCAACAGAAATCCTAAGACTAACAACTACTTTCTTGGCATAAAACATCTGCCAAGTGTTTGAAAGTGTGAATTCAGATGAGACCTTGGAGCCAAAACAATACAAGCTGAAGAAGGAGACAGAACAGGAGGACATTATATACTCATTATGGCTGCTTGACGATAAGAAGACTTGAGTTGATGAGGGGAACATTTTGAGTCTCTGTCTCTGAATGCAAGTCTGCGATGAGCACAATTAATAGTGATGAGTAGGGTTACCATAGTCACGCCCATTAGCTGCGACGTTTTCTATTTCCAGGGTCCATTCGCCTTGGGGATCCTCGTCCCATGAGTGGGTAGACATAAAAGCCCAGTCATTAAAACCCTCTGAGGAAAAGTCATTAGGCCTGAGGAAGAAAAAAGGAAGAGATGAGGTGTAAAAGTGGTTCTTTTTGGTGTCAGCACAGAAAATCCTTCTATCTTCCAAAGAAAAAGTAGAACAAGCACTTGTGGGGGATGCATATACTCTTAGCTACAAGAGTACTTTCAGAGGAAAATATAACTTTGCTGTCTTGAAAATGTTTTTGAAAGGCACTAGGGTAGATGGGGAAATGTATTGACTTTATGGTCCTTTTAAAAGAGAGAATATACCATGCTACAGTATGATGTTGTAGGAGCCTACATTTCTTTGTTTAAAAATCTCATAGCATGTTAATGTTTTGTTGCGGATTCTAATAGAGGTTGTGTAAACGCATCAAACTGGCTTCCCTCAACATCGGCCTTAAAGATGTCATATGTAAAAAGCTTTAAGGTGGCTAAATTCATTTCCAAGTCTTGTTTAAATTGCACCAATGGGAAGGATTAGTACTTATTAATGAAAAACGCTTCTATCTAAAAACAAATACAAAATATAAACAGTCCAAACACAGATCCCTGGGGAAGACTGTTAGTTCTTTGTGCTGAATATCAGATCTGTGGCCTGTGAGTACCTGGGGAAAAGCAGGGTGGAGCGCGTGCCCAGTGGGCTGATGAGATGAATGGCCAGTTTTCCTCTCTGGTTGTGGGATAAGGTGATGCGGGCCTGAACATGTTCCAGAAGGCTGACATACTCCAGTCGTCCCCAGCAGGCATCCACGCTCTTGCTGAACACCAGATTGTTCCCGATGTCTCTGCAGATTTGACAGGTAAAGAGCGAGAGTGCTTAATGTAGTGTGGCTATGAAAATGGACACGAAGTGTAACACTGTGCTACAACCCAAGCGCCACAGCTCCGAGGGGAATACTTTGACATCCATCATGCTTAGCTGGGTGATAAAACTACATGTGTATAAAATTGGAACACAATCCCACAAGTCAAAAGCACTTTTTCTCTAACCTTGGTTCTGTCAGCATGTTGTGGACACACTGGTGTTGTGGTCCCACTGCGGTCCAGTTCTGAGCTAAAGCCACCATAGCACCGGCGTCTAGGAGACCGTATCCATACGAGTGACTCACTGTGGGGAATGACAAAAACTTTAAAGATTTAAAGGTGGCTCAAGGGGTTCTAAAACTCACACACATAGATTGGAGATACACTACTACACTATGTGGATTCCAGCATATGGACATTATAACTAGACTAGTGGAAAGTAAAGTACTAACAAGCTGCAGAGAGACTGTGTTTACACATACAGCATTTGTAGATAGAGTATCTTTCCACTGGAGGGGCTCATTTTAATGCACTGTAGACAATGAATGCAATGTTTTAACAAATCAAAAGCCTTACACTGACTGTTTAAACTAGATACAGCAGTTTTTAATAATACAAGATCAATTCAGTTCATAGATTTTCTAAGCCTTCATGCAAGATTGTGTGCAAAAAGAAACATGACTTTCTCCTCCAGCAGTGCTCAGTGGCACAGGAACAGTGGGTAATGGAACTTCCACTGGGTTCTATTGCGCTTTAAATGTCTATTTAATGCGTGTTATTTTGATGTGAGTATACACTACTAAAGAATATCTTGATGTGTTTCCCTTTCTTTAACTGTATACTGCAGCATTTTACTTAATGGATTTTAAGTTTGGTGTATGATGGGAAAACAGTTCAGGCATTTAAGAGGAGTAGAAGTCAATAAACCAGTTCTCCAGTACAACAACAACAACACTATCTTTGTTTACCTCTGCGCCCCACTCCATTGGTCCTCCAGTCTCCCGTGCTGAGATGCCTGGGCATAGATGTTCTCACCACCAGATGCTGCATATCCCTCCAGGTCAGGTTCATACTGTACAAAAACAGGAACAGTACGAACTAGTATGAACTTTTCTAACAAGGAAGAGTATTAATTTCTACATTATGCAAGTTCTGAGGTTTCTCTAAGCTCAAATGTAGTAGTACAATATGGCCCAAGGAAATATGAAGTGCAATGGGATCCTGAAAGGTCATGAGTGTAACCTGATACTGGAGAATAATAAAGTAGAGACATGCGTGTTATGAAAGATGATGCTGAGGGTCAAGAGGAAGCCCAGAGGGGTAGGCAGGTCAGCCATAACAGAAGTATGAGTTCACTTTATGGGTTCTAACATTGCTGTTAAACTATTAAATGTATAACTTTTGTGGTAAAAGGTCAGGAAATGCAGTAAAAGTGGCACAATGGAGGGATTTGTCTAGGCTGCTATGTAATTATAGCTTCTAATAAAGTCTGGCATTCGTGGGTTGGGTCACCTTCCACAAGAACTCAATAAAGTTTTTTAATATCGATTTATTAAAAGGAACAGCAGAGGAGCGTAGTCACCAGCTCGAGGAAAAAAAAAGCCACTCAAAGGGTTAAGATAATCAAACCATGAATCCCACTCTGAGCTCTGAGAGTGCAACACGGCACGACAGAAATAGAAACATTGAATAGCACTATTGCGCATCACCTCCTCAGCTCTCTCCCAATCAACATCTCACATCTTCTCATGTGTTATTAATGCACAAGATCCCCCTCCAATGTCACCTCAGCAAAGAGTCAAAATAATAAATTAATAACCCCCCCTTCATCCAGAAAGTCAGACCATGCTGCCTATTAAATGATTCCATCTCTGGGAATTCCAGTGTGGTCCCAGTCTGATAAACCAGCGACCATGTTATTACTGCTGCCCATCAGAGGGGACGAGCAGGTTTGGTTTAGAGAGATAGTCTGGAGAGATGGTGTAAACTTCCTGCTCTGTCACTCAGGCGTGTTCTCTTATGTTGACACAGCTTAGATCAACTGCAGAGGCTGTAAAGGAAATCCAGAAAGTAATGATACCTGTCCAGCTAATGACTACACAGGCTGACATATGCAGAGCTCCGAACCGATGAGAAGACTTAAACACATGCATGATATGACTCCAGATAAGCGTGACATTACAGCCGCAGACAACCTCCCCGGTTTGTCACATCTGAAGTCAAACGTGCGAGTGTTAATGAAAGACATCCTTGAAATCCCCGCTGCCTCAGCCCTACAGGTATTCATGTGGCTGTGTGGGCTGGAGATGCTGATTTGTTTCGCTAATTAACTGATTATCAAAAGCATAATTTGCTGAGGAAAGAATTTCTTGGCTGGGACTGAGGCCAGCTCTTCCCAGATGCACGCGCAAGCTTGTAGACAGTGCACACGCATCATAAAAAACATCTGTTTACTATTACCGCACAATAGAGTAGAAGCTTAACGTTTTTATCAATTGCAAAGAACAATTTAAACAATTATAGTATTCCATGTGACAATAAACTTTAAAATTAAAATATTATAACGCTTTAATTTCCTACAGTAAAATGACTTGGGCTGGTTGGATTGGGGAAAAGGATATGTTTATGCTTGCACAAGGACGGTGTGTTATTGTCACTCACTTGGCCCCTACAGCCAGAGTGACGTGTGCACAGTGCTTGCATACACAATCAAACACATCCCACGAGTGCACAGCAGGCATACGAAGGTTAACATTTAATCACGATTGTATTCTGGATCACAAATGTATCGTTCTCACATGGACTTCACATACTTCTGACATACATTACATTAATCCAATCAGAGCTTTAAATAAAACTGGGATGTGAGCAAATGTAAAATTCAGTGGCTTCAGAAACCAGTAGAAGTTAGCCCAGAGCCTTGTAATTCATAATGATGGTGATGTACTATAATACTAGGGGAAATCTAATATTGCAATATTAAATACAGCTGTTGCACACTGACAAATGCAGCCCTACTGTTTATTCTTTTATTTCCTAATGTAAAATTATACTGGCAGGTTGGCTCGGGGCAATGGCCATGTTCAGTATGTGCTTGTAGAAGGACTGTGTGTCATTGTCACTCACATGGCTCCTACAGCCAGAGTGATGTGTGCACACGTTAGTAGACTATACACACACTGTCAAACACATTCCACAAGTACATGACTTACAAATTAGGAGAGCAATTAGCATTTCAATTAATAATAAAAAGCTATGGCTGCACAGTATCACAAATCTTTTGTTATCAATGCAAAAACACATTTTAAAATGGTGATGAAACAAAAGCAAGTTTGTTTAGCCTTGTATTTCTACATATAGTTTTGAATTCAGTTACATTATTACAATACTTACTTATTGACAAGGAATCAAAATATCACAAGTCATATTGTTACAAACGTCACATGCTCTTTGTTTACTCTGTGTTTTCTGAATGTAAAATCATACTGGCTAATTGGATTGGGGCAATGTACTGTAGGTTCTTGTGTCATTGTCACTCACCTGAACTCATATTAAGGTATTCCATGTGACATACATTTATAATTTAGAAGTCAAGATGAATGAATGAATCAGAGCTTTAGAAATACTGTTAAAATCAATGACTCTGAATTCTACTGCAAGCCATATTAAAATTGCAACATAACCAACACATGATTTCCTAATATTGTACTGCTTACTCTTTTATTTCCTACTGTAAAACTTTACTGGCTGCATGTGCCTGTGGAAGGACGACGTGTCATTGTCACTCACTTGGCCTCCAGAGCCAGTGCGATGATCCCAGCGGCCAGCGGCGCCGAAGCAGACGTCCCAGTGTGTGAGTCTGTACATTTTTGCCTCAGGTCTGTGGTCACCTTGGAGACGAAATATACAAAGAGTCAAGATCAATATGACACAGTGAGTCTGTTGCTCCAGTGTGAGTGAGCTTCACGCTGAGGGAAGGGGATGGGGGGGTCTGCGGGGCTCCGTCTGCTACAATTCAATCCGGGAAAGAAAAAAAATCAGCAGGTAGGTTCAGTCTCAGGTCTGTGGATTCCTGCCAAAGGGTCATACTGCGGCCATTGAATGTCAGCCAAGTTGGGAAGCCAGCAAGTATGTTAACACCCTGGATACGCCAACGGCAGAAAGCTAATGACTTGTCTGGGTCGCAATGAGGCCATGTCAGGAATGACAAGAAGCCAGAGGGCAAATGAGCTGGGAAAGGTTTGGGACAGAGCTATTAATTGCATTATTGGTAAAAGATTTAAAAGAACCCACCAAGGCCTTAGTTTTAAGTGTTTGTAAGGGCTTTTGTTTGCAGCTGGGAAAAAATTATATAAAATCACACAAAAATGAGAAAAATACAATTTCATCAGCTTATACCTGCACAATGTCATTAATCCTACGCTCAAGACATAAATAAGGGCATATAAAGCTTCTCCTGTTTTAAGCCTAATAGGCATTTTCACTACATTATGTTACATATTTACATTCTGAGGCAAATAATAAAGTGCAGACAAGGTCAAACCTGCACTGTTACAAGTGCCATAGAAAGAATTAGTAACTCTTTCGCTCAAGAAAACAAGAGCCTGAAAAGAGCCACAGGGACTTCATAAACGGTAATGCAGAGAGTTGGTCACATGATGTTATTGAATTGGGGTGTCTGAAAACTGAAGACAAATTATGATACAAAAAACTAACTATAGAATTAGGTGCAATTTTATAAATCCTCCGTATCATCAAAAGCACAAATGACAGGTTGTGTCTGCCAAAACAGCACTACAAAGCAATCACAGCTATTTAGATTAAAAGGAAAAATTCAATTTGATGAATCCTTTTGATGAGTGGGGATAGTGTGCCTGCAGCATGCCTCAAGTGTATTTTGGCTCCAATGGCGGATTTACATTGTTTTATGTTCTTTTGTGCGCTCGAGGCAAGTTTTTTTTTTCAGTTGACAAGCGGCTTGAAGGAAGTTTGCGGCATCTCTTAGTGTTTGTCAGCATGAGTCACTGCATGTTACACATCCTCTGTACTGATTATGACAGCTGGATTTGTGATTTAGAGAAAAACTAAATCAGTAAATATGGTTCAGTTTCTTCTAACATTAACTTTTGACTCACAAGAAAAGAGTCCACATATCTTTTTTTGTGCATTTGGCATTTAAACTGCCTAAAGGTTTGAGGTATGAAAACAATCCTACACAATATCTGACATGGAGAGGTGGAGTGTATTTAAAGAGTGCACTCACTATCTGTTTCTCGCCTGGGTTTCCAGAGCTGAAGGTGGAGGCGAGGGTGGAGGAGCAGGGCTCGCTGTACCACGGCACGATGCCCGACTGCGTGGTGCTGCTGATGGACAGGGTGTAAATGCTGTTTGTGTAGCCGTCACAGTTACAGCTGTCCTGCTCCCTGCCGCCGTTCCCCGAGGCCCACACGAAGATGGAGCCGAGCCCGCTGCGTCCCTGTGGGACCATAACACGCACACTTACAACCCTGGGACATGAACAGGATCAGTGAGACAAACAGGAAGTGGTGGTGAGACATTGCTTCTGACTAAAATGTTTATCTCATGTCTCAAACGACTTGTCACTTTTTTTTTCTCTCTACAATAACAGCTAAATGCTTACGACACAATTCTCATTTAATACAATATGATGTCAGACGACGCAGTGCGGGGTGAGAGAGTGGTTAGCTTATACATGTACAGGTGACTAGTCTGGGCTAATGAAAGGTGAATGGTTGTCAGTAAATGTCAAGTGTTAGCCATTAAATTAAAACAACATTGTGTAACTTTCCTGGACAAGGTTTTCTAAAGGCCACTACAAAGACAGAGTCTCAAACACATTGGGCTGTTGCCATGACTGCCACTCACAAACTCTGTGCTCTTTTGTTTACAACCCAGTCAAAGAGCGAAGACAAAGAGCATGTGGACTGACACAGCACAGTAATAGGATTATTTGGTGCAGTTATGCTTCTGCTAGTGTTCAGCCTTTAAGGTTGGCAATTATTACATGCTAAGGTTAGCTGTGGGTTACTAAGGTTATAATTTGGATCACTAACACAAAGAAAAGAAAGACAAAGGGATTTGTCACAGAGACCAATATGGACCAATTCTTAACCAATAAAATTAGCAAAAAAAAAATAAAATGATAAAGAAGCCAAATAAAATGCTGATAAACATTGGCAAATTCATGAAAGGTTTAAAGGATATACAGTATTTGCGGAATCTGTGCTAAAAGCCAGGTGAGGAGGGTGTGGTCCTGCAAAAGCAAGTCAGAGCTTTTTTCAACCATGTGCTGTTGTATCATGTTGCATGTCATGCTGTCAAATGTGGACATAATGTAACTGTGTATAATGCTATTTGATCTATCATTTTGAGGAATTCATTATTATCACCATCATTACTATTATTATTTATGTATTTGTGTATTTATTTATTTATTTAACCAGGGAGGTCAATTGAGATCCTGTTCGACCTGGCCGCATGTGTGTGACTTTTATACATGTCTTTTAGTGGACGCAGAAACCGGAGCATCTTCCTGAAAGACCACAAGAACTGTATTTATGAGTCTGGACATTCACTTCACAGTCACCTCTGGGTCACTCACCTCACCAGAGTCACTACAGTTCCTCAGTTGTGAAGGGTAGTTATTAGCTCTGTGACCTAGAGGCTATAGCCTTTCGGGTACAATGTTACATAGTGTTACTTTCAGTGGCAGACTCCAACCCCCTGTGACCCATAAAGAATAAGTGTGAAAAGAAAATGAATGAAAGAATGAACAATGCATTGCAGAAAGGACATTAGATAATTACACTATCAACTTCAACTGGAATTTAATTTAGATCCGACAAACGAAAAGGCATTATGTAATAGAAAGAATTTATAACAGAGTGAAACTAGATTAGCACTGCCTTCAACTTTTTCAAAGCACATATTCTCTTGAACGTCTTTGAAAGTTGATGCTATTTTTAAGAAACAGGCAAGTCTGACCTCTCCCCACCCTTTCTTTCTTTATATATTTATATATTGTGGCTGGGAGTGAGCTGACCAGCTGCTGTCGTCTGTCCCTGAGGCTGGACTCAAGACAAATGCAGAGGGCATCAGGTGATCAGCTGTCGGGCGCTGCTCTTCTCTGCAATAGCCTCTGGCCAAAGAATCTTCTCCAAGTCAAAAAAATTGGATTGTAATCTGTTTTACATTTTTGTCTTTTGTCTGTGTGGGTTTTTATATCTTGGAACGCTGAGTCTAGCCACTAAAATATATCTTTATAAATAGGACAATTTTGTGTGAACCAAGTGGGTGGATAACATATTCATTTTCCAAAACAATTGGAAAAAAAACATCTGCTGTAGTAAAAAACGCAAAGTATAGAGACCTTTTAAAACCACACCGGAGCAGGAATGACGAGGCTAGTAAGGAAGTAAGGAAAATAAGTAAGGAAATAAGAGGCAAAAAATAGTTGAACCCCTCCATCCGATCCCCTACATGAGCAGAACACACACACACACAAAATAACAATGCGTTTTGTCAGACATTTCAACGATGGTAGGATTGTTTTGCTGTTCCCTTTGTTAAAGATTGCCTTGCCTGTCTGTTCTGCTCACTGCTCGCCTCAGCCCGGCCTGTCACATCATCAGTTCCACTATCTTTGTTTTTGATTTACAAATCCTCGCTTCTGTATCACAACTTGTTTTCTTCTTTTTTTTTTGCCCCAGTGCGCCGACATAATCAGAAAGAAGTCAATACAAAAGAAAAAAAAAAAAAAGAAATTAAAGATAGTGCACACCTTCTGACTTTGTCTTTTAATTTTCTTAAGTACTTTACATTGTGTCTTCTCATAATAGCCAGGGATTAAAATGCATCGCAGGGCAGTTAACGCTGGTTTTGGAACAGTGGCTGATACTCTGGATTTACGACCTGGCGCCACATTGCTGCAGGTTACACAGGCCAGACGATAAGACTTCAATGCCAGGGGTTATCTTAATGCCAGAACACACACACACACACACTCAAGCCAGAAGGCCCCGTTGTGTGCCGCTGTCAGGCCGTTTTCCCTTTTACTAACGCAGCGTGATATGTGTGGAGCATTTTATATTTGGGATATGATGAATCACTCCGTTTTGAAAAATCATTAGTTTTATTCATTTATACGCCAATTACTGCGCTCCGACTCTGACTATTGTTCTGCCTCAATAGCTGCTGCTCCATTTCTACTTTCTCCTATCAGGCATTTATCATTTCATTGTTCTGCTCCAGAACTTTTGATGTGGGGCGCTGACACATGAGAAATGATAGCATTAGCATAACATAAATGCCCTGCTTTAAAAAATATATGTATTTCATTTAATGTAACCCAGAGACGCTAATTGGAATTAAGTCACCTTGAGTTTGCTCACAGTTTAGTTTGGATTAGACACTTTTGGCTGAATACAATGAGTCTATTCAACTCTGTTTGTGATATGCATATAAAGGAGGAGATCTTTTGCTTCAGGTGAAATGTAAGGGGTTTTGTAGTTTTTACAGCAGTGTGGTTGCTTTCCTTCTTTCTGCCAAACAACATTTCCACCTGGGACTGTTAAATGAACTAAATTGAAGAAGACAGCAACAGTGACTTGCCACCATTTACCTTTTCTTCAATCAAAAGTCTCAGTCCTCTTTAAAACATCCACAGGGAGAATGTCAAGTTACTGAAATAGTGCAATATGACAGCTTCTTTTCTTTCATAAAAAGCTGACAAAAAATTAAGGGATTTCTTAATATAGCATACAAATACACACCTGACATTATTTGAGGCATTTACCATGTGAGCACTGCCTGAGGGTTATAAACTGGGGTAATACACTTAACAGGCATCAATTTGTACAGCCACGTTTCAGCTGAGCGGGAAAAGGCACAAGTTGGCACAAGTTGTTACAATGAAAGGGCAGTGTGACTCCTGATGTGAGAGTTGTTAAGGCTCAGGTGGGTCGTTCTATTCTAACAACTAATGACTTACCTGAGTTCAGATGCTTTTGCTTTAACATTTTCTTTAAGATGACCTGGATGACTGAGAACCTTCACAGACAATAATACTAATTGTTTTTCTAGTCTCTGAAAATAATTAGTTTGGTCTCTGTTGATCTGAGTTCCAGGCTCAAGTGAATGGGTTTGGCTGACCAGGCATTAAAGGTATAGCCATATATTGGTCAGCGAAAGAAGACAGATCCAGTTTATTCCCAGCTTTTAAAGAAAACAAACAGAAAAACCGATATAGCTTTTTTTATGGACTCACTCACTTTCATGTTACAAGTGTTACTCATGATTAATGTAACGTAGAGTGAAAGCAATGTTAACCACTCCATTCTGGTCACCAAAGTGGTATTGTACAGTACACTCGTCGGGGACCTCTCCTCCTCCCCATGTACTGCTCCAGTGGAGACATGCCTCACTGCAACTATACTGTTCATACAAGTCCATAGTACCAATAAAAGTAATGTATGGGAAAACTAAATGACACGTCTATGAGCCTAGAGCTGCTGCAGGCTGCACTGACCTTAGTGATTCCCTCGAGGAAAGCCTCCTTGGCCAGCTTGGCAGGTCCATCCAGAGACTTGCCATCATCTTCAGGGCCCCAGCTGGCGCTATAAATGTGGATGTGCTGTCGGTTGAGGCTAAGAGAGTGAGCCTCCACTATGTCTGTCACCTCCCCGTCCAGCATGCGAACCCCTAAAAAAATACGAGTCAACACAGCTCCTTTTAACTAGAGAACTAGGAAAAGTGTCGGAAAAGTGACAGATGGTGAAGGGAAAGCAAAGATGTAAATCTAGACTTCAGATGGGAAGGGAGATGTCAAAACCTGAGGGCAAAAGCACAGCATGACATTGAAATAAAACCTGTCGTAAAGATATCGGTCAGAGCAAAAATCCCATTTTATCTCCTGTCGCCAAAACGATTTAGAAACCCAGGAGAAACAGAAGACTTCACGGCATTGTCATTTTAATGAGTAACCAAACAAAGCCACATTTCAAAAACCAAGTAACCTGACAGAAGCTAGGAGCCAGCACACTCGTAGATATGTAGTAAGTAAAAATGAGTTTCATGCTTTCAATAGACTCGTGTGTGTCCACAGGCTAACACCAATGTCACCTTTCATCATACCTGGACCTGCCTCTGTCTGCGCCTTTGAAGTGAGCAGTCTCAGATCAGTGCTCCGTACATTAATGACTTTAGAAAGGCGTGAAATGAACACCCCCGCGCACTCGGATGAGGCCAAATAAGGTCCATTACAGAGGGAGGGACCCTGGACTCGAGACATCCAGGGCCTCAATAATTCATTCACGACAAAAACCTGCATGGAGATGAGGGCTTAAATGCACGACAACTGGAGATGAGGGCTTAAATGCACGACAACAAAAGGCGGTAATCACTCTGCGGGCGTCGGGTTTTCACTGCCTAAACTGTTTGAGTACAGAACAGACGGAAAACACTTAAACGGGCTGAATAAACGACATTAAGTGCAGTGTTTGCTCGGTGATCATTGTGCTGAAATTGCTGTCTGAAATGGTAATCACGCCCGTAACAATTCTCATCAACTTCCTGCCGTCTGACGATGCATTATTAAGCCACTGCTGAGTTCCCTGCAGCTTCAGAAATCCAGTAGCTGGTGTGAGTGTGCGTGTAGGTGGAGGCAAGGCGAGCGCTGTAGGTGGAAAACAGTGTGAGCCAAGTAGGGTCAATTACAGGTTTGAAAACTCCGATTGTGAATAATTACTCTTTTTTGTTTCACAGACAGAAACACACAGATTGGTATTGTGGAGCGAATCACAGCTGTTTATAAACAATCCGCCGACCCCGTGACGTGAACAGATTCGCCAAAGGAATAATTTATAAGAACCGCGGCCAACACGCTCCTCTGCTGGGAGACAAATGCTAATGAAGACAAAGAAGGAGAGTTATGAGTAACATCTGTGAATGGGAACACTCAGGGCCCCTCTGAGTCTTGTTGGCTGCCATCATGTCGTTGACAGATTGCGCTGTGACAAAAGTTACTAAAAGCCTCTTCCCGATACTTCATCAACATTTTCAAACACATGCTTTTAGATCTAATTTGTGCTCACAGGTTTAAATAAACCTGAATAACTCTCTTTGAATAGCTTTAGTTTAATTTTTATGCAAAAACACACGCACTGACAGCTTTATGAGCTTTGGAACCAAAATCCAGACCAACAAATCTTCTTTGACTGGCTTTTAAAGGGATAGTCCAATCATTTGTTCCTTAGGTGTCAGAGAAGCAAAAAGGAGCAATGACACAGACTTAAGTTAATGTATGGCTGCTAATGGTTCCAGGTAAAAGACACTTTATAACAACAAACAAGGCTTCTACAACGTCTAAGACTACTTTTAATGCTTTTGTGCATTACATAGAAGGTATTCTGCTTTTTATTTCATCATTTTTATTCTCTTTTTCATTTAAACAATCTCAGAACTTAGCACTCCCCAGTACAAGCTCCTCAATGTGGACATCTGAACCAAAATGTGGGCCATTACAAAGCTCACTGCTGTGCAAAAGTTTAAGGCAGGTGTAAAGAAAGGCTGTAAAGTAATAAGGCTTTAATTGTTTTAAGCCTTATGTCTAGGAGACCTAATAAACAAATGACAGTAATACATTTATCAGCCTAAGACAGACACATACTGTACAAGTGTGCCTGGGTAGCTCAGTTGGTAGAGTGCATGCCAATCACGTGGGAGACCTGGGTTTGATTCTTGGATGGGTCATTTATTTACCCAATGCCACTCCCCTCTCTTGCACCTTGTTTTCTGTCTACTATCAAATGAAAAGGCAAAAGGACCAATTTTTTAGAGGACAAATCAGGAATTATGTTTATGTAGCCTTTTTTGTTACATTTTTAGTGAGGCGCCTTGGACAACATTGCTTTTGTTGTAAAGGTCCCAACATCTGTTTTGTGTCCCCTTGATTTTACCCAGCTCAACTTTTGTTTAAATATAATGTGTTTTATCAAGTCGGGAGGAGAGCAACCATCTTCAATGTAAAGATACACACTTGCACTAATAGCAGTCTTTGAAGTTTTTAGACGCCTTGTTACTTGTTGTAAAAGTATATTTTAGGGGCGCACACAGGAGAGTATATTTCCATTTGGGTCATTTGCCCAACATCCTTCCCCTCTTTCACCCGGTTTCCTGTTTGTCTACGATTAAATAAAGGTAAAAATGACAAAAAAGACAGTTATATATATATATATATATATATATATATATATATATATATATATATATATATATATATCTCCCTTAGCAGCCATGTACAGTACATACAAGACAAAACTATTGCTATTGCTCCTATCTGCTTCTCCAAAATAGTAATGTACTGACAAAATATAGAAAAGCCTAAAACTTATGCAGGTTAGCACAGTACTTGATCTTATAAAAGTAAATGTGTGGACTACATTTAAAAGTAGTTCAGTGCTTTAAACAAAAAATAAGTTACTGGCTGCCCAAAGAGTGCCTATGGGAAAAAGTGAAAAATAGACTTATCAATAGAGCAAAAGGAAGTGTTTTTAAAAAGCCTTTATTATAATGGATAAATCATCATTAGAAAAAGCATAAAAATAAAAACTTGTTTGGTTTACAGAAGTCTATGGCGTTGCCCCAGTCTGCTTTTCCAAACAGGGAATGTGCTGATAACTACCTATTGTGGGGAATAAATGAGCTCATTTAATGGATCCCCGTTTCCAAAATACTAAACTTTCCTATTAAAGCTAATGATCTACTTTGCACAATGAATCTGTGTCTGTTGGGGTCGTGAGGTCACATTTCTTGGCGCTGGCGCAAAAAACAAACTCATCTACCACAAAGGACTGGACAAAACATTTTCAATATTGAAGGAGCTTTTTAACTAATTGGCAAATGATGCGCAGTGGGTTGAGGCAAAATGCCAATTAGAGCTGATTTTAGCTGATAACCGAGCCCACAGTTGCTTAGTTGAAATGCACATTAATTACCTTCTGCTTCAGACAAATGCTAAATCAATAACTGTCTAGACATTCTCACAGTTCACAGTGTAACAACGTTTGGATAATGTTCTGGCTTCAGATTTTCATGTCAGAGCAACAGTGACATGAGAGGTTACGGGCAATAATGAGCTGGAACCTGAATACTGTTGGACGTTTCTGTTCTCGCTGGCATTGGACGGAGGATGAATCACTCCGCAGCAAATGATCTTCAACCTGCTGGTCAACACAAGCCACGCTCGGCAATCCAGCAGAAATAAATAAGACTGTGGAATGTTTATGGCTGATAGAAAAAGCCACTTTTACCTCAAGTAGATGAAGGATGAAGCGTGTGTGTTTTAAATTAAGTGATTACAAAAGCATATTATAACTAATTAAAGGCTTCTAATTGTATTCTACTCCGATGCTGATTACGAATCTCCACGGGGAGTTTTACTCACCTCCGATTTTAGCGTTGTACGCTACACCCACTCCACACACACCGTTGTTTGCTACAGCTGCAACTTCTCCAGCGCAGCGAGTCCCGTGTCTGGAAAAAACAAAGCAATAGAACAAAGTTGAACAGAAGTGGGAATAAACTTTTTTGCAATAGATTTTGAGTGGTGTTCCATTTTTAATCATTGGAGACTATGCCACAAACTCTGTAAGTCATTTATAATACTCATCATGTTGGAGCCATAATGTGCTTGGGATTTGGTTGTCTGGAGTTTTATTTCGGTTGTGATATTCACTTTTGTTTTTGAAGATGTTTTTTGGCACACAAAGATCCCCTGATTTTTTTGTTTTCAAGTTGTTGTTAATTCAGACTCTTAAGGCCTCCAAGAACCTCCTTTGCCATACTCATTCATCATACAGTTTTGTGTTCATTAAATGGGGCCACAACCCAAATACATTTTACAGTCGGGACATTGTTTTATTGAAGTGTGTTATCAACAGGATCTCTCGCCCACAGAGAGCCACTAAGTAGGATAGTCGCTACATGTCATTTATAATAAAAAAGTAAAAACAGCAATATCTTGAAGCTGGAAAGCAACATGGTGCCAGGGTTTGCAAAAGATTGCTGGTTAATAATAAAGTCCTGTAACTAGAACCAGAATGGAGCCTGTCTTTTGTGAAAGAAGTACAGTATAAGAGGGCCTACAGCAGGCTTAGGTTTGGAGCATTGTTGATGGAGTGGCTCATAGAAGGTTTGGGTGGTTGGCATGAGATACCTAGGGTTCTTTAATATAACCTCCTTTTCACAGTGCATGGAACTTGTGCATGAGACTGATGGTTGGTTTGAGTCCTGTTGTTCTGGTGGCCTGACCAGAACCTCAGGCTTTGAATCAACACTTGGTAATATTGATGGCTCCCAAGTAGTACTTGAACTGTTTGACTTCCTCAAGTTTCTGGCCCTTTACGGTGATGTTTTGACACAATATGGATCCTGAGACATCCTGCACATGCTGTTGCAAAGGAATAAAGAGTGTTTTGTCCTCACTGCAGCAAAGTTCTGAAACATGGCACATGAAAGATTTGAAAGAAGAACTCCAAATCAGAGAGATAGCAATCACCTTTTTTTATTTAACATTATATGACCTGAGAAGGCACTTAAGAGCATGATTTAACATTTGTTTGCAACATTACTGAATATATGTTGTGGCTATAGTGCTTATGGAAATATTCTACAAACACTAACAGTTTGTGTAGCTACACCTTGGCACAGTGCTGGGGTCCTACACTATAGACATGTTATTCTCATCTTTGCTTTTTCACAGGATGAAGTGGCTGGAGCTGTTTACCCTGGGCAACTGGACATCATTTGTCAAAATGACACATTCACTGTCCAAATCTGGCACACTACAGGTACACTACAGGTTTGCAGAGACTCATTTTTCCATCTAATCTAGGCAGATAAACTCTGACAACATGTGATTTACTCAAAGCCCCAAAAAGCAAGAGCAGGGAAAGAGGAAAAATACTAAAATGGATTTAAATATGGAGATATTGCAGATAGAATAAAAAGATATTTTGACAACAAAAAAAAAAATTCATAACAATATTAGAATTTCATACAAGGCACTTGCTGACATTCTCAAATTTGTGTTGCATTTCATAGCAGAAGAAAATGTTGAAATATTACTCAATACACCGTAACCTTAAAACGTGTATAGCATTTTAGCCCTTCCTTTTTTATCTTCATTATCAGTGTGCATTTGTTGGACTGAATGGGACTTTTATATGTAGGATTGCAGGATTTGTATTGCTCAACATTCTCTTTGTGGTTAACATGGCAACACCTTGAAACCGCTTCCTTCGTCAATACTTCATTTCTGAGTGAAATAAAAAATGGATGAAGTGAAAGCTGGGGAAGGATACAAAGGCCTGTCAAAAACTAACTTTGGCAGCAGACTGTGTCCAAAGGCCATCCAAATTAGAAATGAGATGTTATCGATGTCCATGAATTATTCACAGCGGGCCTCATTAATACCGCAGAACTGTCCGGAGTGTCAGAAGAAACAGACAGGTTTCCTATATCGTCTGTTTATCAAATGAACCTGTACCCACGGCAGAACAAAACTGCTCAAATGACCCATTGCTTAGCTCCGCCCTCCATTTCCAGGTGGTCCATCGACTCACCAACCAGGTATTCATCTTTTATCTCCTAATATTCTGAACATATCCTATGTTTGTTAGACTTATTGAGAGGGAACAATTCTTCAGAGCATTTAAAGATCACATTTTTCAAAAGACAAAAAAACTATTATGAGAAACTTGTGTTAGATTGAATCAGTTCATTATTCATAAAATGTTTTTAATTGGTTCAACAATTAAAATTGATGTAAATATTTGGCATTTACCCCAGGCCATTAAGATGGATTAGATTTCCACTGCAGACATCAGATTGGGACGTGCACAGTTTCACACCCTTCCTCGGGACACACTGCGTGAATGTTATCAGAACACAGCTAATTACAGCGACAGTATTGTTTTTGGAAGAGTAAAAATCGACTTCCTCTTTGATCTGCAAGCCTCCCCGATGATGAGTTAGAGGACAAAGTCATTTCACAGGGTCAACGCGCGGTGACGCCTCCAGCTGGGATCCTGATTAGACTCTGGGTAGAGCTCTGATATATTACCCTCCTGCTAATTCTTACTTTTTTCTCCACAAATGTAAGCAAATACTGGCTTTTCTTCTTCCCCTACAGTTACAATGTCAAAGAACCAAAAAAACAAAAAAGAAAGAAACTCCACAACACTTCATTTATTACTTGACCTGTGCTGTCGGCCAACGCCAAACAATAGAGTAATTTTCAAACAAGCAATCAACTCTCCTGACAGGCCGCATTTTTCACTGACAAACGCCCTTACACCAGGTCTCTGGCACAACATATGGCCAGGTATCATACATCACCAAAGCAATTAAAAAGAAATCACTGCTATCAAGAGGTTAAGCCACTCCGTATTAGGGCTAACTAGCTTTTTCATTCCAGATTAATAGTGACTTGACTGCTCCCTGAAGAACAATAAAAAGCAGCCAAGGGGTTAAAGCAGGATCTGTTTTGTCTGGCTAGTAAAAGTTTATCACAGATCATTCCACCGTTAAGATGATATAGAAAAGCCTGAGGGAGAGTTTTCTTTAATCAGATTCCAGATATCTCATTCTCCAAGTGAAGTAGTAAACAAAGACGATTAAGTATCTGTTGTTTACAAAGGCGCTACCTGTCTACCACATGTGCTTTAACTCATTACCGCTGTGCTCACATCATAACCGGCTCGTCTACACACATCAATCATGTTTTCATTCGCCGGGGACGTGGGAGAGCGGCTGGAGAATGGTGACTGTCACTCAGCCTTGTCCCTTTAGCAGTCCTGTTAGTGACTGGCATGTAAACAATACTTTTTTCCAGTGAGTGATGAGTTTTGTTTTGCTACAAGATGGCAGAGTGTAGATTTTTAATGATTAGATGGCTGCCAAAAAGAGACCAATGTGAAACTACTCTAAAAAATAATAAGACGCACTAATATTCATGCATCAATCATGTGAATACAGTCATAAATCTCAAAAAAGTCAAAGAAAACCAATGCCTGACATACATAGCCTATATTTAAATGCCCATTATTAAATAATTTTTTTTTGTATTTTGAAAACGGTTTAATCACCAAATAGTATATTGTAATAAGAATGATCAAAAAAACAAGTGTCTATTTCAGTGCTGGGTATGTCTGGACAGTGAAACGTACGTATATGGTTTTATGTGTCTTTTTCTGAAAGATGCCAAAGACCATATACCGCTGTACACTGCTTATCGAAACCTGGCCAGTTCGTACGTACAAATAAATCTACTAAAGATGATATACTACTTGCTCTAGTACTACAGACAACTCTACTTAAAAATCCTGAAAAATCACTTGAAGGGACAGTTTGGTATTTTGTTATTATTCCCTATAGTAGCTAGTCAGAACATTCCCAGTTTGGAGAAGCAGACAGGAGCTACGCCACAGAGCTTATACTGTACTTCTGTAAATGGGGAGAAAAAAAACAAACTTTACTAACCGAACTACCGCAATAATCTTTCAAACGTGTATTTTATTGAAGATATTTCCCCAATACAAGTTGCTGAGAAATTACCCAATTGTGGTTCACATGGCCACATTTAGGTCATTGTAATCAAGCTTGGTAAGTTCCGAGTTGTAGAAGTTATTGATTAAATAAAAAGCCTAAATATTATAACAAACTATAATGCCTTCTATTTAACACTCACATAAACTAACAGTTTTAAAAACCTTACTAGTTATAAAAAAGTGTGTTTATATTGGACTCAATAGCAGCTCCACATAAATCAAAGCCTGTGTCATTGCTCTTGTTTGTTTTGTCAAACTGTGATAAATAGGCCCAACACCATAGTAGGAGAAACATGCCCATATCACGATGCTTGCTTCACTGTCTTCACTGTGTACTGTGGCTTGAATTCAGAGTTTGGGGGTCATCTCACAAACTGTCTGTGGTCCTTGGACCCAAAAAGAACAATTTTACTCTCATCAGTCCACAAAATGTTCCTCCATTTCTCTTTAGATTTTTTGCACCTCTTTATAGGTTTTCCCTACTCCAATCAACTTTTTAATCAAAGTACGCTGTTCTTCTGAACAATGACTTAAACAACCCATTTTCCTCAGGCTTTCAAATGTTCAACAAGTGCTGGTGGCTTCGTCCTTAAATAGGGGCCACCTGATTCACACCTGTTTTTTCACAAAATTGATGACCTCAGTGATTGAATGCCACACTGCTATTTTTTTAACACACCCCTTTCAACTAATTGCCCAATTGCACAGTCTTAAGAGCGTGCATATCATGAATGCTGGGTCCTGTTTGTTTTCTGAGAATCTACTGCACCTACTGGTAACTTGTCTGCCATTTAGCAATAAAAAATATACTAAAAACCTGGATTATTCTGGATTATACATTCTACTGCTATTATTTTTAACAACATATATATATATATATATATATATATATATATATATCAATATATCAGGGGTTCCGTTGTCCGGTAATTACCGGTCATTGGCCGGGAAAAAAATTAAATGTCCGACAAAATTAAATCTCTCCGGTCAAATTGTCAGATTAAAACTGCCTAATAACGCCCCCCAACACAATCTGAATCGACCGTTTGAAAGTTTGTTTTGCATTTCAAATAAAGCGCACGCCTAACGGCTATAATATAGACCTAAACCACGAACTATTGAGAGACGTTTCAAATATGGCCAGGCCCAGGCAGACGGAGCCTCCGCCACCACCGGAGAAAAAGCCGAAGTGTAGGGCGTATCGGTCGGAATGGAGTGACAAGTTCCCATGGCTAAGATGTGAGGTAGTTGATGGTAACGAAAAAAATGTCCGGAAAACGAAACCTCTGCCGGTCACTTTGACCGGCACCATTTTTTTCTAGCGGAAACTCTGATAAATATATATATATATATATATATATATATATATGTACACATAGATATATACAATCCAATCATACCCAATCATTATTTGTAGAACATTCAGCTTTCCCGAAAAGGGTGACCTGAGTTTGCGTCTGTCCTCTAAGTTGCCTTTTTCATTTTGTTTAACATGAATGTTTAGTTATGCATGTATTTATACAATAAACTGTTCTAGCACACAGGACAAGATGGTTTATTGAGCTGTGTGTTGTTTGTTGATGTAGGATTTCATTGTCACCAAAGCAGAAAGATCTTGTGTTGTGCTGCCGAAAAACCACTGGGCTGTACAGGCTTACAACATCTGACTTCACGGAAGGAGGCCTAAATAAAAACAAGACAAGTAGAGCAGAGAAAATTAACGGTTCTTTTGAATTTGAAGTGAAAATGATCAGAGCTGTCGTTGTTTGTGTGCACAAAGAGATGTCAGAGTGGTTTAACTTAAGTCAATTGAGTCTGAGTCAGAATGTTAAAATCACAAAGACAATATCAGCCTTGTTTGAGAGAAGCTGCTAAAGCAGTCAATAATGAAATTCAAAAACACAAAGCGTAGATAATTGGCACTGAGACAGGAAGTCGTAGTCTGGAAAAGAATTGCATGGATTTGGGACAGACGTACATAATCACATTTACAGTTGTGCTCATAAGTTTAAATTTCCTGGCAGAATTTGTGATTTTTTGGCTATCTTTCAGAGAATATGAATGATAACACAAAAAAAAACTTTTTCACAGTGGTTGGGTGAAGCAATTTATTATCAAACAATTATGTTTATTCTTTTTAAATCATAATGACAACAGAAACTACCCAAATGACACTTGTGAAAAGTTTACATACCCCAGTTCTTTATACCATGTATTGCCACCTTTTAACATCAATGACAGCTTGAAGTATTTTGTGGTAGTTGTGGATGAGGCTCTTTTTCTCAGACGGTAAAGCTGCCCATGCTTCTTGGCAGTTCCTTTAAATTCTTGGTCTGTCTTGCATGAACTGCACATTTGAGATCTCCTCAGAGTGGCTCAATGATATTGAGGTCAGGAGACTGAGATGGTCAGTCCAGAACCTTCACTTTATGCTGCTGTAGCCAGTGACAGGTTGACTTGGCCTTGTGCTTTGGTTCGTTGGTACGTCCCCCGTGCAGCTTCCGGGCTGATGAGTGCAAATCTTTCTCCAGTATTTTCTGATAACATGCGGCATTCATCTTGCCATCAATTTTAACCAAGTTTCCTGGTCCTTTGTAGCTCACACATCCCCAAAACATCAGCGATCCACCTCCATGTTTCACAGTAGAAATGGTGTAAAAAAAAAAAAATTCTCTTATCCTTAGCATTGTATACTGCGCTGGGTTTAAACTGACTAGTTTTTTGTGCACTTATGCTTTTTGTACCTTGTGTTGTTAAAATTGCTTCCATTGTTATCCTCACTTGTAAGTCGCTTTGGATAAAAGCGTCTGCTAAATGACTAAATGACTAAATGTAAATGTAAATGTACCTTTCATCACAGGCCTTGTTGACTCCTCTCCAAATGTAATGTTTATGGTTGTGGACAAAATGTTCAATTTTGGTCTCATCACTCCAAATGACTTTGTTCCAGAAGTTTTGAGGCTTCTCTCTGTGCTGTTTGGCGTATTGTAAACAGGATGCTTTGTGGCATTTGCAAAGTAATGGCTTTCTTCTGGCGACTTGACCATGCAGCCCATTTTTCTTCAAGTGCTTCCTTTGTGTGCATCTTGAAACAGCCACACCACTTTTTTTTAAGAGAGTCCTGTATTTCAGCTGAAGTTACTCCTGGGTTTTTCTTTGCATCCCAGAAATATTTCATGGCAGTTGTGGCTGAAATATTTATTGGTGTACCTGACTTGGTTTGGTTTCAACAGAATCACTCATTTTCTACTTCTTTATTAGAGTTTAAACACTGCTGATTGGCCTTGTCAATTCCTTGGATATCTTTTTATATCCATTTCCTGTTTTTTACAGTTCAATTACCTTTTCCTGCAGATCCTTTGACAATTCTTTTGCTTTTCCCATGACTCAGAACACAGAAACATCAGTGCAGCACTGGATGAAAGATGCAAGGGTCTGTCAGGAGCCCAGTAACTCACTGACCTTTTATACACACACTGATTAAAAGCAAACAGATCATAGGTGAGGATGGTTACCTTTAGAAGCCATTCAAACCTGTTTGTGTCAACTTGTGTGCTTGCTATCAGGACAAAATCATCAACTTTTGATCAGGGTTATTTGGGTAGTTTCTGTTGTTATTACGATTTAAAAAGTGTAAACACAGTAGTTCAGCAAACCACTAACTTATGAGTAAAAAAAAGGTTTTGTGTTACTATTCCTATTCTCTATAAAATGGTCAAACAATTACAAACTCTTTCAGGGTATGTAAACCTATGAGCACAACTGTATAATTATTCTCATTAATACATCAGTAGATCTGAGTAGCAGTGTTCAGAACTGCTGCTGTTGCTTTCATTCAGTGGATTTAAAAAGCAGTTCATGGCACAGGAAGATATATTATTTTATAATAATTATTCCATAAGGGAAATTTGAAATGACTTTAGCACATTGATTTATTTTAAATAACTTTTAGCCAGTATTTTCACTGTCGATATAGCTATACAGTACAACAAATAATTTCAGAGTTCAAATGGAGTTTCCTTTCTTAAAATTTTCATGCGTCTGTGTTTATTCTAATCCCCTTGTTTTCTGCAGCATTTTAATTATATTCCTGTGAAGAAATGAATAAACAAACTTGAAATTTAACTTCATTCTATTCCCACACAGGCCAGAGAGCCTGCCCCGTCCACACCATGCAAAACACAAGAGACAGAACGAGCCAGATGGCACGACTAAAAATATAGCACACTTGCACTACACAGACATTTTTAGTTAAATAGCACTGCTTAGCAACTTTTAATTGCCACTTGTCAAAGACTTCAGTTTAAAAAGACAGAGACACATTAGGAAGTGTTGGAAAACTTGTTTGACTGAATAACAAGCCACTAAACATTTTTTGAGCTACTTTTCTTGAAAGTGAAAGAAGTGAGTGGAAATTGATAGTTTGACACGAAGCCTGCAATGTCTTCAGGTGCAAATATCTCTACACTCACAGTTCTCCTTGAGACATTTGGCTCCAGACAGCACATGTCCCGGAGCCAGCAGCTCAAGCCACAGATGTAATGCCAGTCAGTGGAATGAGTCAGGACGGCACAGCGCAGCGATACTCCATGCTATCAGCACAGGCACATACACCCAATGGCCTGGAATGCATTCAGCTAAAGCACTCAAAAAGCAAAATAGACTGTATCCAGCAAGGCTTCGATCTGCCAGAGCAGACAAAAGAAACCTTTTCATTTTTCAAATGCCTATAAAATTAAACTACTTTAAATTATTATTCTAAATTAAAGAGACACTACTAAAAGCCATCCTTCTATATTCATGTAAAAATGAACATGACAGAGACTTTCAAAAGAAGCTCAGGCTAATGGTGAGTTAAAGGTTTATATGAAAGGCATGAAAAACTGTCAAAACTGCCTCATTTTGGAGGAAAATAACTCTAGTTAATTAATCATTAGTATGCAAGCTAGACAGAAATGCTACATGCTTTGACCAAAAATAGTTCTAGAGAACAAACAAACCTGAAGTCTTTGATAAAAGGCTACTTAGCTGGAGACACAATATCCTCGCCAACAATGTGACCCTTGACTGTATCTACAACAGGAACAAAGGGAAACCCTTATCTCTGTTTCTCAGGACTGCTTCATATTTGGTCAAGAAACAGCCTTTCCATTTTCTGGAGAATGTACATGTTTCTAAGCATGTGAAAGCACAGAATATACACGTGATTTATTTTATTCTTTCTCTTTTAGGCACCTTGAACATTACATGGTGAGCAATGTATCAAGTGAAACTAGAGCAAACAAACATTAGTCAAGTAGGCTAACACTCTTTCAATGTGCTGGAAAAACATTATTCACCATCATATTACACCAAGAGGTTACATGAGATCTGGAATAAACACAAGTACATGTGTTCACTGGTGTACTGTTTGTGTTGTGTCGGGATTGGGTTTGTGTACGCTGAAATATGCATCGCCATGTGGCTCGTGTTGAACCCATTGCCTGGCTGCACTGTAGGATCTGTCTCTTGGCGTTGCTTTGTTGGTGATTCTATCTGTTTTTAGAAGCTCTGAATAGGGCCCATTCACTGGAGCTGCCAAAAGGATTAGGCTATTTTCTCCTCGGCTCAGCTGTGGCCTGAGGCAGGTTTGTTCAGTCGCTACACTGGAGACCCAGGCTGAGATCTTTTCATCGTGTGGACCACCGCAGAGATATATCAGCCATTTTTCTATGACAGATGATCAGAAACTCAGCGGCGCAGATTTTCTTCTTTTTACCAAATCCACTTATTTCTGTAACAATTTTGTCTATTTGTTTCTATCATGCGCTTCTGATATGGTAATCTCAAGGCAAAAATGCCATTAAGCTAAGTCAAACTGAATGAATGTTCACATGTGGGAGGACACTTATGTGAAGAGGGAATGAATTTAGAGCATGCTTTTCAAACCATGAGGTATTACAGAAACAGCAGTGCTTTAGGTGAAAAATGTTCAGCACTTTGCTGAATGCACACTATAGCAAAAGAAATAAACTTTTTTTAATGGGCTGTTGTGCTACTGCAATGATAAGGTGCCTGAAAGGGACATAAATGAAAACTGTGGAATGCATAGTAGCACAGGGGGACTTACTGAAAAGAGATAATGCACTCTGCCTCATTTTGAAACAATTTTAAGTTGTCTAAATGCAGTCAAACTAACATAATGGTGAGGAAAGAGAACATTGCATGTCTAAGCTGACAGAACATTGACACAAATGTTTTTTAACAACCCATTCATCTAGCTCTAGTCGAGTGAGGAGGCTAATACTGAGTGACTCAGTAGTCTCTCACAGAATCGGCCTTGGTTGAAGACTACCACATTCAATCGTACTGGGCTATAGTTAAAGCATCAGCTTTTGCTCACACTGTCCCTTCCTTGGGCAAAACTAATAATAGTCAGAAAACTGACAGAAAGCATAAGGAATGAGGTGTAAGAAAGAGGTAGCTGCCAACATCACCTCTCTGCCTGGCTGTCTGAAAAATAAACCGGCCGGGCCCTGCAGTATAAACAAGACAGGGGAAACAGAAATTCATAATTCAGGTTTGACAATAGGTGGCAGCGGTGTGGGCAATAATTGATAAACTCAATGTAAACTGTGGAGGTCATTTATCTGCAGTCTGCAGCAGTCACAGTAAACAGAGAAGTGTGTTGAGCTCAGGTTTCATTGCCCATTACTTTCCGTTCCTTTGAACAGTCCATTTTTCTCTGAAAACTTTAAATGTTAGTATAAATTTTCTATTTTTTATTATAATGTTGGTTGACCTTTCATACCACTTCTTAGTTACACAAACACTTAACTGTCTTTTTTGAAAACATCTCTACTTCCTGGAACCACTTAAATGTGCTACTTTTTTAAATTAAGGTTTTTAAGAAACATCTGTGACAAAACAAGACATCATTATGTTTCATCATGAAGTATTTTCATAGATGAGAACGTTTAGCCCCTGAGGACAAGCTTTGGCCAATCACATGTTCACTTACTAAATGGGCCATGTTCCCATTTCAATCAAGGGACATCCTCATAAGTGTTGCAAAGCATTTACGCAATGAGGCAGAGATACTTTGGTCACATTGAAACACATTGCTCACTGAAATCAGAGCTACATGTTTGTTAATAGGCAGGTGTTTATGTTTTTGTAAATCTTTTCTTATGTACAGACTGTGCACTTATGGCAAAGGAGCGTGCAGGTGCTTTAGCAATTCAGCTTCTATTTGAAAAGTGCAGAGCGTAGCAGAGGTGCCAGAGCAGACATCGCAGTAGGATGCTGTCGATTTTGATTTGTTATCTCCTTCGCTCTGATTTGTCCTGTGTGGGCCCTAGACAGCTCAGGTTTATTAGTGTCTCAACACCAGAGACACACTCGCCACAGACTCAAATGCTAGCAGTGGATTTGCAGGGCACCGGGCACATTTGTATTTGCATTCACACACTTAAATAAGATATGTTTTAGGTTTACGAGGCTGTTTGTCTGCAAGTGTCTGTCCAAGGACATAGTGCCCGCAAAATGTTTTTAAACCATTGCCAATTTTCCCCTTTCTGGGGCTTGAATTTAAATTGGTTTTGAGTTTTTTTTACTGTTGTATAAAGAATAAATAAAACAGTCCCCGGTGGCAGAAATGTTAAAAATAGTCCACTTTAAAGTCTTATAAGCACCTAATATGGCAAATTAACAGGAATATCTTAACAAAGTGGGATCTTTGAAAGGACAGAGTAGCAATGTATATTCAGGTTTTTATACCGCCAAAACATCTGCTCTACTAATTTTTAAATTAATGTTAATTTATGTTATTCCCCTGATATTGTCCCCATACTAAACAGAAAGGTTTAGAATGCTTTTATACAAAAACAGTTGTGACAGTGCCGCTTTTTACTGCCACACAGCTTTGAATGTGTCACCAGATATTTTATTGACCTCTTACAGTTTTCTCTGCCTTGCTGACATGTCTGATAGTGTATAAATTAACATAATATTTGGCCCCACTGCTTTAGCAATATGTCTTACACTGCAGGAACAATGTCAGGGCGACCAGGGTGACATCCAGAAGGGACTGCTCAACTTTCAGAAAACAGCTTTTGGACTTTTCTTCATAGCAACTGATAGATGGAAATACATCATCACCAACATCAGATGCCACTCAAATTAAACTTTAATTAGGACTAAAATCAACCAGATCATTAATGCTTTGTACAAAAAGAGAGTATTGGTGTTGTAAAAGTGTGCTATATGTTATATGATGATTATATAATTGTCTGTATTATAATGTGTGTTTTTTAGACTTTCCTGTCCAAGCACTAACAATTGCAACCTTTAACCTTTAGAACCAACTGTCCATCAGTGTTTTGTGCACAGCCACTGTTAAATAAAGTAATACAAGCAAACTAAACCAACAAATGAGACCATTGCATTCCTTCTGGGGTCTTGTTGGTCCTGTCCTTGCCTTGGGTCTTTCTCAAAAATGTCTAATGTTGAAAGAATAAGAAAGAAAAACATTTGTGTTTTTAAATCCAGTATATTTAAACTACACTACACTGGTGGCCAAAATAATTAGAACACTTACAGTATTTAGGTTTCAGTTTCTGTTGAATTGGCCATTATTAAAATATTCATGAAACAAAATATCTGCATCATTATAAAATTTAAAAAATATAGAATAGAGCAGTCATAAGGAGATTTACAAAAAACACAACACAATTATGTTCCAAGAAGCCCTGGGATAACATTAGTGTTGAAGTTCTCAGGAAAAAGCTGGACATACTAAATATTAAAGTTAAAAGTGGATCAAAACAGTAGGACTCACTTCATCTGATATTTGTTGTGCTCAGGAATATTACAAAATAAAATCATGTTATGGAGGCAAAAAAATGTCTATTTTTTCAGATCTGTCAGGTGTTCTAATTATTTTTGCCACCACTGTAAAGTTACCACTAGTCATTAATTTTCAACCATTGAGCCTGTCCCAGCTGCTCTGGACATGAGGAGGTATACTCTGGACAGGGCTGACTCTTAAGCTTTGTTTTTTCCACTGAGTGGCTCAGTATGGCACCCGTTGGTACGGGTTACTCCTTTTCAGCTCATGTGCTGCATCCAGACGTTAGCAGTGACGTCACACAAGTGCAACTGAAGTATATGAGATACAAATGGTATTTGAAGCAGACTTTCAAAACTTCACTTCTCGTATTTGCTTGTGTAAGGACTTGGGAGCAGGGTCCAAAGCTTCCTAAGAGTGATACAGTGCACTTATTTGGCACGATTAAACCCCTTTTAGTAATAGAATCCTAAAAACTGACCCGACCCGTACTGCTCCAGTGGAGATGAGCCCTTATAGACACAAACTGACAGACAACCATTCCTCCACTTCAGGTAATTTCCCCTACACATGCATGTCTTTAGATGAAGAGAACCCACAGCAGCACAGACACAATATAAAACCAAATACTATAACAACTACACATTCTGTGCAGTGGTTTCCTCAGTCTAATATTGGGTTTGCCTGCCAATATTAACTTATGCCATAAGGAATGAAGATTTAATACATTTTATCCATGAGGTATGCGTCTTCCCCCGGAACTGGTAGGTAGATGCTGTCACCATTTTCCATTCAGTATAATGCATTTCTGCTGAAGGTGCACTTCTGTGAAACAATAAGCCATTCGCCATCAAGGACAATGCAATCTGACAGAGTGAGAGTTGCTTACAAACACCCGTCTTGGTCATTTTCAATGCCATCAGCCAGATTAGCCACAGCCATTGCTTCATCTTCTTCCTCAGCCTTGGGTTTAATGTATTTTAGTATGCAGGTGCTGATAGATTGGGTTTAAACTGAAGGACAGATAATACAGTGTAGCAAGCCAATCATTTTTAATAAATGCTGTCAATATGCAGTCTTATCTTGCACAAACGCAATCTCAATTAATGGACCCCTGTGACTAATTATTGCAGGAACTAATGGCACGTCAATATAATGGAAACCTTACTGTGACAAAAAGCAAAACATGGCTGAGTGTAATTAAAGAGTAAGGAATAAGACAAAAGGTGAGTGAATTAAACAAATTCAAATCGTCACCACTAAATCTATTATTGTTTTGTCATTCAAACGTCAGAACCTCCATTATTATTATTAATTATTATTATTATCAACTAAATCTCTGTTTATCCACCACATTCTCGTCACTCTTGCACACACACAACACACACACGCACGCACACGCGCTGTCGTCTTTATTTGTTTTGTATTCCGTCATCTTGCTTTCGTAATATTCACTTTCTTTTTTTACTTGTATTTTTCTCCTCATCTTACTTATCAATTATTTAAAAAAAATTAGCTGTGAGCTTTTCCTTTGGGCTCTAGCCAAATATTTGCAAACAACACTGGTAATTACATTGATAAAAAGCTCGGAAATACTGCAATTAATTAACTTAAAGGTGCAGTGTGTTCTTCTATGGCTGACATTGTAGATTGCAATGACAAACCTCACACTCCTCCTTTTTAGAGCATGTGATCTCCTACAAAACACCACAGGGACATGTGTTGTCTAGGAGCGAAGGTATAGAAATAGGTCAGATAAGGATAAATAGCTTAAGCCTTAATGCAAGATTGCGTGTTCAAATAAGAATGCCCTTCTCCTCCGGCTGTGCTCAGTTTGTCCAATCTGAGCTGTTCTAGGAAGAAAAACAGGAAGTGAGGGAACTTTCACTGAGTTTTCTTCAGGGATATTTTATATTGCCCCAAAAAACAACCAAAAAAAACAACAATGCAGTCCAGAAAGGATTTTCCCCATAGACCACCAAGTGAAAAGCAATGGCTAATGTACCAACGGCAGGACACAACTAACATAATGGTCAAGTATAGCGTCTATTTTCTTATTATGGACTTTTTATCTGTTGAAAATCCTAAAATCAGCTAAAACATTTTATCACATGAATAAACCAGAAGACACTTGTGACATTTATGAGGACCACAGTGTGCCTGCTTTATGTGCATAGCCGGAAAATAAACCTGGAAGGCAAATGCAATTTTGAGCATATGCCCCAATGAGCTAATCTGGATTCGTTTGGAAGATTTGGGACTTTACAAACTCGTTAAAATCCATCTTGAATTGCTACAAACAATTTATTCACTTCAGAACTTTGGGCAAACTTGGCCAGTGTGTCCAATGATGTGGCAGCCCCCCCCCCTTTGTCCCTTTATCCCTCAATCACAACATTGTGTTGGTTGCACAACATCATAGTGGACCATATTTTGGACTCAATCAGTTAAAGCTTTTGGACACCACACTATTTCTTCTGTCCCTGTTAATTGTTGTCAATGCTGTATTTATAGAAGACCGTCCGCTAGACTGACTGAGCGTGGATTTCTTTAAAACAAAAAATCCAAAATAGCCTTCAGATGATTGAAGTTCAAGTTGCATAACTCCTATCTGCTCATTTATTTGTATTTTACTTTTGTCTCCAATTGTAAATCTGGCTTTGTATTATTTCATTTGTCTTTGTCACCTTCAATTGCCCAGTGTATGAATTTTGCTTTAGAAAGACATTTGTCTTGCCTTTGCCTAAATGCATAAAGAATATGTATCATACTCTGCTTTTCTTTTCACATTAACTCAGTGTCATGATTGTTGCAACTCAATTTCTCTTTAAGAAGAATGCTATCATATATTCATCTATACAAGCAAAGTTTTATTTTAACAAGCACTGTTCGATGATGACAAATTATGCAGACATTAACAATCATCCTCTTAAGAATTCATTTATGAAGATTTGCAGCTTAGAAAACTGTCACAAAAGACAATTCTCTATAAATAAGATAGTACTTTTTCTAAAGGCTTTATAAATTCATGTCAGTTTGTCTTATTGACATCTCTAACTCTCATGAAGCTGTAAGTGACACATTTCCATCACTTCAAGTCTATTATGGCTCGTGGACGTATGAAGAATGGTATTGTGCGCTCTTATACCGCTCGACAGGATCTGAAATCAATCTGGCTGTCCTCTGCACCGTGGCCATGCACAACATCCATCTTAGGCTGACAAACATGAAAATAAGTGTTAGGAAGCAAAGAAAATAAGACAATCTCTTTTGATTGAGCACAAATGGATTTCTCACTTGGCCAGCCTTCAACTTTGCCTCCTCAACAGTGCTGCCAACGAGAAAGGACCGATCTTTAACACGAGGGAGGGTAAGGAAAGCTCTGGGAGATGTGAATTAAAACAATGGGGATGGTGTGTCGCAAGTACAAGTGAAGTGGCCTTTGTTGTAGCAGAAAATGGCCACCTCAACTCTCCTCTGCTTTAGCTGGCCATGAATATATTCATATAATCTCAATGCAAGGAGCTTGTATGAATTATTTACTGTCAACTCGTATTACTCTGCTTTGATTTACATGGAATAAAACGTGTCCACGGGTCATCTGAGTCATTTCGACTTCCTGATCTATAAAATAACTGCTTAGGTAATACTTCTGACCTATGTACAAGAATGTGTGTGCACTCTTTGTGGTTTGGATAATGTCTATTTTTTTATCTGCAAGGATAGCATGCCACAGTTAGGAAGCTACAACAAATGAGAAGCAGGAGTAATCCCATCCTGAAGTGCTTCGTTCCATCAGTGGGACAGAGTGGGATCTACTTTACACAGACAGAAAGGGCTTGGGTCGCTCTGCATGGCTGACCTGCTTCCCGGCAAGGACAAGAAACAAGGCTTGTGTTCAAAAAGCTGCTGATGCCAACCTCTCTCAAGATGAATAAATGCTGGAGATGAATGCATCATAATTCAGAGGGGACAGGGAGGAAAAATGCTACCTGCACCACAGCCCTGGATTGGAATAACAATGTCCCGGCAAAGTTCAGATCGAAACAATGCTGACACAAATTCATCCTTGCAATCTCATGAAAATTTGTTAAGCTTCTTTGGTCTCTCTCCCTGACCAATTCTGAGTGGATGCGAAGCTTTGAAGCCAAAATAAACAAGAATAACAAACAACAAAAAAAAAAACTACAAAAAAGACTTGGTGGCAGTCGTCCCAGAAAAGAGAGATTTGAGAGAAATCCTACTGTGCATTTCAGAGAAAGGCAGTAGCTTCTCATGTGCTTCTGGAGGGACGAGTTAGCATAGCGTTTGGAGAAACACAGACAAAACAGGGATGAAGGGTTCATTCTTGCCAAAGCTTTAGTGTTCCATCTGTAAATCAGGGCAGAGTATCACAAAAGAGTGGGAGAAATAATCACCGAAGGCAAGTAAACAAGTATTGTACGGCAGCAAACAAAGGGCGGGACTGTATAGACTGGACCTTGAAACAATCGCAGTGTGTACCAAAGCAAAGTCTTTTAAAGCTGCTTCATGTTCTGGGGCTATATGTGAATGGCTTTTTATGTGTAAATACTTCAGCCTTGGGTTCAAAGTCCTATAGATAAAAAAACAAAAATAAGCTTGCACACCTTGTAACAATTACTGTCAACAACTCATTTTGGTGTCAACAGATTGAAAAAGTAGACATTTAACCAGGTGTGGAATTGAAGTCTTCAATTTTGACACCTGTTATACATACATACATACATACACTAAATTGACTATTTACAGTAAACATAAGCAAATACATTCCCCAAAACATAAATGAGGAAATTTCAAAGCAAGCAAGTGAGGACTTTTGATTTTATGTTTAAATGCAACAAAAACAGCTGTATTTTCCATTCATTTTAATTATTACGCACCAAATTAGACACTTAGACAGCAAAAAAAAACAAAAAACTATTGTCACATTTGTTCAACAGTCAGGATCCTCCTATTGTAATAACAATACACATCAACAGCCCTAGAGCACCCCTATGTTCTTTTCCCCACTCACTGACAGCTCATACAAGCACTTTAAGTTGCTATGTTCCAAAATCATCTTGATTTTGCAGAATTTGCAAATTTTATCTCAAGTTTTTGTAGTTCCTGCTGTTTACAGTAAATGATAACTTAAGAACCGTGGGCCACTGCCCACACAGACTCATAGATAAGAAACAAAAGACAATAATCTAGAGGCTTTATTTTCTTATCCTTTAAAATGTTGTAAACACAAATGCAAAGTTTGTCGTGTTGGGAGAAAACTATTCATCTTAAGTCAAGGCCTTTCAGCGATGTTGAGAAAAAAACTTGCAATCCAAAACATAATTATGAATGCTGTAAGGTTATTGAAAAAGTCTCGTTTCTCGAATGAGAGATGTACTTGAGGATGTCACAAGCCTAGAGTGGAGCATATGCCTGTGCCAAGTTTGAGAGCTCCATTTAAAGCAATTATAATAAATGTTATGCTCATATTGCTAAGATACAGAAGGATCTTATCTTTAGTTGGGTAATATTCAGACAGCCGCATTCATTGCCCAATTACCTGTTCTCATTTCGCTGTGTGTATCGCGGTTGAGGGTCAGCGTCTCCATCATTAACATCATAACTTGCTGCGGGGTCCTAAAATGGACATAAAAAGAAACCAATTACATCATTTTAATTTTGAGTTCAAGTTGTAATTTCACTTTAGTGCTGAGGAAAAGTTTCTGCACAACCAGAAGAGCATAAAAGCCAGACAATTACAGTCTGGCTGGAAATTTTCACTCACGTAATTGTTGATGAGGTCAGGATGATCTTTTTCAATGCCATCATCGAGGATAGTCACAACGACGCCTTTGCCTGTGTAGCCTTGTGCCCAGGCCTCTTTGGTATTCAAGTCCTGGTGTGTTGGGTTGGACTAGACGAGACACAAAAGCCTTTAGTTCAGCTGTCAATCTGCACTGACTGACATTTCCCAGATAAATCTTAAATATTCCACACATGACATTTTACCCACTGCAAAAAAGGTTTTCTGAAAAATCAAAGAACAAAAAGTCAACCTGGGCATAAATAAACACCAGCCTAGTGTGGAAAACAGTAGCTGGTCTGTAAACAGTCAAAAAATCCCCATTTTAATGCATCATCATGACTTGCTTGCTTCTTAGGGCAAAGATGCCCAGTGTGAGCATTACCTCTGTCAGAGGAAGATGGAAAACCTGTTGCTGGTCAGAAATCTTGGCAAGACTATTTACCTCTCCCTCACAGATGAAACACATAACAGTCCAATTGTGAGGGGGAAGACAATTATGGCACACAGAGCTCTCTACTGTGATTTCGATGGAAGTGTTCAAAGTAGGAGGTGAGTGCTTAGAGGTAGAAGTAAAAGGCAGCAAGAGAAAATGGGAAGCATTTCAGAAAGTCTTTCTGCCTGTTTCTCTGATGTTTCTTTAGCTTGTGCATGTGGACTTCTGTGCTTGTGCCAGAATGCCCTTAGTTCCCTGGATACATCCGTTTGAACTAGTTTTTAAATTCTTTGCTAGAGCCAAACTACGGCATACACTGACCGAAAAGTTCAAACAACTGGATAAAATATTAAGACAAAACAGCACTAGAGCTGGAGGTGCCTTAAGCTAAACCTTTATTTGTTTGGTTTTCAAGGCATAACTGTGAAAAATACTTTAAATAGAACCAAATGGCTTTTAGAAGATTAGCAGTCTAATGCTGAATGGCAGGGGTGGTTTCACAACTGGCTATTTATGTTGGGGAAGATCACAGTTGTCATTAATCCATAGCCGTGACAGAGGTTATGTGCATAGAAAAAAGGAAAGAAAGGAGATTAGGGCAAATTGAAGCCTCTTAGACATAGCTCAAACAGAGAAAGAGGCATGGCCATTTTCCCTGCAATGTTTCAGGTGATACTGCTTAGCAGTCAATAGAGCTTGACATTTCATTCAACATTCACCAGGTTTGCAGCACGAGTTTGTGTGGGAGAAAACCTGAAGGCATAAGGAAAGGCTGAAGTCCTAACAACGCTGGATTTATCCCTATCGGACTGACCAAAGGGGAATTAACAAGTTCTGCCACTGGGATAATGAACACATCTTTACCTCACACAAGTCTGCAGAAGTGAAAGTATTGAATCTTAAGCTGCTCCGACAGGGCTTAGAAGAGAGACCTTCAAGGCTTAATCAAAAATAATTACACTGTAGAAAGAAATTGAAAAATGTCTAGGTTGTTATTGACATATGTGAGTGGAACCAAAGGACCTTTAGTGTAGTCCACAAATTCAACAAACCAAGATGAAAAATAATTACATCTCCCAATGGCTACAATGATAAACTGATGCAGCTTATCATAGCAACATGACATAACTTATTTATACAAACAGCTTTTTTTGAAAATCCTGGGGGTTGGCTTGATTAAACATTAATGGCTATTAGAATCTGCAGCATATAGTTAAGTACTAGTACTAATAAGCTGTTGGCTGTGAAGATGAGAAGATTACGCACCAGATACCACTGCTTGGGAAAATCGGGGTCTGCTGGGTCTTCATACACATCCCTCTTCTTACGGATTTTCACAACCTGCTGCTCCGCCCAGAGAACCTAAGGCAAACAGAAATCCACAAGGAGAGCGCATTTATCATTTGCACTGTGGCTCTCACATCTGACTGTCATTAAAGTCTTCCTAATTCTACAAAGAGTTCAATAAAAAAAATGTACAGAAACACAGGCAAACCTGGCCTCAGCTGTGTTGAAAGTAATAACTAGGTGAACAAGCAGAGATGTGAAGGGAATCTAATTTATTTCTAGCTAGAGATGTGAGGAGAAAGTGGGTACTGTATGGTGTCTTTGAAGTTCCAGAAGCTCTATGGAGATTCAGAGGTGGCTGACAGAAAATGCTTAAATCAAAACAACTGAAATGTCTTTTTAAAGTTTTATAACCAAACTAAAGGCACACAACATCAAATAAGTGTATATTTGTCCTGCTTGTAAGCGATGGTGCCCTCACTCAGCTTTTGTTTTACTTTAATCCTTACAAAAATATGACAACCTTGTATCCTATTAGAACAACTGACATTACAGATGAAACAACAAAAATAGTATACACACAATTTTAGACGAGACAAAAGAGAAAAGAGCATTTGTTACACTTTGCTGTTGGTTAAGCTTCATTAACCAATTGTCAGATCCTTTTGATCCTACAAAAGCAGCATTCATTTAAATAAACATGTAAGTTACAGACACTAAATCACACACTTTTGAGGCAGCTAAAAGTTACTGCCACATAAGTTCAACAGTGTCACTTGTCCTGAAACAACTATGAAAAGTTCAATCTAACTATGTTGGCTGCGCTGTTATTTACTGAATCTTTATTAGGAAACAATATAACACATATATATGGAAGCGTAGTACTGTCAATGTTGTTTTTTTGGGGGAAATTGTTTTTCTGACTTAATTATCACATTATTTCGTGATAATTTTATTTTTTTCCCAATGCTTTATGGGAAGCAACGTACCACGTAGCTTCCGTAGCAACGTGAGGAAGCAAAGAGGAAGCATGGCATCTGATCAAGTTTTACTTCAGCCTTGGTCTAAAACATGGCGAGATATTAATGTTACTGAAGACAATATTGTGATGAGTGTGAGCACATTGAGACGTTTTTTGAAACGAATGAGATTGTATAGGCGAAAGAATCAGTCAGATCCGTTGGATGTAGCAGCATTTCTTATTGATCAACTGGATGGACCCCCCCCAAAAAAAGTCAGAAAAACAACATTGACAGTACTACGCTTCCGTATATTTTTAAAACACATTTACAATCCTTATAAAACAATAAGGATTGCTGGCCAGGCTTACAAGAGCTGATCTCAAGACAAACCAATGTCAGAAAGTTCATTGCTCTGCACTTGAATCTATAAATTCAATGACGTATTACAGCCACATCTGATCATACACCAGCGTTAGCGAACATTTGACTGGCACCACAGTTTCTTGGTGCTCTTAGCAATTGTGTCATGCTGTCATCAGGCTGGTCATTTTGTAGTGTGCGCCACAGGTGTCCAGTGAACAAAGGACAACCGAAAGCATTAACACAAAGTGTGTGTGTGTCTGTGAGATACATTGATAGGTTGAACAGATTTTCAGAGCTCAAAACTAGGAAACTAATTTTATACACACAACTCAAAAGGAAAGCACCTTAACAGAAATTATTTAATAGAAAATGCTGCGCAAACTTTAATTTAATTTAATGATTAAATTGGGTAAAACATTTTTTTAATTATATTAACATGTAACAAACATGTGCTTTAAAAGCAAACAGTTACAGCAGTTGTATTGTTCCTTAAGCTCGTTAGTAAATGGCAACTTTATTTTGGGCATGATGACAGATTGAAACGGCGGAAGCTAGAGAAGGGACTTAGCAATAGCCTCATGCTTAAGCACAATGGACCAATCAGAATTGAGTAACCATTTGGTTAATATTGCCGTAACCATGGCAACTATCCTATGGCAGAAATCCCTGGGGACATGGGACTAGGGGTTTAAAAACGGTGTTGTCCCGGCTAAAACGGGGCATATGGTCACCTTATGTTTTGAGCTTAACTTTTCATAATGTTATAAGAATTCTTTATCCTTATTATCCAGAGAGACACAGAGTCAAATTTAAAAAAAGGAATGGCCATGTTTAATTCTTGCAAGAATGAGGCAAAGTACAGACATGTCACAATGGTACAGAATGAGGTTTGCTTGGAGAAGTAAACAAAACATTAGATTTTATATCACTGCAGTGAAAGCTGTAGGAGGCGTATCTTTCATACACCCTCCCCAGCCCAAGCTCCAGGTGCAGAAGTCCTCCCGTGGCAAGTCATGTCTACGTCTAGTCATGTCTAGTTCCTGCTTGGATTAGCATGAAGGACATGACATGAACAGATTTTACATGCCCTGAAGAGAACTATGAGCACCCAGTAACTACAAACAATAGGAAATTGTAAATTATTATAACACATACAGCACTTACTCTGCTTTTTGCTCACACCATAAGGACATGTAGATGTGGTCCAGTGTTTGCATTTATTGCACATAGATTTTTGCTAATGACCCACAAGTAATTTAGATTTTAAACACACATATAGCGCTGCTTCAGCTCAGGGCAACCGGATTACTGTAGAAATAGCCGCTGTTTCGTTTATGATTGATCATTCAAACAGCAGGTTCATCTGGAGCTGGATCAATTAAAAGGCTGCTCTGAAGAAAGTAACTTTTGCGAGGCCACTACTGCTTTGCTAATGCTGTCTCTGTCTCTGTTTGTATCCACCGCATGTCACTGTGAAGAAACTAAAGATGAGACGGCGCTCCTATCTCCACTTTCTCTGGAGAATAACTGCTAAAGTTTCACTCGGTTGGCGTCAAGAGAAGCAATCTCCTTTTGCTCCCACAGCAGCAGAATACACCCCAGTCTACGACCTCTACCCACTCACTGACAGCATACAATTCTGGTTGGCTAAAGCCCCTTTGTACACTAAAAATATATTGCAGGAAATATTTGCACACAACTCATGTTTACAAATGGGTCTATTGCTCAACACATTGAGAGAATCACTGCCTCTCTGTTGTGATCCGAATGTTGACTCTTATAATAGACAGAAGATGATAAATTACATTCTCGTTCTGTACAGAAAGCTGTTGAGAGCCACATAGTTTTGCTTTATTACACTTTCTAATTAAGGGAAATGGAGAAAAGAAGTTATTCATCCACTGTGTAACACATCAAAATGATATTTAAAGGCCTTCAGCAGAACTAATAATGCTGCAGTGAAGGAGAGTATAATGACAGCTTTCCTCAGATGATTTTTTTCCAAGCAGAACAAATACCGTTATATGTTATGACTGTCAGTGACAAATGCAACTTTGAAGTTGATTTGTCGACTGAAAGTGTGTGCAAATTTCCCAACATACTTTGCAATGCCCATCAGATTCTTGTATAACTTATTTCTTGCATTTTTGTTTTGGATCTTTTTTCTCATTGTCACGGAGGAACTCTGCAGTGAGTCTTTTCTACTTGCCTGGTTTTGTTATTGCGTGCTCTTAAGATGGTGTGTCTTGAATAAAAACTGTGCAGTCTCTGGAAGCTAAACTACCAGAGAAAAGTTTGACTCAGTAAAAGAAACTGTGGACCTTACAAGTGACCCTGGACTAATTAACATTTATCTCCTTCTATTATGGTTTATTACATGAGGCTTGCAGCACACTGCTAACCACTGCTCACCACAAATTATGACTTTACAATTATGATACAATTACACATATATCTAAAGAGCTTTGGAGTGGGCCATTAAAGATGATTAAGCTCAGAGCTCATGCCTTTTATTTCTTCAGAAAGAGCATTTTAATCTAATGTAATGCTATATAAATAGCATTTCATTTGTGGTGTTTGGAAATAATGCCACAGTTTTGCAAAAGATGTAAATTGTATTACATGTAGACTCAACAGTGAAAGTGGTATTGTAGGAGGCAGTAGTGGTTTGTAATAAATGACAGAGGTACGGGAGTCATTAGATAAACATGTTTGACCATTTCAAAGAGGAGTACAGTGGTGTGACTGATTTATGTGACTTTGTAACCTGATGATGTAAAAAGAGAATGATAGACAGATGTCAAGCCAGATACCAAATATATTTAGTAACTTGCTCAATAGGTGACCCATTTAAGGTAGTGTGGTGCTGTTATAGCAGTGTTGTGTCTGCAAGCACATTACATGGTTTCAAATATTCAAACATTTAATTAAATAGGTAACCCTTGAAATTGCTTGCATTTACACTGGAATATTTGCAGGATATATATTGGCTTCAACTATATAAATGTGATATGTGATGCAATACAAGCTCTAGATATGTTGTTTTTCTAAATCAAAAATGGGTTGTAAGTATACTTTTAAAATGAAAAACAGTCACACTTTATTTTACACTACACTTGATATAAGTTTCTCATTAAATACAATGTAACACTAACATTCATTCATTCATTTTCTACTGCTTTGTCCCATTAGGGGTCGCGGGTGACTGGAGCCTATCCCAGCAGCTTTGGGCCTGGACAGTGGCCAGTTAGTCGCAGGGCTAACATTTAGAGACAGACAGTGACGAACAAACATTCACTCTCACATTCATTCACTAGAGACACTTTAGAGTTGCCGATTAACCTATACATGCATGTCTTTGGACAGTGGGAGGAAGCCGGAGTACCTGGAGAGAACCCACGGTAACATGTGGAGGACATGCAGACTCCTCACAGAAAGACCAGAGTCGGCCGAGAATGTTGGCCAGGGTTTTGAACTCGCAACCGTCTTGCTGTGAGGCAGGAGTGCTAACCACTCTGCCACGTGCACATAACACTAACAAACAGTAATAACTACATACACACCGTAACACTATCTACAATAAGTACACAATTCTATTATGTATGTACTATGTAGTTACATGTTATCACAGTTTGTTACACAAAGAGGTAGATACAATCTGTCAAGTGTAGTGTCACCTTGAAAAACATGTAATGGTGCAAAAAGCTTGCCGTTTCTGAACTCTAACTAATGTTACAGTTTTTGCTTATGTCTAACACACTAGTAACTGCAGTGTTATAACCTGCAAAATAAGAAATATAAAACTCCGGCTATATCTAAAATTGCTGCCAATAAGAAACACTTCTAAAATCAAGCTACATTTTTCTAAGCACATGAGTTCTTTCCCAATAACAAGACAAGCTTTACGTGAGATAATGCTGCACTTTTGATTGTTATTTTTGATAAGGATTCTTTATTGTCAAATGAACAGACTGCAGTGTTTAGCCCCACACACAACCATCCCGCTCTGGTAGAAACATTCTTTATGGCATTTAGAATCACGTGCACCCTTTACACACACAGCGCTGCGACAGCTGAATTGTTTTCCAATTTTCCTCACGCCATTAAGACTCGACAGTTAATGTTAGGCGGTGGACGTTGTCATTTACAAAGAAATGGAATGCAACATCTCGGCTCAATCATCTGAAAACAACTGACAAAAAAATAAAAAAGAAAAGAAAACTATCTCTCACTAAAAACCAAGTCACTAACCAGAACAAAAGAGAGTAAACTCGACATGAGGTCTGGGGCAATGTAGAGGCATCGACATAAGGTACACAAGCAAAAGCAATCATGAGACAACAAGAGAGCTGTACGCAGGGCCAGGCCTCTGTAATCCGCTTGAGCAATAACCTATTTGTTCCATCTTCTGCGCTGTGTCCTGCGGGCTTTCTTCTCTGATGACTAGGGAGCAGTGGTGCTGGCGTCTAATGTAGGGAGACTGGTGGAAAGCTACACTGTGCTTTGATGTGGATTCTGCTGTTTGAACAGTGCAGAAAGAAAGTAGAAGTGGTAAAGGTCTGATAAATCTCATATAGCATCCCAACAACAGATAAAAGGTTCGGAGAAAGAATCCCGTAGTGACCTCAGAAAACAGGAGGAAAGCGTTGAGAGACAAACTAATGCAATTTGCATTTGTTTAGGGAAAAACTGTTGTATCTGAAACACAGTTCACAGCTCTCAGTTTACTTGAGAGCTGTGAGGATTTTTAGTCTCACTGAAACACAACACACTAAGCTCTTATAACACAACACTGAGGCATGTTCAAAAGGCAACGGCAGCCACCCCAAAACAAATCGATTGCTTTTCCCATAAAGAGGGTGTGCAGAGCGGAGAGGAGATGACAAACAGTCCCCGCAAGAATAATGGTAAAAGCCTATGCAGCTGCCAATGTCATCTTTCCACTGTGCGATTATTCAAAAGGGATGATGATAAGCGGCATGTTAGCACCAGGGCTGAGGAAAAAAAGAGACAATGGTGATAATGGGAGTGACAGAGAGCGGATTACAGAAAGGAGACATAGTAACAAGACCAAAGCCGGAACTGACTAATCCAGAGCCAACCTTTTCTGTTTTTACCGTTTTTTTAAATGTTTTTTTTTTTTGCCAGGTGCTGATAGATTTTTCTCTCGTTTCCATCAGATGGTCTTCACAAACCCACACACTTAAACGATGCTGATTTTGGCACAGTTTGCCTGAGGTTGGATTTCTGTTAGAAGTGAAGTGGGTGGGAAGGTATCCTAGCAAACTCCTGCCAAAGACCTGATCGCCACGCAAAAGACTCAGGTTCAAGTGCGTTGTTAACTTGAACTGTGACCTCTGAACCCTGCAGAAAAAAAATACTATTCAGCCAGGAGTGCCTTTATCTATTAATTTGACACCGAATTCAATAGTCAAGGTATTAAATAAATGCACAGACAATTCTTGGTTGATTTATGCTCACATTTAATGCTTTTAAGCCTAGAAAGACAGAAAAGGTCCTCATTTATCTAAGAAAGAGATCTAAATCTGTTTGATTGTGGCTTAATGAGACTATTTGCTCACAGTAAGATAAGAACCAGGGTTAACTTTTCTGTGTTGTGCTTTGTGTTAAGGAATTGCTACCAAAACTCTACTGCAAGAAACAAAGATGTGGTTTTCATTTTTCAATTTAAAGGGTTTAATTGCAAACCTATCATGATAGAAAAAACAAAGGATCAAATGTAATTGTGTACATTCATTTATTCTGTGCTGCTTATCCTTGTCCTTGAGTGTCAAAGATGAATATTATCTAAAGTGATAATTATATATACTCGACAACACATTTGACCCAAAATGCAAAGTATCTGGCCAGTTTGGAAGAAAAAAAAAAGTCCTCTTTCTGCACCTTCTATTTGAGCCGTAAAGCAAGTGTCACTCATGTAATTTCTTGCAATAAGTCCTCATCCCGGGACAGGAAAGTTACATTGGAGGTTTGTGTCCAGCTGAGGGCACTGTGTTAGTGAGATAGACATGATTCTACTGATCTCATGTCTAAGAACCATCAATATGATTTTGAGAATATATAGTTTGGCAGGGCCCCTTTTATAACACTATTGTATACTATTATAAATACATACTGATACTTTAGAGTTTATTAGCGCTGCTCCAGTAAACTCCAGGATGAAAAAACAAGTTGTATATTTGAGAGCACAGCCAAGCTATTACTTCTTCTTGTGTGCAATGACTGTAGCGGCTGTGTTCACTGCTATAGTCAGGCTGGTAAGCTGCTGTAATTCTTTACAAAGAATTCATCTGGTCCCCGTTGATTCCAGTCTGATTTCCAGGGCGTAGAACAAACAGATGCAGATTAGAAAATATGCAGAACTGCTGCAGGACCATGGCAATGTGAAAAACATACAACATATTCAGAGAAACAGAACATCGCATAAAGCCCTTCCTGTTTTAGACAACCTATTAAAACTGGTCAGTTAGGATTCATTCAGGTGATAATTGGTGTGAATAGAAGGGGTTCTGACCAGTCTAGACTGATCCAACGACCTTCTTACTGTGTAATTTTTGCCCCTGTGTACATCATTTTCAGAAAAAAAGATAGATTCTCTGGTTATTTTAACTTTACCAGGATGTACAGTACACAAATACTTTATAGCTATTTTATAAATGCAATCAATATATTGCCCAGAGAAAGTTCAGTATGAACTTCTGCTCTTCTGTATACTTTCTTCCTAACTTCCGCAAATCACTCCACAGCCCAGTACTGCATCTAAAGCTAAAAGAATATCACTCTAGTTCTTTGCCATTTGCCTCTGTTCCTTTATTGTATATTTCAGGCATTTCCAAGCAAATCATCTCCCATTTGAGCACTATGGTCCTCTCTAGCTTCCAGGCAGAAACCTCTAAACCCATATGCTGCCCAAGCCTTGTTAACATCCATTTTACCTGACCCATGACACGACTGGCTTCAGTAAATGTCACCATATCCCACTAATGATGTCTTGAGGCCTTGGTGCTTGTCAGACCACATCAGTCCTCAATTCAGCCAGCTCGGCTTGTGCTCTGGGAAACAGCAGACAACCTAATCCTTCGGCTGTGTTTGGTAAAGCCTTTTTTTTTTTAGGCTACAGATGGACAGGCTCTGCTGTCACATCCTCAGTGAACCCTTTACAGCACCAGTCAGGTACCACTTAAGATGCTTTTAAACAGCAGCAATTACAAGCTCACGAGAGGACACGCCACCGGGTCAGGTGGCAGCAGTGTTGAATGAGAGGGCGACATTGGCATTCATGCGACTGGCTCCCCGGCCGCCATCAATTCAACTGATCTCTCCTGCAGGAGCAACCACAGCACACGGGGGTCAAGATATTCAAATATTGTTCATGTTTTGCGACTCTAAACAAATCAGCTCTTTTGTAACGGCTCTGAAAAGCATTCCGTCTGCACCGGGTATCAAAACATAACACTTAAAAACATCATTGCCACCTCTTTTAAGAATCAATGTCCTTTTTACTCTGTGCTCATTGTCATCAGAGCGCCTCTCCGCGCTGCATTGTTTACTAGACGGAAATAAAAGCCATTCATGGCGCTGTTTAGGAGAATATCCAACTCTGTTCCTGTACGAGGACCTGTATGGCATTTCGCCCACTCCCAGTAGCATTTCCACTTCCTCGGTGGCTCAGGTGTGAACAGAAGAACGGTCGCAGCATGCAAAAGGTTATGACATTCTACCAATCCAAAATATAGCATATTAACCTTTATGTTTGTCACACGCTGTGCCCTTTACACACAAGCTAAAGATTTCGGCTAAGATACTTACTATTTGTTTTGGTGATCACATAACATGTCACATAATAATGTCAGACTATGACTTTTTTTTTTTCAAAATGGGCTCTTATTAACAAATCCCAGTTGGCATCTGTAAACAGCTGCATAATAACCTGTAATTTTCACATCTTAATTATCATTTATGCTAGTCCTTGAGTTTTTTTTCAGAAGGTTTTTGTTTAGAAGTTGGTGGGTGGTGTAGATAAAAAGACATTATTTAGCACCTTTCTCCGACAGCAGTCACAAGGTGCTTCACATATAAAAGACATAATTATGTATATTATTATACATCAGTTCTAAATCAATGCGTTAATTAAGCAGCGGATGTTCTATTAGTAGAAAGAGAAACCTTAGTGTTAGTGCCATTTATGAAAAAAGGATATAATTAACTTTTCTTTGTGAATTTCCTTTTCTTATTTTGAAGTCCTAAAAGACATGTCTTTGGAAAAGCGGCCTCTTTGCTAATTTGTCCAGTGCTTAATACTGTTTGGTTTGCAAAACAAAATCAATACAGGCTGTTTTTTCACCTTCAGCAGAAAGATGCAGAGTTCTGCCAGCCATTTAGGACCTAAATCTTTCCGAACTTGTGACTTTGGGAGAATTTAAATCTATTCTAAAGAAGCATGAACTCAATGAACTTGGAAAATGTAACTGTTTTTAAACTTGTACACATTGACTGTAAATATCATTTGTTTTTGTTGATGTCATGTATGTTTTTTAAATTGTATGTAAATGCTGTTGTCTTGGCCAGGTCACTCTTGAAAAAGATTTTTAATCTCAATGAGTCTTTTATCTGGTTAAATAAATGTTAAATAAATAAAAAATAAAAAAAATCTCCAGCGAAGAATGCTGCCAACACTGTAGAGATACAAGCCTGGCAACATCCAGATACTTGCATCTATCTCTTATTTGGCTGTAAACAAAACCACAGCAGTCTCCTATGTATTATGTTATCTTTGTGTAAAAACACACTAATTATCTCTGGGACTTAGACTTCAGACAAATACCAACATACAACATTTTTTTTTTACCAATCTATTACTTATTTAACAGAAATTAAGTTCAAATAAAAAAGGAAAATGAAGTACCCTTCATACAACATTATCTTCAACTAATTATTTCCTGCTTTAAAAAGGTAATTAGGCCCATTCTTCTTTGCGACATTTCACTGTAGTCTAGTAAACGCTGCCTATTTTTGAAAAAGGATCAGTGTGTTCTCTTTTGAAATAGTAATAACACAAGAACAAGGAATGCATTTGAGTTTTGGTTTTTCCTTTCACTTTGTTGTTGTTGCCCGAGATTATTTATCGTCAAACCAGCAGACTCCAGTGTTTAGCTCCACTTTTTCGGAAAATGTACCATGCATTCCCTTACCCACCCATACTGTACTGCCTCAGTGAAAACGCCCCTCGTGTCTTTCGTTCTTCACTAATTCCAGTCAAAATTTGCTGCAGATCATTGTCCTATTGCATGGTCCAATTTGGACCAAGCTTTAGCTGTGGGACAGATGGCCTCACCATTTGGCTCTAGAACACTCCGATTTACAGATAAGTTTGTGGTTGACTCCGTGACAGCAAGGTGCCCTAAGTCCTGTGGTTTAAAACCAAGTCCAAACAATCAGCCGTCTAGTGCTGTGCCGTTTTATCATGTTTTTATCTCCCTTCTTCAGATTGGTGTGGAGCAACAATTGCTTCTCTAAACCCATTACTTGTGTCTTTCCCTCTGGACATTCTGTTAACACACTCCTGAATGGTTTAAATCATCAAACACCCAGAACCTATTCTTTTATAGGGTTCTAAACACCTGCTGATGCTCAGTTAAGCAGGGCCTGGTGATTAGCAGCACCTGGCTTCAACTTACTCTCTTAACTGCTATGAAAACTTTCTGCCCACTTTTTTCATTTTGGCTTAATTTTATTGTTTAAATAAATGATAGGACGGTGATGTTATATGTAGTTGTTCATCTGGGGTTGTACTTACTTGTAACTTAGCACATACTAAAATCTGTTATAGTCAAATCATTTTAGTATGCTTTTACACTCAAAAAGGAATAACAATACTTCACCATTGTATGTGATATCTAAGATAGAACAGAAAATGTTGAAATGGCTAAGAAAAGCACAAGGCCGAGAGAGAAACTCCCAGCTCTGTTGGTGTTTTCATTTTGCATATTTCTAGCTAACTGGTACCTTAGATAGGTTATGGTACAGATGAAATAATTGGTGTGGACTGCAAAAAATACAACATTTGATGAGCCGTCATTGAAGCTGGCATTCTTTTCTCTTCCTTTGTGCACTCTCTGTGTGTAATCCAATCTGTCTCTGGCCTTTTGTTGCCAAAGAATTGCATCGCAGCGAGCTACGTGGGGGATGACAGTTTTACCTGCGGTTCTTTTTGTAGTCGGACGTGTGTTGCCCTGTGGCCCGACAAAGCCCTCTTCTCCACCGCGTGATGCTTGAAGTGATAATAATCTCCGAAAACCTGCGAACACACAAAGGAAGGGGGTCGTGAGTTCACCTGCTGCAATAGGATGTGAAAAAACACCGCATGCCCACCAAGGCATTCATGTGCACACCAGCAAATACACATTCTGGAAAGAATCGAAAATAGACCTATCCGTTTGGGGATCAGTGTCTGGCATATTTTACCCCTATTCAGCGCCAAAAGAGCTCAATTACTGTACGGGCTGGTGTGCGCGAGTGCCTTTCAGTTTCACGAAGATAAAACAACTACAACGTCTCCCAAGTGCCACTGAAATAAAAGAGCTGTACAAACCTCAAGGGAGTTACAGCAAACCCTTTATAGAAAGAAAAAAACAATCTCACAATATAAATCCTACGCGTGATACTTCAATAAGTTAATTTAGTCATGTCACAATGCATTACTTTATACATTATTCACATTTCACAGCAATTATACGACATAATTGGTTCCATTCACTTTAGGAAAAAAGAGGTATTATTTGCCGACAGTTTTCCCTTCTTCTGCATGAATGAATGTGCTATTAAATGTCTTGCTAAAATAGGTCTTTTTAGGCATGAAAAGAAATAAAAAGAACTGTTTTTAAAAAAAGCTACAAAGCAGGAACAAAACTGAAAGAAAGGTAAAAAGATTACGGCTGGCTGTATTCGGCAAAAAATACTCATCATTATCAGTGAAAGTAATCATGAATTCAATGGCATTATTCAAAAAGCACATTTGCAAGTTATTAGTGTACAGCAACGTTTTAATGCAGTTTATGTGGCTCACGCGGCTCATGTTTTTAAGTTTCATAAGCTACTATATATTGTGTTGCATATACTGTAAAAACACACACAGCAAAACAAATATGGGGTCACTGCTGAGTTTTATCTGACACTAAAAGTAACTTGTAACTGTGCTTTTTAAAAAGTCTATGCTGTTTCTAACCACGCCATATTCCACAAAACTGGGCTTTGTCTAGTACTATGGTCACTAAACTCGTCTCCGCTGGTCTCATTTTCCACTACCGCTTTATTCTGACTCTTTTTTTTTTTGCCTAAACCCGTTGCTGCTTGTCCTGGGCTGTCACAGCCATTTTTTGTTGCTGCTGGAAATGTAGAATAACGATCCATATCTGTGGGCAAGTTTGCCATTGAATAGAGCTAAGCTTGCTGCACTTTGTAATAAAGGTAATACTGAATGAAACTATAAATTGTCATATGTTATGAAGGTTATGAATACCAGGGTTTGCCTGAGATCATGTACATGGCCACCCCTGGCCATATCCAAGCTCGCCAATAGTAAGACAGACATTTTATAACTGCAAAAAGCCTTCACAAATGATTAGATACATCCATTAAAAGACAGTGGCACATCTGTCGTATTTCTGTCACCGTCCGTTTGCACGTCTTGCTCATAAAAGAGCTTTTAAAGGAGCGGCGAGTGGGTGACAGCTGTCAGCAATCTGGCCTCAAACTACAGAGAGTGCTGTTGTGTTTGTCAACCTCATCCTGTAGTGACACACGGCAGGCGGCATGGCTCTTGTCAATGAAAGGGACAGATGACCTGGGAGCAAACAAGAGGGAATATTATTACAGATATTCTAAACAGCATTTAGCAATGGAGCGAAATACCAGGAGATTGTGCAGCATAGAAGGATATATTCACAAGCGGCTTTCATTTGAAGAAGAAGTATGGCAATCTGTACAGTAGTGTCACTGGGGACTGGCTCACCTTCACAAGCCCAGTGGAGCGCAGGAAGAGTGGGGGAGAGGGGGCGGTGTTTGACAGGCCGACCAGGCACGATGGATGTGTGTGGTGGGGGAGAAGAGCACACGCAGCAGGATGGAAGGCTCTCCTGGGGCTCGGGGCTGATTCTGCAGGCTGGCTGTCTGCGAGCTGACCAGACTGCAGCCTGGAGCTCTCAAGATCAGTCTGGCAGCGCTCAGATATAGCTCCCAGCCTGCTTGGCTCAATTTGTCAAATATTGGTAATTAAAGATTTTGATTTTGAATCCCCTACTCTGATTTTGTCCACACTAGAATAATCAGGGCAGACTTATGGTTTTTGATTGTAAAAATAAAAGGGACATTGTAAAAGATGTTTTTGACAGGCTAAGATTGCGTTCATAAAAATCCATTCATCCTTCTTATTCTGCTTATCTGGAGCCAGATCATTGGGGCAACAGTCTAAGCAGAGATGCCCAGACCTTTCACTGCCTAGACACTTAGGTGTTTCCAGGACATCCGAGAGTTATAGTCCCTCAGGTGTATCCTGGGTTGGTGTATTGAGCATTTATTTTAAAACAATACAAAAAAATTGTATATGGTATATTTGCTGAAGCATCCAATGTTTGCTTAAATATGCATACAATCTAATGTTGTTTTTGCATCCAGCAGTCGTCTGTCATAACAACTTGATGGCATGAATAATAGTCACATCTGACAGTGCACGCAAAGCCATTCTTTATAAATTGATATATTAAGTTAAAGTGTATTATTTTCCATATTTATTATAGCACTATATAGTAATAATATTAGGGCTGTAATAACCATTACAATATGATCTGCTTTTTCTAATAGTACTATTTGGAAAAGTAAAAGAGACAAAAAGAGTAAAAGAGTAATAGAGACATACAATATCAGAAATGACATCCACTAGTTTCATTAATGTCACTAACTTAGTTGGATTTAAAACATTCGGTGACAGGCACAGGAATGTGAAAACGTTTTCAGAAATACAGCTCTTGTGATTGTTGATATAGCAACAACTAGACATTTGCATTAGATTCTGCAGCCCTAGTAGTTAAATATAGTCTTCTTTCTCTGAATCAATATGCTAATTTCTCCCCAAAATATAAATTCAAAACTCTGCGCTAAAGGCCCGCCATGTAAAAGCTTTTTACATTTCAAAACTTTAGTTATACAGTTCAACCTGTTTTTGCACTATATCCTTTTTCCTTATTTCACTATAAATATTATAAATTAACTGAAGATGGATCAGCCCTAAGTCACTTTATGGCAACATTTTTTTTGACAAGAGTCTGATGGAGTAAGATGAATATGGCTCTGAGGAGACAGCTTTGCAATTTATTAAACGGCAATGAGAAAATTTACAAAAATCCTCTACGGACAGGTAAGGATTAAGTTGTTGACAAGTAAAGTCAGGCTGATAATAATGCTTAAGCTAGCAAACGTGAAGCTAATGTCAATAAGGCAACAAGTAGAAGGCAACAAGGGGAGAAAAAGATAAATTATACAGCTATTACGCCATATTTCCCCAGAGACACAGCTGTGCACAGTTATTGCTCAATTTATGACATTTTTAATAAATGACACAATCTGTGTGGCCGCAACCTTACAGATCTGGGGATAAAGTCAAGGCCACACAAAACGGATCATCTTGGAATGATACAAGATTTGGTGCGATGAAGGATGTGACCTAAGAAATTAATGAGCCACACTTTCACATTGATTGCGGCGGGGCAGAAGGCTAATTTGTGCTGCTCTGAGGTGGCTTTTCTGGGCGACAAACCTATTTCCTGGAGTGCTGATGTCCACGTTCTGTCCACAGCTCTATGGGTCCTGGGAAATTGAGTTGGAGATGGAAGTGCTGGTGAACATGCCCAAGAGAGCGGCTGAGTCATGCCTCTTCACGTCCTGAATCACGCCGAACCATGTGAGTGTGTTAGGAATGCACGTGTGTTAAGCATGCCACTGCGCTCTGAGTCGCCATTAGTGACTTGCCCTCCAGACTCCTTGCTGGTGGCCACTGCCACAATCTGCAGGCTGATGCATTTCTTACTTTAGCTTTTATTATCATCTCTGTGCCATTTATTCTGTTACCGCTAGCATTTGTCATCTAATTAGATCTACCTTCTGGGACCACCGGCTGAAGTAAGAAAAATTGTTTTGATTTGAGTAGGTCAGCCTTTGCTTCAGAAGATAAGGTCAGATGCTGGATTCCATTCTCAGCACAGGAGAAAATGAAATATAACACTATAGAACTTTAACCAGAAACACACATTTGAATCTACACTACACAAATCTTATTGTTACCTAACAAGAAAAAGTAAGAAGAACCTTTCTTTCATAGACACAGTGTTACTCAATACTTTTCTGGGAAGTTTTGGGCTGTCCTTAGAGCTAAGACGAGTCATTAAAATGATAACCTGGAGATTTTCTGGATGTCTTAAGCAGGGGAAGATTATTAACCAATAACACAGGAAAGAGAGACAGTTGAACACTCAACACAATATGACATTACTGACCATTCAAGTCTGACTTTGCTTCCTGAAAGCTTTGCATACGTCAGTACGGATCCATGGCAAGGAAAGATGTTTACCCAAGAGTTGGTACCCATGCGTTATCTGGAAATGATCAAGCTGGTGTTGGCACTGTGTGTATGGTGTCAGAGAAGAGGAGGCCAGTATAAGCTGATGATTTAGTCCATAAGGGAGTGTTAACACTACGTTAGAATTTAAGTAAATACACTTTTGCTTACATTTTTTCAATATGCTTTCAATATCAAATAAACTTCAAAAATACCCAAAATAATCTTTAGAAGTGGCTTAGCTTATGACATCTTCAAGAATGGGTGCATTTAGCGTGCTAGGGGAGTTTAAAATGAGGAGCAATTCCCTTACCAAAGTGCTCAAAATTTGAAATGTATTTAATGCACACTGAACTGTTATTCAGTCTATTGTTGACCCTGCTCTTATCACTGGGCTAGCAGACAGCACTGTGGTGATGGCAAAGTTTGTGAAAATGTGTTTTACAAAAAGTTGAATATGGTCGTGTAGAAAACAGACCATTTTTCTCTTTGGCTTTCACATTGTGCCTGTGGGGAAAATACTGTGCACACAACACAGGGGTGAGGCAAAAACCAGACTTTATAAATATCGAATAACCATGTTGTGTACTTGACATGTTTTCATGGTCAGGGGGTGAATTCTGGTGTAACTGAATGCTCATGTTAAATTTGTGCAAATGATGTTATTCCCAGGCAGACATGCAAACACACACTATAGCTTAGGAGTATCTATAATAGTTTTTTTTTTTCTGAATCTTTTGATCGAGTTGTCCAGAAAGTACAACTGTCAACATCTTGTCCCAGTGCCATTCATCAACTGAGTGCGCTTGACAGTAAGAGTCCAAATTATAGCCCCGTCAGAAAGTCTAATCTCCACTAATTTTGGTTGTCAGAGGACATCCTGCAGCGAGCCGGGCCAAACATCTTTGATCAATGTCAATTATCAACTGATTGTGCTCATCAATGTTTCGTCCAAATTAGGCTCAGCTTGGGGCCCAGCGTTTTATCCTGTTTGTGTTCGCTCAGTGGGTTGCAACATCTTACCCCATTAACAAAGCCCAAAAAATGGCACCAACTTTCATGTCAGATGTGAATCTGTGAATGTTGTGTAGAAGTGTAAATAGTGACGGTTAAATGTGTAAATTCATTTGATGGACTGAAAAGGTTTTTGCTGCTTATACAAAATGAATGATTAATAATGTGCAAAGCCTAAATTTGAAGCTATGCTTTGATTACAGATGAAAAAAAAACAAAGAAAAGAAATAAAACATTTTCAGGTTTGGAGGTTTAGAATACTAACTTCTTGGGGCATGTGTGTAAAGCAATTATGAAGAAAGTGAACAAGACATCAGCAAATGTTGCTCAAAAGCGCTATATATGAGGCAAGGACAAGCCAACGAGAGCGTGAAAAGATATTTCTTTAACCTAGAATAAATCATGTGAGGTGTAGAGAAGAAGAGAAGAACAGATGTGTGTTCTGTAAGCATGATGCTTTCTGCTTCTGGTTCATTGCCTCCTAAACCACAGTCACAAAAGAAAAAAAGAGTGCACCTTGTACTTTACAACAACCAGTTTGTGAATGTGTACATCGTTAGTGGTCATATAAAAAAGAAAAAATCACAAGACTGTTTTAATGTACCTAAACTCACAGACAGTTACACAGAACATTTCAGACACATTAGGTCTAATAATAAAAAAACCAACTTGCGACTCAGCTTGAACCAACAATTTAACCCAAGTAAAGAGAAAAGCTAAATCTTAAGCTAATGCTCATCTTGTAGGTTGTTAACTAGTGATTTAATACTCTCACCGTAACAGCATAAATGTTATTTACTATTTTATTATTACAGCCATTAATTATTAGGCAGTTAACAGAAAAAGCGACTTCATGACAACACAAAATGCATTCCTAGGGCAATTAAAAAAAGTCAGAAAACAGACAAACAACATTTCACTCAACAAAAACACCCATTTTCAACACAGAAGTCTACCAGCATTAATGAATGTCCTACTCACTGTCAACAGAGATGTTATGGACACTGACAAAGGTTACTTGTCTAACTTGACACTCTGCATAATCTTCTGACATTGTTTATGCATCAAACTCTTCCAGAGGTTGTGCTAGGCCAGGACAAGATATAGAGAAAATTGAGCAAATTGGGCTAACACATAAAGCCCCTCCAGATAAACTCTGAAGGAAAGTACATGTATGAAAGGGGTTTGGTTAAGCATTTTATTAGAGAATTCTTTGAGCAAAACATTCCACTTTTGATTAGTTCATTCCTAGAAAAAGCAACTGACATTTGTGATAAGAGGAGAAGTACCATTCACAACAGAAGAAAGCCTTTGATGCTTCTTGGCACATCAGTCTGCAACTTTGTCTGCCTGAACTAGTATAAACGGTGTTGTACAGACTTTCTTCATGCTTGGGAAAAGACGCTGAATGGCATCGTCTATGAAGTGCAATTTGTTCAATTCAACCATCTGACTTGAATGTATTTCAAGCTTGTAATTCCAAACCTTTAAACTTGAGAGCATGGACAGACAAACAGTGAGTTGGAATGAATCACATTGAGTTTTACTGCAACTGACACTAAGACACTTATCAAAAGCCTTCTGTCAGTCCAAGAGCATCAAAGACGGATCAACCGGTTGCACTCTACTTCTCTAGCCCACACTCTGCAGAAATGTTTGAATTTTATTTCTCTAAAAACCCTGATCTTCTTCAACGCTTTCGGCATGCAAAGATATAAATGGCTTGGAGCACTAAGCTACTCTGAACTCCAAGACATGGTTGCATCATGAGTTACATTATTGTAATATACAACTTTAAAAAGGTAGAGTGAGTCAGTGGAATTTTGCGTTTGGTTTATACACACCTTTTTAAGTAACAGACAATGTCAATATCACAATTTGGTGTCTTTTGGTGATGTCGCTCCTCAATTGCAGGTTGAGTCGCTGGATTCACTTGCAAGCCTGCATTAAACATGACAAACAACAAATGTCTTACAGTTTCTGGGAAGAAGCTGAATTTTAGGGGGGGTTTAGGAAGTGAGAGTTGAAGCTGGCCCATTTCACCCTCCTCAGAAAGTACAGGCGTTGGTGGACCTTTTAAATAACACTGGCTGTGCTGACAGTGGGATGTCAGGTGTGTGCAACCCACAGTTGTGTTTATTTATGCAAATTAGCCAAGAGCTTGTGAGGTGGAACACATCACATAAGAAACTGCTTGTGTTAGATTTTTTTACATCATGATCGGATGCAACATAAAAGGTGATAGTGGCTCTTCTTTTTGCTGTGGCCCTTGTGAAATGGGACACAAGGCTGACCGAGAAAAGATATTGGTGACATATATCCCACCAATAGCACAGAAAGGAGTGTTATAGAAGCTTTAAATAGTGCTTACTTTATGACTTTAGGCCAGTAGGAGGAGTTACTCTGCAGCAACAAATTGACACAATGCTTTTACATTGGCTGTTTTAACTAAACTGACTGTGGTTACATGCAGACCTTAATCCAATTAAGCTCATAGCTCGATATAGCCTTCACAGCTGGAGTTTACAACTTTTTTGAGTTTACATGAACAAGAGAGAACCGAAGTATGGTGTCCTCTGGGTGTGATGCTGCTTTCACGTGTCCCTAGTATTTCACAGCATTGATCCGTTGTTACAAGGATAAAATAAACTAATGTTAAACTGACCAGTGCTGCAGATATTGATTATTTTAGTAATCGAGTAATCTAACAATTATTGGTTTGATTAATTGAGTATTTGGATAAATAGCGCGACAACTTTAAAAGTTAGCAACACAGTTTAAATAAACAGATATAACACATAAGATTTTCTGTTTGATGTAACATTGCGCTAATATTGAAACAACAGTTATTTACTTATTATTTACTAACATGTGAGGACCTTAACCCAACAGTTTAAAGTAAAGTTCAAACAACTACAGAGAGTAAGGTTTCAACTCCAGACGCTCAGCCGCTTCGTCATCAGCTCACTGCGGAAACGCATCAAAAAAGCCACATCTGCCAGGAAAATGGTTTGGGATGCAAAGAAAAACCTACAAATAACTTCAGCTGAAATACAGGACAGGATAAAGTGGTGTGGCTGTTTCAAGATGCACAATAAGGAGGCACTTACAGGAAAATGGGCTGCATGGTCAAGTCGCCAGAAGAAAGCCATTACTACACAAGTGCCACTTAAAGCATCCTGCTTACAATACACCAAACAGCTCAGAGACAAGCCTCAAAACTTCTGTAACAAAGTCATTTGTAGTGATGAGACCAAAATTTTACTTTTTGGCCGCAACCATAAATGTCATTTGGAGAGGAGTCAACAAGGCCTATGATGAAAGATACACCATTACTATTGTGAAACATGGAGGTGAATCACTGATGTTTTGGGAATGTTTGAGCTACAAAGGCACAGGAAACTTGGTTAAGATTGATGGCAAATGCAGCATATTATCAGAAAATACTGGAGGAAAATTTGCACTCATCAGCCCGGAAGCTGCGCATGGGACGTACTTGGACGTTCTAACATGAAAACATTCCAAAGCACAAGGCCAAGTCGACCTGTCATTGGCTACAGAAGCATAAAGTGAAGGTTCTGTACGGGCCATCTCAGTCTCCTGACCTCAGTATCATTTAGCCACTCTGAGGAGATCTCAAACGTGCAGTTTATACCCAAGAATTTACAGAAACTGGAGGTTTTGCAAGAAGAATTGGCAGCTTTACCATCTGAGAAAATAAAGAGCCTCATCTACAACACAAAAGATTTTCAAACTGTCAATACATACATACAATACAAAGGTGGCAATACATGGTATAAACAACTGGGGTATGTAAACTTTTGATCAGGATCATTTGGGTAGTTTCTGTTGTCATTATGATTTAAAAAGTTTTTACCCAATACACAGTTGAAGAAGAAGATGTTTTTATTTATATAGCGCCTTTCCATAGCTTAAGGTCACTTGTACATTATATCACATTTATAAACCCACAAACACACAATTAATAAATTCTGCCAGAAGAACAAATATACAGTTATGAGCCTAACTGTATATTTATATCTTAGTTGGTCTAAAAATGAGTAACATTGTTCCTAATGTTTTTTTAATCTGTTTACGTGTGTGCCTTTGCCCAGGTGCATGCTGAGTGCACTGTGCTGACCTATATATGCAGCAATAATCCAACAACAAACAGCATTATTCAGGAGTGATAATCCAATTTTGAGAAATTTGAATGACTGCGGAGTAAGGAGTAAAGTGTTTACATGCAGTTTGAAACCCTGATTATAATCGGACTAAGGCAAATATAAAAAAAATGTTCTACCTGCATGTATCCACGCTGGGCCAGTACTCTATGGCCTGGATTTGATTGACTGGCATTTCATTTTTGAATGTCAAAACTAGCCACTTTAAAGAAGAACCCTAAACCTTAAACTCAACCAACCTTGCAGGCCGGCAACTGGCGCTAGTCTCTCCAGAAGCCTAGTGGTGTTTTTAAGTCAATATTGGCCGGAGGGGACTGACTTCAGATCAGTGGTGCTGAAATGAGAACTGTAGCGAGACTCCACTGGCCTCCAACCTAATGACATTCCACATTGCAGTGTTTGTGCATACGAGTGCTCAGGCAACTCTCCAACAGGAAAACTTTTATTTTCCAATCTCAGTAGACCAGTCAAGATAAACACAGTTCTTGCAGCAAAAGATCCTGGTGTTATTTTGTGCCAAACATCCTGTGGTTGACGTCAAAAATGTGGGCGAAAGTGATTATATAACCATACAGCCAAAATTTAGATAAATGAAGACAGAATACATATTTGAAAATCCATGGATAGGAAGCACAGATGCTGTAGACAATGAGAATATGTTTTTTCTCTGACAAACTATGCAGTGTGTAATATCTGAACGCCTCAACACAGGGGCTGAATACAAATAATAAAATAAATCAGTATTCAGCAAGAGAGCTCGCTTTGCAGATCCAGACAACCTTTCTGAGTTAACTGTTTTTCTTAATGACTTGGAAAAAAGTTGCCTTACGGAAACTGGCGTCAATCAGAGCTATCTTTTAAGAAAATTCTCTGGGATTGATGGCTGGTTAGAGACATGGCAATAACAGTAATTCACTCTAAGCATTGAGTGCCTTAATTCACTAGCTGATATATACCTCTGCGAACCCTATTGGAACATGCTGAAGTAGGCACATATGCGTGAGGCAAAAACAAATGCACACACGGCTGTTGTGCTCCTCTGTATAGGACTAAGACCTCTATTGTGCTCCGAAGATGGAATTATAAGCCACGCATTGATTGCCACCGAACTCGCCGAACATTTCTTTCAGTTTCCCTTGCTTTTATACTCCACTTTTATTGAGATTCTGTTAATTTACACAAAGAACAAAAAAAAAAGAGTACATTCTTTATTGCATCCAGGTCGTACACAAAGAAGAAGGTGCTGTTGGGAAAATAGACGGTTGCGTCCACTGAGCCACTGCTCTGCCAACCTTTGGACTAATTACAACCAAAACTCTAGGGTTCCGCTTAGTGGGGGAAGCTCATTATTTTTCACTCTGAAACAGAGGCTAATTGAGTGTTTTCAAATGAAGGGTAATTATTTGTTTGCATCTTAGCTCTAATTCTGTATGTTGCCCGCCACAAATGGATTCAACGGCTCAGGGGACTTGTTGTCTTGGGGAAAAAGCGGAGCTATACAGAAAAAGTGATTTGGTTAATTATGTGGCTGAATAGGAAAGATTTAACAAGCGGTTTAACATGCCGATGGAAATGGTCTTTCCAGTAGTGGTGAAGCGACAAGAAGCAGCGTTGCTGAAGGTGTGAAAAGGGATTGGGTTTGAAATAGATTGCATTCATTTTCACTAAACCTGGGAACTGGGAAAAGAAAATACAAATGCGTTTTAAACTTAAGAGATTGGAAATTGTGACCAGGGAGTAAAATGCAGACATATACATATACTGTTTATAATATATATAACATTAAAGTGAATTGCTGCATCAAAATAGATTGAGATGGAGTGTGTGGTTAATGACATTCGAATGTAAATCTTTTGTCTATTCTGGACAGGAACTTTTCAGGACAGATATTTGAGAGACAGAGATTGAGGATTTAAAAAGAATTTAGTACTTTTTGCTCAGGTGTGTTTCTATAGTAAACAATAAACAAATAATCATTCCATCAGGTTGCCTAGGTTGTGCTGAAAAAAAGAATATAAGAGACTCAATATTGCACATTCTTATATATATATATATTGCATATTCTTATCTGTATATACTGTATGTTTTAACATAGTAATGGAAAAAGCAGCCAGAATGTGGTGAGTTCTAATGGTTAAGTAGCAGTAACATGGAGAGAGTTGGAAATGGAGCTTCCACTGATGTTGACCTTTAGGGGGATATTTCCATAAAAGTTAATTTACACAGTTCTGTCACTGTGGCTGACTGCTGCCTTGTAATTTTAATCAATGATGCTATCACGCTCTGCAATTCAGTGCGTGAATAAAACATGCCGCCTTTTACACAGTATCTCTTACACCGAGAAGCTTTACAGTTAGATTAGAGCAGAAAATTAAATAGCCCGGGTGCGTGAATCCTATGAACTTGCCACAGACATAAAAAGCTGAAAAAGTGGCATTCCTGATGTAGTTTATCTGTGTGGCATGATTTTTCAGAGAACAGATAAGGCAAAGAGGCTTATCGAAACCACACATGCACCTCCGTGGGCACACATGCAGAGTAAAGCTACGTCATCCCTCAGCTGAAGCTCAGTTCGAGTTCAGGCGGCGTCTTAATGCTGTTTAAAGTGACATGGGCTGCTGGTGCACACAAACACAGCAAGAATGATGAGCAATGGCCCTGAGAGAAGAAGGCTGAAGATTATAAAACATGACCTTGCATGAAATGAGATACATATTCCCCATCCCATCTTGCATTTTTAATTTGATAATTTCCCAGTGGGTAGCTTCCTCAGAGCAAATCCATGTCCTGGTTGGGCAAATACAGTTAAAAAGTTATTACCCCTTATTAAAATCACTGTTTTTGTGTTATAGCATTGAAGTAGTATTAGTATGGGGTAAAGACAGGCTCAGAAGGACAGGAACACTGGTTGCTCCCTATTCTGCACAAATTGGTCTGCGCGCACGCACGCACGCAGAAAAAAAACAAACCCAATGAGCTCGATCTGTTATACTCATACTGTGGTATATTAGAAGAACATTCAGGCTTTAGTTGGTGGTAGTCATCTTTACTTTTGTGCCATTTCTACCAATGTTATTAAGTGGGGTCTAATTTTCTTCCTGGGGTCCAATTGTGTAACCTTGCGCTGCAGCTGGAATATTGCAAGATTTGTGAGTTTACAAACTTGCAAAAATCTATTTTGACCAGCTCCAAGCAAAGTATTCACAGTCTGAATCCTGGCAAAACCAGCTTGTCATATCCAATTAAGATCTTCTGCTAGTGTACCTCTTGAAAAACAGACGTTTTGGCAGCTGAGCAGTTCTGGAGCTTTCAGGTGTGCGTTTACACAAAGCCAAGAGGAATGACATGCGCAAAGGTTTTAAAAGAAGAATTGTTGCAGCACATAATATTTGAAAAGATGGTAATAACTTTTTAAATGGCTGTATGCTAGCCAAATTGGTAAACACCTAACTTGCACTATGCTTCATTGAGGAACACAGCAGTTGTCATTAAAGTTAACACTAGCATCAGCACATCTGTGAGTCAGATTTCTCTTCCTGTATGTAATATCAATATACATACAGTTAACCTGCTCTGATATTACAGAGCAATAGACTGTCAAAATGGGCGACATTTCTCTACATAATGCTCCTGTTACCAGCCATTGAGCAAGAGCTAGAGATATGGAGCAGGAGTTTGAAGGCCAAGAATTAAGAGTGATCGACACTAGCAGAAAAAAAATGACATGCCTTGTCATACTGCCATGAAAAAAAACAAAAAAAACAAAACAGGTAACATTAAACATTGTATGGATGTACTTTTAGCAGACAACTACAGCCAAGTGGGTTAATTTTGGAGCTATTAGAGGAGGTTAGACTAAAAGAGCATTTAGAACACCTGAACTGGATCAGTGCTCTCTGCATCTCGACAATCGACAAATGTGCTACCGTGACATCCAACAGAGAACTTAGGCAGTGAAGCATAACATTATGGAAATGAGGTCGATAAAGGCATAAAGGTGAATTAGAAGAGAAACGCCTTGCATCTTGCGGACGGTATTACATAGTGGTGCTAGAGCAAAAACTGCAAACCTGCGTCTTGCTGGCCTTTAGTTTATGCCTTCAGGCACCATGTTGCCTTAATTGCCGTGTCATGAAAAAAATTTAAAGGATCTCAGGTAAAAAGAACAAGTAAGCTGCACTTAGATTTGACATGCAAAAAAACTAAACTAAACACAATGAGGCTTTTTTAGCTTAATGTAAATGCCATTTCATGAGTGGGCTTCAACCTGCTGTCCATAATTTGTGGTAGTGCACCCCTTATCAAGAAATAAAAAGCGGACTCCTTGTTGGTAAGGCAACTACAGTCCATGAAAAATCAATGTGAAAAGCACTCTGTCCTATTGATTTTTTATAGACTTGGATCAGTCAATCCATCAATGGATGCAGGGTGGGATACGGGGGTGGGCACCAGTGGTGTGCACCGGCAGTGACGAACTACCGAAATGAGCAAGACGTCCTCTGCCTCCTCAGCGTGGTATGTGCCCTTCACTTCAAGGGCTCAGCTTAAGAAAATGGAAGCTGCCAGCGCCTTCAGACATAAAGAGTGAAGATGTAACCCCTACAGCATCAAACACAACACCCAGGAGAGGAAGACTCCCACTTAAAACATCATAGACACACCAGCGCTCACCGTCACACACCAGCACTCTCTTATCTGTGCTCTGTGTGATCTGGGGTCAATAGGAAACGTCACTCAGGCCTGCAGCAGTCCCCTCAGGCTCGGCCCTCTGACGGTGGCCTGTGTTAGAGCCTAGGACTGTGCAAGGCTTGTGGATTATTCATTTAGCGGAGTGTAACTTAGCTCGCTGTTCTTTTCCACATCACCTCGACTCAGTCTCCCCGGTGCCAGAACAGTCGCTGTCAGGCTCCATCACCCTAGTTTTCGAGAGTCTAAGTAAATGGGTTGCACTTCCATTCCCATTTCCACTCAGCATTCATCAGTTTAATTCCTTTACTCTTGCTGTCTCTCACTCACCCCCCCGCCTGCGCCTGCCTTCCTATGGTTCCATCTATTAATACAACCACATTCGGCGCTTGCATTTTATCTTTCGTCCCGTGCTGATATTAAAATCATTCATGTCGTCCTATTTCATAAACTGTGCAGAACCTGACAGATCCAGGCTGCATATTAATACATTACAAAACGACTCCATTTATCTTTGTACAGATGCCTGTATACTGTAGATGGACTATTTTTTGTGTTTTTTTTCTGAGTGGCAGTGTTTTTATTTTACCTTGCCATGCCTGCAACGGTTTGGAAATGTCTGATTTTTCTATGCACAGCGGTGGGCGGGGAAGTGCACTAGGTGAGTGTCACAATCCGCCAGCACACTGCAATTTCAGTGTCAAGATTGTGCTGTTGGCTCTGGCTGTCTGCTAAGAAAGGCCACCATGGTGTGAACACCTCTGTAATCTTTTTTTTCCTGTTTAGGGAGAAAACAACTAAATGTTATTCATATTATGGTAGTGTAGTATAAAGTAAAAGTGTTTTTTATGTCATTATTCAATCAGGAAGAAGTGATACAAGGAATTTATTCTTCTTATCAAATGAGTCCAACAGAACAGTCTTCTTTAATGCCTTGAATAGAGGGCAGTTATTACACAGGATTAGAGCCAATGCTGTAGGGGATTATTAAACAGCTCACAGACAATAATGATGTAATCATGCCCTGATGACATGCATGTTTCTGGTCTAGCACATTTACTGTCTGTGGCTTTCAGGAAATCAAAGTTATGTCTACACAAAGAGCCATAAGAGTTGCACAAATATGGGTGTGTGTTTGCTTTACTTGGATAAACGTGAATGTTGTCATGTATAAAACGTGCACTGAGCAAGTTGGGTGTCTGTTTGCTTCCAACTGAACTCTGGTACAGATAAATAAAAAAATGTGAATGCTGCACAGACCACAGACACCTAAGAGAGTGGCAAGATGCAATGCCAAAAATCACATGACTTGATACTGTATCTTTGATGTCTGTTGGAATAAAACTAAACGAGCAGAGGACAAACGTGGAGCAATGAGGAGGTAAAATGTGCTGGACTCAGATAAACATAATTGAGCCACAAGGGAAAGTACTTTACAGTAGCTCAATTGCACACAAAACACCTTTAAAAACAGAAAAAATTCTGAAGATAGAATGGAATGAAACACAATACAGCAATATATAGCCAAAAATATATGAGATTTATATCACTATATACTACATGAGGTATTTTTGATAATAAAGTGCATTTTACAGGTAATGACATAGACAGGTAGTGAATTATTCTGTTTTTGTTTGAGGTGAATAGCTTTTGGTGCAGATGCTAGTCAAGTTCACAGGATGAGTGCATTAAGGCCACTGCCATCATTGTTTTGGTTCTGTTACAGTTAACATTATGTACAATCACATTGATTCCTAATGCCCACTTTCTCCACTGACAACACCATCGAGTCATATAGTTAGCTCCTCTTAAAGCTCTCTCAGTTCTGTCATTTGGTCCAGTGCAGTGAATGCTACAGTGAACACCAAACAAACCAGGAGCCAACTGAACTAGATGTTCCCGACTACAAGTTCAATTGAATTTTATTTCTAAAGCAGTTGCCTCAGAGGGCTTCACAGACCTCCTTAGACCCTCCATCAGGGTGAGGGTAAAAAAATCCTGGCGGTGGTTGGGGGTGGGGGTTCTCTGAAACCTCTGAAAAAACCACAGAGGGCATCCACTTCCAAGACAGATATATCCAATACACCACTAACAACACTGGTAAAAGATGAAAAAGCACTAGCTCTAAATCCATCTAAAGCCACCATTCCCTTCGGTAAAACACCAGACTTAAGATGTGTCAGCCCTGAGATACAGGGTTTAGTGTTCTCATCATGTGGACTCAATAAAAAGATGTAACGTCAGCAAAATCCCACACACTTTTCAAGAAAAGTCACAAGATCTATCTGCGCCATACTTTAGATGCATGAAGGCAACACTGTTTCTGTTATTCTTTATGTGTCCTGTGCCTTGGAGACACTGCACAGAGACCACTTAAGAACAGCGGGGCATTTCAACCAGGCTTTGTTAAGATTCACAGAACGTTACGTGCTCTTCTTCAACATATGAGAGAAATGTGAGGAGTTAAAAAAGTCAGAGCGAGTTGGGAACAGGGAGTTAGAGCGAATCTTTGCGAGTGCCTGAAATAACCTTGCGACGGAAGCTGTGTCCATGTCTGGTGGAGCGACAATGTAAGGCTAGGGACCACTGTGACTCACCGCAGCGTGCCCGAGAAACAAACAGCACTGGAAACACAAGGAATATGTTAGTTATGCTCGAGGAAGAGCACCGCAACACAAGGGTTATCTATTAGAGTTAAAATAAATGTTTAGTCATTAGTCTTGGCTTACATGCATCATTCTGACATAAATTAATTTATTTGTAATTCAAAGGTATGGGTAGCAAAAATAGCCTATACACATTTAAACCAGCAGAAAAAGCACAGGAACTTAACAACCACCCTCTATTTGCTGTGTAGGGTCATGTGCATTTGTGTGGCAGCACAGAAAATATGAGAGTACAGAGCACTTATTATAAAGGACTCTTGTGCAAGGTCCCATGATAGCCTTCATAACAATGATAAATGGCTGGGGCGCTCGGCTAAGCTACATCATGTGACTAGCACCTTTAGGACTTTTTCCTATTATTTGCTTAGGACAGACGCAAACTGGAAAGGCTTTACTGCAAAACACAAGAGGGAATTCACTTCCGGGATCTATAATAAGTGGTTAACCTAATTGTATTTTCTAGTCTCAGCTCATGAATTTAGAGCAAAGTATGTTTTTCTGAAGACTAGAAAGAGCGAGACAGGTTCACTGCACTGATGCTTTTTCCCACAATCGTTCTACAGAAGATAGACAACAATAGAGCTTTTACACAATGCTGCAGGCTTTTATGGAAGGATAAAAAGAGTGACTTTTAGTACAGTTCATTGTGTTAAAGTGTCTTGTTTATGTCCTCCAATTCATATACTATGAAATGTGGGCTAGATAAACAGTGCTTGAAATTGTATTGCGTTGAATAAGGGGTTGCTTGCAGCATTTATGTGAGGACAGCATAAAGTACAGTATATTTTGTCAATTTATGGTGTTGTTTTCCACTGAAAGTCTGGTTGGGCCACTTAACCTTGAGGAACAGGCCACATTAAGTTCATTATTTGCAGCAGTTCCGCGATGGGCCAAATTATTTTTCATGAATGTACCCTGACATTGTGATGCACAGCGATGAAAGTCTTGAATCATACTGAGAGTTAAATAACTGATGGTCAGCACTGCTGGTAATCATGAATCTATATCGTTTTTGTGCATTTTCACCCCGAGGTTGAGATAAATGTAGCTCCTTTAAATTGTTCGGTAAAGTACAATGTTGTGGCTGAGGTAAATGACGGCACTGCCAAAATGTTACGATTAATTATCCTGTATTACAAGATTCCCAATCAGTTTTACTGCGCCGCATCTGAGACGGAATGGCCCACTGTTTTCATTGCTGTCGTAATGCAGCACAGATGGAGCACAGATGCACGCTGGAGGGAGCTTTACAATAGCTACCACAGTAAACAAAAGTAGACATAAATAATGTAGTCATCTTTCCATTACCGCATAATGTAGACGACAAATTTATAGTGCTCGCCATTCCTTTCTGCCTCTAAATGAGAAAGCATTTAAGCTGTGAGTGGATTATTCCACTGCATGCCTCCATCCTGCAGTGACTAACTGAATATAGCAATAAAAATGTTACAAAGGCCACATGTGAATACTGCCAGATTGAGCATAAGGTTACAGTCCGCTCCCTTGCAGCCAATTTAAATGACTACATCTTTATCAAGGCCTAAAAGGCAAAGGGCTGCATGAACAATGTGAAGAGACGTCAGTGGTGAGTTCTGGGTCAATTGGTCCATTTTTTTCATGTCAGTTTATTTTAGAAAGTCCACTCTGAGGAAGGGCTGTGCCATTTATATTTTAGAGGGACCTTCTCAGGTGCACTGAGTCCAGAAGGAGAAAGGAAAAAGAGAGAGGTGTTCTGTATTCATCTTAAACTATACAGTAGTGTGAACTTATTCTTTCCACATGGTGGACCTTCTCTCTGCATTATTCAGACTGGGAAGGATAGGTCACCTCTGTATTGTAACTATAGACTTCTTGCAGTTCAATGTGTCATTAAGGTATATGAACAGATAAACTTGTTGTATTCACACATAGTATACATGCATCCCCTTGAGTTTCCATTACATCAGTTCTAATATTCCTGCCAAATGCAAAACTGTACCGGCACATACCAGAGTTACTTTTTTTGGGCTCAGGAGGTAGAGCAGGGCGTCCAATAACCAGGAGGTTGGCGCTCGTTCACCCTCCTTACCTCCAGTGCCAGAGCTCTGGTGCATGAATGTGTGACTGTAGAGGTGAGTTTGGTGGTGGTCGGAGAAGGCTCTGAATGCCGTGTGTATGACAGCCCCCTACTCTGTCTGCCCCAGGTGTGAATGTGTGTGAAAGCATCATGAAAGCATGCAAAGCAAAAAAAAGCACTATATAAATGCATACTATTTACCATTTGTGAAGACACTGTTGCATCACTTCTTAATAAATGCCAGCATAAGCACTGCTGAAAAACAATGCTCCAGATGTAGGAGGACTCTCAATAGGAGATCCATACAAACCTACCTCCAAATGTATCCTCATATCTTGTCAAATATCTTTATTTGTATTATGTCACCTCCATATTTTCAATCAAACAGTCACACAATAAATTAAAATTCATCCCATGATACACCTATCAACACAAAGACAACAAATTCTCATACTTCTGTCCAAGTCTATTATGATTTGTATCTATAATTTTCACACCACATGCAGAAATCCATTAGTCCATTTCCACCTAGCATTATGGGCACATTGGATCTAGTCACTTTGTTAGTATTAAAATGCAATGAAGTGGGTCTATGGCACAACTGCTCTCTATGTGCTGCATGATGGTGCCCACCAGGCCATTAACATGTGCTCCCTAATGGCTCCACTCGCATCATTAGCTGCAAATTACAAAAATGGTCATATTTTGATTAAACCCATATGTTTAGACTTTACTGTGAACTGTGACCATCATAAACAAGTACATCTGAAGCACTATTACTACTAGTTTAAGTACAAGGTAATATAGTCTAACCTGCCGTGTTATTTTGAAATCACTTTGTGTCACGCCGCTGCTTGAATCTCATCAGTCTGCATCTGACCAAGTGTTACGCTTCGGAGAAAAGCCTAATAGCGCTAGCCTCACAGACCTTTTATTTTACCATTCAGCTTTGCTCAAAAGGTCATGTATTTTTTACTTTTACAACAGCAAAGCGCACAAGCGAGTTGTTCTGCACAACTTTTCCAGCATCATAATCTTATCACAGTGTTGCGGGCCTGGGGTAAGCGCGGAAGAGAAAAAGTCACGGGGCGCCGTCTGGGCTCTGGCTGTGTATGCCAATGAGTCCTCGTAGAATACAAGGCAGCGTGCAACTTTGACGTGATTTATCTGTCACTTATTAATGGAAAATGAATACATTAGTTTTGCCTCCCACACTATCAAGCTAATGAAAGGCAGCAGAACACAGCGGGGAAGCCAGGCGATGTGATCATGTGTTTGCTCATGCTGAAAAGTAGCTGTGGATCTCCTGTTCAGTACATTAAATCTAAGTTGGAGAAAACATAAAAAAAATATATATATATAAAAAAATAAGAGATGGCCTGCAGTTTGTTGATTGATGTGAAACTCCCATATTGAACATAACACTATAGAGTAGAAATGAAGAAATGTATAGTAGTTGTATAGTATGTATAGTATTTCTATATTGCACCTCATTTGGTCCATTAGTGGATACTTCACAGAACCGATGTCTGCTTTGATCCGACGCTTGATATGAATGTGTCAGAAGTGGGATTTTGATAAGCAATATGTATGCAAATTCATCATTTTCTATTTAAGATGGCCCTACCAGAAATGTCACTTCAAAGTCGTTTTCTATAACCACTGCATGACATTTAAGAACAATATACCACCATCACTGCTGGCAATAACTTTTTATCAGCATCACTGCAAACGTATTATAAATGCAGTGCAGGCAGATAACGCTACGCCCTTGCTGATTCTTTTGTCTATAACTGCCTTTTATCTAATTGACTGGCTTTAAATTTCATGGGATCTTAAAATATTTATGCCAATTTTGAAACATTTATATCAAATTAACCGGTCAAATATAGGGAATGTCAAATGATCTGTGCACAAAGCCGAAAAATTGACTAATTTTGTAATAACTCGTCTTCTATCCCAAGCCGCTGTCCTATTACTTTTTGTTTGTTCTGTGCCGTTTTGTCTCAAAGGATGAAAGGAGGTGCTTTCCTGGCGAATGTAATACTAGCTGAACACTAATCTGATCTTGTGCTTGTAGCTCTGGGTAACAATTTCCTCGCAACGCTCCGTTTTATTTTTAATTTTTGTTCCCCTCTTTTTCCATCTTAATAACCACACATATTACATTTTCCAAAGCCAGGGGCCTAAATGTCTGCGCATGTAAGAAAAGCAAGGGAAGGCAAAATGTGATGTGCTTGTGTTGCATCAACTCTGAGAGTGACCGCTTGGTGCCCTGCATATGTAAATGTGACTGTCGTGATGAGCATGTCCGCCGTTTAGTGACGAATTACTGGACCAAAACAGACGGCGACCTTTCTGCTTAAATGGTCTTGTTGTTTGCAGAACGCTCGGACTCGTGTGAGGACGAACCCAAGGCTGATTCAAGGTCCGCATATAGTTATTTTTCTCCTTTTTTCAAAGCCGTGGGCAGGATCAGGGAGCTCCCAGGCTCTGCAGAAGAACAGCCAGAAAAGAAATCATTCTTGCGTAGGCTCAATAGTGATTTAATTTAATTATTCAAGGTGGCAAGACAATTATTATTCAGCTTTTTTTTTGGACCACTAATGAATTCAATTCTTGAAACCCAACATTCAGAGTTATTTTATAACAATACAACTGGAATTTTAATGAAGTTATGAACTGAATGCAGAGAAACAGCATCACTAGACGTAACATACAGTTTATTGTTTCAGAAATACAAAAGGCCCATAAAATAATCATTAGCACAGTGCTTCTGAGCAGAAGGAAGAAAGCTGGGGTTATGACAGTGGCAGCAGCACTCGGCACAAGTGACATTAACAGTCAAAACATTAATTTTATATATACAGACTAGCAGTGATGTGCTGTCAGTTTTAGCTTTCAAATCCAGCCTGCATCTTTTGTTTCACTTTTTATAATTCACATTGTTTCATATTGATCAGCGCTGAAACCAGGGCAATTTAATTTGATTAATTCCTTTCGCAGATCAATGCATTCAATTGACTCAATTTATCACGGATGTGTCTGGGCAGAGAAATTAATGGTTTGCACTGTAGCTTTCTCGGGGCTAAACGGTGATAACATAAATATCAGCAGACAGCCTGACGTGACGTACTGAATCTAATGGCATATCGTACCTCCTGCACAAAGCTGTCACTGCCATTTACTGGTGGAAAAATGACTCTTTACCATTTACCACACAGTCATGAAGAACAACACGTCTCACAGACATAAGGAAACATCTATCTCTTGTGGTGTAAACCTCTATTCTGTCCACAATCAGATTGAATTGTGCAGGATAGTTCAGTCTATTAGAGTAGAAACAGACAATTTATATTAAACCTTAAATGAATGCATAAAAATTACGCTAGTAACTTTACTAGAGCAGTATTGGAGCCCCACACATATTAGTACTCATGTAAGATAGTGCCACGTCGATATTTAACTCCCTGCATTATGAGTTCCTGTTGCACTTTTGTCTCTCGGTGGCATTGTTTGAAAATAATTTCCTGTAAAGGAGATGATAAAAGCAGAGCAACATGCACAGATACAATATTCAATAAGCAACTAAAAATATATATAAATATATTTTTTAAATCAACGTAGCACAGAAATCAGTACCTACTAAATGTCTCAGTATCTAAATACTATTTTTCTTTATCATATATTGTGACACTCATTACTTATTAATCATAACTCATAACTAATCACAATTTAGGACATGATGTGGAGTTTTTTTGGCAACATCTGGTAAAAGAACAGACTGCAATTGCACATCTCATATTCCTCCTTTTAGGTGCATGTGAAAAGTTATGGCAGCCCTGCAGGGACATGCTGTTGTATATTATCAAATGCTGAGCAACCAGGTCCAATGGTGATTTCTCATTATAACATTTTGAAACAAATCTGTGAAGGTTCTCAGTCATCCAGGACATCTTGAAAAAAAGGTTGAAGTAAAGCATCTGGACTCAGTTTTCAAGGTGAAGACGTTTCTTCTCTAATTCTAAGAGACTTTATCAATTCTGGGGAAGAATTGCAGGCCAGAGAAGAACTGGGGCTCTTGGAATTATAGACGAAACGTCTTCACCTTAAAAACGGACTCCAGATGCTTTTACTTCAACCTTTTTCATTTTGAAACAAACTTCATAGATTCATAGATCATAAATTTCCTGAACGTTCTTGAAGAATATGTGCATCCTTTCTAGCGTTGCCCAGTTTGTCCCCTCTGTGCACTTGTATGAGGAAATGGATCTAAAATAGGTCCTTCCACTGGTTTCTGGCTTTGTGCCCATGTCAACACTGTCCCCAAAGCATGGTTGTAGAACATTTTTTAAGTTTTAATAAGAAATCCCTGTCATTAATTTATCTGATAATAGATTCCAGTCTGACAGTTTGTTAATGGAAGTCCTGAGATCTTATTTGTGGCCAAACAGCTCTGAAAGATCTGGAAAACATTGGTAGGACCATTGCTTTAGATTTATAGACCTGCATTGGGGGATTACTCCATTTATCAGTATAATATATGGCGGTGACCTTTTAGTAGTATAACAATGTGGAAATATGTGGTGATTGTGGTATCAAGGGTCTCTTACAGTTACAGTTACATTTCTATTAAAGGGATTTAGAAGTGTCAGTACACGAGACAGATTAAACAAATGAGTTTTAATCAAAATGGAGAACCTCTCAACATATTATATAAAACAGAAGCAGCGAGTGATTAGGCAGAAACAGCCTTGTGCGAACAAAAGTCAAACTTTAGAAAGGAAAGAAAGGTTTCTTAAATTTACCCGAAGCCATACAAAGTCAATAATGTCCAGATTATGAATGTAAAAGGCCTTAAAAAGCCTTGCCTGAAGAAAAGAAACTGAAATAAAGACAGGCAACACGCACACATGGCTGGCTCCATATCTCAGAGGAACAAAGAGCAGTCTGATAAACGTAATCCTTTTCCACACACTTGATCTACACTTGTCCATAAGTCATTCATCGAAATAACCACCTTTCCACCGCTCCTGTCCAAAAGCCGACTGTAAAGCTGCGAGCAAAGCGCAGCGAGTAGTGCGAATACTTCGTCTTAGAGTTTTATAGGTCATCGCTTTAGTTATAAAGCATGGATTTGAGTACCTTTGAGTAATGATTTCTGTGGATCTTTGGCTCAGCACCAACCCATTTGTAGAAGACGCTTTTGGAAACAGCTAAAAGGTCTGTGGCGGCAGACTGCAGATAATGAAGTGGTCCATTTAAATGAGAGGCAGCATTGGGACGGGGAGTACGCTTCAGTTAGAATGGCAAACAATGGAATTGAATGAAAACTGGAAAAGAGGAGAAGAGGAGCAGTGGAGAAGACGTGGAGCAGAGCAGGGTGAATGGCTGGAAAGCGGACCTGCAAACAAGCTGCAAATATGCACATTTCCGAGAGGATAAGGCGTACTAATGAAGAGGAGGGACATAGGGACATGAGAGAACTCAAAGCTAATGGATTTTAAAGGACACTTGGATAAAACAAAACCTCCAATATGTTTTACTTCACAAGAAAGTTTGAAGTCCAGACCAATTGAAGTTTTCAAATTCAAAAGTTTTATGGAATATTTAAACCAAAGTTAATTCTTAGAAGGAAAGTGCTGCTAGAAAAAAAAAATCACATGCTGCAAACTGTAAGTGGCCCTTTTATATTCAACTCTTTGAATATATCAAATATCAGGCAAATTTCTCCATAGCAACCAACTGCTGGCAGTGGATGATGGTGCCATTGGGAAAATTGTTCCTGTGGTTTTAAATGTCCTCGAGGCAAAAAGGGGGAACAGAAGGTTTCACCGAAACCTGAGAGATAGTTCAAACACAAATATGTACACACAGTAAAGATTGGTTCTTTTTATGAGAAAAAGTGTTTCACTCTTCCTACAAGGATAGATTGTGAGAGTCTTGAAGGTTCGAGGATGAAAATAGGTGTCCCAACTGGGAAAGCCATATTAAGTTTGGCAACTTTCCACAGCTATCAAGGCATTCATTGAGAAAATCACTGAAAAAACATTATCACCAAAAATAAACATTTAAGGCAGCTAAATATCAAACCAATAATACATACTGATACTATATTCTATACATACTATATATATATATATATATATATATATATATATATATATATATATACTTTAGTGCATAATCAGCGCATAATCAGCAGACAGACATTACATACTGTCCAGTGTGTCCCTCAGCACTTTTAGATTTGTTTATTTCAAAGGGGACAATGCAATTAGGCAATGAGTTTGTCGTTTGTCAACAAGGTAGCCACGTTAGCGCCGCTAGTTAACATGGCCAGCAGTAGCGGACACCAGAGCGGTTTCATAGTTTTTATTCTTTGCTGGTTATTCAAAACCGAGGCGAGAGCAGAAATAAACTGCCTCTCGGTACCAGCGTCCACCATGTTGAATGTTTTGGACTAGCTGCCGAGCCGAGTCACTTATGTATGACGTGGCAAGCCACACCTTGCTGCAGACAAACGGCTTGGGATTGGTCTGTCTGCAAAATTGCAGAGGAAGGGATTTGCTGTGAGGAAGGAACCAGACCGTCCTGCTTTTGCATTCACTAGGGACACTTTAGATTTGCCAATTAATCTATACTTAATATTGTAAAAAGACATAATAGCCTGTGGTGTCCTCAACTCAATACTGCTAAATGTCAACTTATTTTTAGATCTTCTGACTTCTGAACGGAGAAAATGGAGAAAGTGCACAAACGCTGACATAATTTTATGATTGAAGGCATTGTCATTTTAGCATGAATCATAAATTATGTGTCCTTTTTGAGAAATTTGTCTAACTGTTTATTTAAGTGGCAGCCTACATACTGTTGCACAAGCATATTGGGGAAAACGGCAGAACCTCATTAAAATCATACACAATTTGAGCACTCAAAAACAATTTGCATATGTTTAATGGTGGCGCAGTAGTTGTGGTAGTCTCATTTTCCCTTTCAGGGGAAAAAAAAAACAGGCTAATGATTTTAGAAAAAAATAGAGCAATCCTCAGATAAAAATAAGGTGCAGAATAGAAAAAGAAAGTGGGACTGTGAACCCCTCCCTTGAATTGTTTTGGGCTATGAGCGCTCCTTTCATCGAGCTTAAGGATGTTTGTGCAAATGACGCAGTGTGAGCATAAGTAAAGGACAGCAAAGTGTGTCAGTAAAGATTAAAGATGCATTAATAATCCCAAAGCCCACAATACATCACTATGCTTATGGGTAAACAAACATATGATTTTAAATATTACTAAATACCTAAGTGGTGAAATATGAATGATTGATTTAAACTTTTGTATTTATTTTTTTATCTGGTTAAAAAGGGTTGGTGTGATTTGCATCACCGTGCAGTCATCACTTCTAGAGGTGGCTCAGTTCAGTCCCAAATCAACTCTGGAGCTGTTTGTTTGCAGTGGCAACCTGGTCTGACCAGTTTGAGCTAAAATGCCTCCTGTTGCCAGGTGTGATTTATATTCCTGGATGTGGCAGGAATACAAATTGCCACCTGCAGTATAGAAATATTAGATTCTAACACTGTTCCCAAACCAAAGTTACTTACCACAGAAATATTCTCTATATAAACACAGATAGGACTTTCCAGAATAATCTCTACACAGACATGTAGAATGAACAGCGTATAAGATGTGTTCTGGTTTGTGTCTCTAATGAGACGCCAAACCAAGGAGGGAGTGCTACCTTTTCAGAAACTGATTTAAACCCGAAAAAACAATGTGAGCAAATACATCTACTTACATCCTTTGACATTTAAAGATTTTACAAACCCTTCAGAGAGCCAAGGAAACAGACACGCACAATTAAATAAACTTTGGGATTTTATAACAAATAAAAAAGGCTTAGAAATTAATAATGAATTCCTTTGATAAAACAGTAATAGATAGAACTTTGCAAAGAATGGAGAGGCTATTCTTTCCTGTTGTAATCTCTGGGTACCATTACAATATATTAACATCTCTACAGGCTTTTTCTACTGAGATTAGTTAGTGCCAGAGGCAAGACTTCACAGCTTTTATTCAAAGAGGCACTTCTTATTTTCCCTTCAATGTCCTGTGGGAAATCGACAGCAAATACTGCAGGTGTGCTGTTTGTGAGCTGCAGAAAAGTGTCTTATGGGTTTAAGAGTGAAAATGTAGAGCTCCCACCTGACTATATGAAATGAATAGCTTAGAAGAAATATTCACTGGTGGGAACACAGTGAGGAAAAGTGAGAAAAAAAAAATGCTCTTGACAAGTTATTATGACCTGTAGGATGATTCATTGTTGTCCGGTTGCAACAAGGTTTCATTTTTTAAACTGTTTAAATCATGGTAACTTTAAGCCCCATTGTACCAGGATTTAAACCTAGTTTCAATTAAACTGATCTGTGAATGGGTGTCTTTTTTTTGGATAAAATAATATACCATGTTATAGTAGCATATCATGATGGATGCTATACTGAACAACATGGACTATCCCCAGCCTTTGGCTTTTGAACAACAGAGAGCTGCCAGTGGACGTCTGAGATCAGTGAGCTGCAGGACAGAACGCTACACAAGACCTCCCTCTTCCCGACTGCCACAAGGCCTTACACTTAATTAGTCTGTGGAAGATGAAGTCTGAATCAATTCATTAGAAAAGACAATTGAATCTTCCAATGGACATTGATCAAGTGATTTTGAATTTTGAATGTTATCATCATAGGTGTATGCTGCTGAATTTCTTTTTAGTCAGTAATCTATAACTTTGAACAGAATGATTGTATCAGGGTCAAACTGGAGACATGGAAATGTAGCTGGAGGTCCACTGCTGATATGACTGTAAGGAATTTGCCTGTGGTCAGTTGTCAATAGATGAGCTACAGACTTGACCATTGCTCGTCCTGTTCATTTGTTGGACATTATATCCTCTCTGTAAGACTGATATTTCTGGCACAATTAGATCAATGGGTTGTGTGGTTTTGCCTTATTGTATAACTTCCATGAGGGGATTAGTAACTGCAGATTGCTCTTCTACGTACCCAGACTGATTAAACTGGGCTTAATCTTACCAAACCCCACACAAACACAATTAAAATATACATTTATGCAACCAAACTCAACTTAACATTAAACCTGGTATAATTAGTTTTAGTAAACTCAGAATAACACTAATTTTAAAATGATACCTAGTTGGTGCACTGGACCTATAACTCAATTGTAAACTTTTTGGTCCCCCTTTATATCACCTACCAGACTTTGACTGTCAACATGCTCATCCAATAAAGCTACAAATTTTACCAAGCATTTTCACACATACACACACTTTAAAGCCAGGTGTCCCTTTGAGATCAAAAATCACATATGTTAAAAATACGTACTATTTGTAAGCCTATACTACCATGTAAATTTATCTACTTTGAAAAACACAAATCTAACAAGGTCTTCTTTAGGCACAAGAGAGTGGAAATTGAAATGATTCCCTCAAGGCATGGACTGTGATCATCAGATTGGGATGAATAGATGGACAGATGGAGCCGGGCGCTGTAGCCTTCACAGATGCATACTATCCGATATAATCAGTCTATCAGTCTGTGCTCGGTTTATAAATCACAATTCATTACAACAGAATTCCACTCCACCAACAGAGCATGTTGAGAATGCCTTTGTGCGTTTTTAAGAGATTTTCAGGTATTTCTTAATAAAAGACACAATTAATCTGGAAAGGAATCTTACATTAAGTCTGTGAAGGTTAGACAACAAAACGCTGTGGTATTTCATAGATATCAGGTATTCAGTGAAAATGTTGGTACATGACATGCCAGCTCATTTGAATTGAATTGAAGCTTATATTAAAGGAAATGAGCCAGTTGGATGGTACATTACAGAGTTGGCCAGTGTACAGTAACGGACAATGACACCAGGACGTACCCCTCACATAAAAAGTATCTTTGTGTGTATGGAAATAACACAAAGAGTGTTCTGAACTACCAAGGCGAACAGAAGATAAAAATATGGGTGAGAAATGTGTTATGGCACAATCTGCAGATAAAAGGAAAATGCAGTCACACATTTGCTATGAGGCCTTTTAGCGATGAACTACAAGAACAAGTAGACTGTTTATTCTGCAATTTGTGAAGAGGGCCAGCACCTGAGCGTCAGACAGGAGAAACAGAGGGTGCATCCGGCATTAAATGTCTACTCCACAGAGCGGGGTCTTTCAGTCTGTCAACGCCCACAGAGCATGCCCATCCATATAAAAACAATGATTCTGACTCGCCTCCCCAAAAGCACAATATGACATTTAGCTTCAAACTCTGGTCTGGAACTCCTACGCAGACATAAAGGCATTATTGACAAAACCACAAAATGCTATGAAACAATTTACTCTAGAAATACAGAATAACAAACTGTGACAACTTAGATGTGAACAGGTCAGGTCTAAAGAGGCTGTGCACAGGAATGTAGTGTCTGGTATGTAACGTGATATCTTACAGAACTTAGATGCATTGTCTAACAATAGAAGATTATTTGTTTAACCCTCAATACCCTGAGACAGTTATGAATCTTCATGAAAATAATAAAATCCTGATTCTGCTGATGCACAGTGAAGCTCAATACTGTACATCGTTTTTGGGTTGACATGACATGTGTGCAGTTCCCTGTCATTTTAAAGGAAAGGGTAGTTAAAGGGTCATGAATAATAAAGACAAACTAAAGCAAAAACCACATACATTATGTTTAGGGCCCTTTTTTTTTGAGGGTTGAAGTCAGAATTCTGAGAATAAAGTCACATGCCTTTTACTTCATTTTCTAAAAGAAGAAAGATAGCAATTGTGACTACACAGATATGTCTTGTGTAAAGCATTCTCAGAAACAAAGTAAGAGCCGCTAGCTTAAAGACAACATCAATATATACTGCTCGAGATTTCGTGAAATCTCCAATTTATCGGCTACACCTTTAAGTTTAATGCAATGTAGACAATGAGTGCATTGTTTTTAATTTAACAAAGGAAGGGCTATAAGACACTGATCTAATTTTGTATTTTCTCTTCCTAGAATAGGACTTCAACTAAGCTCTACTTTTTTGTAACCATATCATCAGAAGCTGAGGGGTTATTGTAGTAGTATGGTAGGCTTGGCTTACTTCATACACTTTTTGACAATGTCCATGGATCTGTATTGATCCAAACAGTAACGTACTGCTCCAGGGGAAAATAAACTTAGGAGAAAGAGACATTGACTTGCACTTAAGTATGCTTTCATCCCCTTCACACCCACTCAAAGACAATTATATCCAGACATAATGAGATGATGTGCAGATGTATACGTGCAGACAATCATTTTTGGGCACTGCAGTAAACAAATAAGCAGCATTGTGATGATCCCATAATCACATTAGTGATAAAAGCCCATTATCTCCTAATTACACATCAGCTTTCTTGCTCTTGTTAAGCACAAAGATAATTAAAAAATGACAACTTATTATCTTTGTCTCCCTTAGCTCAACAAAAGGCATATCTTCGCAAAGAAATAAACAGCATAAACATTGCACAAATTTCCCCAAAAGAAACCACACTGGGACTGGGAGGTTTATTTTTATAAAAACAATGACAGAATATACAGTACTCCCACAAACTCTAATTCCAGGCAGTGGATAATACTAAATTTCACCCTTCTAGCAATCATGCTTTTCAGTCCGTAATACCATACTCCATTAGCCATCTTTTGTTTTGTTTTTTCACTAGACTCCCACATGGCCTCATCACAATCCTGCCATCATGTCTAAATCTGGCATACTTTTTCAACGAGAAATTGTCAATTATCTACATTCTTCCTACACTCCAGTATTACTTTCATTATCTACTTTGCCCTTTTGTAAACTTTGTGACATCCGCGCATATCATAAGTAGTGAGCAGAATCATGCATACACAATTTCATTAAGAACGAAAAAAAAAAGTCTGAAAAATGACAGCCATCTTGTGGGCTGCTTTCTCTCATGCTACCTGAAGAAAGATGCAATCGCTGGCTGTGCTGAGCCGAGTGTTTAGTGTTTAGGTGCCACTCTATGAAATAAGACTTCCATTGCGTTGGTGAATGCCACATGCATCATTGTGGCAATCTGCCATATGGCATCAGGTATTTTCCAACAGGCAGCCAAAGAGTGTTTTTGGCCTATGCCTTAACCGCTAATTAACAGAAGGCAAGAAAATAAGGCTTTACATCTGGACATTTATCTAGTTGTTAAATGGACAGAATGGCAGCTGGAGGTAATCGGCTATTTTGAGTGAACACTGTCTGCAGAATGTTTTTTGTGTTTTGACCAAGAAAAAAGAAAAGAAAAAAAAGAGTTACCATCTTCCAACACAAGAATATTTTTTCTCCTCCAGAGCACCTTGAGATGGAGAATATACTCACCGGCCACTTTATTAGGTACACCTTGCTAGTACCCCTTTTTGCCTTCAGAACTGCCTTAATTCTTTGTGGCATAGATTCAACAAAATGTTGGAAACATTCCTCAGAGATTTTGGTCCATATTGTTATGATACCATCACATTTTTGGGCTGCACATCCATAATGTGACTCTGCGTTCCAGCACATCCCAAAGGTGCTCTATTGGATTGAGATCTGGTAACTGTGGAGGTCATTTGAGTAAAGGAGACTGTTCATGTTCAAGAAACCAGTCTGAAATGATTTGAGCTTTGTGACATGGTGCATTATCCTGCTGGAAGTAGCTATCGGAAGATGGGTACACTGTAGTCATAAAGGGATAAAGATGAAGATGGTCAGCAACAATACTCAAGTAGGCTGTGGTGTTTAAACAATGCTCAATTGGTACTAAGGGGGCCAAAGTGTGCCACAAAAATATCTCCCACACCATTACACCACCTGAACCGTTGAGACAAGGCAGGATGGAGCCATGCTTTCCTGTTCTTTAGGCCTAATTCTGACCCTACCATCTGAATGTTGCAGCAGAAACGAGACTCAGCAGACTAGGCAATGTTTTTCCAATCTTCTACTGTCCATTTTTGGTGAGCCTGTGTGAATATTAGCCCCTGTTTTTCTGTTCTTAGCTGACAGGGGTGTCAGTGGTCTTCTGCTGCTGTAGCCCATCTGCTTCATGGTTTAACGTGTTGTGCGTTCAGAGATGGTTTTCGGCATACCTTGGTTGTAACGAGTGGTTATTTGAGTTACTGTTGCCAGTCTGCCCATTCTCCTCTGACCTCTGACTTTAACATCAGCATTTTCGTCCACACAACTGGATATATTCTACTATTCCACATTCAAAGTCACTTAAATCCCCATCCTTCCCTATTCTGATGCTCAGTTTGAACTTCAACAAGTCAACTTGACCACATCTGCCTAAATGCATTGAGCTGCTGATATGTGAATAGCAATTTGTGTTAGCAAGCAATTGAACTGGTGTCCCTAATAAAGTGGCCGGTGAGTGTATGTACAGTACCTGTATGTCTTGTGGGCAGAATATGAAACATTTGATTTTTGCCAATTGACTAAGACATTGATTTTCTCTCTCCTGAACTCACAGACATGATTAAGAGTCTATCAGTGCCTGTTATGTTTAATGAAAGGTTTTTTATAACGCAGTACATGAGTTTTAGACTTAATCTCAACAATTTAGATCAATATAAATGAACTCCATGTTAAAGTCGGATATGATATGAGTCCTAATTCCATTCAGAAAATGGGTTGGATTGGACTATAATGAGTCTTAAGTAGAGAAATGATTCTGTGATACTCTATGTGTGTTTTAATAAGGTTGTGTATGTGGCATCATGTATAGTATATTAAATGTTTTCTGTGTGCAAGCCTACACATATACTACATACTACATATATACTACAGCCCTCAAAACATTGTTTCCTGCCTATTATCTAAACACAATACAAACCACTATGCGAGGGGAAGTGACTGACCCAAGATAGACTACAATGTGGCCAAGTACAGTGCGGTTACACGTGTGGTCTGGAGAGCATGTAAGACTCTGAAAAGCAGCGCACAGCAGTAAACAAACTGCTTTTAGTGTCAAAAAAAAAAAAAACATATTAAACAAAATACAAACCCTTTCTTGAACAAATAAAAATCTGTGTAGAAGAATGCCACATATGCCTTTATACAGTACACTACTTTACTAACGACCTTGTATACAGCTGTAGACTGCTTCTTCTATACAGTTGTGGGGAAACATACTTTTTTTCCCAGTGTGTTTTAGTGTTTCTTTTAAAATACTTTCCAGAGTAAAGACCTTTTGAGCTTTATGTTTCATTGTTGTTTTGTGATATCCATGGAAGCAACATAAAGGATAATGGAGGAAGTTGACTTTAACAAAGGTATAGCCTACAGTTTTTATTATTTTTATTGTAAGACACTGCTAATACAATTAAACCTCATTGCCTGTTTGCCTAAATTAATTAATTCAATCAGAATGTTGAAATTGTTGTAAAAATGCCTTTGTTTGTGTGCACATTGCTTGGTGGTGAACTTTGCTTCAGGTTGCATCCACAAGTACCACATACATACATCCCTGAATCTTACTTTAAACCTGAAGTGCTATAAACTCTATGCCTTTCATTTTGCTTTTAACAACAAGCCTGAAAACATCTGGCTTTGCTTCCCAAACAGTCTGCATTAAAAAATAAAGAGAGCAAAGATAAGCCTGATTTAATTTGCAAACCCCCTTTTTCAGAAAAATCCTCTTTGTTTGAGATGGAGAGAAGAGGGGTGGGAATAGGCAAAACCTCCTACGCATATTCCTGAGCCGTAATCCAGAAGGCTGTTCAGTGGTGTGTGTAGCACTCAGCCAGCTCCACAAAGAGGCATGCAAATGAAGTTTACTCTCAAGTGGAGCAACATGGAAAGATGGGACCAAATTGCAACTCACTGTCAGCAACAATATGGAGGAGCTTGGCCCAGGAAGTGTTCGGATATTGTAAGGACCCAAGACTAAGAGTATGTGAAGTCCTTTGTCTTATTATTCATCCCTCCTGACAATAGTTACCCATAGTTTTCGAAAACACAACACAAAAACTCAATTAAATGCAATAAAGTTGGCAGTAAAGAGGCAGCAGTTAAATGAAAGTATGCACATAATTAAATAAAGCATTGTCACTTTAGGTGATGGAATAACAGCCTTATTATGCCTGTCTGTTTCTATGTCGTAGACACAAATGTCTGCCAGTGTGTGTGTATGGATATCTGCTCCATTTAAGCTTAAAAGCGTTGAAGGAGGCCACACTTTTGCAATCTATTGTGCAAAGAGGATGGCCTGGAGGAGTCATGTCAGCCGCTCAGATGATTCTCTTTGATGTACAATTTCATATATAGAAACATAGGCAGCAGGGATGGCTATGAGGCTTGTTTTTTTTTTTTTGGCCCATGTCAAAAATAGCTCTATGGTGAGACTGAAATGAACAGAAACCAAATTCTAACCACTGAGCTGTACACTCTTTGAATGCTATGCTGCTGCTACAATAAAGAGCAGCTAGAATAATGTCTGTGTGACTCTGCAGTGGCTAAAATGATAATCCCCAGAGATAGGAAGTTCTATTACCTCTGTAATGCCTCGTTTATGGTCTGTTTACACAACGCCGAAATGAAAAAGCCAACCTGTAGTGTACTCAAACTGATGTTCACATGATTACAGTCAGCTGTCAGACAGAATATCTGCCAGGCCAGTTGGGTCGCTGTGAACTCTGCTGATACTGTCACTAAACACAAGAAGTAGTAAGATCTGCACTGCTCTCAAAGCTACTACTTTTTAATTGTGGGGTTTTCTGGAGAAGTGCTAGTAAACATCTCAGACATCTCAAACATCAGTAAATTACAAACAGTATATGATCAGAACACGAGTATTTAAAGCACTAAAACACGTAATTATGCCATTGTTGTTCTACTGACTGTGTGTTACCAGCAGCCACTGGCTTTATGGAGAACTGCTTATGTCGTTTTCAGTTTACACAACACCAGAGCGCAGGTGACAACAACAAAACATAAACACCCACTCGGCTGGATTTAAAAGTTTGCTTTTCTTGCCGAACTACAACAAAACTTGTGTTTTGGGCAAAATGTGTTGTGAATTAAAATAATGAAATAAGAAATGGCATCCAACCTAAACTACTGTATTTTCACTCAGACAGTAATGCACACTGTTGCGTCAAAAGAAAAAAAATATCAATCTCAAACTGAATGGAAAAAAGGAAACATTTAGATTTTCATTTTAGCCATGTAGCCCAGCACTAGTGCATTTTGTAAAGAGACTTACATTGCCGAGGTTGATAAAACCGTGTTCCCTTGCAATCCGATCAGCCTTCTCTGGCCCCCCATCGATCTGAACAGCCCAAGTGTTGGTGTAGACCTCTGCCGCATCAATCCACTTCAGCTTCACTGACAGGAGGACACAGGCTGTCCATAGGTGCAGCAGGACCACCCTGGCATCCATGAAAAGGAGAAGACTTCACGAACCTGTCGATCCGTCTGTCTGTCACTGCTTCCTCTGCGAGAGTGGGGCTGCTCTACCTCACGTCGGCAAAGTGGAACAGTGGCCTAGACACGAGAGGACACAGCCAGTTATAAACACAAACATAGCCTTCTTAAGTGGGTCACTCTTGGACATGGGTTACCCACTGCAGAATCTTTTCAGTAAAACAAACAAATAAACAGCCATTTGCAAAAATTGTGCTGAGCTTCCTGTCCACTGTAAAAACAACAGACACTCAAGTTTAAAGCAGAAATATTAGGTCTAAACAGACAAGGATGCTGCCAAAAGCGGAATAATTCTTCAATCCTCCCTCAGACATAAAATGGTAATATATGATAATGAAAAACAGTATGCATGTTGCTGCAGTACAGGGCTGACTCCAAGCAAACGATAACACAGCCAGTTACAGTAGGCTCACAGGGGAAGCTAATATTTAAGGGGAATATTCAAATTCTTTCTCTAACTTTGCTCTTAATTTGGAACGATCTGAATAAGGTATCAAAGGAGTAATGCATTTTGAATGAAGGGTAAAATAAAATCCCTGACACACTGGCGGTCTTTGATTTGTTGCTGTTTGAAAGAATAAAACTTGTTACAGTAAGTTGGCCATTAAACGGAAGTTGTAAGTTAACCTCATCAAAAGAGAGCTGACAGTCCTTTCAACACAGTTAAAATTGAGCACAGCGTGGCACAGATAAACTCTCTTTTTATTGGAAATGAAATGACACAAGCCAGGGCTAACTATGTTGAATATTACAATAATGATGTGACCTGCGATAGACAAATGCTACTTTTGTTCAAAGTGTGAGTGAATTAGAAACAGACTCTCAGGACTGACTTTCTGTGGCCTAACTCACTTTCACGCAAAATGACTAGGGAATATTTTCAAAGCAAATTCATTCATTTTAAATCTATATTATAGTGAATAACATGTATGTTTATGAAATTTCAATGTAATCATAACTTTTTTTTAAATAAAGTATAATTTATATTAAATTGATTTAATTCCTCTAAATAATTTTATGCAATCCTTTAAGACTGTCTTTAAACTGGCGTTTCCCCCAATTGCTTTGTATTAACCTCCTATTCATTTGGCCATTTCAATAAGTTTCTTTTTAGTTAGAACTTTGAACAGGAAACCTAAAATCCACTGTACAAAATTTGGATCATAGAATATTTTAAAAGTGGGTTGTGTAGAATGCGTGCTCAAAAAGAAACATGTAGGATCTGTACTTTAAATCCAACAGTGCTCATTTTGTCTGCTGCGGGTATCTGCACTGGGAAGTGAAAGTAATGAAACCAATAACTCCTTTCACATGCTTCTTTGAGCTTTTAAGTTTTTTATTTTCAAGACTGACAAATGCAAAGATTGTTACTTTGAAGTGAATACTGCTAATAACAGTTTTGACTGAACTGGTTTAATTTTGTATATATACACAACAGTTTATATAATGCATCTTTAAAGTGCAAAGACTTCTCAAAGAAAATCTCAAGATATTTAGTGAGAACATATATGTGGAATTTCGCTTAAGAAAGTTTGATAAGAAAGTTGGAATTGGGAAAACAAACGTCAGTGTTGTTTATTGCAAATGTTAATTACAGCCGATTGTGAGCAACTGGGAAACACATTTCAAAACTTTTTATCTGATGATGCCTAACAATTATTCTCTGCTCAAGGGTACTATCTTGTATTCCTGACTATTCAAAGAGTAGCATCTGTGGTCTCAAAGATAAATTTAGGAGTGGGTGTGATCAGAGCAGAGCAAGAGAGAGGTGATGAAAACATGACCAGGGGCTGTCACTCTTCCTGCGGAGCAATTCTTCAGAGCTCATTAGATGCCATGCTGGAGTCCCCCAAAAACAAGGGCAGGAGTTGTGTTGTCATTGTGGGCCGACTGAGGAATGAAGAAAGAAAGATAGAAGGATAGCACTCCATTTTACAGGAGTGTGGGGAAAATAACAAGCATGTAATCACACAGCAACACAAAACACAACCTTCGCGCACGACACAGCCTGGAGACGATTTAACAAGAGGCTGCTTACTCTTACAATATACATCAAAGCAACAAAACTGAGATAAAACTTCAACCTTCAAACTAAAAAAAAAAGGTTGCACAGTTTCTTTGGAGATTGAGCCACACTTAAGGAGTAAAAATGCCGTGGGTGGATTAGTGACCTGTGATGTTCGAAAATAACATGACAGCTTTGCATTATTAATCCACCTCCCTCCGATTCAAGATATTGACAGACCCCCCAAATGTGGCTCTATATCTCGTGGCACTGAAGAAATTTTAATCAAAGATGACTATTTTTCAAAAGCTCTTCCTCGGGGAACAGAGCGGCAGCGTTAACAGGTTGGTCATATCAAATCACTCTGCCTGGCCCCTCCGTCTCAAGAATTAATACGAGCAATCTGTGTTTTTCTTTTTCTTTTTTTTTCAGTCTTGTGGAGTGCACTTTATGTCTGCTCTGGGGAGGCATTTCCATGTCTTGTGACACCCTGTTGCTATTCAAGAATGTGTGAAAAAAGAAGATGGATGAACAACGGATGACAGTAGCTGTTAATATCACACTGATTTGCACTGAATACCTCTACCATTGCTGCATTTAATATAAATAGGTTTATCTTGAGTAGGCCTTGAGTTGGTAAAATCTATCACAAAGAACTGCTTTCACTGCAATGATATAATACTCCATAAGACACTTTGCATGTCAAAACATTGTCAAATAAGACCATACCATAGCTGTTCACATGCTCTCAAAAGGAGTGCACGGTGTGGAATTGCAATCTGTACTTTTGCCACCAGGTCTTACCACAAAGGCCAAAAGCAACACACCTAAACTTTGGTGGTGCATCAAAATTTCAACTTTCTTTCTTTAAATTAAACTGAACTTTTAACATACCAAAAGGGAGGACGGCCATATTGTTAACTCAATTTTCAGAACAGTTATTTGTATCATATAAATTTGTATTTGGATAGGGATAATATATATAATTCTTTAAATACTGAACTCATTAACCGTTCTTGTACATGTAGATACATTGTATTCGATAACATGAGTATGGCGGCTAAACTATTTGTAATTCATTTATTCTGACTGAATATGATTTTTGGCAAGTTGCTGTGTGAACTGATATAGGCTGTTTACAGTGTGTTTTCTGACGCAATTATTGGATTGCTGAATTGTCTTTTGCAGTATCTCTTGAGTCAAAAAGAACAGCAGTGAGCACATGGACATGTTCATCTTGCCTAATCAACCACACTCAACCCAAAATTTCAGACACTGATTGAAATAAACAGGCCATTTCCACTGGTGACGATTAGCCCATGAAGCTGGGATGGACCATATGCAGCACTCCAGCTCCATTTCAGGCTGCCCAACAGCCAAATCAACACCCACTATGTGCTCTCGGCTGGCCTCTCATCGAAATCCAAGGCACAGGAGAGAACTGCAGCATTTGTTAAGTACCACTGATAGCCAAGCATCCTCTGCTGAAGGAGAAAATTGCTCCACGTTAAAGTGTGATTGCAAAGCGTGAAATACTGCTTGTGTGTGTTGTGGACGCTCGGGACGGCAGTAACAAGCTGGGAGGGAGCTCGATGGTGATCATTCGAGCCTCTGGGTAAAGTGAGAAAGGACGTCATGACCAAAAACCATTGAAGCCAGATTCACTGTCTGCAAGATGGAAAAAAAAAACTTGTTAAAATGTGGTATCAGGCACCTTTCAATGTGTCCAGGAGAAAGAAAAATCAATTGTGTGAGTAATGTCACAGAGGCCGATCCAACACAAGTTTGAACAGCCATCTCAGTCTTGGCATTGTTCCTCATGTCAAACTTCCCCTCGTCCACAACCCTCTGCTGGTTTACAGATGAGTTATACTGTTGACAAGTTTGTCTTCCCACTTCTTTCTCCTCGACCGCATACTTGTTTTATGTTTCTTCAGGTGAAGAATTACTAGTATAGTTAGGGCCAGTGCTGGCAGAGAGTGAGGCAGAAGGTATGGATCTAAAGGAAAGTCAGTCCAGGTTATTCCTCAGACCTGAATGGCTTCTCATAATGTCATAGTAATTGTATATTATAATATTATATGCTCTCACTCCTGCTCCAGTTCATATGGTTGTCAATTGTTCACTGTGCATGTTGTCTGATTTGTTTAATACTTGCAATAACAATCAGACACATGCAACAATGGTACATGGTGATTTGCTTAATAAGTTTACAGCACATGAAGTTTTTATAGGTGTACATTATGCCCGCCTCTCAGCTCCAGGGTTGTGGATGGACGTGTGATAAGCTGACGTATCAGTCATGGATGTGAATAAGTTTACGTGTACATGCCACTAAGTGTACAGGACAGTGATTAGATGTAGTGCAAAGTGATGTCTTTGTCTTGTTTGGATTAGCATGGCACCAATATGAGATACAGCTAAAGACAAGATAAGCATATGAACTGGAGCAGGAGAGAGAGCATAATATAAAATATACAATTACTATGACACATAACAGCTGATTTGAAGGCAAGATACAAAAAGAAATAAGAAAAAAAAATACTTTCACAGGGTAATCTTTTTCATGTTGTAAAAAAAGTGCACTCCAATTCAAAGTCTTGGTGTCTCAATTGTCAGTGACCTTGACTTCCTTTGTTGTTTAAATCCCAGTGGGTGTTTCACAGCAGATACAAGCACAACAGTAGCCAGAGGGCAAAACTACATAATTACAATCTGTTAAAAGTTTAGCTAGACTGCACTGACTAACTGTGAGTTCAAACAGAGGACTAGCGCAGAACCGTCTTATTTCTTAAGTCACTCTCTGCCTGAGAAGCTGAACTAACAGGAATTCATTACAGAAAATTCCCACCTCAATAGGATAAAAGTGGGTGATGGAGGGATTTAGTCTATTAAGGCTTAGGAGAGAAAACGAGAAACAGAAAATAGAACGTCTGTGCGCAAAAGAGACAGGAGAACGAAACGCACAACATAAGTCTGCATTAACACAGTCGAGCGTCACATGCTGCAAACAACAACACTGTAAATCAACAAAATAAGATGCTGCATTACCTTAGCAGTAATAAACTTCAGAGAGGAGGCGCCCGTGATAAAGGCTGGTCCCTTACTGGCTTAAGTCATCTCTTTTAACAGAAATAGGTCCACCTCACAGAAAGCGCAAAGCCCCGTTATCCATCCACGAGAAGATTCACCTGACTGAGAGCACAGGACAGGATTTCTAGCTACTTTATGCAAAAACCACCCATGCTCTCAGCAAATACACCCATTGTTCCCACCCACTCTGCCCCCTCCTCGCTTTAAATAACCCCAACTCGTGTTTTCTCTAAAACTACAAGCAGCTGCAAACCATACCGTAGCTGTCTTTGTCAGATGCGAGGCTGAAGCAGGGCATCATGCCTCCACATCCTTTCTCTTCTCTGCGCTCCTCCAGGCGGAGACCCCCTCTTCCTCCTGCGTCTTCACTTACAACTTTCCATCCAACCCGGCGCTGTAGGTCCGCTGCTGAGTCCGGGACACGAATGATACTGCTATCCGCGCACACCCATTGTTCCGCAAAAGTGGAGAAGACAACTATCTATCTTTGCGTAAAATACGTGACCAACTTGCCAGCGTTACCATTGTTAAATGCAACTTTGCTCATGGGTTTTGCTTCTTTCTCGAGTTACCTCTTGCCACTAAATACCCGTCTGTCTTCTGCTGTGTCTTATGCTTAAGCAGAATGAGTAATTAAATGCACGGACAATAAAGGAAAGCAGTACAGTATAGCGGATTCTTACTGGTCGGAGGTGTCTGTGACAACAAACTGCCACAAACCCTTTTCTCCAGGAAATACGTCACGTTTAAAAGCGGCGGTATTAAAGTGTACTTGATTTATTCACCGCTGTTGTCAAAATAGGCGGTGAATTTCTTTTAGAAAGCTTAAAGCGTTTAAGTGAGCCCATAACATTTCAGATAGACCTGTAGTTTTGCTGTAAGGTCGATAATTCTAGCAGGAACCTTTCTACAAATGTTGAACGCCCCAGACACTATACCCAGAAGCTTTAACACACAATTGAGCTCCTACAAAATATTAATATTATTATTATTCTTTGAATTTTTTTTACGGTAAAACAATTAAATAATCAATTTGGCGTTTGGTGATATAAAATCATAAAATGTATGTAAAAAGAAACTAAACATTATGCAACAACATCTCTGCCTTTATTGCAATTCCTCTGCATCCTAGAATATAATAATATTACTTAAGAAATATATTAAAATCAATGTAGCACACAAAAACAAGGTGAATACTATTATTTACAACCAAATAAAATATTCCTCGATGAGTGTTTGTTGAAAAGATGTTCCTTTAATTTGTACAGTAACAAATCAAACAAAGATAGCGGGCTACGTCGTTAACAAAAACACGCGCGCCCTTTGTCCAGAATCGTTGCCGATTTGTTGAGCAGTCTTTTGCCGCCATCTCCTGGCCATGTGTTTAAATTACACAGGGGAAGATAGCTCAAAGTGTGCGATAGAGGGTGCTATAACTTCCATAGGGGGTCAGGCTGACTCGCCTGGTTTTGTCTACACCGCTACAGCCTGGAAGAAGTGAAAAACAGCTTGCTTTCAGAAGCTAACACGGACCAAAGTTATCCCGGAATAAGGACAGCACGCATGTGCCGTAAACCCGGATGTAGATATTTTTGTTAGCGCACTACAGTCCCCATTTTACCAACTTGTGAGAAATATTTGTTAAGAATGAATTTAGTGTTTTAGCACCGGTCTGGACAAAGCCGTGTCGGGCCAAACCAGTCCTGGCCGGGTTAAACAACCGGGGCATGAATGCTAAACGCTGCGGTCAGACCTCAGTCACAGCTTTACGGGAGAGCTTTTTGATTTGCGCTGAGACGAACACCTTACTGTACAGGTAACCGACTTAAATACATTTTATTATAAACTTACCATTAGCAGAATGTGTCACTATAGCCCAAATCCATCGTTTTTCCCTCTGCTATATTGTTATTAATTTGATAACTTGCCCTTCTCTTACTACTATCTCGTTTGTTTGCAGAGCACGTGCGAGATAAAAACATGGACTTTCGCAACAGGAGGCATGAACGAGGCAGTAACTGGACGGACCCGGAGATAGTGGAGCTGCTCCAGTTGTGGTCCGATGAGTCGGTCCAAGTTGAACTGGAGAGCTCCATGCGCAACCAGCGAGTCTTTGACCGCATCTCCCGTGTCCTGCAGGAGAAGGGCATCTACCGCTCCGGGGACCAGTGCAGGGAGAAGATCAAGAAGATGAGACTGGAGTATCGCCGAATCAAGGACAACCACAAAACGAGGTCCTGGAAATTCTATGATGTGATGGACAGAGTTTTGGCCAACCGCCCGTCCATCACCTACTCCTCACTGGGTGGAACAGTCATAGCTCAACAGGTTTATCAGAATCAAGGTGGGTCTGAGGGGTACCAAGCCACTGCTTCAGCTGGCTCCTTTGGTCCAGCGTCCTCAGGGGGGTTTCTGTTTGGGCACTCCCTCAAACCTGAAGACCCACATGACATAAAGTGTGAAGATGTAGATGAGAGCATGGTTAACTCAAGTGTACCACCTCCAGAGATGTACTATGGATCAGAGGATGACCATGAGACAGATGGACAGTCTATGGGGGTGCCAGAGGAGGCAACAGGTCAAGAGGAGAGAGCACCAACACCAAGGATTTCACCTTCAGGTTATTTAAAATAGATTAAATTTAATATTTGAAATTTAAGCAATGAGTCTGAGCTATTCTATTTAATTAGATATATTTGAATATATGACTTATTCTTTTGTCTTTTTCTATATGCAGGATTTAGTGATATGAACACATCTGGCTCAGCTGCCACTGGCACACAAGCTGGCTCTGTGTCACATGAACGCCGCTTTACACAGGCTCCTTATCCCTTATCAAGTGTAAGACAAAGGAAACGTAAGCTGGCTGGTAAAGTATCACATGCCCATAAAGTTAGTTCAAGTGCAAATCAGTCACGTTTGGACAGAGCTTTAGTGAGCTTCTTGAAGTGGCAGCAGACAACAGAGGAGAGGCTGCTGTCCCTGGAGGAGGCACGGCTGGAGAGGGAGTTAAGGGCAGAAGAGCGCAGGGAACAGCAGGAGGAGAGGAAGGCAGAACAGGAGCGTCAGCATGAGCTCCGCCTTTTCAGCATGCTGACAGGGACACTGGTGACTGCCAAGCAGGGTGCTCAGGCCACTGAAGTAAAAACAACTAAGCCTGTGCTCTCACAGCCAGTGTCTGGCTCACAAATGACCTCAACTGGGCTTTCTGTCACATCATTTTTATCTCAACCCCTTTCAGAAGATCTGGCTTTTTACACCCAGCAGAGAAAGTCACGTACATCTGTCAAGGCATGTGAAATGTCTTCCAATATCCTGGCCACTCTGAGAGGTGCTGAAACACCTGAACACAGTGTGTACCTATCCAAGCGAGGTAACAATATCCGACAGCATCAAGGCATTCTTCAAGAGGGCTATGCGCTGTATGGAATGGACAAGTTCCACGACACAGATAACCCCAACGTAAGTGCTCCTGTGCTGCTGCTGCTGCTGCTGATTGTATGCTCTGCAAACATATGAATATTTATTATTCATAATTATTGTCTGTTCTTAATCGTAGGGCATTATCAACATGGGCACAAGTGAGAACAAACTGTGTTATGATATACTTTACAAACGGGTAAGAAATAAAATACTATTTAAAAATGAAAAGTCATTTAGCATAAATTATTCACAAAATATTTGTTGCTTGCGTATGTAAATGTCATTTCTCTTTCACAGCTGACCAAGCCTGACATGTTACACATTAACTCCTCATTACTGCAGTATGGAGACTGGACGGGACATGCATTGTAAGATTTTATTGTCATCTCAATATCACATTTATGGCATGACCTGTTGTGGTTACATAGTAAGAGATCAAAGTTAACACTAATCCTTTTTGAACTGTTATGCTGTTCTTTAGCCTGAGAGAGGTGGTTGCAAAGTTCTTGACTGACTACTGTTGTTCTCCACGCCCACTGAAGGCTGACAATGTAAGAATTACTGCTTTTCTCTTTGTGTATGAAAGTGAATAAGAGAGAGCACTAACATAATTACATCTTTTGTTTCCTACTTGCACTACATCAATCACACTTTAAGATGAGTGCGTGGAAATATTTAAATACATGCTTTATATGTTGTTCAAACTCAAGTTATTAGCAATAACAGAATTTAAAATAATGAATACAGATAATTATAATAGTTTTTCAGTTATTTGAAACTTAAAAACACTTCACCAGGGGCCACTATAGGACCTAGGACTGTTGTGGAGGGCCTGGCCAACATGGTGAATTCAATCATGCTCAATAAAAACTGTGCTTGAACTGTGGCAAAACAATATGTGCAATAAACACTGTATATTCAACACCACATTCACAGCTACACCTCCTCAGTTTTAGATCCACTCTTTACAGTTTGTTCTAAAACTAGTGAAAACTATCTCTGAGAGGAGAGATGATAGTTTCAGTAAAGGTTGTTACCGTTTGGAGAATAGTGGAATCAACTAATCACTGCAAAATATTGAAGGAATGCAAAAGATGCAATGTTTAATCATCAATAAAGTATTAGTAAATGATTGGCGGGTTGGATTATATAGCCCAAGGGGCTGCATGTGGCCCCCGGACCTTAGTTTGCCCACCCCTGACCTAAAGGGTTACATTGTGTTTTATACTGCTGAAATCAAACTTCAATTTCCGCTTAAAACATTTGGAGTTAATATGATTTCACAAAAATGAAGGTTTAAATATAATATATTAATTTTAAGCTCAACTATATCACAAATATACATTTTGCCATTGTTCTTATTATGGAAGTATTTTTGGGAAATTCAATGACTGGTTCTTTTATTTGCCAGATGAAGGTATACTATATTTATCGGGGCTGCCCTGTGCATAATTTGGTCTTTTATAACCTGCTGGTTGTTCGTTTGTGCAGGTTGTGGTGATGAATGGCTGTAGTTCCCTTTTCTCATCTCTTGCTGCAGTAATTTGTGACCCTAAAGGTAGGTTACATTTCATCCGTATAGCATGATTGCAAATGGACTAACATATTCTAGTAAACTACAGTATAGCTGAAAAAGTGGGGAAAAATAATGTTTTGCTTTCATAATCACATTGAGCGTTTTTTGTGTCACTGCGAGCATGGCCTTGATTTGAAGGCCATGCATGCATACTTCCTGCTTCTGAAGAGTGCAGTCGCACCTCTGCTTGCTCATGCCTGCTTTACTTTTCTTTTTTAGTTATCTCTACATTTAGCCAATGATTTTATGATTAACTTTTTACAGTACTTTTACTTTTACTTTCTTTTAACTGGATTTTGCTTTTATGTTTTTACTTGTTTTTTTTACTTTTTAAACAACCCGTTGGACTCGCCGAGCGACTGGAGCCTTGATATCTATTTTTCAACATGTCTGGGGTAAAAACAACAACTACAAACTCTTTCTGCCAAAATTGCTGGAAATATCAACAGGAAATCAATGTGCTACAAACAAAGATTTTGCTTTGGAATCTGAAAGAGGACTTCAGGAGACAATACCGATCACACAATGTGGTAAGACTGTGAATTTAAACTTGGATGATACAGTGTCTTTCCCAAAACTGAGCAAAGCAAAGGGATTTAAACAAAATGATACCACCTGGCATAAACTTGGTGCCCAGCCAAAGCAGCACTGGATTAGCAAAAAGAATGCTGACATCACAAGAACATATGTAGCATCACCAGACATCCAGCTAAAAAACAGATTCCAACCACTGACTGAGCTAAAGGTGAATGAACCAGAAAACTCTGCTGTAAATGAAAAACATGGAGTAAATCAAGCTTATTCTATGGAGAACAGGAGACATGAATCTGTGGAAAAGCACCAGGCAACCAGAGACAGAGAATCTATGCCAAAAGTGAAGGTCAGAGATATCTTGCTGCTTGGAGACGGTGCTGTCCGAGACATAAACAACGGTAGATTTGCTACATGCAGCTTTCCAAGTGCTACAGTCACTGATATAACATCACTCCTCCCCAAGTTATGTCTAAACACACAGGGATTAAACAGCTGATGTTACACGTGGGTGCAGTTGACACCAGGAAGGGGAATCAGAAGTTTTAAAAGGATTTCTCCAGGCTTTTAGATAAACTTGAAAACCTGGAAGTGCAATCCTTTATAAGTGGACCACTCCCAAACATCGACAGAAGGATCAATAAATTCAGTCGGCTGCTTGCATTGAATACATGGCTGTCCAAGGCCTCTGAGACTAGAGGAGTGCACTTCATTGATAACTTTAACTTGTTTTGGCAACGTGACGACCTGTTCAAAGGAAAGGGCCCACATCTAAACAGGGGAGGGTCAGGAGGCTAACGGATAATCTCCTGCACTCCCTGAGACACCTAAATGGTTCTGGGCGCCCTCTTGAACAGAGAAAGGGTCCTCAGCCACTGAATGAAAAAAGCACTCCTGCCTCAGCAGCCAAGGATCCTCCTCTGACTCTACCACCATCAACACCTCCACCACTGAAATGGACTCCCCAATAGGACCATGGACCCCACCAGTAACATCAACACCTTCCGGACCTCACCATCCCTGTCCCATCTCCGGATTCACCAATGGGATTTCCAGATCACCTGGAAATTTTAGTTAAATCTGGAATTAAGATGATACCCTTACACCTAACTTGGCCAGGTCACGGGTTCTATCATCATCACTAAAAACATCACCCCCAATACCACCCAGGAGTACCACTGCTTCACCTCGGCCACTACCTAGAGTCCAATGCACCCCTGTCAGACCCTCTCCACCCCCCCAAACCAGCTCCTCCCAGACCACCTCCTCCCAGACCAGCTCCAAAAGCCTTGACTAGCATCAAGGCTACTATCAGTGATTAGGACAATGAGGGCCTCTGCTGTTCCAGGACTTTTCGTCATAATAAACCACTTATCAACCTGAGGCCCTGGGAGAGAACACTCCCTCTAGCTCCATAGCTACAGTCAGAAGTCGCAGATTAAAGAAGAGAATTACAGTTAGATTGTCTAATCAGACAAATCTGATTCAAATCCCCTGCAAACAGATAAAGTCAGGTCCTGCTCAAACGGACTTAAAACTTGCACTGTTCAATGTCAGGTCTTTGGGAAACAAATCTTTTTAATTAATGATTTTATAACTTCAAATAAGCTTGATTTTATGTTTTTAACAGAAACATGGTTAGACAGCAGTACTGGAAATGCGGTCCTTATTGAATCCACCCCATCGAATTTCACATTTTTATCCAAAATACGGGAAAACAAAAGGGTGGTGGTGTATGTGCCTTTCTTAGGGATAATATTCTTATCCAGAAGCTATCACTTGGTGAGTTTTCATCATTTGAGTATGTGTCATTCAAAATGGAGTTGAGGTTTTCTCCATCTATTTTATATGTAGTTCTTTACAAACCACCCCAACAGTGTCATGATTTTATTAATGAGTTTACTGAAATGCTTTCGTTATTTGCACAGAATTTGAACAAATAGTCATATCTGGTGATTTTAATGTGCATGTGGATAATGTTTGTGACAGAAATGCCAAAGAACTTTCTACTATTCTTGATACTTTTGGTCTTTGTCAGCATGTTAATGAGCCGACCCATAACAGAGGTCACACTCTGGACCTGGTCATTACTAAAGGTGTTCATATTTCAGATGTCACTGTGATTGATGTTGCTCTATCTGATCATTCATGTGTCTTTTTTCATCTGTCCATAATTCCAAAAGTTGCTGTTGGACCTACTGTTGTAAAAAGAGATACATTAACGATAACACCAGGACACAGTTTATGGAGGCAATCAGGTTTGAAAATGCCTCATCAGGTCAAGTTGATGATTTGTTGAATTGTTATACTTCAGGTGTTTTAAATGTTATGGACACCATTGCTCCTGTTAAGGTTAAAGTGATCAGGACGAGGCAGAAGGCTTCATGGAGCAATGCTCACTCTGTCAGGGCACAGAAAAGGGAATGCCGAAAAGCCGAAAGAAAATGGCGTAAATCGAAACTCTTAATTCATTATGAGGTATACAAAGAGAATTTGCATGTTTTCAATCAAACTTTGCAAAAAGAAAGAGAAATATTCTTCTCAGAGATCATCAACAACAATAGTAACAACCTGCGTGTCCTGTTTGCTACAGTGAACAGATTAACAAACCCTCCAGCTCCATTTCCACCAGAATTAGTTTCCACCACTAAATGCAATGAGTTTGCATTGTTTTTCAACGACAAGGTTCAAGGCATTAAACATGTGATACAGACCAAAGGGCATACAACAACACTGCAGCCACCTAGGAGACACTTGGTTGGTTTAACACATTTTACTCCCATTAATGACAGAACAATTGAAAAAACTGTCTCCAGCCTGAGTTCATCCACCTGCTGCCTCGATGTTTTACCCACTAGATTTCTAAAATCAGTACTAAGCAGTTTGTTACCACAACTCACTAATATAGTCAATAATTCCTTACAGTCTGGAACATTTCCAAGGGCCTTAAAAACTGCTGTCATTAAGCCTCTCCTAAAGAAGAGCAGTCTTGATGCTACAGTGCTCAACAACTATCGGCCCATATCAAACCTGCCATTTTTAGGAAAGTCATCGAAAAGTTGTATATCAGCAACTTAATGACTTTCTATTACTTAACAACTGCTTTGATCCTTTTCAGTCAGGATTCAGGCCCCATCACAGCACTGAGACTGCACTTATCAAAGTCACAAATGACATCCGTCTGAGCACTGACGCAGGCAAAGTCTCTGTCTTAGTTCTGTTGGACTTGAGTGCTGCGTTTGATACAGTGGACCATGAAATCCTGACACAAAGATTAGAGGAATGGATAGGTATCACTGGAACTGCCCTTAAATGGTTTCAGTCCTATCTTGAAGACAGGAAGTACTTTGTTTCGGTTGGTAACTGTGTGTCAGACCAAATGGCCCTGACATGTGGGGTTCCACAGGGGTCTATCTTGGGACCTCTATTATTCAATCTCTACATGCTTCCTTTAGGCCAGTTAATACGCACTTGTGGCGTATCCTACCATAATTATGCAGATGACACTCAGATTTACATTTCACTCACAGCAGGTGAAAATGGACCAATCCATTCACTGTGTCACTGCATCGAACAGATTGACATGTGGATGCAAAATAATTTTCTCCAACTGAACAGAAACAAGACTGAACTAATCATCTTTGGGCCACAGAAACAAAGAGAAAGTGTCAGCAGCCACCTCGCGTCTCTTTCTCTAAAATCTAAAAATCAGGTTAGAAATCTAGGGGTCATCATGGACTCAGACTTGAATTTCCACAGTCACATTAAGTCAATTACATCATCTGCATTTTATCACCTTAAAAACATTTCCAGAGTCAAAGGGATGATGTCTCAACCAGACTTAGAGAAACTTATCCATGCTTTTATCTCCAGCAGGTTAGATTACTGTAACGGCCTGCTCACTGGTCTCTCAAAACGAGGGTTAAGACAGCTGCAGCTTATTCAGAACGCGGCTGCTCGGGTTCTAACCAAAACCAGGAAGTACAACCACATTACGCCAGTTTTAAAATCTCTGCACTGGCTTCCTGTTGCTCAGAGAATAGACTTTAAAACAGCACTTCTGGTTTACAAGTCTCTAAATGGTTTAGCACCAGAATATATGTCTGACATGCTAGTTACTTATGAACCTCCTCGGACTCTGAGAACATCTGGGACAGGCCTTCTGCTCGTGCCCAGAGTTAGAACTAAACAGGGTGAAGCAGCGTTTAAGTTTCATGCAGCAAAAACCTGGAATAGCCTCCCAGATGAAGTAAAACAATCCTCAACTTTAACAATGTTCAAGGGAGGTTAAAACCTTCCTCTTTAGCGCCTACACTACAACCTAAAGTGTTAGTTTTTTTCTTTTATCTGCACTCTTCTTTTTAAAATGTTTTTAATTTTTTCTTATGTTTAAATTGTCTTTTATTCCTGTAAAGCACTTTGAGTTACCCAGTGTATGAATTGTGCTATATAAATAAAATTGCCTTGCCTTGCCTTGCCTTGATTTAAGAAATATGTTTCTACTAATAAGGAAGATGAAAAAGACACTGTTTAAAAAATTAGCTCAGGCGTTTTTCATCGAGTTAACTATAAATTGCATTTTAGAAATAACTTTTACTTTTACTTTACTTTACTTTTACTAAAATATTTACTTTTTTTGTTTGTTGTCATTAAACACAAGGCCTGAGGAAATTTGTATCTCTTTGCTTAATGAGTTGAATGAATGAAACCTTAATCACCCAGACGGGAATTTGTTTTCCACCAAGAGCATAAAAAACATACATACAGTATATTAAGCATTAAAAAAAGACTAAATAACACATTACATATAACGCAATGATAAAAACAAAACAAAAAGTGAGATATGACTAAATTAGGCATCATGTGATAACATTTAGAATGTCAGTGAGTGCAGGATAAAATGAGTTTATTGAACAGCTGAATACTTTACGGAAAAAAGTATGTGATGCCTGTCTTGGTCCTCCTGCGGGGGGCACATTATGTACTTGTGTCCTGTGGGAAAGCAGTCATTTTGGAACCACAGGGGTTATATGAGTGACAGGACACTGCTTCACCTCAGCATTGAATACAAAAATTCAAAACACTGAGTAATTTTGTTGAAAAATCTTAGCATTGTACTGTCTGCGTTAAAATTTCTGACTGCAACCACATAAAATAAGGGTGCGAGAGACCCGCGACCACCCACATTCCCCTGAGAAGGTTAACATACAAATGCAAGGCCTAAATGAAACAAGCATAGCAACAACACCAAGAACACAACCTACAAACCATATTTACATATTAGTAATACAAGAGTGTGAATACATCAGTAAGAGGAGTCCCAATGTAAAAACGGAACTAACAAGTGAACACAATATGCAGGAGCAGAACAAAAGCATATTAAGCTTAAATGTCTCTCCGTGCGTACATAGTGCGTTGCTGACTCCTACACTGTAGCCTGCAAAATAACCCACCTATGATGGATGTGCATGGAGCAAAGCAGGTCCATTCTGGGTTTAATTTTGTAGATCATCCTCCACTTTAAATCGTGATCTGTATTTATTCTTTATGTAAGCCAGAGCCAAAAAAGTATTTTTACATAAAGACATAGAGCGAAATGGCATCGGTACATCCATAGTGGCCTTGGACAACTGTGGGTATTCACTCTTGACCAAAGTCCAGAACTCAGCGAGCGTCATGGAATTAAACGGTTCAAGGTTCAGTTGAAAGTTTAAGTGTAATATTTTTTATCTACATGGTTTATTTTGAAATAAGTGGCATTTATGGGTAAGATATGCATTTCTGGAAATCATCTCACAACATACCAGTCAGGGTCTCGTTTTCTACCCCGGGGTATCCCGACCCCTACTTTGGGACCTCTGCTCTAGAGTGCTACTTAATTTCTCAATAGTGCGACAAAAAGAAATCTGAGGTTGACCAGGCATTGGAGGGTTATATCCGGTTATATGATAGCTTCTGATTCCTTCTACTGCAGCAAACATCAGCAGTGAACAATCAAAGTCAGGTATAAGACACTGTGGCTCCATTGTGTAGTGGTGTCTGATTTTTTTAATTGAAAAATATATGGGCATTACAAGCAGGTACAGAAATGAAAAATAAATCTGCCAAATACTATATAATAATGTGGGATTACAAAGAAGAAAATGACAAGTATGATTAGTGTGTTGATTCGGATACAGCCAGAGTAAGTAAGCCAGTTAAATGCGATGCGGTCAGAAATTTTGGTGCACCTAACTTTTGGCGCACCAGTGCAACCAGTGAAAAAAGTGCCTAGAGCCTTGTCTGGGGTTCCTTTTAAAATTAAAGCCTTTAGTGGGCTTTTAAAAAATCTACCATTGGTAATGGCAATCCATGTCAATAAGTGCCAATATGTCTACCTACCAATTTCAATGGTTGGTGTAATGCTTCCTCTATCGTTGCAGATGCCCTTCTCATTCCAACCCCATTCTACGGTGTAATCACAGAGGACCTGGAGTTGTATTCTGATGTTAAACTCTTTCATGTGCCTCTTGACTGTGAGGTAAGACAAAGGTACAAATTAAGGGCACTTAATTTGAAATGTTAAACACAGCAAACGTCGTTACATCCTATAAACAACAATTAAGAGACGTTTTCATTTCCAGGATAATGATGGTGGCTATCGACCTTTCCATCTTACGGTTGACAAATTGGAAGAAGGACTAAACAGAGCAAAGCAAGAGGTAACCTCAGCAAATCTTTTTACTGGGCTCTGAACCATTTCGATGTAATGGCTGACACTATTTCCACTTGGATACTTTTTGTTGCAGGATTAGTGCTAACTTTCTTTTAAGATAACTTTGATAACTTGCATTACTTCCCTTTTTTAAAAGCCTAGACAATCTCTTGCAGGGGTTTATAATCCGTGCTGTTATACTGATGAATCCCCACAATCCTCTGGCTGAGATCTACACCCAGAAGGAGATGATTGCCTTCTTGGAGTTTGCCAAAAGGTACATTTGTCTCACAGTTATTTCATGCTGTGGCCCATAATCCGCCCTATCTGCACACATGCTGTTTTTTTAAGCACATTTTTATGGCACAGCATACATCCCTAGTTTGAACCCTTGATTTTATGGTTGAGAGATCTGACTTGTGTGTGGAATATCAACTGGTCTTTTGGAAGTTGTAACAATAAACCACTGAGATTTTATTTTAACAGTGAAAGCAAAAGGATCCATTCTAGTGATGGATTGAAATGTCCTCCTAATTTTCTCATTAGTATAAGAATATATTTTTATATGTTCATAGTCAGAGGATTTATTATGATCAGATTTTGTATTATCTGTTGTTTTCATTTTTCAATAGGAATGAACTCCATGCCATTGTGGATGAAATCTATATGCTGACAGTCTTTGATGAATCTTTTACATTTTGTAGTGTCCTCAGTCTGGACAGGTACAGTGTTAACCTAAACTCTACCCTTGTCATTTAAAATATTAGAATGTAATTAAATGACTGTGCTACAGCCTTATAACCAATAATGCTGTTCTCATTTCAGTTTACCAGACCCTAAAAGGACGCATGTAATGTGGGGGATGAGTAAGGTCTGTATGCGTTTGAGACTGTACTTCATTGTAGGCTTTGACTGTGACAGTAGACAGAATAGTGAAGTGCTATATTAATGCTGCAGCAGCCCAGAACTTTTTCCGACATTCCCTACCCCCTACAATTGAATACAACCTGGCTGTTTTAGTTATATATAAAAAACGAAATATTGCAAATATCTTAGTTTCACTTTGCTTCCTTGGTCTCTATTTCTGTTTTTTATTAATAAAGCATAGACAAGGTCATAATGTCACTATGACAGTATGGTTATACGAATAATCAGTCAGTATTAGGTGGTTAAAGATGTTTTCTTACTTACTTACTTGAATGTTACTATTCTGGACTTTTTAGGACTTTGCAATGGGAGGAATCCGAATAGGCACTCTGTATACTGAGAACCACGACCTGGTGGAAGCTTTGGCCCAGCTCGGCTCTTTCCATGGGATCCCTGGATTCACTCAGTACCTGGTTGCACAACTGCTTCAGGACAGAGGTATGTTTAATTTATCTATCCCCTGATAGTTATAATATATTTAATTGAATTTCATTTCATTTCATGTTTTCTAGTATGATGTTGGTATTTAAACGTTCAAGCATTTACACTATTGCTTTTGTACAATTGTTTCATGCTTATGATACATGTGTCAGTACCTATTTAAGCTACAGTTTAACATTAAGTGCAACATCAGGTTTTGCTTCATGCTACATTAATTTCTCACCTCATCATGCATATATTGTCACTTCTTTGCAGAGTGGATCAACAATGATTTTTTACCTGAAAACAAAGGCAGACTGAAAAGAGCTCACAGCCTCCTGACAAAAGAATTGGAGCATTTGGGAATCCCCTACTTGAACAGGCCAGCTGCTTTGTTTGTCTGGGCTGATCTCAGGAAGGTACTCATAATATTGCTACCTTAAAGCAACACTATGTAACTATTCACAAAATGTATCCACTAAAGTACTAAAGGATACAAATGCTGCTGCAAACTCATCTGGGACTGTTATGTCAATAAATATCTAAGTACATAAATACATTGCTACTTAATCTACCTTCAAGTTCACATTATTGTACATAATGCAAATAGAAATGTATCTTTATGATAGTTAATGCACTCACATAGCGTTACAGATATCTCTTTCTCTATTTTTGTAGTACCTCAGGGACTTAACATTTGAGGACGAGCTGTCTCTATGGAGGTGCTTTCTCAGACACAAAGTGGTGCTGAGCTGTGGCCAAGCTTTTTCCTGCTCCACACCTGGATGGTTCCGCATCGTGTTTGCAGACCAACAGCACCACCTTGAGCTCGGTCAGTAATACATGCTCAACATGCGTCCTCATCTTTCTGTTTATAATTCTTAGTTCAAAACACTTTGTATTTTGTAAAGTACAAAGTATTTTGTACAATTAGCCTCTATTTTCTAATTTAGGGTTAGTTGAAATTGCATTTATTTTTTTCCTTTATTTACTTCGCTTTGGGTTTTAAACTTGTTGAAGATTGGATAATATTTTCTTATTTGCTCCTCTGTGCATTGTGTTTATTTCAGGCCTGAGGCGAATTAAGGAGGCTTTGGAAGAAACTGAAGAAAAGCACGCCTGCCCCAGTTCAAGCTCTATCAAAGGGGCCTTTGAGAAGAGCAGAAACTCAGCGAAAGAGGACAGTGCAGATTCAGACAATTCAGTGTTTGTCAATTCCACACTGTCACCCCAAAGCAAGTCATCAGACCTTCGGAAAGAGAATGACAGCCCTTTTCCTCACATTGAATCTTTTGCCATCGAGGAGCGTAAGCCCGCAGACAACCTGGACTCCTTGATTGGTACACTACGACATCAGATACAATCGTCTGATTGGCTCCAGAAAAACAGTCCAGAGCTGACTGTTGGGGAGGACCCAGACATTCTTGATGTATTCAAGGCTCTGCTGCAAAGAGCCAGAAAGTAAGCTAAGAAGAAGAGGATAAATGGACAAATGCATTTTTAAAAGCCATTTCTGAAGCATTTAGTCTTGTTTATACTCAAATACCTGACACAAGTTCAAGTCTGATTGTTGAGTGAAGTAAAAAAGAGAAAGGGTAACCAAATACCAAATGAAAACATGACCAAAATCTGACCTTTCACATGTTATTTCATTGAATCATTTTATATGCCTCAGTTATTTCATTATATGCACTTTAATTTATCAGGTTGTAATCGGCCATTGATTTAAAATTGTCATTGAAATCTTGAAATATACTGTTGTCAGAAAAGCTACCCTTGTTTGTTTGTGCATTTTTCACTTCAGTGGGCTGTCATTCCGTTGCTAAAAAGGAAAGTGAAGGAGGTGTTGTTTTATATGACGCAGGGAAAACCTATTACAGAGGCAGCCACAGCTCGGTGTTCCCCCACTGTGAGAAATCAAGAGTGGGCTCTCCTTACCCGTTTTGTTATGCATAATGGGTCGCTAAGACACTGAGGCTATGTCCACACGAAGCCAGTGCATCCCCTATCCGATCTTGAGACGGCGTCCTCTCAAGAAAATATCTGCGTACACACGGCCGGCTGAAAACGATGTAGTATATATGCCCGACCAGTATGGGGCGCTGTAATTCTGCCACAGATATACACTATACACGAAGAAGAAGACTTTGAGCATGCGCATAACCTTGCGCGCTGCAGAAGAAGACGAAGACCTAAATATTTCTTTTCTAATAAAAACAAGTTCTCAAATTGTTGCAGTCATATATTTAGAGTGTAGTAATTGGTGCCCTCATGTTTGTTGTTTGCTCTTCAATATACGGACTGAGTTCTGAGTGCTTTGGACATGCGGAAATTCTCTCTCCATTCATTTTCTCCAGGTTGCTCTCCTGGTTCTCTTTCGCGGTGGATCTAAGAGCATGTGGCGTATGGTGTTGTCCATTATCGCTTGTTGCTCACCACAACTGCATAGAAGCAATAGATTTTGCTGTAATAAAGCTAGTAGGCTTAGTAGCTTCTGCAGCACGAACTCAATCATGTAGTCCGCCATTATTGTTGTTGCTGTTACGTGTGACGAGGCCGACACGTGATGCGATGACATCATCGTTTTTTACAAAATATACGGATTGGCTGTACACACGACACCGCAAGGGTGTCACCTAGGTGTTGTCGAAAGATTTATCCACTTTAGAACCCTGTTTCAAAAAATAGCGGATACAGTCTCCCAAAACACCGGACCCGTGTGGACGAAAGGCCAATACGATACAAAATGTATATGGATACAGTGATTTGTGTCTCCGTGTAGACAGCCCCTAAGACACTGAAAATTTCTACCCATGTGTGCTGTTATTTAATATTTGTTAAGACTTTGTACTTTTAAGTCAGTTTGCTGGCATTTCAGCTTTCATCTGTACAAACTGTTACTTCCTCTTACAGTTGTTTTCTATACTGTACTTTCGCTTTCTTTCACTTACAGTGTGAATATGTGAGCCCCAGTGGAGACCTCAAAGGGAAACTTAGCTGGTGGCCGGGGGAGTTTCCATTATTACAACGGGGGTGGAGTAAAGAGAAGCGACAGATAAGCGCGTGAAGAGTTGAATAGTATTATTTAGAGTGAGTCTTAGAAGATTGCACAGTAGTATTTGTATTGTAGTTAACACTTCAGCCTAATCAGTTGCTGGTTTTAGCAAACCTTCTGACCCACATCTTTCTTAGGTAAGTCTTTACTTATTTGATTTAGATTAAGCCTGCTCCTGTTTGTCATTAACACCACAAGATTAAAAGCCTTATGAATCCTCTCTTTTCTGTCACAGTCTTTCAGTCTCCACTACTATGAAGTTTTTGAAGCTTGAGGATTCCATCAGTCGCTTTAGGTTTGCTCAGTCATGTGTGGGGCTGACAGGCTGCCTGTGTGTGTGCTATGCAATTTGGACACCGTTCTGGCTAAAGGATGGGGGACTCTGGACTGAGTCGACTAACACCGAAATTGACCTGACAAATATAAAAGATGCCAATGTCTTCAACGGTAAGCAACAAGACATATTCACCTCCTGACAAGTCCAATGTGTTATTGTCAAGTCTCTGACAGCTGACAGCTTTGGCAGGCTCATGGCGTGAAGTATAAAATGTTTCAGGCAAAGCGGAGTAGGCTATTTAGTAATGCGAATGCCATCTCTTTGCCGTGCTAGGTGGGTGAAGCTGAAAAGAGATCCATATTGGGAACAATCTTTGGAAAAGAGCAGGAGTAACAAGTTTAAACTTGCGCCGGTTGCAGAGAAGAGCATTCTTTGTGTAAAAGCCTCTACTAAAAAAACATGATGAGGCAAAATCAGCTGTTACTTAACTGTTTGGACCCTGCTTGAGTGAGCCCACTGTGTCTACTTATAAAACACATTTGTAGCAAAAATAGGCGCATTTATAGTATGTCAAAGTCCTGTTATGAAAGATTTATCCATTTGTAAATGGATGAATACTGTATGAATGTATTTATGTGAATATTCTTGTCATGTCATAAGGAAACTTGAGGAAGGAAACTTGAATTTCGCTTTTACTTGTCCACTTACTAGCCACATGCACTGAAAGAGAAAATGGGATGTAGGCCAAGGTCTTTTAAAATTCACCTGGAAATCTTGCATAGTATGTTAATATTTATCTGGTTAGCATGGGTTTTAGTAAGTGTAAATGGTAATACATTACTGATCTTAATAAACAAAGACTTTTAAGGCTCTCTTGAATTTAAAAGCCTTCTTCGTGTTTAATCTATTAGTTTAACCACTATTACTAGAAGATTTAATTAACAACACACACACAGTTGAATCTGATTCATTCATGTATTAAATAGAGTATTTTCTGCGTAGGCTCCTAGTCTTAATTATCTTGTAGAAAACAGTTATGCTTTAGAAGAATTACAACCAAAGTTAGTGAATAAAGCTTACTTTAAACCTTTAAAATGCTGATGTAAAACAATTCTCAGGCAAACCTATTGACATTGTCTGTTGGTGTATTGTAGTGTTGGAAGCAGAGAGAGTCTTTGCTGTGTTGTCCTTCCTGATGTCTGTAAGCACCAGTGCTCTGTGTCTGGTGTTTGCCCTCTGCTGGTCGCCCGATACGTTGCGCTCCTACTCCAACACACGCTCCCTCCTCTTGACCAATCAAGCTCTATATCCCACCATGCTACTGCTGCTCACAATGGTCTCAACAGGTTGGTACCGCCACTGTTCTTTGTTCTTTGAGAAATGTTCAAATAGAAGGGCTATTTTATTTTTTATGTGTCATCTGCTTTTGGGTTTTGTCAAATGTAATTTTCCCATGGCTACATACTACCACTGAATTTTAATTTTAACTCTCTTTTCTCTAGGATTCTTCTTCCTTTTCAGCTGGTCTCTTTTCACCTACCAACATCGGGAAGAAATACGCAACGACTTCTCCAGTCTGGGCTCTTCATATTGGATTGGGGCCTTAGGCTGGTTCCTGCTTATGGTCATAGAGTCAATTCTGTATTTAGTTGAACAGGTAATTGTACCAGACATCCTGCCAGATTTGGAGAAGTCTGTGGAGGCGTGGCGCTGTGCCTCTCAACTCAAGTCTACTCAACGCTCTTTCAGCGATGGTTATTACTCCCGCAGCAAAAGCAGTCTGATTCCAAAGAGATACATGTCAGCACCTTGAATGAACAGCAGGAATGTGGTCTTTACGAAAAATGAATGTGACTGTAGAGGTTCCACTCGAGCACAGACAGGACTCTACTCAAAAGGAAACCAGGTATTCCTTATCGCTGTAAGTGACTGAAAGTTGGACAAATGTGTTAAAGAAGAGTAAATGGGCTCTATCTGTGTGACTGGAGGGTAGGGCTTATAGCAGGTCTGCTTGTCAGCTTCTCTGGGGCTAAATCATGCTGAGGCAAACCAAAAACACTAAGGACTTTGACTCACTGAGAATGCAGCATTGGTCAAAGTAAAATTTATTAGAGTTTGTCTTTTCTTTATAAAAACTACATTGAGGATCCAAGCTCGATGGATCGATGGCAGTTGCATTAATGGCGATTACCCATTACTACTAGTATCGTTTTGTTAAATCAGAATGGGGGGGGGAGTAAATGTGTTGCTGCCATTTAACTGACAAAGAACAAAACCTAATTCCAAGTACTGTAATTATACTGCTTTAAATAAAAAGACTGTGTCACTTTGTTCGAGACACAGAGGAATCTACAGAATGAGAGCTTGTTTTCTTGTACGCTGCTGACTGACTTTGATGGTTGATGCCACATCTGTCAGTATAAAAGAGGCTTTCTTTGAGCTTTTCAAGGAGTACCAGTCCCAGTCCTGCACAGCATCTGGACCAGCCGACAGCAGACCGCCTCCAAACGTGTAATTTTACTTTTCTTTGCCACATTCCCAGGAGAACAGGAAATGCCACCATGTCGGACTGCTTATGTTTATGTTCCAAACCTGCCAAAGTGGAGGAGAATTAAGTGGCTCTGGCTCTGTTAATTGGGTGTTAATCAGGTGTTGCTCTAATTATAAGGCAGTTCCGCCCTGTTGGGTCCTGGTAATGAGTTTGTTATTAAATCCACAGAGGATTTTTGTCTCTTTTTCAATTTACCAAAAGGGTTGTGCTTAATTGCTGGATAAATGAGAGGAATGTCCTTGAAGGTTGCAATGGCACGCAAACCATGAGAGGGATTCTTCAAAAGAGCATCTCCATGTTCACTTCAAACCCATCAGTTCACAGTGTGTTGACCTCTTTTCCAGCTGTGCCTCACAGCAGCTGGTGTTATTTTAGACTGCCACTCTGTTTACCTCTCGTCCCTTACACAGACTCGTCCAAAGTCCGGCTGTTGTTCTAAAGCTAAACTGTATGAAACAAAATCAGCAGTATTTTAGTGAGACACCCATAGACTATATATCATAGAGAGAAACTGTCAGATCTGAAATAGAAAGTATTTTTAGCCCAGCCTCCTCCAACTGTAAAGCTGCACTACAAAACAAAATCTATATTTTTTTTTTGGTGTGAGTAGGTACAAACAATATAAAACAGCAGCTACAACATAGTACTCAAAAACAAGTCGACTTAATCCACTTAACAATTATAGAGGCAAATACTATTAAAGCAACTTTATTTGCCATAACATGCATAGCCTCAACTCATTCAAATATGTGGCCTTTGATTGTTCAAGGCATAAAAAAGGTAGAATAATTTGTCTTCACGAGGCACAGTGCTACATAAAAATGGTATGGCATGTATGGATAAAGAATGTGAGTGGCAGCTTCTTTGTGCCTTTTGTTTGAAATTTAATTTGTATAAAGGCCGTGTAGATTGACAGGAAACAAGGTGAGAGAGAGAAATGACCAAATGGACCCAAACTTGAGCCTGGGTCACTTACGTAGCCTATGTGGGTGTGCTCTACCAGGTGAGCCACTAAAGCAACCTGACTGACAAATATTTAGACCAATCTGGTCTCCAAGTCGAATGTGAGACCATAGCAGTTCAAATATTTATGGTTCAAAATGTTGGGATGTTGACCCTTGAACATAACCCTTTTGGAAAAAAGTTTGGACACCCCAAATAAAAATGTCACTATTTCTAAAAAAAAAAAAAAAAAAACGTTTCAAAACTGATTCCTCACCTTTTTTTCTTCTTCTCTCGTGTTAAAAGCATATCGCATTTTGAAGCTGCCGTAAATAAAGTATCCCTTTACACATTCTATAGCTCGGCAACACACTTTCTTCTTCTACATCTGTGAAGAGAGGCAGACCAAAGGTCAAGCATGCCTTCAGAGAAAGACCGATCGAATCAGCGTGGAGATAGAGAGGTGGAGATAGTGTACGCACAAAAGAAGAAATGACACATGAATGGGCAGAGATGCTCCACTAAGATAGACTGATGGAAAGCCAACAATTGTGGACGCAGTTGAAGGGCATTAGCTACAGAGACATCAATCAGAGAGATGTGATAGAGACAGAGAAGGCCGAAGGAATAAAGAGTGGAACCTGGACCAAACCATTGCACTTCACACCAATTAGACCAATTACACAAGCATGTCCAAGTAAATATGCAGCGCTGCCTGTGTGCCAACTCCATACAAAGTGAACACTTGTGTTTGTCTGTGTGCTCATTCACATAAATTAATAAATAAACCACACTGGTGCCAAGCTGTAGCATCCTTAATCATATTTTCAGGGCTTCAAATTTGTGTTTTGGAGAAGAAACACAAAACATGGGAAAAAAAAAAAAATCTAATAAAACAAAATGTTATCCACCATGTAACCATTTGGTGGCGCTAGTGTCACAGCAAAAGGTTGCATTGGAATCTGTTCCAGGTAATCACAAACTAACGTCTGCATGTATGCATATATTTCTGCACAAGGTGTAATTCATAAACATTTATCATACCATTTTAAGACAGCACACAATGAATTATTAAATAAAATAGGCCCTCAGATGTTACTTCAGTTTAGTTTCTCTGTGGTTTACATAATTCAGTCGGAACATTTGTAACTTTACAGACAGCTTAATACTGTAAGGGTTCAAAGTCTGAGGGAAATGCAGAACAAGACAAGGCAGCATGGGAGAATTAGACAGGAATGAGAACAAAAGAGAGTGGGGATTTAAGAGGGCACAAAACAGCACCACAATCCGGCACAGCCTTTTTCTGTTGTCGAATTAAGATGCACTTTTATTCTTTTCATCTCTCCCCCAAGCCAGCTCCCTATCGCTCTGATTGTTCTGATATGATCGGCATTGGAGTTTGACCACTGCAACAGTGTGCTCCTCAACTTCCATCAGTTTAAGTGAACACTCTTTGAAAATAAAAAAGTCAGGAAATCTGAAGTCGGTACAGTCGCCCACGCAGAGGAAAAGGCTATGTAAGGATACGGGAGAGAGTACACCTTGTGTCCTTCAGTCATTTTAGCAGAGACCGGTTCATGTCGCCTGCAGAATCTTCAATCAGCCGCTGCTCTTTCTGACTGACATCCCACCCGGACCACCACGCTGATTACATTTGTTCAGCAGGAACGAGTGAGCAGAGTGATGGACAGACACAGAAAGAAAGACAGTAAAGAGTTTTCTGATTACCTGCCTTCACATTTAGCCTGAGGGAACTTTAATCTTGTTTTTATTTAATGCAGCACTTTGTATTTTTTAATAATCTTGAAAGTAAAACTAAGTTCTGCAACCACATTGCTCCAAACACCTGTAGTAATGGGAATAATAAATAAACTAAATCCTTAACAATAAGAAGACTATCCATCATATTTTCAGAGGGAATACCTAATAAGAACAGTCCTGAGTTAAAAATGGTAGGTATTTCTAACATTAATTCCTGAGTCTTGAAGTTTGAACTCTCAAACCCCTGCATCTGCCCGCTCCTTGTGACTGCTGTCGTCTCGGACATCTCAGTGCAGACAACAAAGTAATCGACCTGTTCTCATCACTTCTATCTTTTCATCCTTGGCCAAGTGTAAAAGCTCCATCCTCTTATCGCTGTGTAACTAAGGAAATTAAATTACAAATATAATCACTTGGCAGCAGCTTCTTTAACGGGAGCAGCTCTGCTTTGCATATAGAGTGTGCCTGCCTTGGAGACACGTGAAGTTACTCATTGGCCTATTTACAATAATGGGCTCAACTCTTCTAATGGAGTCACGCACACCTCATGTTGTAACAGGCGTCATGGAAAAGGAGGACATGACTAAGTGCCTGTTGTACATCCTTAAAGAATAGTAGGGAGTTGGTTTTGTGCTTAAAATCTTGAGAAAGATACTAATATATTTACCCTTGGATTTGAGAGGAACACTTATTTTAAATAAACCCCACTGGGAAGAAAAACTGCTTTTAATTTCAGTACAAATAACCTAACTTTTGCACACTCTTTTATAATTAGTAGCAAATTATGTGCCACTTTTTAGAAAAACCTTCCAGCAATTCAATTATAATGAAACAAAGGACGCATAAAATAAAGTGTTTGAAAAGTTCTGCATGAATGCCATGTATAGAAACAGCCATAACGCCCATACTTGGAGCAAAAACACTCTCTGTGCAAGTAAATATTACAAAAATGTCAAAGTAAATATATAAATATCATTATGGCTAAATGATCATCTAAAGTCAATGTTTAATTTAATCACACATATTTAGTAACCCATGCATTCAAGAGCACACTACTCATAAAATAATGTTTTCTCATTTGTATAAAACTCAAAATAACCTGCTGTTTGTTTTACACACAACATGCTTTTTTGATGGGTTTGTCCATAACTCATGCTAAGCCAATGTTGTCCTATTGTATTTTCTGCTGGAGCCAAACATTCACTGTTCTGTTCACACACACTAATTCCTTTATTACCCCACTCTGTAGCATTAGTTTTGCACCAAATGCTCCACAAAATTACATCTATTGATAAATAACAACTAACCATCAAAGAGCCGGACCAGAATGGTTCAGGTGCTAGAGCAGTCACACTATAACCGGAAGATTGGCGGTGCAATTTCTCACGTAAACGCTCCCAGGTTGTTGTGTCCTTGGGCAAGACACTTCACCCACCTTGCCTCCAGTGGTGTGTGAGTGCGAGTGTGTTTGGTGATGGTTGGAGGGGTTGTAGTCACAAAAATGGCTGCAATTGTATGTCTCTACCACCAGTGTGTGACTGTGGAGTGAATAAAAATGGACTCTGTAAAGAGCTTTGAGTCCTTTGGGAGAAAAGTGCTATATTAAAAAAGATGTTTGTATATATACCCAAGAATAAATAATCACAAAAGTACAAATAAATATCATTTTGTTTCAGTTTTCTTTACAGTAAAGACACCATCAGAGCTATTTCCTCTGGGGTTATTAAAGGAAAACAGCATGTCCCTGCAGGGCTACCATAGCTGTTCACATGCTTTAAAAACAAAAAACAACTGACAACAGGACATTCCACCTTTAAAACGCTGTATTCATTGATTCTCTGTAAGATGTCTGGCTGTGTTATTAAGATTGTATAATGTGCAGATAACAGAAAGACTGAATAACATATAATAGGTTTAAAACTATGTATATACTATAGAGATTAGCCTAGTATAATTTAAATAGTAAGAAAGTACTTTTGAGCCAGTATTGTTCACTTTTGCAAAGGACCATTATGCTGACAGCTTCCTGCTCCACACACGTTTGACCATCTGTGCAAACAAACACTCACACCTCTCCATGTCTCTCCTTCACAAAAGAGAAATGACTAAAAACGTGTGTATATTAAAATGGCTTCCAGCAAGTGAGTTGGAGAGGAAAAAAAATTGGCAAAGAACTAATGAATTGAAAAGGCCATTGTGAGCCTCCTTTGCCTCTTTCCAGTTTTCCTGAGTCTATTGGGAAGTTATTTACTTATGCAGTCGCTGTTATACCCGCTCGTACAGGCAAGCCAGTAAATGCAAAACTGTATCAATGTGTTTGGATCTCCACAGTCCCAAAGCTCTCCCTGAGCAGGTAGAAGGTGTATTTATTTGTCCTTGTTATGTATTCAGTTACTCTGGCACTCCAACCACAGGGACCACATGTTTGTCAGTCACTTCCTCGGGCATCTCACTGAACAAACGCTACATGCCTGCTGTTGAATTCTTTATTGATGTATGGCCCATCCTTCAGACAGCAGAATGTATAAGATTTAGGCATGGGCCGATAATTGGTTTCAGGGTATACTGAGGTATTAAAATGTGACGATAATAATGATATGAAAACCAATAATAGTGTGGCATGAAAACTTTTCAACACTACTTTTGGTTTTGAATTTGCACTCTGTCAGAAGCCTGTACTAGAGACTATACAGAACACTCCTTTTTCTATCAAATTCATGTGACTGAGGCAATTTTTTTTTTTTTTTGCAATGGCAAGAACATCTTTACAGATATTGGAACATTAAAATGTTCTGCCTTTTTGCTTTTATACAAATGAGTCTGTCCTCTGTGGATTAGTGTTGAATTTCCAGTGGGCAGTGCCAATTAAATTAATCAGAGAAATGAAGAATTACTATGAACTATTTTAGATAAACAGTTACAATTGATGTAAGAGGATTTGAGTGGAATTTGCTGTGAAGGGAAGGGATTAAAGATCTATGTCCCTCTGGGAAGTAGTAAAAGTAAGTGAAACTAGACAAATTTGCCAACGCAAGTTACTAGACATTACCTCAAAGTTTAGAGCTCACCTTAAACTTCTAACTGAGTTTAGTGTCAGACTGTTGATCCTGATGTTATGTCTGCCTTTTGCAACATCATATAAATGCATTACCAATATTTACCCATGTTTCACTTGGTCTATATACTTTTATGTCTATTAACGTTTTTCCTTTTTGTTTTTTTTCTCTGTGCAAACAAACATTGCCAGGGCAGCAATAGACACTGTCTCTGGTATTCATAACAGTGACAATGTCTCCCTACTCAAAACCTTGCACCAAGCATGTGATTGGCCAAAGCTTCCAGTATGTGCATAACATTCTCTTCTATTTAAATCCTTGATAATAAAGCCAAGATTATGTTCAAACACAACAAAAGAATATTGCCTACCCTATGTATAAGAGAATACATTTATTTATTGCAAGTTTTTTCAGTAGCTCAGTGGGTAGAGCGGCCGTTCTTCGACCGGCGGGTGGGCGGTTCGATCCCCACTCGAAACATCCCAAAACATCCCGCTCTCCCCCACATACTGTTGTTGTGTCCTTGGGCAAGACACCTAACCTACCTTGCCTCCAGTGATGTTCTGTAACACTGGTAAATAGCTTTGAGTGCCTACTACAGTAGGTGGAAAAGCGCTATATAAAAATAAAAATTATTATTATTATAAACATTTGCTTGCCTTTTATTATCTAGAAATTAAACCATGGGCGTTTTAACCACCCTACTGTGATACTTTCCTCCAGCCTTTTTATACCATCAGAATCTGATACTGTCCCAAGCCTCAGTTTAAGAAAACTATAGTTCACCACTAATTACTATATACATCCGCTTGTGTGCTTGTGAAGCCCACAACTATCACCATCCTCGCCACAAGCCGGTTACTTTGAGTGACCCCAGCGCTAAGGTAATGGCTCCCTGCTGGATGGTGTGAATCATTGCGATGACTGGTTGATAAATGCTCCGCCACCCAGAGCTCTGGCTCCGTTAGTCATTTCTCTCACCGTCCGGACTGGCTGCCAAACGACAACAAACAACCTATCTACAGTACGCCCCCCCCATTTCACCTTTTATAATTACTGTACCCGATATGTCCCCTTTAAGAGCAGTCAGCAGTCAGTTGAAATCGGCCCTGAAACCGACGTTTGACTTTGCCCATTGTTCTTTTGTCTGAGCTTTGACAGAGCTGGTGCAGAAAAGGCCACGGCTGTCCTGGCATTTCCTATAATGGACTTTTTAGTTAAAAGACAGGGAAATAATAAGCAGATCTAGAGGCCTTTTGTGTTTGGTGGGAGGTTAAAACCAGGGACAGTTGGCGGTTAAGAGTTGACAGACAACACCGCTGCTCTTTTCACACGGCTTGACACATAATAGGACCAATTTCTCTCTACATCTCTCCCTTGTGGCCATGATTTGCTCATTACATTGATGGAGGGCGACTGGGAAAAAAGATGGGAGGAAGGGAAAGAGCGGGGGTGACCATTTAACTGATAAATAGTCGAGTCAGTAGAGCGTTCTTTTTTGGGGAAAATCTGATGTAACGCGCTCTTGTTTAAGTGTTTGATAACTTTTTTGCCTGCTACTAAACCTGAATGTCAGCCTTAAATGTAAGCCAGTGTGACCAGTTCACTTGCTTTGCTAATTTTATTTCACAAAATACTATATATTTGGGCTCATTCCTCTTATTAGCTGATGTGTAATTCCTTGTCCAAAGTCTGGATCAGTGTTGTTACTCCGGCATCTCCCTCTTTCTTGTCCTTGCAGAACTTTAAAAGAAATGTCGAAATATGCTACTAGTCCTCTTTTTTTTGTTTGAATAATCCTTATGGGGTATAGTACAGTGATCCATCTTTACCTATGCACTCTATATGTAAGATTTAAGAAGTATTGTTGTCCAAAAAGAAAAAGATTGTGATGACAAAAACATGTTCTGCCAAGTCACTATAAGGTAAAAGAAAAAGCTCCAAACTCACATAAATTAGCAGGAAAAAGAGAATATCAAAGCATTTTAGAATACTTTTACTATTTATGGATAATATATAAAAAATGTATACATATATTTAGTCATATGCTCACTGTAAATCAATAAATGTGTCCAACAATCAAGTTATTGTAAAATAAGTCAAGTAATAATAATAAACAGGAAATATTACTCACATTTATACTTATTGTTGTCCTACTGCAATTGCAATTCTGTTATTGCTGTTATCAAGTACATATCAAGTACTGGAATATGTACAATAATAACATCCAATTGCATTTGGGAGTTAGCTTGGGCTGGAGCATGTTACAGGTTTTATTAAATATTTACTCATAACGATTATGTTATAATCCTTCTGGACAAAGCCTGGGCTGAGGGCATGTGCTACTATGCTAGAATAATAACATCAGCAGTATCAGGTGCCAGGTTAAACAGAGGATGTGTCTGGAGGTCCCATGGCTTTAAGGAGACTGCTCCTCAATCAGGGAAATCTACATTTAATTATTACAGAATTAAAGAGCATTGTTGTTTTGATTAAAGACACTGGTGGTGATTCTCCACTTCACTCGACCGCCCCGGATTCAGCTTGGGTTTTAATTTTATTTGGTTTACCTCAAGTGGCTCAAGATCTGTCTGGCTTGTCTGCAGAAAAATTGTTTTTGTTTTTTTACAAGGCTTTTCTCTCTTCAATCTTAGATACCCCTATACCTCAAGGATGTTTGGGACTGATTTTTAACAAGTGCCGCCAGTGGCTGCTCACTTACATATTGTAATATTCTTGTAACAAAAGTGTGTGTAAGAATGTACAGACATATTTTGAGGTATAGGCATACCTCACATTAAGCAAAATATGCTTAATGTGTGTCGTAAAGAGCTAATGACCCTCAAGCAGACACAGTGACTAAATACTAGTCACACCAAACTTCAATCAGAAAAAACAAGATGTGAACGCTGGTGGTTCCAACATAATATTCTGGCATACAGGAGCGGCTGGGCAGACAATGAGAACTGGCTGGGGAAGGTCTGGAGATCTGCACAAAGAGAGGACATAGAAAAGGGGGCTTCACACTCACATTCATGCATTTTTATTAATGTTGCGTTTAAGAGGGTCTATTATAGTAATGGTGAAAGTATTAGGGGTAACAAAAGTTAAACTATGAAGTATTTTCAACATGTTAGTATTTCCAACATTAGTCAAGTAACACTTAGTTCATCTGTGTGGATACATGGCACTGGTCCAAAATTGAAAATAGCACTGTGATCATCCAAAAGGAATGAATGAATGCCTCCAGAAGACTCGACTATCCAATAAAAGAATATTTGGATAGCTGGACATGGAAGATATTGTGGTGTCAGGCTGTCAGCAGATTGTGGGGGGGAGTTGTTATTTGCAGAAGCTGTGATTTTGAATTGTGTCTGTTCTCTCCGTTGAGACGCCATCAGTCAGTACGAGCTGACAACAAATGCAATGGGTCACCCCGGGCCACAAGACGGCATCTCTCTACAGAGCCGTCCCCAGCTGTCACTGCACCATTATAAACACGTTAACCTGCACCGCGCTAGGGAGGGAGAGCTGGTAATTAATCACCTCATTGGAATAATCACATAATTGATTATTAGGCAAAGCTGAGGAGAGGGACGAGACCGGGGAAACAAGACTTTGAGGGTGACAGACAAGGAGAGATGAATGAGCCCCGGTTGAAGAGTGGGGTACCGGGTTTGTTCTGGCACCTTTCTTTGATGAATAGCTCTGAAATGAAGCTTGAGTATTAATCTACAAAATCCAAGATGAAGGATGGAAGAGGCTGACAGCAAAAGAGAATAAACCCAGGTAGGAAGAGCCAACATACATTTGAGTAATCGCTGATGAGAACAGGTAGGTAGGCGTCATGACCTTGACCCTGTAGTACTGCGAAGCTGGATTAGGAGGTTCCCTGTCAAAAGCTACACTCGATGCTGCGTAGCATTACGCTATGGGGAACATTCTTTGTGTGACCGGTTGTGAAGCACGTGTGTCAAACACGCCAAGAATTGGCTTATAATACCTCTGTTGGTGACGCAGCTCATCAGTGGCAGCTGTGTGATTGCGCGCACCTGAACAGAGGGTATAATAACACGTGACGCGGGAGCGTCCTCAGGTTTCTTTGTCTTCAGATCGCATTGTGTGAAGTGTGAGCAAACCTTTCTCTGTGCCAGTACGAATATATATAAAATAATAAATACAAAAGTATCATGGCTGGGTTCAGAAAGAAATGTGTTCCTCCTTGCCAGAGGCACATTGCTGACGATGATCAGCATGAATTTTGTTTTGAGTGTTTGGGGGAAGAACACGCAGCCCTCGGACTTTCTGGGGAGTGTGAGCACTGTGATCTTTTGCCTGCCAAGATCCTACGTGCCCGGCTCGCTTTCTTTGCAGAGGAGCGAGCCGCCTCCCAACTCCGGTCGTGGGGTTCGCGTGTTGATCTGGCTGAGGCGCAGGGATCAGATAGTCTTATGCCCCTCGCGCTCTCACCAGATGAGGCAGACACCGGCTCTGTGCTCGGGCCGGCGCGCTACGGCGCTTCCGTGAGCACGTCGATGAAGCCTCATCCCTGGCTTCTGGGGGCGCAGCAGCCTCGGAGCGCTCTTCCCGCTCTGACGCGCCGTTTGAGGAGCTGCTCGAGGTGGTTACAAGAGCAGTGGCGAGGCTGAATATTGAGTGGCCTCAGGAGCAGGGCCCCCCTAAATACTCTAAACTGGATGACAGGTTTCTGTCAGGTGGCCAGGGGGAGGGATCACAGCGGCGGTCTCTCCCCTTCTTTGGGGACCTCCATGAGGAGCTGGCACGCTCATGGAATAAGCCCTATTAGATCCGTGTTTTTGTGCCTTCGACGTCGATTTATTCGACTATCGTGTGGCGCACAGGTGCGGGCTATGGGTCGATGCCCCAGGTGGAAGAGGACGCCTTGCGGGCTATCTCTCCCCGGGACATCGTCCTCCTAAGAAAACCTACACTCCCCAACAAGCCATGCCGGTTCACGTCATCACTGGTGGGGAAGGCTTTCAAGGCGGCGGGTCAGGCTGGTGCAGCACTGCACACCATGGCGGTTTGCAGGCATACCAGGCTGAGCTGCTCAAAGATTTGAGCACAGGGGTTCTGTGGACGAGGCGCGTTTTCTGAGCTACGCCGCGTGCCACAGACCTCTCTCTCCGTGCAACTAAGCAGGCGGCCCGCGCTATTGGCGCTCCATGTCTGCTTTGGTTGCGACGGAAAGACATCTGTGGCTTAACCTCACGGGCATCAAAGAGAAGGACCGCGCCTTCCTCCTGGATGCACCCATCTCGCCTTCCGGTCTTTTTGGCAGCGGTGGACTCCGTCGCCACTAAGTTCCGCGAGGCTAAACGCTACGAGGAGGCGTTTGTGAGGTTCCTTCCTCGCCGTGCTCAGCAGCCGGGACCGTCGGCCACCCTGTCCCGGCCAGGTCCAGCCCCTTCCAGAGAAAAGCGGGCTGCCCAGAAGGAGAGTGTGGCGAATCGTGCCCCCTCGTAAGGACTGGAGGCGGATTCTCTCGCTGCTCAAAAGAGAACAGACCTGCGGAATGTTATCTCCGCCAGGAAGCAGAGGCCCTGAAATTGGCGCGCCCATGGCCGCGGGGTGTTCTCCCACCGGGTGGGGCGCAGCAAAATCCAAGAGAGTCTAAAGACTCCATGTCGACACCCTCAGGAGTCCGCTGTTTTTCTCCGCCGCCACTGGCGTTCGGGAGCAGCAGTCTCCAGCGCAATTGTAAGTGTCCGGCCGTTTCCTGCCTTGGCTCAGGGCGGCGGATGTCTTACATCCCCAAGAACCGAGGTGACAAAACTACTGCCCCTTTCAGAGAAATTGGCAGCATGGATGCTCCTGCCAAATATCTCCCGTGGGTAATAAGGACTGTGGCCAAAGGCTACAGACTCCAGTTGCCAATCGTCCTCCGGCGTTTCAACGGCGTGGTCTCCACTTCCGTGAAACCGAACGAGCCCATGTATTGACACAGGAACTGCAGGTTCTGCTGGACAAAGGGCCATAGAACGTGTTCCCCACCAGACAGACAATCCGGGTTTTACAGCCGATATTTTCTAGTTCGAAAAAGATGGGGGGCTGCGCCCGATTTTAGACCTTCGCGGGTTAAACCGCTACCTCAAAGCATTAAAATTCAAAATGCTCACAATAAAAATGATTGTGTCCCAGATCCGATTAGGCGACTGGTTTGTCACCATCGATCTAAAGGACGCGTATTTTCACATACAAATCCTGCCACAGCACAGAAAGTTCCTGAGGTTCGCTTTGGGAGCGGCGTACCAGTATCGGGTTCTTCCGTTCGGCCTGGCCTTGTCACCCGGACATATACAAAATGCATGGATGCAGCCTTGGCTCCTTTGCGACTCCAGGGCATCCGCATTTTGAATTACATAGACGACTGGCTGATATTAGCTCAGTCTCAGGAGCTAGTGCTTCGACATCGGGACGTCGTCCTAGCTCATCTCGACTCTCTAGGCTTGAGACTCAACGCCGAGAAGAGCGTTCTCTCGGCCGCCCAAAGGACAACATATCTAGGGGTTGTTTGGGACTCAACCGAGATGCAGGCACATCTGTCTCCTGCACGTGTCAGGTCCATTCTAACTACCCTGAAAGCTATCAGGCTAGGCCAGGAAGTGGCTGTGCACTTCATTCAAAGAATATTGGGTCTCATGGCATCTGCATCCACGGTAATTCCTTTGGGCCTTCTGCACATGAGACCGTTTCAGCTGTGGCTCAGAGCCAGGGGGTTTCATCCAAGGGCCAACCCCTGAAGCAAATAAGGGTTCTGCGCCGAGGGCTTCGTACCTATCTATGTGGTTCAGACCCCAGTTTCTCACTTTGGGTCCCACCCTAGGTCCATGTTGTCGTCGCATGATGCTAACGACAGATGCATCCCTCACGGGCTGGGGCGCGGTCTTAGATGGCCGTCCAGCCCAAGGGATATGGAGAGGCCATCTTCTCGCATGGCACATCAATTGCCTCGAGATGAAGGCTGTATTTCTGGCTCTGAAATACTTCCTCCAGCAGCTAAGGGGCTACCATGTCCTAGTACAAGTAGACAGCACAGCGGTGGTCTCTTACATAAATCGTCCAGGGCGGACTGCGTTCGTGCCGCTTGAACAAGCTAGCGCAGCAGGTGCTGCTTTGGGCTCAGGACAAGTTCCTGTCCCTCAGGCGATTTATATCCCGGGCGCATGAATGTGGGAGCAGATTTATTGTCCAGACAGGCTGTGACACATGGGAGTGGAAACTCCACCCGAGGTAGTGAGCCAAATCTGGGAAAGATTTTTGAAGCAGAGGTGGACCTCTTTGCTTCACAGCAGACAGCACAATGTCCCCTCTACTTCTCTCTGACTCCTCCAGCTCCCCTGGGTCTGGACGCAATGGCCCATGTGTGGCCCAGACTGCGCCTTTATGCATTTCCCCCGGTGGCTCTGCTCCCGGGAGTCCTGGCGAAGGTCCGTCAATGCGGGTTGCGCCTCTTACTAGTAGCGCCCCGTTGGCCAACCAGAGTGTGGTTCTCAGACCTAATATCTCTCCTCGACGGCTCGCCATGGGCGATTCCGACCAGGAGGATCTCCTTTCTCAGGCACAGGGGACAGTGTTTCATCCCCGGCCCGAGCTCTGGAACCTTTACGTCTGGCCCCTGAGGGGGACCACTTAAGAGATGTCGGGCTCCCAGCCCCTGTTGTAGAGACTATTCTGAGCGCTAGGTCTCCCTCTACTAGGAGAGCCTATGCCTGCAGATGGCGTGTCTTTGATGCCTGGTGTGCTACACATCATGCAGACCCAGTCCACTGCCAGATTGGTTCAGTGCTGGAGTTTCTGCAGGACAAACTGTCCTCGGGCACTAATCCTAGCACACTCAGGGTTTTCGTGGCCGCCATTTCGGCTTGCCACGCCCTGATTGACGGGGTCTCGATAGTTGCCCGCTTCATTCGAGGTGCCAAGCGGTTGAGACCCCAAACTAGAGCTAGAGTTCCTTCCTGGGACCTAGCTATAGTGCTGGAGGGCTTAGTAAGCACTCCTTTTGAACCACTGGAGTCAGCGTCTGTTAAATTTCTGACTCTAAAAATGGTTCTTCTGGCGGCCATTACCACTCTCAAGAGGGTTGGAGATTTGCAGGCTCTGTCAGTTTCGCCCTCCTGCCTAGACTTTGCTCCCGGGCTGGTCAAAGCCATTTTGCATCCTCACCCTAACTATCTTCCAAAAGTTCCATTCTCGACCTTAAATCCGGTCGTTCTTGAAGCCTTCTGTCCTCCGCCATTTACAACACCGGAGCAGGAGAGACTTCACTTACTGTGTCCAGTACGTGCCCTCCAGACTTATGTCCACCGCACTAGCCAGTGGCGTAAGTCCGAACAGCTGTTTATATGTTACGGGGCTGCAAGCTGGGGTTGCAGCTACCAGACAAACTATATCACGTTGGGTGAGGATGCCATTGCCCTGGCCTATGCCGTCGGTCAAACTTCGCCCATAGGTGTGAGGGCTCATTCTACTAGAGGGTTGCAGCTTCAACAGCTCTAGCAAAGGTGCCCCTCTGCAGCAAGTTTGTGATGCGGCAGGCTGGTCCTCTCCGCACACATTCATCAGATTCTATAGCTTGGATGTTCATGCTACTGTGGGCTCGCATGTCCTTGAGTCATCATCCCAAAATTGTGTTTGAGACCTCTTTTGTGTTTGTGCACACTTCACAACCCGAGGGGTCCAGACACTTACAGTCGCGGCGGCGTTGGTATTCGTTCCCCATAGCGTAATGCTACGCAGCATCGAGTGTAGCTTTTGACAGGGAACGTCTCGGGTTACTTGACTGTAACCCTGTTCCCTTAAAAAGCGGAACGAGATGCTGCGCTGCAATGCCGCACTGGGCGTGTCGGCGCTCTTCAGACAAAGTTGACCTGAGGGCGCTCCCGTCACGTGTTATTATACCCTCTGTTCAGGTGCGCGCAATCACACAGCTGCCACTGATGAGCTGCGTCACCAACAGAGGTATTATAAGCCAATTCTTGGCGTGTTTGACACACGTGCTTCACAACCGGTCACACAAAGAATGTTCCCCATAGCGTAATGCTACGCAGCATCTCGTTCCCGCTTTTTAAGGGAACAGGGTTACAGTCAAGTAACCCGAGACGTTACCGAGGTAACTTTGGGGGTTACCGTGGGTTTTCGGTACCACAAAGCTGCTTCAAATCCTATTGAGGTTGAACAGTCGACGACAAACAAGCTGCCAGTGAGAAGGAGGGTAAAAATGCTGCACAGAGTAAGAAGGAGTAAAAAATTTTCTGCACATGCGGCACAGCTGACTGGAGAGAAAATACAGGAAGCATTAACTTAGACAAGCAACAATTCCAAAGTGACATCTTTTCAAGTCAGAACTTATAGGTTCATACACACTTATTCTGAACAGCAATTTGCTCAGAATGGTTTTAATTATGGGCATTGTATTCAGATCCACTGGTGAATATACTCATGATGACAGTAGACTCAACACTCGACACAGTGTTGTTTTTTATTTGGTGCACGTTATGTGCAGTTTAATCGGTGTACAGTGCTGTTAATTTAGCTTTTGATCAATTAAGTTTCATCTTTTGTGTTTTGTGAAACTTATAGTGACATATTATAAATACATTACAGTACTACAGCATCACTTCAAAACATTTTTTACTACCGCTATAGCACTAAGCATTGAAAATAAAATCAGGTATGACTGCACAAGTGATGAACCGACCTGAAAATCCTGTTGAAACTTGTAACTTGTAATAATGAACACTCTCTTTACGCTGAATACATTCACAAAGATTCTTGACATTTCTCAAATACATGCTCCAGCTTTGGCTGCCTTATTCAAATGCAGACAATGCTGACATTTTATCTGAGTGACATTCAGATGGTGCTGTGCATTTCTTCATTGTCCATCTCTTTGCTTTCCACACTTGTTCCTTTAGCTGTTATGTGACTAGAACTGTCTTTGGGTCTATTTTGGACATAGATCTGCGTGGCAGCCTTGATCTCTTTCCCCCTTTTCTTGTCACAGCTTGCAATCAGCCTTAAGCCCTTTTGTGTTCTCCACTTTGAGTTAAGCCTGTTATCCTGTGCCACTACTTTACACCAGACCTCTCTGTCACCCCTTTCTTTTTCTCCTACCACTACACCTTTACTCTTTGTCTGTATATAATGATTCTCAAAAACACTGTTTCGTTAGACTGTCACATTTGACTTCAAAGTTTTGACAATGGTCTGATAAAATACTCATGCACTTGGTATTCCTAGTTACAGAACAAGTTACAGAGCAAGGTGGATGATTGTGTCTTCACTGTTGCATACTACAAAAAAAAACAACAACAAAAAATAGACAATCTTTTGTACATTTTTTCATATAGTGTGTATTCATAATACGCCTATCTATAGTCAGGCTACCAAATTAGGAAAGGGTCTGTATTATCGGCATGGCTATACATAACAAAATGAACTACTCTTCTAATAATGGTCGGTTTTGGAATTTTAGTCATTGCACATAGAGGGTAGAAAAGCATACATTATAATCATGCTGGACTCTCGACATCTCCCTCCCAAACATGTCACATTCCCAACACACACCTGCTCCATACAAATGACCCACTGATGTTGTTTGGATTCACACTCACTCCTTTCCTGCTGTAAAGTGTCAGTTCAGTGGTGCATTGCAAACTCCTCTATGTCCTCCTAAACTGCAGCTCCCTGCGTCCCCAGAGATCCACCACTCACATTCATAACGCTGTGCTCCATGCCAGGTGGCTGTCTTCGCGGGTTCTCTTTCCCATAAATCAGACTGTCTTTGAGTTGATCAATAACAAGTCAATTAGCAGGCGCAGAGAGATGCCGGTCTCAGGGGGTCAGCGCTTGTTTGTCAGACAGACATCTGCAGCTTTACTGCTTGAGCAAGGCTTATTGCGTGCTGTGTGCCTTTCATAAGTGTGATAGTAGAAATAGGCCTGGAACTTCTACAATATTATTTAACTTATTTTTGGAAACAATGTATTAAGCAGTGCTCCAAATTTCACAGCTGTTTCTGAAGGTCTAGAAGACACAGTTGCCACAAGCTCATTCTTGCTTGTTTCAGGACAATATTATTTCCACAAAGACTGCAGCCTAAGGTCACACATGACCATATAAACCAAATATACACTGTGCACAGGCATTCTTCTTGCTGTTCTGGGAGGTCGACATGAGTGGGAGAACCCCAACTGTTGTTTCGTGCCCACTGACTGTGTATCTAATGACTTGGGGGGCAAATCCAACACAACGGAAAGCGGCTCCTGTGGAGAATACAGCAGATTAATCCCCAGGATAATTACAAACAAGAATGAGCTTGGGCAAATACTCCCTGTACCTGCTGAGAAATCACATCAAATGTCGCAGTCTAATTAAAACGCACTCTGATTCAGAACAGAAAGACGCTGTTGAGTGAAATTTGTTGGAATGTCCCTGTAGCAACAGGAATAATTTTTATATTGATTATGCAGTGCATTACAGTTTGAGCTCATGTAAAGTGATGCTAAGCTAGAGTCCTTCAGAGCCCAGGATACACTACATTGTTTACATTGATCACATAAAATAATAAACTAACAAATCATTGTCACATTGCCTGATTGACTGGTGTGTTAGTCATACGTGCTAAGTTATAAGTAGTTATAAAAGTTCCAAAGAGTACAAATACAGTAATATAGTATATTATTAAATTAACAGAAGTGGCAAGTAACAAAGTACAAATACTTTGTTACTGTACTTAAGTAGATTTTTCAAGTATCTGTACTTTACTTGAGTATTTATTTATCTGTTAACTTTTTACTTTTACTTCCTACTTTGAATAAATGAGTGCCAGGTTCTGCTGAACAATCACTGATGCAGTTTTTATTAGCTATAATGATACAAGCTTTAAGCAGCTATTCCAAATATTCAATATACATAAATAGTTGATTACTTATTTTATTATTATTTCGCAATGAAATGTTCTTTATTACCCAAGTTGTAACAGTTCATAGTAAAAGTACAGTCCTTGGCAGGGAATTCTGAAGAAAGAGTCTTTAATTAACCATGATATGGATTTGAGGTCATACCCACTATTGTTTGTTGTTTTGACCACCTACAATTTTAAAAAGTATTTCAGTATTTCAGTAGGGGCTGAGTACCTTTTTGGTATGTCTAACTGGATATCTGCCAGAATGAGACACCTGGCTGAGGTGAACCTGCAGATGGATATGTGAAAGGGGAGATAAAAGTGCACACTCTCCAGCTGAGGATTGTTTGTGGTTGTTTGTTTGGGGCGTTATAATGGATTCAATACATACAGCACATGTCTGCAACTGTTACGGTTTGACCTTGTTTTTTTTTGTGTTTTTTTTTCACAAATCAGCTGCTACTATCAGGTGGCAGGGGTTGACTGTTGATCCCATTGATGGAAGGGTATAAATACAGGGAGACACAGACAATCCCACAGTATGGAGCGACGTCTCCTTGGTTACACATGCTCCAAATTGTGACAGCTTCCACATATACGGTACATGTCAGTGTGCCGGGGCCTGGCTTTAGGGCTTCCCTTGTGCTCCCATGCAGAGAGAACCCCCGAGGGAGGTGACGCCAGCTGAGAGAGAAAAACAAGGTAAGAACCCAGCTGACATGCGTGTGCACACAGGCTCAGCTGTTTGTCTCAGAGGAAACTTCAGGGTACAGACACTGCCAGGAAATGTAGGAGACTGCCACATTTTGAGCCTCAGTGAGAAAGATGGATGAATGGAAGCCTCTACGTTGGGCGCACGATAGGTGTGCAATGGTAAGCCTTGACAAAAGATGTAATAGTTTGTAAGATTGTGCAACTGCTTTATTGTCTGAGCTGATAATGGAAGCGAGATAGTATTGGAGGAGATGAAATAAGGTCTGTCACAATGCTGTACGGTGCGGCGCTATCATTGATCTTTGCTGTGCCATATCAGAGTACTTGTCGGCTGAAATATGACTCCTAAATAAAAATATGTTGTGTTTAAAATAATTCTTTGTGATCTTTATTCAATATGCTGCTTCTTGTTTTCTTTCGCCCCGTGTTTGGTCAATATCTATGTATTATGAAGTGAAGTTTTCGATGTCTCTATTCTATCCCTGCAAATTCAAAATGCCAGTCTAAGGCTCCCGGGGCTCCAATTCTCTCTGCAGCCAAGAAAATGACTAATATAAATGATTGACAGCCTTGCAGGGATAAGGTTGCCCATTTAGCAAACTCGCCGCATCAAAGGGAAAAAGTCACAGCGGCTCCCTGAGTGATGAAATTGGAGAAGAGAGAAATGAAGATTTTGGTGGCGTATCGATCCCAATTGCTTGTCTCATGCATTTTACACTAGATCTAAATGCCACTTATAGTATAACACAGCACTCCAGATCAGGCCTTACCATTCTTGCTACAGAGAATTAGGAACATAAAGTCAATAGGAATCAAGTCAAGCATTTAGATTGTGTCATGGGCTCAACAGAGAGAAGACAGTAGGGACACCAAAGACTTGAAATCTCTTCCATTAGCGGGGGTTTCAAAGGGAGCTAAAATTATTTTCACACTTTTGCAATGCTCCAAATTCACTCCTCTTCTCTCCATTACAGGATCAAATATATAGGATCCAAGATGACAGAGTGGAGCCAGGAGACAGATGGCCCCAGATCCTCTATGCCGGCTGAGCTGTGCCATCCTCACTCTAAGTACTCTCAGTGGAAGTTTAAACTGTTTAGGGTGAGGTCCATAGAGAAAGCCCCTCTGCCCAGTGAGACGCTCACTGGAAAAGAAGCCTTGTCGGGGATCTCGCCTTCTGCTGCTCCAAAAATAGCCGTAGATAATGGTCTGAGTCCAGGGAGTGTTATGAAATTGTGCCTCGGAGGGAAAAGTAAGGAGAATGTGGAGGGCCCTGGCCAGAGGGTAGATATGAAGCTGCAGGAAATGGACACCCACATGAACCACCTCAGGTAATCAAATATGTCCATACAGAACACCTTAACCAATACTGTTTACCATTTACTAAGTGCTGCTCTGTGTAATTATCAAAGCCAATCCTACTAACAATGGAACCAAATGTTTATAAATTAGTTCTTAACAAGTTGATGCAATACATTAATAGGTTCTTCATGATAATACAAGATAAAGACAAATGGTGAGCGGTTGCTTGGCAAGTTGTTAGCCCAGACTCACCTTTACATTCTTATTTTCTATGTTAACTGTAGTGTGGGCTCACTTTTTTCTAGTAACTGGTCACCTTTCTATTTTTCTAATGTATTATACAGTCTTATAATTTTCAGCAATAAGTAGAAAATGTGTATATACAGTTACAAACTGTCATTGAGTTTAATATTAACAGCGTAAATGTGCATTTTTTCTGTCCAGACATCTCTGTCGTCTGTGTGGGATAGCCCAGAGAAAAGTCAAAGGACCTATGCATGATGTTCACAGCAACCTGGATGATGTGAGCAAGCGCAACCTTCGTAAAATGGGCTGCAAGTTCACCACCTGGCCAGAGGTCATCCAGAAAGTCTTTAAGGTGGACGTGACTGAAGATAGTGAATCAGTGCACCCTCTTTCTTTCTGCCATCGCTGCTGGATGGTGACCATGCGAGGGGGGGGCTTTTGCAGCTTTTCCCGGACCAGAGTCCCAGAGTGGAAGCCACACTCCTTCCCATGCAACCTTTGTTCCCCGAGGAAACCCTCATTCCAGCGGACTGGAAGGAAGAGGAAAAAAATGATCCCGAGGGCCCAGAGCTTGGCGAAGAGGACCAGGTGGGACCGTTGTGACACTATTGTAATTGGTGAGAGGCGAGTTTTGAAACCATTTGGTGAACAAAACCATAGCTCAGTGCTCAGGGACCGTAAAAAAGCACGTGTCCAGAAAGCGCAATGGGTCCAGAATATCACCCACTGTCAGAGAGACCACCTGAGTACCAAGCTGATTTCTGAGAGCCTTCCGGTTGACTTCCTTTTTTCTTTTACCTGCTTGGTTTGTGACCACCTGCTCTCTGACCCGGTTCAGTCTCCCTGTGGGCACCTTTTCTGCCGCAGCTGTATCACAAAATACTCTCACGTGCTTGGCCCTCGCTGCCCGGCTTGCAACTCGTCCTGTACCTTGGATGACCTCTCCTCGCCTGCCAACGGCTTCTTATCTGCACTGCATTCTCTACCGCTGCTATGCCCCAGAGGCTGCGGAGAGCATGTGAGACTGGACTCATTTAAAGCCCATTGTCGGGGTCATGAACTTAGAGATCAGAACCCCATCCAGCAGCCTTCAGAACTGGACTGCCTGTTAATCAATAAAGGGGGAAGACCCCGTCAGCATTTGCTATCTCTAACCCGACGTGCACAGAAGCATCGGCTGAAGGATCTGAAGAACCAGGTGAAGGCATTCGCAGAGAAAGAGGAAGGGGGCGACCTGAAAGCTGTGTGTCTGACATTATTTCTGCTGGCGTTAAGATCTGGAAATGAACACAAACAAGCAGATGAGCTTGAGGCCTTGATGCAAGGTAAGAAGCTATTACACGCCTTTTGTTCAATCATGATAACCCCGCCTAGCCAGAAAAGTCAGACACAAACAAATGATAATGATGATAGTGTTTGCTCATTAATTTTTCTGCCTAACTTGATGGAATACAGTCATCTCATAAATAACAATGAGCTGAAAAGTTAACAAATGAGAGGAGATGAGAAAGTTTGCTGTGATTTGGGTTGAAGAGAATTTTATTGTTGTCCATGTCTGTCTTTTGAACTCCCTCACAGCCTCACTCTTCCTACTCAGACTGGCTGTCTTGCTGCCTGACTGTCACTCTCTCATTCTCACACTGCCTTTAATGCACAATAACAACTCTAGTGAAGGGCCTGTTAGAATCAAAACAACATCAGCAGCGCTTGTATCTGCAAATTACACAGACAGCGGCATCGTCCTCTCTGGGGAATAGAAGCCAGCTGCTGTCTGTTTTCATCTCAAGCCAATACATCACTTTTGCCAGCTTTACTGATTCACCCTCTGTCCCCTTATAACATTTGGAAATTAGGAAATATTGGATTTTGTAATCATTGGCTTGTGGGCTTCTGACAATGATACATTTGCGTTTATGTGTTGAATTTGCTTATTTCTCTGTCTCATTGTATAAATGAGTCCAAATGTGTGATATTAAATCAGGAAATGCTGGCTGCCTCAGTTTGTTTCAAAGCACAAGAAGTGGGCCTCCACTGTTCAATGCTCTGTGTTAAATTATTCTCTTCATGTCTCTGTCTCTAAAACTTTTTTTTTTCATTTCTCTCTCCACAGGCAGAGGCTTTAGTTTGCATCCTGCTGTGTGCTTGGCCATTCGGGTCAACACTTTCCTGAGCTGCAGCCAGTATCACAAAATGTATCGCACTGTCAAAGCCACCAGTGGCCGCCAGATCTTTCAGCCACTGCACACCCTGCGAGCAGCTGAGAAAGAGCTTCTGCCGGGCTTCCATGAGTTTGAATGGCAGCCAGCTCTCACCAACGTGTCTCCATGTTGCAATGTGGGCATTATTAATGGACTCTCTGGATGGACGTCTTCACTGGATGATGCCCCAGCTGACACAATCACCCGCCGCTATCGCTATGATGTGGCGCTGGTGTCAGCTTTAAAGGATCTTGAGGAGGATATTATGGAGGGGCTGAGAGAAAGTGGACTGGATGACAGCGCGTGCACCTCGGGCTTCAATGTTATGATCAAGGAATCCTGTGATGGCATGGGTGATGTCAGTGAGAAGCATGGTGGTGGACCAGCTGTTCCTGAAAAAGCAGTTCGCTTCTCTTTTACTGTTATGTCTGTCTCTGTCATGGCAGAAGACAAGGAGGGGGAGGTCTCCATCTTTACTGAACCCAAGCCAAACTCAGAGTTGTCCTGTAAGCCCCTCTGCCTCATGTTTGTTGATGAATCTGACCATGAGACCCTAACGGCTGTCTTAGGGCCAATAGTTGCAGAACGTAAAGCCATGAAAAAAAGCAGACTTATTCTATCCATTGGTGGTCTACCTCGCTCCTTCCGCTTTCACTTCAGGGGCTCAGGATATGATGAGAAGATGGTGCGTGAGATGGAGGGACTGGAGGCTTCAGGGTCCACCTATGTTTGCACATTGTGTGACTCCACTCGGTCTGAGGCCTCTCAAAATATGGTTTTGCACTCCATCACACGCAGCCATGAAGAAAACCTCGAGCGCTATGAGATTTGGAGGGCAAATCCATTTTCTGAGTCCGCAGACGAGCTTCGAGACAGAGTCAAAGGGGTTTCTGCTAAACCTTTCATGGAGACCCAGCCAACACTGGACGCATTGCATTGTGACATCGGCAACGCCACCGAGTTTTACAAAATCTTTCAGGATGAAATTGGAGAGGTGTACTTAAAGGCCAACCCAAGCCGGGAGGAGCGGCGCAGCTGGAGGACGGCCTTAGACAAACAGCTGAGGAAGACTGTGAAGCTCAAACCGGTAATGAGGATGAATGGGAACTATGCCCGCAAGCTAATGACCCAGGAGGCTGTGGAGGCCGTGTGTGAACTGGTGCCCTCTGAGGAAAGGAGGGAGGCCCTGAGGGAGCTCATGAGGATCTACCTCCAGATGAAGCCCGTGTGGCGTGCCACCTGCCCAGCCAAAGAGTGCCCCGACCAGCTGTGCCGCTACAGCTTCAACTCACAGCGATTCGCTGACATCCTCTCCTCTACTTTCAAATACAGGTACAACGGAAAGATAACCAATTACCTGCACAAGACCCTGGCCCACGTCCCTGAAATCATCGAAAGAGATGGTTCCATAGGGGCTTGGGCCAGCGAGGGGAATGAATCTGCAAACAAACTGTTCAGGCGTTTTCGAAAGATGAATGCTCGTCAGTCCAAAGCTTTTGAGCTAGAGGACGTGTTGAAGCACCACTGGCTTTACACATCCAAGTACCTGCAGAAGTTTATGGAGGCTCACAAGGACTCAGCCAAAGCTCTGCAAGCTGTCATTGACCCTGAAGACATCCAGGACGAAGAAGACATGTCTCTGGATGTTATAGATTTTGTGTAATTATTTCAAATGATGCACTATTCTTCTGCATTTAAGTATTTCCAGGTGTCAGCCAAAGAGAATAAAGCTGCTTTGTACATATTATTTGGAATTTCTTTAATGTTTACTGGGCTTAACTGATAAAGTTGCAATGTGTTGCTCAGTTAACTTGGTTGAGAGCAGATAAAGGGCAGCACAGACCCTTTTCCTCATGTGTGAAATATGACATGGTTTATTGTATTGCAACAAATGACACATTTATGAATTTATGGAAACAGATGAAAGTGCTGTAAGTCATGGAGAGAAATTGTGTTAAACAGACCATATTTGTGGCCACTGTATTAATATATCATGCGAGCTGAAGCAAAATGCATTCACAGGGGCACAAATGTTCTTTGTTTCATGAGTGCCCTCTGAAAAAGATTACTTTAGTGCTTTATCGGAGAATCCCTGAGGGCCACAATAGATGTTAGGTAACTCTGAACCAAATTATTATTATTTTTTATCTCTTTTTGGTTTTGCACTGTGGAGGATAGATGATACTTATATTTGAATTCCTCACACAGAGCAAATATACTGACCTTTTGTTGATACAATAAAAAGAAAAGTAAGGGCCATTATGGCGCTTTATACCCACAGACTTTGTGGCAGACTGTTTTTTGTTTTAAATACAACCTGGTTTGTTTGGCGTCTTTTCTTTATTTGTAAGCCTGACAGAAAGAGGGATGGGCAGAAATTCAAAAGACTTAATATAAACTGATTTGATTGATTGATTGTATTGTCTTTTTCTGCCCTCACCATTTTCAATTGTGACAGGCAATTCTGCATTGAGTATTTGATTGAATGTTTTGTTTTATTGTACTGTCATAATTTAACTCACATGACAGCAGTGAAATATATTTCTGTTGTCCCACAATAACTGTATGCTTTGGACTGCATTTAATTACAGCAAGTTTTGTGTTTAATTTTTGCTGTTCGCAAAGTAATGATGGAAATGATGATGGATGAGTCACTTGTTCACTTTTCAATGTCTATTGCCTCATTTTGTTTAACCATACCACACTAAATAACAGTTTACGGTGTTGCAGAAGTAACATTTTTATTTGCATATTGATTTTACAATGTTTATATCTTGCACAGTGCACAGACCTGGCTGTGTTATTATTAAAATGTAGTGTATTAAATTTGTTTAATATGTAAAAAATGGAATTGTTAAAGGAGAAATCCTCAGTTATTTACCGAATAAATAAAGGTAAATTTGACACAAGTAGTTGAGTTCATTTTTATTGCATCTTACATTTTAATAAATGATTTTTTGAGCAAAGTAGCTGGTAAGACAGCTTAAATAAAGACGTTGTGGGAATCTAAGATGACTTTAGCATAGTGGTTTGAGGCATTAACCATGAACATTAATGTTTTTCTTTTCTGTTTCATCTCCGTTGATATCATATAAAGCACACAATACATATACACATATCCACTGAATGGATCGGTTACTTCCATTAGTCACGATCGATACGTCACCATTATTGGATATTTAGCCCTATATTGGATACAGCCCTGCTAATATGAGTGTACATGTACTCTTCCAATTATTTGCAAGTCATTAATAAATGGGGGGTTGTTTTATATTTTAGTGGTTCAAAAGTTCATAAATCTCAATGTAATTAAGATAGACTTTGGTAACACTTTATTTTACACTACACTTAATACATTGTATCTACCTTATTAAGAACAATGTAACACACTGTGTAACAAACTGTAATAACATGTAACTTCATAGTATATATACATACCCTAACCCTACAATATGTAAGTACACATTATTCCATTATGTATGTACTATGTAGTTACATGTTATTACAGTTAGTCACACAAGGAGGTAGATACAATATATCAAGTGTAGTGTAAAATAAAGTGTCACCTACTCTTTTATTCATTGTATGTACATAAAATGTTTCAGTTTTTTTGTTTTTTTAAGAAGGCTCTAAAAATGATCTATAAAGTTATAAAACATGCTACAAATGTTCCAAAAACACATCTTTATTTAAAAAATGCATGTTGAATACATATATTTTTAGACATCATTAAAAAAACTACAGGCATATTTCAACAATCAATTACAATATTAGCTGGTATTGAGACAAATAACATCAAATACTCACACACTATTAAAAACATTTATTTATTTTTTTAACCAAGACTTTATTGACACAGATAACCATAACAGAAATCCATCCACAATGATAATTTTGCTTTACTGTTTGTACAATTAGTCAGTAAAGAGCCTTTTGCAGAAGCTCTTTGTGGCAGGTGACATATTTATAGTGAGGGGTGTTCTTCTGAGCTTCACTTTCATTGGGGTTCGTTTTAGGGGTAAGGTGTGTCGAGGTGGAGTGACCTCCTGGTAAGGCAGCCCCCCGTGGTCCAGGCAGAAGTACTTTTTGGCTCCTTGGGAGAGCTTTAGCAGCAGAGTCTCCGACAGCTCCATGCACTGTGCGTGGACCCAGTGGCCTTCTTCACCTCTAGAGCAGAAGATCATGGCCGGACGGTGAAGCTCAGTGGAGTAATACGGCTCCCACGTGTTCGGATCGATTTGACAGCCCATACAACATTTGATCCAGTAGCCTGTTCGTGACTCGTCCTCTTCATCCCCCTCATTATACATGTCCTCCTCCTCGTCGCTGCTGTCCTGCAGCTCATGAGGCTCGCGACCGAAGTACAGTTCCTCAGAGTCTTCCAGAGGAGGCGAATCATCATAATCTGTCGACTCTTGACTACAACCCTGTGTCCCATCCTCTGCTTTGCCTTCTGCTTCTTCTGTTTCAAAACTCACTTGGTATAAACAGTGTGTCTCTGTTTGGGATGCCCTTCCTTCCGTTGGTACAGCTAGTAAGACTCTTCCCTCCCCAGCGCTGCCACCAAACCAAGTGCGACTATGACTCACATCTGGGGTCCACTTTGGTGTTTCTAAAGCTTCTAAGTGGATCCCTTTTTCATCTACAGTCACGGTGTTACACTCCATTCTTTTCTGAGAATCATACTTATAGCCCCCTAAGATAACATACTTATGCATAGGGCCTGTGCGAGTGATAATAGCACTTGAGATGGAAATGCCAGTCTCAAGTGTTTCACAGGAAAGCAAGGGACTGCCTTGTAGGAGTTCAACATGCAGACGGAAAAGTCTTGGGGACCTAGAGTCAGAAGTAATTGAGTGACCGCCAATGAAATAGACACAGTCTTCTCTTGAAATTGACAAATGGAAAGACTGTCCATCTATGAGCTCAGGTACGGAATGAGCAGAAACACACCCAAATTCTAAGTCAAAGAGAAAGACTTGAGGGGGACAGTCGACGACACTGTTCCAACTTTCCGTAGTGCGCTCAGTAGCGGGCATGTACGACCTGCCTCCAAACAGAACATAGGCCGTCTTGCCTCGGCTCTGGACAACATTAACAGTGTGACCATATCTTGCACCAGGAACCTCCCCTACCAAGTCCTTTTCTTTGCAGCAGAGGGTCAGTTTGCGATTGCAGCCACGGCTATCTACACTCAGCATATACAGACTTGATGAGATCTCATTGTTTGGGGTTCGTCCGCCATGGATGAGGTAACTCTCAGGTAAGCCATCATACGGGTCGAGGCGGCAAACGGCAGGGCATCGTAATGGAGGAAGATAGCAGGAATCATTGGAAAACGAGATGGGCCTTAACTTCATCTCGCCTTTTTTAAACCGCACGCCAAATATTCCCGTTGGACATGAGCGTTTGGGCCAGCCCTTTTGTCCAAACAGGAGAACTTCACCGTCCAGCTGCAGCAGAGAGGAGCCGGGCTGTAAAAGGCCAGCACAGTTCACTGGAGTTAATGGTTGCAGAGTCATTTTACGCCAGGTGCCTGCAACAACACAAACATGTTTCAGTCAGCTGGTGATTGTTTTCAAGACGGCCTTTTAATTTTTTAACTTCCTGTTATGATCCCAACACATGCAAAACATTCAATTCAAACAACAAAAAACATTTCTGTAATTTGTCTCTTGACTGGTCATTGTTTTCTGCATCATATACAAGAATAGAATTTAAACAGCAGGATGAACAAGACAGAGAAACTGGTCCCACTTAACAAAATAACAAGGACCTTGATCCTCATGATGTTTCTTTTTGAATATTTACATCAAAACAGTGTAGTTTGGAAAGCATTTAAACTGACTAAATACCTAAGAGGTAGATACAGTATATACTAGATAGATTAGAGGTAATGCCTTTTCAAGCTGCATCTTGTGCCTTGATGCTGCTTCTGCTTTAGTGGCATAGTAATAAAAATGCTGTTTTTCCCCGAGGATACAAACATATGAATGAATGTTTTTTGTCAAAGTGAATTACTGAATCCATTATCCGTATGAAGTAATATAACCTATCTACTCTTTTCCGTTCTGATGTGACATTATTATACCCACTGACTTGTAAAACAGCATTTTATTGACAGTAACAGCCTCATTACCCCAGTCAGTACGGCTCGGTTCAATACTATCAGTGTTTGACATCTTTTCTAGTCAGCTGCTTGGTTAAACAGACAAGACAATCCCCAAAAACATTTAATATATGACAACGGCTGAGTTATAATGTTCTGTTTGCTTACCTTCCAGCCAGAGTCAGAGAGCAAGGATCGCTTTAGAGTGACAGATAAACCGAAAAGAGCTCTTATGTAGCGTCACTCTGACAAAAGAAGACAGTGGGAGAATTTGTAAAGCTTGGTTAACTCACAAACACTTCCAGACTTTGAGGTTAACTGTCTGTGACTGCAGCTTAGTGGCAGGTGCCGCCTGAGTGCGTTTAGAGAGTCAGCTCAATGATATCACCAAGGATCACTCGAGACACAGGCCAAAGCAGGAGTTCACTTATGTGTTGTCTTTGTATAAGTCTCTATGTGATAATGACTGATGATTAGAAATGGGAAACTTTGCATTGTATTTATCAAAAGTGAATAAATAAAGTTATAAGCTTTGAATTAGAACTGAATGAAATACAGTATATGCGACAGTGAGACTATTTTAGACATTTTACCGTTGAGGAAGCAATTCCTGCTCTGGGTCTGAATTCTTCCCACTGTCCAAAGACAATTGGAATGTTAATTGACTCATGATGTCTTTCCCCTGCCCTTACACTTCTCAGCAGACATAACCTTTTCAGCACCAAGGTCATAGAGGAAGTTCTGTCTGTACCAACTCATCCATTTTTGTCTATTTGTGGATAACCCCTCAAAGCCTTACCTCATTTGACACTAATATTTTGCTCTTGCCGACTTATACTTAATGGTATATATGGGTCAATACTGTCATACTGTGCAGAGTGTTCACTGTCTCTGGCTCTTGTATTGATGGTAACTGACCTTCTCCTGCTCAAGACATCTTGAGTGTCTCCATCTGAATGAGTCAGTGTCAATAGGTCCTCTGGTGAACTGATGATTGTCCTGGCAGTACCCCATGAACGCTTCATCAGTTTATATTTATGAAAGCGATGTTCCATGTTGCTGAAGGAGCGTACCTGTTTTCTTAAAAATTGTACAAGATGAAACTTTTTTCTTCATGTTAGAACTGACTGGAAATTATTAGTGACCTAAAGATTTTTTTGGGGTTCTGGCAGTGAATGAATGACATATATGAGGACCCTAAATCTATATATCTGAGGCGGCAGTAGCTCAGTGGGTAGAGCGGCCGTCCTCCAACCGGAAGGTAGTAGGATCGATTCCCGCTCGCCCCACAGTTCATACTGTCGTTGTGTCCTTGGGCAAGACACTTAACCCACCTTGCCTCCAGTGACTGTAACACTGGTAATGTAATGTAATGTAAGTCGCTTTGGATAAAAGCGTCTGCTAAATGAATAAATGTAAATGTAAATGTAAATATATCTTTTAAAGTTTTATTACAATTCAAATCTTGCATAGCGGAGCAGCTTGTTCTGTTTGAATTTTCTAAAAATGGCTCTGTTTAAACATTCAGGCAGTTGTGTGCAAGAGCTTATTCTTTTCATATGCGCCATGCGTGCACACCTGAACATTAGGGAACAAGTGAGCTGCAAGCAGATGTCTATCCACATTCATCAGCGAAGTGTTTTTGTGCTGTGCGCCCAGAGAAAGGCTGAAGAGTGAGCAAAACACAGGCAGAAACCACAAGTGTCTGCGAGACCGTTATGGCTTGAAAACACAAAAGCAGAGCACCTGTGTCTGAGCCCGTGCTCACAGGGCTGAGCTGCAGAGGGAAGACCTCACTTGTGTTACCAGACAGGGCGTAATGCATGAATTCATATGTCAGTGGGATATGCATAATGTGCTATTCATTTGAGGAGAAATCTTCCATCTGTATGAATTCATCCTTAGAAAAATAGACCTTTGGAGGTAGCTCAAGGCGTTCAGACAAAGCACTTTTAAAGAGTGCGGCTGCTGTGAAGCCACAGCTGGGATGGAGCAGCGAGTGGGAGGCGCAGCAGTGTGTGGCGGACCCCGGGCCATCTAAGGATTTGTACATAATTGATAGAACAAAGTAATTAGAATGTACTGCAGCACCTGTTTCTATCCCTGGTAATGTATCACTACCTGACTGTTGCCGCCCTGAAGCCTGCGTTTGACGGATGACACAGTGACAGCTCTGATGTTCTGATGATCACTGTGCAGCCGACTTTATCACTATTTAATGCTAGGCTAATTGCTCCCCTTGTGGTAATTGGTAAGACAATGCCAGTGGGGCAATTCTACCACACTCTGGTTAATTTTGCAGCACTTCTTTGGTTATCATTGTGTGACATGTAACTCATTTTCACCACAGAGGCCTTCTCTGCTCAAACTCCAGGGGTGTCTGCATGTTTGAATTTGATAAAATTCCACAAATCTTGTTTCAGTTCTGTCTCTATGGATAAATGCAGAATCACAGAGCATATTCACTGAAGGATTATGCGTCAGTTCACTGTATCTAGGCAACTTATTGTACTTGATCTGAAACACTGTTTTGTGCTCTCATGAATAATGGTAGACACATTAAATATAAATACATGGCAATAAATTCAATGTTCATGAGAAGTAAACTACATTTTCAGCAGCTGTCAGAAACTGAATGTGACGCTAAAAATGCATTATGCAGTTTTGCTGTAAGGGGGCTCTCGAGTAAAACAAAATCAAAATATGCAGATGGTTGAAGTAAGATGGCACACCTATTCAAAAAATATTGGGCTCATTTACAAATTTATAATTTTGTTTTGAAGGTGTAATAAATCAGGATTGGATCAGGGTTGGTAGGTTATAGAAGTATTGCAATACAATTTCAACTGGTGATAGATATTTCATGTGTGCATAATGACACTCGAAGTGTGTTCCTCGTGTCCAGAATCAGAATCTCATTTTATTGCAGAAAACCCCACTTCACAAAGATAAGATGTTGGAAATGGATGCAAGGTTTTTGTAGCACATTATTCTGCCTTGTCTTTAATCCAGAATGTTGTGAGATTTTAAATGAATCTTGCCCATAGATAGTATAGTTATGGATGATATCCGCCCATTGGTCCCCTATTCACCAATATTGCATTACGAATGGGCAATAAAATGGCCGTTACATCCGGGCTTTTCGGGTTTTACTCCACAGTAAAACAATAGTTTTTAGATAGCATAAACCAACGTAATTTTCAAAAATTCACCCCCCCAGAGTTGTCACGTAGTAAAAACTTAGCTCTAGAGACCGGAGCCATCTTTTGTACCAGGCTGTAAACATGAGTTTTACTCTTGTAAAGTCGCCATTGGGTTTCTCCTTATATTTCCGCTTTTGGAGCCTGCCCTCTGGTGGACGGATGTATATCGCTGTATTTTGCTGTAAAATCACCGTATGGCGGCGCCCTTACACGACGACCATTTAAGAGGTACCATGGGAGAGGCTTGATCTTGCCACAGGAGATCAGAAGCCGGTGTACTTTTTGGGCTGGTCCCAAGCCTGGATAAAATAGAGAAGGTTGTGTCAGGAAGGTTATCCGACGTAAAACCAAATTCATTATGCAAATCAGTTAGAGAAGCCAGGTTGAGATGGTTTGGACATGCTTTGAGGAAGGACAGTGAATATATTAGTCAAAAGAGGCTGAGGTTAGAGCTGCCAGACAGTAGGCCGAGAGGAAGACCAAGAAGGAGGTTTATGGATGTAGTGAAGGTAGTAGGTCTGAGAGAAGAGGATGCAGGGGACAGGCCTAGATGGAAGCCGATGATTTGCTGTTCAAATTTTTTTTAGAGTGCTTGGTTTCTGTGTTGCAAAGCAGTTTTGATGGCTTCATAGCCTAGCCTTAGCGGCTCTGCAGATGACACTGCAGTTTAGACTTGTTTATCACCTGTTGCTATGTCATTTTAATATTTAGGCCTTTTTGCCTTTTATTGATAGTAGACAGGAAACAGGTTGAGAGAGAGCAGAATGACATTGGGCAAATAACCTGTCCGGGATTCGAACTGGGTCTCCTGTGTTTTTGGGTATTTGTGGGTAATCTAACAACTGAGCTAGAGGCCAAAACTTTTTTTTGTTTAACAAATAACAATGTAAAACACATACGTAAACAAAAAGCACAGGTCCAAAACGAAGACACAGAAAATAAAAAGTGCCATCAAAGCAAAGGTATAGGGCCCATAATTCCAAAAACTGTCCCTTTTTGGGATGGAGAGAGTGGGGGAAGAGTTCCAGTACCAGTTTACGCTAGTTCAGCCTCTTGGGGGGCTTGTCACTGATCCAGGACAGGAGAATAGTCTTGTGCGCAGCATATGTCCGGATGTCATAAAGTGTGCTGGTGCCTGAACTAACCTAAATGTCTCTATAGCCCAAGAGCGGAGACAGGGCCAGATTCAAAGTCATAAACTCGTAATATAAGTAGCACTTGTCTTATTTTCTCTTGTTTTCTGCTGTCTCATCTTTGGGTCCTCTCCCTCTTATCAAAGAGGCTCTCCAGTGATTGTTTTTGTGCTTATTTTAGATGGGTTCAGGGTGTGGCACATGGTAGACTGTAAGTGAGTGAGTTAAGTGGAGTCAAGAGTAGGAAAGATGCTCTGGTGGAAGTTTACAAAAAACAAAAAAACATCTGGAACATTGTAAACACTGACCAGTGTTTAGGGGCCCCTGTCTTTGCTCACAAACCATTCCAGCTTTTTTTATTTTGAATGGAATCTATTGGTTTAAAATGGAAGATCTGTATAAAGAATATTAGACATAATAAGACATGTTTATGGCTATCCTATTTGTGACACTCAAACTGTAGATATATGTAGCATGTAGGGTGTTTGCAGTCCTAGTCTGTCCTGTCGCTGAGAAGTCCAGTCCAGAAACGCATAACATTTTCTCTGTTATCAACATTTTCAAAATCGGGGCAAATTGTAAAATCCTATGATCCATTAGCTTCTATTAATCATCTTCTTGTTAGAGGCCATTTTTGCTGCTTAATGAAAACCCTCTAGTGAATTTTATACAAAACAAATGTATATTTACCAAGACAGTAATCGTGAATAACCTTTAGAAATGGAAGTGATAGAGTGGATGGAACAAAAGACTTGATCTAATTGATTATATTTTTCTTCTTCCTTACTTTTGGCTTAGTTAACCCAACCTACTCAGCCTTATTTGCGGTCGCAGCAGGCTCCTGATTCCAGTGAAAATGTTGTAATAAATCTACAGTGCATTAGCTTTCCGGCATCACACTGCTTTACCCTTCAGTGTTTCAGTGGCTTAAACCAAACAAATGGAATGCAGGTTGCCAAAGCTTTGTTTTGTTGCCAAAGTCATTTGCCTTCCGTCTTCTCCCTATGACTTCTGGCTGAATGTCTGAACTGAAAAAAACAAAACAAACACATTGCACCATAATCCACGTAAAGCCAGTATAAATAATACAGAGGAATGCGGAATTGGAAGTGAATAAAAGAAGAGAAGAAAGCAGATACTTTTCATGTTCAGAGCTACATAGCCTCAAATCCCAGTTCCTCTTTTCACTATTGTTCTCCTCTAAATGTTGCTCTTTTGTTGTGTGTGGAGGTGAGCTGAGGATTTGGGCGCCTTGTTGCGTGGCACAGTGCCAGAGGTGCAGGCTGCCTTTTCTTTTCTGGCACTCCAGTCAAAATAAAGACCCATAGTCATTCTCCACTTCTCCTCAGTGCCCATTCCAGGTCAGCTTTGTTTGGTTTTCTTCTGGCCAGTGTCAGAGTTCATGCACTGTGGCTGTTATACATTGTAAAGACAATGTAAAGCAATGTTTTAAAGCCAATAAACTCAGTCATGCCCTCATCCTGCCTGTCTGTTCTCTCTACAGGGACAGGGACATGGCGGTGCAGCTTGTTCCCCGGGGAGATGGGACGAGTGGTCAGAGCACAAAGAAAGCTGGATGTGACATTGGTGGGACAGTTTGGCAGCAGGTGTTTTCCTTAATAGAAAGTTAATGGCAGGGACTTACTTATTTTAGCCTTACATTTGGATAGATAGATAGACAGTAGTTGGCTGCAATGGAAGCAAAGTCATACACATACATTTTGGCATTGCATTTGTGATTAACCAGACGGGTCTAATTGCAGATAGCATCGGTCTGATGCTGAACACTCAAGGTAAGCTCTAAATGTCCGTCCAATGCTCCTCAACACACGTGCAGCAAACCACACTCACACAAATCCAAAGCGACAAAGAGGAAAGAAGAGCAAAGTTCCCCACAAGTGCAGTCCTAGATAATGGAAATACCAAGCACCCACATTAAGATGCTAAACAAATGCTGCACTGTAAAAGATTATATCCGGATGAAAGTCTTAAACGGGCAAGTTATTCTCCTCCAGTTTTTTTGTGGAAGATATTTTTCTGCATGTACCTGGAAATAAATTTTGAACTAGCATGTAAAAATTCAGGCAAATAGGGAAGAAAAGGTGACCCCCGCTGCCTGCACGACTTATGTTGTAGCATAGCCCTGTTCTTCTATCAAATAGCTGTGGTGTTTCAGTACAGTTGAGTTGACTTCAGATGTGTACACCGAAGCATGAACAGGACCTCCGGTAACGCAAGCTATTGATTTGACCATGATTCTGATTAGAAGGCTCTCGCTTGCAATCGATGCCATACATCAGTGAACTGCACAGTGAAAGTGATGGTCCCAGATAGGATCCTAGAGTTGGTTTCCAATTAATCACTGTTGATTATTTTTTAAGATTAAAATGCACTTGAATGAGCACAAGATCCTTAGCATGGAAAACTATTGCTCAACACTTTTGATACTACACATAACTGTAGTCAATAACAACACTTGATCTACAATAACTATTATCTTACTGAAATGACTGATAGTACTGCTGGTGTGAACATGTGCCTCAGTGCTGCAGGGTTGGGCACCAGTTTTGTATGCCTGTTGTCAATGAATATAATAAGTGGTGCACAAAAACTGGATTTAGTCACTGTGGATATCTAAAAATCTTGGCCTGTTACACTCAATAATACCAGTGCGACCCGCTTTTGGAAGCAGACAGGCTTGTGGTCTAAGAGCTGACAAATGTTTTGATCCTGATGCAGTCTCCAGAAGTCTTCAGTCACACACAAACATACAAACATAACTGTTAATTTTTCCATTCAACAACAAAAATGTGCCCAGTGCCAAAACCCTTTTTTCAGAACTACAACTCTTAATAAAATCTGACTTTTGCATTTTGACCAGTGTGTGGGAACCTTTTGTTGTTGTTTTTAAAGCACCTGTCATAAGAAAGTTTTTATAATTATATTCATTTATCAACAAAAATAAGCTAAAAATTGAAAAAACTAGAGATACTGCTAGATCAGAGAGGAAATCCCTCACGTGCTATGTGGATTATTATATGGCTTATAATAACATTACACATGCAGAATGTAGTTGGACACTGGATTAATGCTTTACCTACTGGCTTCCAGATTAGGTTGCATGTCACAATTGTTAATAAATGTTTTTAGCATTGGTCCAATGCTTTGTTGTACAACTCATCAATTCATCCTCTCTAATAATCTACATTATCCAGTCCAGTTTCTTTAGCTCCAGAAAGCATGATTTATTTTTGGTGCTGTTACATAAATGTGGTAGCATAACTAGCAGGTATTTCTGCTTCCATGCTCTTTAACCTTGTCTTGTAAGAATTTATCCAAAGAAAGGTTTCACAGGTAAAGCACATTAAAATCCCAGTACTTGTTGCTCCAAAATAAGGACGTTTAATTGCACGCCTCTATTTATGGCAATTTACTCTCATTTTTTTCTGATTACACTGGAATTTAAAAGGCAGTATTTTGCCACGGCGTATTGACATGAGCCTTTGAGCTGGCCACAGTGCTATTTCACAGAGAATGATTCTTTAATCGAGGCTCTGACAGTAAATTACATTCAGCCAGTTTGAACAATTTGTACGAAAAAGAATGGAAAACTCAATAAAAGTCAAACATTACTTAATCTGAGGAAGTAGTGTCTAGGCAACAGTCCTGCAGTGAGAGACATTTATGTGTCCACTTATAATCTACTAGACTATAGATGCTATTAAATGCTTATTATGCATGTGATTAAGGAAGTCATTTATTTTTAAATAGTCGGCATTATCATTTTTATGCATAATCAACATGCAGATTGTGTAGCTGTCCTGCTGTTCCTGCTGATTGTACTGCTTTATCTGGTTTCCATAACAAAGACTGTGCTTTTATCACTGATATGAAAGACCAGAGTATGTCTAGAGTAGGACTGTGTTTGCTAATGGGGTTGGAACAAGAGGATGGCCGCGAGGTGGGACTTTAAGATCTCCGCCAAATGGTACAGCAGTGATTTGGCTGTTGCCACTCTCAGATGCTGACATAATGGAATGGCTTACTGTGAACTCCCATCTTGATTAGCATGTGCAATTATGAATACGCTGCCGTAAGCGTAAATCAGAGTGAAAAGAGCTGTTCGGGAAAGTTGCGATGTCTCTCTGACACAAAGCAGACTGTAATTACCTTCAACACAAGATCGATGACTGCTTGGCATCTGGAGGAATCAGCCCGGGCTGGATTAGGTTACAGGGGATTTTAGAATAGTGGACCAATGCTAGCAATATATAACCAAATCCCATCTTATTTGAAATATATAGAATAAAACTAACAGCATGTAAACATAGTAGGAAACAATGCCATACACTGCGGCAGCCATAGGCACTAACAAAAGACACAGAAGAACCACAGCTTTCAACAGCTTAGACTGCTGCCCTAGTGACCCCGGATAAGAAAATGAGATCAGATAATGATCAAAATAAATTTGAGGTTATTATTTTCAGGATTTTCAGGCTCAAAATTTGGGGAGAAAAAATGACATAGTGTTGCTTTATGTAATTAGTGAGTAACCACCTCGGTTTATGTGGTGAGATGGCATCAAGCCCCTTCACTCAGACTTTAAGAGTGGATTGCACTGATCCATGAAAGATTGGTTATTCTTCCTTTTTCATGTCCGGGAATAATTGAAAAAGCTTTGAGAGTACATATTTGAGTTATTTGAGGCTATATTTTATGTGGTAAAAGGTTACACAGCATTGCTTTAATACAGCACAGCTCTAGAGTACTGTATGTGACGGATGTCCTACAAGTTCCGGCCAACTTTTCACATGAAAAGTTTGTAGACATTTGATAAAGACAGATAATCATTTTCAAATAAAGAGAATAATTTATAACTGAAAAAATACTGAGCTGATTTTTAAATTAATGAGTGATTAGAAGATATTTCCTCCAAATCTTAATTCTACTCAAGCCTCCCTGACCCCATTATTCTTCTTTCTGTCAAACCAAATTAAAATACCCATTGTCATGCAAAGTGTATTTTTAGCGAATTTATATCATGACAAAGACTGTGTGACAATTGATCTAGATTTATAAGGGCCTTGTTAGTCTACATCAGCCATCCGTCACCCTAATAGTCACATTGTGAATCCTGAGTGTAAGAAGTTTCAGAAATAGCTACATCTCATTTACAGTCCTATAATGGATGATCAGGAACACTCCATAATACCCAGACATGTGTAGATGTACACTTTTTTCAACCGTGACACTGTTTCCTTTTTCCTGACACAGTTAATTCCTTCTCAATTCCTCCCTCCTGGGCAGGTTGGATGTCATGAGCTGATTGTCTTCCCCGGCTTATGCTGATGATCTTGAATGATAAATGCAACGTGTCTGGAAGGAGATTGTTGTGTTTGTAAAGACACCGATAACAACTAAGCCAAACAAACTGGATTGATAAATAAATCTAAAGTTTTTACACTGTCGCTCCGCTTCCGCTGTGCTTCTGTGCTCGCTGCAGTCGAGAAGCCATTTTTAGTGTAGACAGCTCATCAAGACAAGTGACAAGAGAGACTAACAATACAGTACGCTCCTCTGGTTTAAGGTGAAAAAGTGCATATATACTGAGCTCATCACGGCACAATCCATCATCCCCAGGTCCTTTGTCACTTTTAGAAAAACAACCTCTACTGCTTTTCTGGGCATCTCCAGGTGTTAGAGCCATATACTCTGCCCTATAGGACTCTTCTTTTAGCTCTTGGTGCACTTGCAAAGATTAACTTATGCATTTCTGTAATGTCTTTGCTCTTTTAATTCATATCATAAAACCCATTACTTTAGTCTTTTTGCAGTTTTAGGTATTTGTTGATTTTTTTTTGCCATTTTGACATGATGCTTTAAATCTGTTTATCTGTTTTAACTTTTACCTTTTTTTATGTTTTATTCATTTTAAATAAATGAACACTGCAATTATAACCTTATAACAATGTTCTATGTTCTATGTTTTATTTCCATTATTATTAAAATAACCCACAAGAGTATCATGCTGTTTGTCAGTTTTATTTGTCCAGAATTGAATCTGCTCTGTTGTTAAAGCTGCAGTAACCATAAACTCATTCCCTTACACTCCCAGTTGCCAGCTTCACCACAACAGGGTCTGTTTTTTATTTTTTAAATAAACCAACCTGAACTGGCCACCAAAAAATACCAATAAATGTATAATATTTAAACCTCTGGCTCTGAGTTCAGCATTAAACTAATACAATCTCCCAATTATCTCTGTCTTGTTGATCATGACATAAATACATTGCCAATATATGTTTCCCTTTTCTTTTCTCTGTTTTCTTTTTTCTTTTTCTGTGCTGTTTTGTTGTGAAAGCAGAAGTGTTTGAATTTGTTGTGTGTGGAATTTAATGTTAACAACCGGCCAGCAATCGGCGAGCATCCCTTATCCAAGAATCAGCTCTATTATGGGCCTCAATGGATTGTGAATGCTTTCAAAGAGACTGGATCTTTTGGTCGCATCAATCTGATGTTTTTGAATCTCTGTGGATTCCTTCTAGTGATGATGTGTCTTTCAGCCAAAGCACAGCTTATACCAGCAGCCTTTGTATTTAAGCTTTCACTGTGGATATATTGGTTTTGTTAGACTCCTCTCTTACCTGGATATACTGTAGATACGACTAAATTATAGATTTAGCAAAGAGGAGAGCATACATTATGGTTATCACTTTTTAACATAAGCAGCTGCCCACTTTACAATAAACCTTTCTGTGAGTGTGTTTCAGTAAAAAGCAAACACTATTAAATATTTCAGTCATGAAATGGGCAACTTGGTAATAACTTGCACATTAACTTAGAATGACTCAACTTGGACTCGGACTCAAACACTGAGGACTTGACTTGACTCGACTGGTGACTCACCCCAAACATTGGTCCTGATCGAGAAAAGACTGATGGAAATAGCTTTACAATTGCAAACACTTGGAACTTCCTCCTCCCACTTATTTGAACCTTCCTGTTGTGCAGCATTTGTTTATGAAGCGCCGGTGACATCCCCAGCAGCCGCCTTTATCTTGCAGAGAAGATAATTTTGGTAACCTGATTAACGGCACAAACAAGTACAGAAAGAACCGAGGGCTGCCTGTTTAATTATGATCAACATCGTATCTGTGATTGCCAAACTAAAGAGAAGGAAGGGTTCTCCGGCAAGCAGGAGAGGAAGAGTGTCAATATTTAATAGTGTTGTCTCCTCCAAATTGATTGAAATTCCTTTTATGAACACGGCAGAGTACATAATCGTATAGCTTGGCTCTGACAGTTGCCTTCTGTTCTCTTTTTAACATCTTTGCAATTTATGAGCTGTTTCCATCTTTTATGTGTTTCTTAGTTTGTGCGTTGTGCTGTTTCTGCCCCTCTTTTTTCTCTGTCGTGTGTTATCTGCCTTAGGTTTCCATTAGTAAAGTGACAGAGGGGTGATTACAGATGGCCCAGGTCTTTTAATACAGATTAGACATCTTCGGTGATGCCTTTCATATGCCTGCCATGATCACACCATCCTCAAGTTATTGTCTGCGCCCTTTTCTCCAGCTCCAGATAAGGCACAGCGTACAATTCTCTCTTGCTATCTGTATTCTGTGCACTTTGCCACGACGAATATCAGTATTTTACACAGCTAATAAGACCTTTCATTTGGATGCTCAGCGCTGGCTCTGAAGCCTGTGTTTTCACTCAGCGAGGAGCTATTTGCTTTGCAGTGGGCGGAGCTAAAAGACAGTTAAATCAAAGTGTTGAGATTTGGGAAGTTGTTATGGGTATCCTTCTCCACCTTCCATTCCTAAATTTGAGATTGGTGTTGGTCTGGGTGTTTTCAAAATTTTCAGTTGTTCAATTGTGGTTTAGGAAATAACCAGGAAACATGATAAAAGAGAGGCTTAAATTTAAAAGAAAAACAAAATTTCTTTTATAAGTATGCTTATGTTTTACCTCAAGCTCTGTTTGCAACAGTGGAACCCAATTAGTCTTTTTTGCAAACCACCAACTTCACTTATTTGTTTATTAAGCACATAAATGCAAGTCTTTGCAGTGTTAGTTGCTCACTGATGCTGCCTGTCGATGCCTTTAGCTGAATCATGGCCTATGACACATCATAGCACATCTCTAATTGCACAGTATGACAAGCATCAGAATACCAGTGGTAGCCAATTTACACAGTTTCACAGTGTGACATATAATAATTTGATATGACTGCAAAAGAGGCTTTAGACGTAGAGTGTTGGAGTGTTTGAATTGTTTATATTTCCTAATTTCTTTTGCTACCTTCTAAATCTCAGTCCACGCTTTGTCACACTGCGCGTCATGACCTCGTCCCGGTGAGTGTGGTCAAGACATCAACACTAATGCTTTATGAACATTGCAATGTTACCCACTTTTATATTTACCAATGTGAAATAGCCACTTCACAAATTATCATTCCTCTGCATGATTTCCTGATGATACAATTCAATCTCTATGACGGGCCAGCCCTTTCTGAACAAGTGGAGCTTGATTTTAATTGAACAACAAGTCAGCTCTCATTTCCACTAATTTGATTGTTACACTCATGAATTGCATTGGATGATTACACAAAGCAAAGCCAACAAGATAATCATCCTGAGAGTAAGGCCTTTACTTCTTTTAATGTTACAGAATAGGAGAGTTTTTGTAGGACACACTGTCATTCCAAATCAGGCCAAGCCACTGGAGCATCCAAAACCAGGATGGGAAAAGCTGGGAAAAGACTTAATGGTTTTGTCTTTCCACATTTTGCCTGCCTGAATGCAATTAAGTCTCTCTTGTGGCAGCATTCATTACCAAATCAAACTGCTGCAACGTTTCTGGGAACACGCAAGACATACAGCATGTGCAAAGTAAAGCAAAAAAATACAACACCTTTACATTCCCTTGTTCTTCTCGATGCTAAAGTTGTTGAGGGTTAACGCTTGTGTCACCTTGGAGCTGACCTGCTGCAGACAAAGACAGAAACAGAAGAACTATGATTCAATTTTAATGGCAAAAAGTGATGTGCATGTTCTTGTCTGTTTTAATCACACAAATAAGATACAAAACAAGACTGCCCTGCTTATTTAAGAGAGATGCATAACTGGTTGAAACAGCAGCCTCCCCTAGTTATGCTTCCAAAACAACTGACACATATTTTGTCTCCAGCAGATTAAGTGCACCTCCTAATTGGTTAAAATGACTCTTTAATAATTAAGCGCTCTTCTGCAGAACAGATGAGAGCGCGCGAGCTTGTGTGTCTGTTGTGTGTGTAGTGTAAGGATAAAGTGCTAGCTGGATACAATTGTCAGCTTTTTGGTGTTTAGAGCCCACTGGGCGAACATGCGGCAGTGTAATTAATTTCATGGCGTTACAGTCTGTCTCTTTGCGCTCTTGCTGTAAAAAAACAAAACTTGAAAGCAGGGAGGTGAAGGCAAATAGTATGTGTAAGCTAATTTAACAAAGGTTTGTGTGTCAGTGCCTCCTTGATGATCTGACTTTGCGGTGACTTTTTGGTGCTGTATATAGAAAGCAGTGCAGTGGTTCTCCCAAGTGCTGTATGGAGCCAATGTGCTTTGATCTTTGCATGAGCTTTATGTGTCAATCTCTGATGCTATTTCTGATGTTCCTCAATGTACACATGTTGTGTTTGTACAGCCGACTAAACAAATTGAACTGTTGTGCTACAAAGAGAGCGCTAAGCATGCGTGACCGGATTTGGCAAGAGTTCACACTGCAGAAAATCGAAAGGCACGTCTTCTGAGCGTGCGTGGTGGTGTGCTTTAAAACACTACATTACATTTGGCACTTTTATATCATGCATATTTAATGTGTGCCCCTGTCACCTCATGTTTAATTAGCGGATGTCCCATTAGAGCAAAAAGACAGGACCTATTTGGGATTATGTTTTAGCTCTCACTCACTGCTAAAAAAACATTGTGCAGAAAACGCAGATGTTCAGGTATTACTATGGATGTTTTACCACAGAATACTCTTCAAAATCAGTCACATATACAGCCTTAAAGCTATTTTTATGTGCTCCTGACATTAAAAACAAATACATTTTCTTTCATAAAGCTGACCAGATTCTATTGTCTATTAAGTTTACTTCCACAATATGCCCAATTCAAATTCTATCCCAATTTCCCAAATTCTGTCCCAATACTCATTTGGATTAAGGTAAAGGGGCCAAGGGGACCACACTAAGAAAATTTCCCAGCATGCAGCGCGTCCACCAGCACCGCGTTGGCGAGAGATAAAGATTTGAAATTACAAGAGTGCTGTTTTATGTTCTTTAAATCTTCAACTTGTTCATGCACTGATCCATTTTCTCATCGTGAAGGTTTCTGAGAAAAATCACTTTTTGCTAACGTTAGCGTCACATTGATCTGTTTTTGTTTTTTGTGGTCGTAGTAACATCATTCTCATGTCTTATGTCAGTGACCAGGGACTGGGGAAACAGAAGCTGATACTGATAAAAATTTCAGTCACAACAAAACATACAACAAACAGAATTTAGGAAATTGCCTGGAAATAAACCATGCACCTAAAACAGCAGCAAAGTAATGTTTCTGCTAGAATGTTCCAGGTTGAAAGGGCAGAATACTAAAATGATATATTCCTACTCTCTATTAAAACACACAACAAAAGTCCTGGGAAAGTAAAAAATAATGTTACTCTGTGCTACTGTCCAGGTCTCAAGCATGCTCAGAGTACTTTGTCCAACCTATACAAGACACATATTCATTTGTCACATGCTATTTTGCCTTTGATGTCCTTCAGTGTTAATGTACACAGTAATTAATTGCAGCACATTTGAAAAGAAAGATTTCCAATCCCAGTGTTGACTTTCATTTGCTGCTTCTACACAGACAAATAGGCTTTGGCTCTGCTGCATTGCACTAAAGCGCAGCTCACTGTGACCCCCAGGCGGTGCATGCTGCCTGTGGTGCGCAGAGGTAAGGGCCGTGACCACAGCCTTTCAGTTGGTGCTAGCCCCAACAGAAGAGATGTGGAGTGAGATAAAAGGGCACCCCTCGCCTCAATTTGCCCCCGGTGCTGTTTGCAGGTGCGCTGTTAGTGGGCCACTAACAGAAACTCACAGGTGACAAGTCTTTTCAAACAAAGGGAACACATACAGTAGGATCTCCTATTACCACAGCTGTTGGTTGTTACTCTTTAAATTCAGATGCTTTTGATATTAAATAATGCTTATACAACCTTGTGTTGTGGGCAAAAGAACAATTGATATTGTGAACAAAAACCCAACATAGACCTCGTTACAAAAACAGCTCTGCAAAGTACAGCAACAACAGCTAATGAAAAAGCAATCTGAATTCTCTCAATTTTCTGGCAAAAGAGAAGTTTTTGGATTAAATCAGCAGTGTTTCCACAATGAAACAGTGGGAAAGTGTGTTGACAAAAGCGCAGCCGCTAAATTTCCCACAGCAGAGAAACACAGGGCCTTGGCTTGTTGCAGGACTATATTTACCACTCTGATTCAACAAGCAACACGGCCATTTAGCCAGTTAAGCTCGATGTACTGCCAAGCAGACAGCAGCTGGACTACGGGCACATCGGAATTGTACAAGCACTATCTGGCGTTCGCAGGACATTCACGGCACAACAACACATTCTGCATGGGTAATTGAAAAGGATCATGGTAATGGGAGAGTAGTGCTTTTGTGCGACATGTCACTTCCAAATGTCTATAATAGGGATTGAAACAGGGATGCCATGTTACCTGAATGCTGTTATCTGAATAGTGGCTATGCAATAGACTGCTGGATCCTGGGAAATGTGGTGATGATGCACTTTTCACTTTTTTGCTGACATTCACCAGACATGGTTCTAAAATAGCATACACATTGCAATGCAGCATTGTTTAAAATGGCCATTTGTACATTGTTTCAAGTTATATCTTATACGTTTTAAAGTGTTTTGACAGAGTGAGGTTTAAAGTTAGATATTCTAATTAGCAAAACTGTGAAAAAAGGTTTATAGCCACAGAAGCATAAAACTTTAAACTATACCTTATATAACTTGAAGTACATGAGATGAAAATGTCAGATTTAACTTTATAATCACAAAGAGACAATTTATGGATACATTAGGTTAAAGCGTGCTATTTAGTTAAAAATGATGTCTAATAAAGAAGTTGATCCTATTACCTACACCTGTCAGTGCATAGACTACTGTATATTACAGAGCAGGTCTTGAAGTTGATATTAGAGGCAGGAAAAAAATATTAGTAACTTTGACAAGGGCCACATTGTGATAGCTAGATAACTGACATCTCTAAAACCAAAGCTCATGTGGTCTGATTGGGCTCAGCAGTGTAGTACCTACTAAATGTGGTGTTGAAAAAAAAGCAGAGAGCCAGTGACCATACAAGTCCAGTCCCACTTCCTATCTTCCAGCACTTAAAGAATCCAGATACTGCAGTACACTTTTAGAGCACACAAGACACTATCAAGGTAGGGCTACAACTAATGCATTCCAGTAAAAATACTCACAAATGTGTTTTGCATACTGTTGTTGCTGTAATGGATCAGAACATGTATTGCAGAGATTTTGAAACTAAGGCTTGCTATTTTCAAGTAAAAGTAACATCAAATGGCATGGATTTTATATAGTGCTATTCCACCTACTAGGCACTCAAAGCACTTTATATTAAGCTTCCATTCACCCATACAAGTGTCACACCACTGGAGCCAAGGTGGGTTAAGTGTCTTGCCAAACGACACAACAACAGTATGTCCTCGGGAGAGCGGGATTCCGGTTTTAGGACGACCGCTCTACCACTGAGCCACTGGACTAAATTCTGTTGTAGTGAAGACTATTAAAATCATGTCTTCAGCTGGTTACGGTTGTGCTTACACAAATCTGTCTAGGATGACAAGAAGACCAAAGCATAACTTGAAAAAATATAGACAGAAGTGATATTTGTTGGAAAGCAAATGCGCTTCTTCATAAGGATGGATATTCAAACCTGTACTAAAACCCATGCATATTGTAGTCTATGTTCCAAAATGAAGGAAGTACTAGTTACCCACATAAAATACCTGATAATATATGTATGTATTTTTTCCTAGACTACTATATCATCCAAGTAAATCCAACCAAATAAGACTCACACAAAGTTTACTTAATCTTTTGAATTTTTCACATTTACTTTATTTTTTTACATCTACGCTGGTTGTATACATGCTATGTTTTTGAATAAATGAGGTTATGGTTCGCAGCACCAGTAAGTGCTGCACACAGACTTGCAGACATCATCTAGAACGTCTTTTCCTATACAAATCAAAATCTTCTTTCTTTCTAGGGCCTTTTAGAGCCTTGCAGCATCCGAGCCTTGAGCTGCAGCTTAGCTTTTTAAACACTCTTTATATTCTCCATTCCCATTACTTCCTTAAAAGTGTATATATATTTTTTTTAAACGAATGATCATTTTTATAACACAACTCCCAATGTGTTATGTCAGACGTGAGATCACAAGAACCATCAGCTGGGAGTGTTTCCTTTGAGAGCGATGTGGCAGATAAAAGGACACGCTTGCTTTGTGTGCAGAGACTGTATGGCACAAACTATCGCTGCTACCAGTCAAAGCACATCATGTCAGAGGTAATTGTCTAGCTGGAAAAGTTTCCTCCTGGCTTGTTTAAGACAAGGGTACAGAAAAATATAGTTTTATTATTTTGACCTTGCTCGGACTGTCTCCATGAAGTACCTGCACCGGGGGTATAATCAGTGAAGGTAGTGGGTATTTGTTGCATGAAGGTCGATATATTTCTCTTCCTGTGGGTGTCACTGTTATCACGTTTGACGCAGCCAGACTCTTTCCCGTGGTCCCACTGCGCTCATGAGTAATGGTGGTGACTGCACACAGACCACCATATTTCTGCAACAGTGAACATGGCCTCGGCAATCTCCACACTTGTGCAATAAAAATCTGTTAAGGCAAATGTTTGCTTTCACTTGTTCAAAACAGAAAAAGACAGGGCAGCTGGTTCAAAATAGCCGCAGCAGGAGGTACATTTTGAGCTCTAAAGATTAACGCTGGTAAGTAAACTTTGCATTATTCTACAAATGGACTTAATGCTTCGTCATGGTTTTGAATCGACTGCTCCTTTTCCTTCACAGTGCAGTTTGTTCTTCTTCGTAAACAGAAAAGGTTTGTGTTGTGTGATATATCCTCACACCTGACACTTTTAGATGAGGCGGCTGTGAGTTATGTGGGGGTTTAATGATGGGGCAATAAAAACGCATGACTATAAGAGACATCACGTCAGCTGGGGAGACAACACACATAACACATGAATAATGAATGATAATTTAACATACAGTAACTGAGTTTGGTCTTTAAGCTTTTCACAAAACTCCTGGGTTTGTTTTTGCATTTCTTTTATTTACACCTGAGCACTGGAGTAAGTTCAAATACAATGATTGAATTATTTGATTGTACACAGGTTTGGAGAATAACATTGAAGATTTAGGTCATGATTCTGACTTCGTTTGCAAACACTGCATGCGTAAGTGTGGAAATGAAAATGATACTTATACTACCTTAACAATTACATTTTCTAACAAATTATTTTTAAAGTTTCTTTTCTAGTCCTGATTTTCTTACCGGCACTTTTAATTATGTTTACCTGAACAAATGTTTTTGAAGGGGCCATTTTCTTAACTTACAAAATTTTGGTCCAATTTGTGTTTAGTTTGACACATTAATAATTGTGGTTATGTTCATTAAGGCGCCAAAAAAGAAAGGATGTTTTTATGTAATATTTCTTTGTACCTGTAGTTACCTTCAGGCCAATTGACGGGTGCCCCACCTAGGAGTTAATTTAATGTTCCTGTTGAATTTTTGTAGGTCTAGTTTACAGTGGAGCAGGAGGTTTTTCTCGACATCTGTTAACAAGAGCAGATTGCGATTCCCAAGTTGATCATGTGAACAGCTATAGTTGGAGGAGAGATGCTGTTGAACAAAATCAGCAATAGGTGTTATCATTGTGATTCCACTTCAATCAAACAAAAACGATACAAATTCAACTTTTGTTCATAAATGGTCCAAACCTTCAGCAGGATTGTGTGCACAGAAACACGAGTGTGCTTCACATGTCTGTTTTCTTTCAAGATCGACAAAAAAGGGGGTTATTTTGATATTTTGATGTTACTATACATTATAATAAAGTTTTGCCTGATGTTTTCTATTTTCTATAACTGTATATTGACATTAACATATTGGAGCATTAAGTGTGTCCCTGTAGATTATTGCTTATGAAGTTTACCTACTGCCTTTCTTTCCATTTTAAGTCCCACTATTTAACATAGGAAAACGAAAAATGCTGGGGACATAAAACGCTTGAGTATGCCGAGCGGCAGATCTCAAGAGTAATATTTTCAGGAGTTACCCCCCTCCGCTCCTCTCCCCTCCCACCCCTGTGTTCCAGACAGTCACCTTGCCAATACTCGGGACGGCACCACCTGTCAGGGCTTGCCTTGGGCCCCAGACAGAGCCCTCTGCGTTCAAGACTGGATTTTGCGGCGGATCAGTGGGATTTATGGGGACAAACAGACTGCCACTGTATACTTCTATGTATGCAGCAGAAAACTAAATTTGCTTGTGCTGCTCCTCATCTCTACTTTACCTGCTTGAATCCTGGCCGACAACAGGAAAGAAGGGAGGAAAGCAACAGAGGGAGGGTAATTCAAGCTAAAGCCGGCATCTGGGCTCACTCTTTTCGGCGTTTTTATGTGCTGCATGCTCTGCCAGACAATATATAATGCAGACTTTTAACAGCATATTAATGTATTTCCTACTGCTGATGTATTGAATGTAACAAAGTTGACCTTTACATGCAAAAGGGAGCCTGTCTTTAACATGGATCAAAGGAGAAAGTGTGACAGCTGTTGCAATGGCATATGACGTAACCTTTTCTTGACCTTGTCTTTTTATGCAGTAGTATTTGGATGCAGCCGGTTTGCATCTTAACTTTGTACATTGCAGTGTATGGGGCATGGCACGTCATTCAGAAGAGGGTGAATCCTTGTGTTTGCCCTTGCTGAGGTGTTCTCGGTGAACCTTTTTAGCTGAGTTATGGTTAAAACATGTCAAACCCATCATTTTTTTGGGGATCTGGAGTCAGTTCATCAGTTGTATTACAGAGGCACTGTAGTGAATAGAATATAAATGCAAGGGATGAGTCACTGCAAAAGCAGAAGAAGAGCGCTCCTCTGCTGCACTGAATTGCACTGTGTAAGTCTGCAGATCAAACACGGCCTTAACTTTTTTAGAAGTAACTTAGTTCAAATCTGGCGTGTAACATAAGTCATGATTTGTGTAATTAAGCCAAAGTTTTCACAGATGAAAGAATAGTTTAAGCAAAGTTTGGCCAGAAATATAAAAATACCGGATACAAGAGGAAAGGCCAAGCATTTGGATGTTTATATATAGCGTGTGTATGTGGGTGGTAGTAACTGCTTATTATGTGATCCAAGTGTAAAGCTCAAAATCAATTCTCATAGCCTATTTACTTAGTGCGGAATATAAAACTCCATATATTTAGTTAGAATTACACAAATAAACACCCATTTATATGCTTTTCACATTCCGTTGGAGTACATAATGTGCTCATACTGTTACATCCGCACACAGCCGCTGAGTGTCCGCTGTGCTATTGTGCCACAGTGAGATAACACCTATATAGAAGCTTAGATTGAATGTCGGAGGAAAAGGAGGAGAGCAGGTAATTCACTCAGGTAATAAAGCAGACATGGCCCCATCACAGGATTGAATTAAGCTCACAACACAACTTCTGCAGCTCCAAAAACCCCTTCCCACAGAGCCACAGCAAACTGTAAAGTAAACTGTAATGGCAGCAGACTTCCCATTAACCAGGGATTTTTATAAATGAAACAATAGCCATCGAAATAACAAGAGATTAATAGAAGTGTCTGAGCTGATTGTACCATTATGCTTCAGAATGGTGCGCATATCAATGTAATCAGTGTTAGTGAGTAAACAAAACATTCAAGGTCTAAGTGCCTTGGCATTTCCAACACGCATCCTCGCATTAATTCTCTATTTACCCACTGTTTTAACTGTTTAACTAATTATAGCTATTGTGATAAATTTCAATCCTTGAGAAAAATAACATGTAAATATGCTCATTAAAAATCAAATAGACCATTGCAGAATGTTTATACAACTATTTTAGATTATCTAAGCAAGTAATAATGTTACAACCAAATGTGTGTATCTTAATGTATCTCTAGGGTTTTAAGAAACATGAATACATAACTCCATCCATCAGATATTATTGGACATGTATATAGGGCTTATAAAATGCCATCAAGAGGAACTATTATGATGTTCGAGTTGGAGGAAGCTACTTTTATCGAGCTTACTGGAAAACATTAGACATTTGTAATCAGTTGTGATTAATCATAATATTTATCTAAAGATTTTTTTTGGCCTTTTTTTGATAATAGACAGTAGGTTGACAGAAATACAGGGTGAGAGATGGGAATGACATTGGACAAATAATCTGGGTTGTGAGGTGAACCTGGGTCTTCCTCGTATTTAGCAAGCTCTCTGCCGACTGAGCTAGGGGTGCTCCCTGTGATTTAAATTTCAATTTCAATTTGACAGTACAGAAAATATATCACCACTAAGATTGGGCTTTGACAAGAACCAGCTTTTGGCTTAAGAGTACTAAGGCACAAAATAGTTCCCAAAATAAAGTCTGTTTAACCTCGTGATGAGATGGTTTCTGAACTGCAGTAAAAGTTAATATTCCATCAATATGTACCGCATAGAGTCTTACTCTGTAAGCCCTTGTCACCCTTAACTTCAAAAGGGTCATATTTTAAATGGAAGGGACAACATTCTTTATGTTCTTTTTCATGTTACTGTGTGCACAGTGGTGACAAAAGTATAGCAAACTGCAATAGATATTCAATAACAATAGACCAAAAATGGAAAATTCTACTTAGTCCAGATGATTTTGGCAGATGGCATCCAACTGGTTGCACATGTGTGCTGTCTTTTTTAAGTTTTTATCCGAACACAAGAATGATGTAGACAAATAAACCAATTGTGGTCATAATACAAAATGGGGAGACATCTATAGTTCTATAACTATAATAACTTCTGAGTTTAAGAGTGAGTAAAAATGGGTTTGATTCCAGGATGAGTTTCCTCCAGAATAACCCATCCTTTTCGTCTCTAAGAGGCTTCATGTGGATGCAACGCAAGGAAATGTATGGTGTGTTTAGAGGTCAAGCATTCCTTTCATTTTTAATAACCGTCTGGCATCTGGGTATCACAAACTTACTTACAATATTTATGAAGCCTGTGTCTGGCAGAGACAGGATATAAAATGCAATAAATGCTAGTATATTTCCTCTGGCTAATTAGGCCTGGAGGCATGGCTATCTGAGTGACCCTGCTGCTGCACAGACTTCCAGGCCTGGCCATTACAAAAGGAAATTGTATAATTCATAGCTTCTTGCATAATGACGATCCCTTTCAAAGCACACGCCTTCATGGTGGCCTACACAGAAAGAGAAAAAAAAGCTATTTTGTGTTGAGTTGTGAGTAGGACTTGAGCGATATGTATCACCCGAGAAACATTCTGTGCTTTGAAACCTCATAGTGGCTGTAGCAGACCGGAAATGAGACAGGCTTTTTCATTTCCCCATTGCTATCTCTCCTCACAAACTAAATAAGGGCCACTCGGCCCGATTACATCTACCTAGTATTCACATTGCCAAAGGAAGAAGGCATTTCTGTAATCAGCAATGTAATCGGCATCATGAATTTCATATTCATGGTAAATGCTAAAAAGCAACAGGGTCAAGAACTCGGGGGAGAAGACACACTGGGAAGATAATTGATTTCACCAGGAGGCGTGTTGCTACTGGTGGGATATGAGAGGAGGCAGTGACTGGCACGTTTGTGAGCTGCGAAGATGCCAAATGATGGATAGATGTCTTCGGTGGAGTAACAAGCAAAGCTATCTGATTATATCACCTCATCATGTGGCTGGGACTGTGCATGGAGGCAAATTGCACTTTTTGTATTCCAATAATTTCTCTTGCATTCCCTGTCCTTTCTCATTACATCTGTGTGTGCATGTATTTCAACTGCTTCCTCCATTCATCAGTCTTGGTTTTGAGCAATGCAAGCAGCTTTTTATGTGGGAGGTATTCCTTTACATTAAAACATGCGCCTGTCATGTGCAGCACAGTTATTTCATATTTACTCCTTTTTGTTCCTTATTTTTTGCCGGCTTTTCCTTCCACTCTCTTTATAACTGCAGATTTTTTCTCCCGAGACGCCTCCCACATGCCCTCTCCCATTTATCTCTCTGATTAATATAAAACCTTCTCCCACTTGGCCCACTATTTCACAGAAAAGCCAAAACAATTGGTGGCTATTTGATTGGCCTTGGCCTTCACAGATGCTGGGGGGAATTGAGGTGGGGGAAAAAGCAAAAGCATTTGATCTATTCATCCATCCACATGGAAATCAATGGGCTCTGTCTCTCAGACACACCCCCACTGTCCATGCTCACTTTTTTTACCATAGGAATTGTGCCCACTGTCTGACTCAGCAGCATAAGTGTAAAGTGGAGGCAGGCAGGGGTGTCGAGTCCCACTGTGGCAATAAAAGCTGTCATCTGCATAAATCCCAATGATATGATAACACAGCGGAAGACAAAAGACTGTTATTCTTTAGAAAATATAGAAACACCACTGGGAGACAAGATTAAATGGGTTGAGAAAGATTGACGGCTGCAGTGAAGGCTTATTTTCATATGTAACAGGATATACTGGGGTTGTTCATATGACACATTTTAGTTTCTTTGCAAATAGGTTTAGTAGCTTAGCACCAGGCTTTATTGGCTGCTTGTTAACCTTTTAGGAGGCATTGCAAAGGTTACTTTACTCATTGGTTTTGCTTCTCTGTTTTATAAATGTACTCTTTCGTGTTTATTTGTGGAATCAATGCAGGTGCATAGAGACACATCTGCTGCTCTTATTGCCATGCTCTCTTTAGAAAATGGAATAAGCTGATGAGCAAAAATGCTAAGATCATAACTGAGATTGCAAATATAATATATAGTCTAATTCTGGTAACAGTATTATTCAGCGCCAGGCCTGCCTTATCACCTTAGATGGTTAGGTGCACTTTTATTACACCAGTACAATTCAGTGCTGATTGAAAAGGTCACTTTTTAAAGTTGAGGTGTGTACTATTATGGTCTTTGTAGCAACTCTTGGCAAAAGTGCAGACTGCAATTCCACGCCTCACAGTCCTCCTCCTTAGGAACTGCTGGTGTATATAAAAAAAATTGAGAAATAAGTACATGGTAATTTTATTTAATTAAGCCCATAAATGCCCTAAACCTTAATATAAGAATGTGTGCACAAAAAAAAAAAAAAAGGCTTGGTTTGTCTTCAGGCAGTTGTGGGAACATTAACAGGAACATGAATAGTGTTAGTTTAATGGGATAATACACTATACTGAACATATAGTTTATATATATTACATAATTTTGCACACTATAAACAGTTGTTCTGGTATTTAGCTTATAGCTTAAAGCCATTAGTTTTGTTGTCAAAAACCAACAGTTAGTTAAATATTTCACAACTCTGCTCTGAACTTGATCCAATATGCCTTGATGGAAAATGTGGTTTGCTTTCATTTACTGTTTTCGATTTTGACTTATCCTCTCTGAAGTTATTTTTTTCTTATCTCAAAATATAGTTATCACTCAAAGCCTTGGAGATTTTTCAGAGTTTTATCTTGTGCACCTATAGCATAAGAAGTTAAAATTCACCCATAGACACTGTTAAAATGTGCAGTGTGCCATTAACAAGCACCATTTGACTTTTTTTACCTCACTCAGGCTGCAGTTAGGATTCTGCCCTGGCATTAGCCGAGAAGGACAGCAAAGGGACAGAGCAAAAGCAGAAGGCTGGCATCGGGGCACATTTGAGAAGAAATCGAGGTACACCGAGTGAAATGCTGATTGAAAAGAGGAGAAAATCAATCAAGACAGCCCTGGAGTGATTGACAGCATGCCAAGGTGTTTTGTGTGGAGGTGTCAAGAACAGTACAATTGCAGTCTCCCTTTCTCCCTTCTTTTTCTGATTCGCTCACTCACTCCTTCTCATCCATCATCACACTGTCGTCTGGCCCCTAAACGTCTCACCAACCTTCCCCCCAATATCTGTCTGGCCTTTCTCTCCATTGTGAAGCCTCCCCTTCTATCCCTGGCCTACCCGCCCCTTTTGCAAGATACACATTCATCGGCAGCCATTAAAAGCTGCAGAACTGACACTTCCTTAATCTTGTTGTTCTTTAACCTTCACATGCAAAGAAAGAGCTGGTCTACTTTTACAGAACCACACCAATCCATCATTTATATCTGCGTGTTCTCATTACTCCACTGGCTTATTGTGTTATTTGTTTTCATTAGAAGCTTCAATGCAGCAGCGCGGCGAAGCGCCAAAAAAGGGTTTGTGGCAGACTTGGAGTGCAGAGTTGAGAGGTAAAGGTGTGGTCACATTAATAGTAACACATCTGCAAAATCTGTCAGTGGGAATGGGAGCTAGCCTACTTTTACGTGAATGATTTGGGCTCATTCGTCATCGAAAGGGCAAAGTGTTCAGTTTCAATCACTCCTAACATTTTCATTTCTAACTTGGTGAGTGATTATCAGACCGCTCCATCATCGAAATGGCAGAGAATCGGACAATGCTTTTGTTTCAGAATGCTGGACTGGACTGTGAGATTTGTAATGTAAGTCGCTTTGGATCAAAGCGTCAGCTAAATGACTAAATGTGATATCCTGTACGTTTCTTAAGAACTTCACTTATATATGATAATGTTAATGAGTGAGAGGTCAGTGCAGTCCATTTGAACCAATATTGCTTCAACAGTGATGAGCCAACTTTGTTGATGACCGTATCAACCATTTTCTATCATTACTATGGCCCCTAAGGAAGATGCTTCTTTTCATTTTCCTTTGAGTGATATTGGTGGGAATAATTCACATCAGTATCCCATCTGAATCAGACCTGTGCCCCATTTATGCTCTATTAGTGACAGTAAAAAGGCAAGTTACTATGTATTTTGATGTTTTGTGCTGGTGTTTCTTAAAAAAAACATTGCCTAGCCTGAAATGTGTCTCTACAAGCTGCACAAGCATGCCAGACAGAGTAATCAACAACATTCAAAAAGGGTTAGCCAATTAAAACTAAAAATCCCATGGCTAATTTGCATGATTAAACACAGATGCAGCTATTGAGACTGAACCACTTCACATTCCCCTTTGGCATCACTGCACCTTTTAGGAGGAGACAAAATATCTATATGTCATGTCCTGAAGGTGTTCTATGCATGCTCTGTTTTCATTCCACAAGGGGCGGTAATAACAGGGGAATCACAGTGGTAAAAAAGATTGGACAGCTTGGCGCTACAGGAAATTGTAGCAGTATGCACACAAAAACAAAAATATCATGTTTTCAGTAGCTGCATTTGGGTTGTGTGTCATGTGTATAATATGACGTGCTAGAAACAAAAAGTCAGCATGGCTTCCTTTGCCACCATCACTTTCTGCTGAGGAATACACGTAGACTGTAGACTGTAGATGTCTGGCCAGGGTGCCCGAAATGTCCTGGAAGATATACCCCGCTGTAAGTTTATCACAGATGCAGTCAATACTGTTCCTTCACTTTTAGTAGGTACTACAGGAACTGCTCATCTAGCTATGACTCATTGGTCTTTTACAAAATGCTAAATTATTTGTCTTCAAATGTTCACTGGCTGCCAGATATTCATAGTTTTCACGTGACGTCACATTCTCTGTGAAACATTCCCTGCTGGGTAAAAAAGACTGCTCTGCTGAGTCAGTGTAGAGAGTGGATTAACTGTTTTGCCGATAGGACTAAATAACGAGGAGACACCCCTCGACTGTGTTTGTTCAAAGAGAAACCCCAAAGTGGATTTATGTCATTAACCCTACCTCTGTCCCGGTATCAGTCCTGACGGAGGGTAAACACACGACTGTTAGAGCCACACCGACAGAAATATCTGATTTTATGAGAATAAAACTGTGATATGGTTATATTCAAGTCTAATGAAGCCAAAATAAAGTTCTATTAGTTGATAAAATCATCCGCTCATTGGTGATGACAGTCCCACTATGCTAACAGCTTTGACTATTGTAGTTAGAGATAGATAAGAGGAGCGTAATGTTATAATAATGGTAACTGAGCCTCACTCCAAGCCTCAGAGACATTTTACACGAATCAACAAAAACATAAATAAATAAATCAATGTCACTGTTCAGACAGAAAATAAAGCAGTTACTTTATTCTAGTTTCATAATGCCGTTCCTCTCAAAAGTGTGGTTTGTTTTTCTTTCTTTCAACTCTAATATGTGTAGGCTATATAACCTCAAGTGGCCAAAACTTGCAGTTTATGTTCAAATAAGTGTTTTACTGTTAGGTAAAGGTGATCTAAGCATTCACAGTTTCAAACCAAAGGGAAATGAACCCGCCGTCACTGCTTCTCCTGTGGGGAGACTGCAAACGTCACGTGTCTAAAAACTATGAATGCTACGTCCCACAAACACGTGCCATGATGTTACATCCAAAGCGACAATTACTAGTGTTACATTTACATTTTTAGTCATTTATCATTACATTAAGGTTCCATTCACCAGTGTTACAGCTGGAACACCACGGAGGCAAGGTGGGTTAAGTGTCTTGCCCAAGGACACAACGACAGTATGAACTGTGGGGAGAGCGGGAATCGAACCACCTATCTTCCGGTTGAAGGGCGGCCGCTCTACCACTGAGTCACTGTGCACCAATTATTATCATGTATTTGCCTGACCTTGTGGTAGCAATGAACATCATGCTAAATCTTGATTTATTCTATATTTACATTTTGTTCTTGTATCCCAGTAAAACTCACTAAATTCCTGTAGTGTAATGTAATTACATTTTTGGCTTTAGGTTAAGTTGTTACGAATTGTGAGGCTCAACAACTATAAAGGCTAATTTTATTCAAGTTAAAGGTGTTACAGAGGATGTTTTTTTTTATACATTTTTGCATTACTTGAAACTGCTTTTACTAACTGATAAGACTACTTATAAGGTGCACTGAAATGAAAAATATTAATATACATCATCTGTGGATGGGCTGCCCTAAAAACATCAGCCAATGCCCCTCCCACCCTTGTAAATATGTGTTTTTATTTTATTACATTTTTTGTGTGTATGTTTTTTATTTCATGTATATGTGTGATAGTGTTTTTGCTTACTTTTTTATTGGTGTTGGTAAAATAACAAAAATGTAAGGGAAATACCTGTACCTTTTATCATTGATTGTGATGTTTCTTGCAAAATAAACAGATTAATAAAAAAAATACAAAAAGTACCAGCCAATGTGCCAACCATTGGCTCTCTGGGTTGTCAATCAATGTTACTACCTTTGTTACGTTATGCATGCGTAGTCCAGTGGCTGTGGATGCGTAGACAGTATGTTTTTGTAGCTTCGGTGCTATCCTTGGCTTTTGTGCATTGTTGTTCCGCTGTTCTGACCGCAAAGTTGCAAAATGGCTGAGAAAAAACCTGAAGCAGGTAGAGGCAAAAGAAAATCTCCTTTTGAGGAACATGAGAAGAGGGGAAAAACACTTTAAGAGCTAAACAAAACCAGAGTGTGTGTTGGTGATTTCTTTTCACGATGGCGTGCTCTGAAGACACAGAAAGGGCTTCCTACTGACACATCCGTTTACCAGATTTCTGCTGGACAGGTAACTGTTACTCGTAGCATTACCAAACTGCCTGTTTGTATCTTTCAAAACTCCCATTTTCAAGTATGCTAATATGCTAGCTCATGCTTATGAATGAGATTCGGGAGGGCTTTACAAGGCTGTACTTACTTGGCTTTACTTTGCACAAGTCTGCGTAAATTCAGCAACTTATCACTACAGTTTTGGTAAGTTATTAGTCCTTGGGAATATTCTAAGGTTAAGTGGGAGTTCTTTTTTGTGTCACTTACCTCCATAAGAGACAGCGGCGTATGGGAATGGGGGAATGGAGGCCTGTTGAAATGACTTGTCAGTCACTGTGTGCTTCTGTACAAGTGCAGTGGAGACATATTGATACACGCTTCCTAGAGTGCCCTTGCTCGCTGGCTTCCAGACAGAGGGAGCCTTGATGCTAATTATAATGGGGGGACAAAGTCTCCCCAGCGGGCGAGTAAAGAGAAATATAGCAGGATCACCAAAATGATGAATCATGTCTTTCACTTGCGCAGCTATGAGGAGTTCATTATTTTATCACTCACTGCTCTCAGCGTGCAGCCATTTGGAGCTCAAATGATGAATTGTGTTTGCTTAACAATAGCAAGCCGGAAAAGTTTTCTGAGCCGTAGAACAAAGCAGGTTTTGTTGGATGATGACATTGTTTCATCGGTTAATGGAAAGACATGCTCATTTCAGCCCGTGCTTTCAACTGAATTGTGACACTATTTATTCAAGGTGCTACGCTAAAGCTTCCTACTCAGACATGGATTACGTCTTTTGGTATTTTATATATTACAGCTGCCTCACCCAGAAAATTCCTTCTGTGTGTAGCGTCACGAAAAAATCTGCACCCCAAGACATACATATATATCTAAGTTCAGCTGCCTCTTGTTAAAGACTGCGTGAATGCATTGCCAATATTATTACTGGGGTTCACTTTGCTTACCATTTCTGTACCTACGTCAAGATTAATAACATACAAGCGGTGTAGACCAACCAGCCAATGGAAGCATTCCTTATTCAATAGTGCATTGTCTGCATGCATAATAATAAAGACTAGATGTCCTAAGGGCTGTTTTTTCCACAGATGATTCCTATTACAATGCATTTACCTCAAGTTTGTATGGCCTTTTGTTTATGTATATAATTGTATTGAATATCTATGTAATTATGCCAAGAGGCAGTTATGTTATGCCCTGCTTTCTTATTGGTTATACTGTATGTCTATCCTGATGATGTCAGGGGGCACTTTAATGTGAACATGTTGGTGTTGTTCTTTTAAAATTCAACTCAAAATAAAGCCCATTTCTCTGTATTCTTTTATATACAGGCTAGACAGACTTAGGTATGTTTGGAAAATAACATTTAGGAATAGGTTGTGTTTCGCTTTGTTTTTTTAAATCTGGAACATCATGCTAACTTTGAGTGACAGGATGCTCTTGGTTCTTATAATATCCTTTTAAGACCTCCACATCACTAAAGGATGTCATATTAATTGAACATATAACATGCCTTGTTAGAATGGGTTTCCACTGTGCATGCCTTCTCTTTAACATAGACCTCTTCATAATTGCAGACACTGTCAGTAATAGAAATATCACATACATTTAGTTGTTATTGATGCAATAGGGGCTTTTGACTGGGCTCTGCTGCTGTGGCCTATTTCCCACAAATCTATCTGCTGATGATTCTGTGCGATTAGGTGAAGCAGAAAATGTGATGGAGATACATGATTTGTACGCTGCCAAACGATGCATTACCACTCTATCTGTCTGCTATTAGAAAAAGTGTCACATTCTCTGTATCTGTGCAGTACCTTGCTTACTGATGTATAAAATGTTAGACATAAGCAGCATGTGGTTTCTACAACCAAACTAAAGATGCTATCATTCTGTAAAGTGGGTAGTACTTTCTATTACAGTTTCAAATTAGTAATGAGGTGATAATACAGTAACTAAACTAATCATTAGGGAATGTCACTGATGATGTGTGTTTTGGTATCTGAACATCTTCATCTTCTTCTAGTGCACAAGAAAAACTACATGATGATATTTCTAGTGCATTCTTCATTACTTGCTAAGTGGGTGCCACATTCTATAACAGTCTCTAGTAATGTAATTAAGTAAATACTAGGTGGAATTCATGAAAATGTCATGCAGATTGTGTCATAAAAAAGTAAATGTACCATAAGATTATTACTTATGATCAACATGGTCTGAATTAAATAACTTCTCTGAGGCATATGCTTTTTTTTTTTCTGTATTTATATAAAACTTTTCCACCTAGTAGGCACTCAAAGCGCTTTACCAGTGTTACAGCTGACACCACTGGAGGCAAGGTGGGTTAAGTGTCTTGCCCAAGGACACAACGACAGCATGTGGGGGAGAGCGGGATGTTATGATGTTTTGGAATGTTTCGAGCGGTGATCGATAAGCCCGCTCATCAGTCGAAGGACGGCCGCTCTACCCACTGAGCTACTGCCTCTTCAGATTTGATTAGTGAAAGACTACTCCACCCTGCAAGTGTAGAGCTAACTCTGCTGTGAATGAACTGTTTTTGAATTGCAAAGTGGCTCAGGTGGTACAGCAGAATATAACCAGAAGGTTGGCGGCTCAAACCCTGCTCTTTGTCTCCAGTGACACAACGCATGAAGTCTGAATGTGTGAGAATGTTGGGACAACGGATGGAAATTAGCCTAAGGCCACAATCTGGCATGTTTACATTTATGTGGTCTCATGTAGGCTTATCAACATACACTGTCCCAATCAAATAAATGCATCAAAATATAACTTAGTCACACACATTCATACACCAGTGCTGTGTCACTGGAGGCAAGGTGGGTTAAGTGTCTTGCCCAAGGACACAACCACAGTATGAACTGGGGAGAGCGGGAATCGAACCACCAACCTTCCGATTATAGAATGATTGCTCTACCACTGAGCCACTGCTCAACCAGCTGCTATGGCACCAGAGCAGTAGAGGCCCAGATCTACCACACCTGACAAGACCCAAGGTGCAGGTTATGCAAAGAATCCTCTAAGACAATTCAGCACATAACTGCAGGACATGCACATAACTGTAAGATACTGGCAGGAAAAGCATACATGGAACGCCAAAACCAAGTGGCTGGTATAGTGTACAGGAACATCTGTTCAGAGTACAGACTAGAAGACCCAAGGTCAAAGTGGGAAACACCTCTGAAGGTGGTAGACAAGGATGGAGCCAAGATCCTGTGGGACTTCCAAATACATACCAGATAAATTGTAATGGCAAACCAACCAGACATTGTGGTGGTGGACAAAAAGCAGAGGAAAGCTGTTGTTTGTTGACAAAACAAACTGGAGGATTGGCTACAGCAGATCCCTGGTAAAACACCAGAGATCTTGGTCCGGAAAAGTGCAGTACTTGGAACAGCCAAGATACTGTGCAGAACCCTCAAGCTCCCAGGACTCTGGTAGAGCTTGAGACCTGAGCTTGGAAGGATGAGACAGCATGAACATTTATTTATTTTAACAAGGACAATGCACAGAAAACATTATTCTCAATTAGAAATAAGATTATAATTCTTATTTATGAATTATAAATAAGACTCTGCACCAGAATTAGTTATTAGCTCATTCTGTAGCCCTTGGGCAGGTCACTAGACAATTTCTAATGTAAAATACACAAGTTTCATTTTTACATTTACTCATTTAGCTGACTTACATTGTTCTAATGTAATTACCAGTGTTACAGTCACTGGAGGCAAGGTGGGTTAAGTGTCTTGCCCAAGGACAGTATGACCTGGGGGCAGAGCGGGAATCGAACCACCTATCTTCCGGTTGAAAGACGACCACTCTACCCACTGAGCTACTGCCGACCCTAAATACCCCCTAAATTCATCATGAGCACTTCATTTCACCAATAACAGTTCATCACTTCATTTTATCAGTAAGATACATAAAAAATATTAATTAAAATATTAAAATACACAATTATGAATTGATCAATAACAATAACCATTAAAATTTAGAGTAAAGTTATCAATTCATCAATATACATCAATAACAATAGCCACTAAAACATCAGCAGGGATCCTGCAACTGACAGGGCTGTGGTATGTTTACTTCTCTAATGAGTAGGAAGCATTGTAATCCAACAAATATTTTTTACAGCAGTTTAATTTTCATTTATTTGAGAGACGCCCTATGCTGTGTAAAATAGACCTTGCCATATGTGAGGTGAGTAAAACTCTCCTGGCACTCTGGCAGAAAGTTGTATTACTAAGTGTAATTATAGGAGATCTGAAACTGTACTTTGAATGACAAATCAAGAGAAGAATACTGGTAGAATCTCAACGGCTGGATCAGATAAGGAGTAACTGGAAGGAAAGCAGAAAATCCATCAAAACGCAAGAGAATAGAAGTGGAAGAAACTTGTGATGTGAGGGTAGGGAAAGGAAATCAATAAGACTGGGCTTCTGATTAGAACTTAAGCGCAATAGTCTGGTTCTCTTGTGGCCTGTAGTGGCCTGAGCCGGATTCAGCCCCAGATGAGTTGAATCATCAGATCCTTCTGTCTGATCATCTCCACTGTCCAATGGGTTTCCATTTAGACAGACATTTTCTGACCAGATCCAGACAAGGCTCAAGTAATTCTTCTGTTGAGAGCTGCAGTCATTCAATATGGAGTGGAAAGAGGAGGTATGACTGTTGAGACAGGAACTTTAGAGTGGGTAAAGTGTTGAGCGTGAGAGACGGAGAAAAACAGGGAGCGAGGCAATGCAAACTGCAGAGTGCAACAGGAATGAAGAGAGTGAAATCGAAATGAAAGGCCATTCCTGCTGTTGATAATTGGAGTGTTGATGTGCCAACAGACTGTGAGAGCTTTTCCACCAGAGGGTACTATACCACAGAGACGCAGACACTGAGACCACATTACAGCCCTCCTGTGCGCACTCACCAGATACTACCTCTGGCTGCAGCCACAAAAAAAGGGGAGAGTGCAGAGCAGAACACTTGAAAGAAAAATAGAGTTTTACACCCTGCTCTGGCTTTTTCAGAAATATACACCTTATGTGGTCCACTGAGGGATTTTGTGGAAGGATCACCTGCCTCAAACTACTTGTCATTTTTTTGTTTTTAACACTATATTTTACCACGTGTTTTCCATTACAGAACAAAATCACAATAGCAAGTTCAAAGGTCAAATGTGTGTCTTTATTTGTGTTAGAAAAGTTGAAATTTAACAATCACTGTTTATTTGTGCAATCTATAGTAAACATTCAAATAAAATTCTATACTATAAAAATAATACAAAAACAATGGTTAAAAAAATAAAAAAAAAAAGACACGAACTGTTCTTAGGCCAAGGGCAGACCAAAGCAATCCTGTAATTTTCTTTGCTTTGTTAAAAAAAAACAGTTTTTTTACCTTAACATAACAGCTTTAGAGTCTGTAGGGGGAGCTTTGTCAGGAAAAATACAAACAAAAACAGCAAAGGCAACTGCCAGACCTTCAAAGTGCTCCTTAAACACATCATGCAAATGCATTACCTTTATTTCATTTTTTTGCATCTTACTTTGCCTCCCTTTTCTTTTTCTTTTGTGCACCGTTTCACTGTGTAAGCAGATGTATCCAGCGCTGGAATAGACACTTTCTCTGCTTTATTGGTAGCCATTAATTGTTTTGTCAAGAGGTGCAGCCAATGAGAGTGTCCCCAACTCAAGACCTCGCACCACATGAGCATGTAACTGCCAGTTTTGCCACATCATTGGACCAAACCAGCTGTGGTTTGGTCAAAATCAGAAGGCTTTAAGAAGGATAAGATGGTTAATAGATTAAGTTAGACAGATAACTATTACATTCATACATTTATTTATTTTTCTTAAAAGTGGCCTAACTATTTTGGATGCTGAATGTAAATACTATTTTCTGGCATCAAAGAAAAGTTAAAAAGTGAGTGGATAAAAATGCTTGTCATGCATTCACACTTTGCGAATGTGGGGTCCACAACAATGCGGTGAGTGCTGTATTTTTATTTCCCCCTATGTTAATGCACAAAATTAAACATGACCTTTGATTGAATTGGGTTTTAATTATTTTGACTTTCCTTCACATTCAGAACACTAATGCACTAATGCATAATGTAAATTGCAAAACGCAAACAAGGCTTATGTGGCAAGTGCTCATTCATTCAATCAGAGCATTGGGCTCTGCTCTGACTTTCTCAGCATGTCTCCGCTTTGTACTTACAGTATGACTGAATCTACTTTGCTCTGTTATTTCCGGAACACGTTGACATTTCTTGTATGAGATACAATGGCAGAAAACAACAAATGTGTCTAATTGAAGATGTTGTGCATGTAGGAAGGATGCAATTTTTAATTCTTGTGCAACTGCATTGTCCTATATTGCTGAGCTTTTTGAATGCACTTTGTAGGAAATGTTTCCGGAGAAAAATGTGATTTTGCATAATCCAACAGGGTTGTACTGAACGATTTCTCCCCAAGTTTTTCATTTGACTCACCCCACCTGACCAGTTTGTCACAGTTCTACTGCTTGTATCCTGAGTAGCTGTAACCTAGTTCTGAATGTATAAGGTAAGTGGTGAAAATGAAAGTCAGATTACTCAAAGTCTATGTCCTCATAATTATCACACAAACAACACAATTTAGCAAGGCTGACACTTTTGTGAATGAAAATAGACTTTCTACAGTTCTTTCACTTTTGAATCCTTCCTCTACGGTTTGATAACGCTGTTTCATATGTCACATGGGATATTATATGTTTTTAAAGGTGCATTATGTAAAGTTAATGCAGACATACAGTACAATACAATACAGACTTCTGGCGCTTCATAAAATACAGCAGACCTTCCATTACTTCCTGTTACAAAACCTGGACTTATTTAAAGTGAACTCATACAGTATTTTCACCACTTTCCATAGGTTTGTTACCGAAATTCCCCTTCTCAGCCATCCCAGGGGTTTTCAAGCTTAGTCGACCGGCTGTACAAAAGAATATATTTCTTCATCAAACACATGCTTTGATAGCTGGCAAAAGATTGGGTTATAAAATAGAAACACTTTGACCAGATAATGACCCAAATCATTTGACGGCTGTACAGTTCAAATGGATTTTTTTTTACTTTCTACAGCTAACAGCCGACCTTACTGTGGACGTAACACACTTAGCGGTGGTCCATTTGTCTCCTTTTAGTGAGTGAGTGCGTCACCATGATTCTCTATAACCTTACCCAAAGGTTATGTCACCATTAGGGATGTAATAATTAATCGTGAGCCGGGTAAAAAATGATTAACATATGTGACGTTTCAAGTCAGTTGAGATGTTAATTAAATTGCAATACATCCTCATTCAAATCAGAGGTGTGGCAGCATAAATAAATCCCCTTTAGCAAAAGGTGTTCATGTGCTCACCGTCTGTGTCTTGCCTGCTGCACAGACCGGTCCTGGGCCAAGCTGGCTCCATGCAGACTTAACGAGCGGGGCTTAATAAGCGCGCAACAAAAACAAAAACTCTGCTGAAGAGACACATTAAAGAGTGTCCAACTTAAGGTCCTCGGACCAAATTCGGTCCTTTGTGAAGTACTTCTAGTCCTCACATTTTTTTTTACTGTTAATACAATCTTGTTATTATTAGTAACTAACAGGTAAAAATGCATTAAAGGTTACAGCTAAACAAATAAGTTTAGTTACTTTACGTTACTTTAATATCCACTTTTTCAAAGTACCTAGCCTCATAAGCAAATTAAATTTTATGTAAACACACACACAAAAAATTTGCCTATATTTTAAATAAATATGGGGACAGTTGACATTTACTAAGGGACTTTTGGAATTGGCTTTCAGGATCATACTGGGACGTAGTTAGTCTGGAGCCCTGATTTGTGAAATGATAAAAGGGCACTTGTTCACTTCTAATTTGTCTCAAGAAAATTGTGACAAAATGGAATTGTGAGATCAAAATCTATTTCAATTGAGTTGAGTAAATCGTTACATCCCTAGTCTCCATTGATGTGTGCACATGTTATTTTCACATGCGCCTACAGTATAGGGACAGTGTGTTAAAGCAAGTGACATCTGATGTTTGGACTCACACTTGTTTACCATAATCCATCCCTCCACCAGTAAAAAACAGGTTTAGATCCCTGTGCGCTGTTAGAGAACTGTTCAAAAACCCAAGGCTCCATTCTATAATTTTCTGCTGGAAATACCTACTTACTGTTTGGCCCAAGTAATACAGTTTATAGGTATAAAGCTATGGATGAAAGCTTTGGGACCAACCACAATCCCTTTGAGCTAATAGAAAGGGCATGCAGTACTTGTATAATTATATGTAAAGTATTTTACCTGTTGTAGTACACTGGAGCCATAAAGGCCTCCATCTTTCAGCTGAGGAAGCCACTTAGAAGCTGCTGTGGAAGAATACTGTAATTGAATGTAATTAGTACCAACACTTTAATGTCTCTTACAGTAAAATATGGGGCACAGTGCCTCAGGTGGTAGAGCAGCGTTTCCAATAACTGGAAGGCTGTCTCTGGCTTTTTCCAGTTCATACTGTTGTGTCTTTAAGCAAGACAGTTAACCCACCTTAGCATGGATGTATGAATGTGTGATTGTGGTGGTTGTTGGTGGTGGTCGGAGAGGCTGTTGGCGCTGTGTGTGTGGCAGCCCGTCTCTTTGTCAGTCTGGCCCAGGGCAGCAGTGGCTACAGAAGGAGCATACCACAAAAAACGCTATATAAAAGCATGCTATTTACCTTTTAAATTAGAGTCATTTAAAATGGCTCAGGACTCCACATGTCTGTAGCACTGGTGTATGAATGTGTGTGACTGTAGAGGTGTGTTTGGTGGTGGTCGGAGGAGGTTGAGCGCCGTTTGTGTGGCAGCCGCCATCTCTGTCTGCCCCAGGTGTGAATGTGTGTGAATGTGTGTGAATGGGGTGAGTGGTAAGCACGTTGTAAAGCACTTTGTGATCTATATCTGTGAAAGGTGCTATATAAATAATACTTACTTACTACTTACTACTTACACATGATTCATAGCGTTCAATCTTCTATATTGGCAGTATAGAGTTAAACGGTTATATGTTTATTGAGCACTTTTATTCCACTTATATTTATACATTAAATCAATATATCTGACCATTATCACGTACCAGACATCTTTTTAGAAGAGCTGAATCTCATAAATGAACAGCGCACAGAAATATGAGCCCAAATAGTGTTGAAGAAAGGAACGTCTTAAGCATGGTGTTTAGCAGCCCCATTGTTTGTTTTAATTCATTTTCAATCCCATGTAAAGACCTTGTGTGGAGTGTGTATTATGCAAAGACTGTAGAAATGAATCTCTGTTATTATGTCCAAATTTATTGCTATGAGAGCTAATAAGCGAGGTTGAGAGATGCTATGACCCGTAGCTCTATAGTCTACTTTATACTATCTACACAGAGCACATATAACCTTCTTAATATCACTTTAATAACATTTGGCTTATTTGTAAGATTAGATTAGGTTACTGTTTTCACACATGTTGGTGCGCACCGTGGTGCAGCCTCAGCTTGCACTAGATCACAATGTATCATTTTTTACTTAGTTTGGTTCATTTATGAACTCATTGGCCCAAACATCCAGGAGACAGCAAATCTCTGCAACAAACCAAGTTTGCCCAGAATCGCTACTGTCTGCTATGTTTGTTGTTTACCCTCAATACAACACACCGATCAAAAAAGAGGAGAACTTCCTGTAATTGATAAGGCCCGAGGTTGGGGAAGCTTTCACACCACAGATGGACAACGCCAGAGTGCGGCAAAAGCCATACCGAGACCACCAGTTTAGAGCGGTTTAGTGTTGTTTTCACACAGACCCAAATGAACCATACTCAGGCTGAAAGCTCCTTTGAGCCAACCTAAACAGTGCCAGGTTAAAAACAGCTTTAATGCAATCAATAGAAAGAAATTTCCCAGTGAGAGTTGTGTTGGCAGGTGTAAAGCATGTCTGTCTTGGGACTGGCTGTCTATTTGCGCAACTTAATGAAATAATGAATGTAAACTTTGGGATGATGCAAAACGCAATGCTGTGTTAGACTCAAATATATGTGCACATGCTGTAGATTCACTGACTTGCTCATTCCATTGAATTATTTGAAATGGTTGCATACTTAACCCACAATTAGCCCTGAACACCCGGCTCAGACAGATGGGCCACCAATCAGTGTCTTGATAAATGTCAGGCAACAGTAATAAAGAGCATTAGCTGCTGCTGTTAGCCAGCTTTTGAAATATTTGTCGATAATCTCCTCTCTAGATGAACAAGCTTGCTATACTCACTGTAAGTAGGACATACAGTATTGCTTGAGATGCATACAAGAAGCACGGTCATAGTAATAATATGAGTGGCATTATATAAGTTTGGATGCAATTGTGTGGTTATGAAACAAAATTAAAGTCTGGTTTGTATTACACTCTTCAATAGTTCTACATGGGTCTCAGTGACCAGGCACCCTCAGTCAGCTTGTCCATCCATTTACCAAATGATTTAGACTTAGACTTAGACTTAAAAATGGGCACCTCTTCACTGACGCTCAACTGCTCTTTGCAATTTATGAAGATTAAAGCAGTATTGGTCTGTAGAGAAATGATAGGGTTTTTCACTCCCAGATAAAATGCAAGTATCTGGGAATATTATTGCAAGTGCTTTTGCTTGTTTTATCTTGCTTTGGAAAAACAGTATGGGCATTGTTTAATCTAGGTTTACTGCTATATCCTTGTATTGTTGTGGACCTATCCTGGAATTCCTTAATTAGACTTGATCTGAGCACAAACTACCGCACTTTGCTGTTGTTTATAATTTATCCCAGCATATGGTCTGAGAAAAAAAAAGTTGCTTGGTCAACCAACCCAATTCCAAATTTGGCACTACCAGATAATGTTGTTTTACATGTAAAAATGTTTTTATGCCAAACAAAATAGTCCTGACATTTTGGCTATGGTACTTTTTTAGTCCAAGTTTAGTCATGAATTTACGCTGGCCATCACTGGACTACACATTTTTTTCACAGACAACCTTACATACAATTGTGCCAACAATTGGGTCTCACAGAAATAGGGTTGGGAGTTTTAACCACCAGGCTGGCCATGGCAACAACCTTTCTGTGTGGATTCCATGTCCTTCCATGAATGTACAGGTTGCAGTTGTGGTGACATTGGGTTGTACAATTATATCAGAGCGGTCTGGAAGAACATTGGACTTCTCCTGTATCATGTGTGCATATGATCATACTGCGACTCATTTTAATGAATCCCCCTTTAACAGTTTCAAACAGTTAAAATTTTTATATTATTCTCACTGTTTTAATTCTCCTCAGTAATCCACAGCTTCTTCTCCTTAGTTCACTGGGCTCATTTTATGTTAAAACCAGAGACTGCAAATCAATCAGTGAGTCTTTGATTTGAGTCTCCTCAACTTGAAGGATACACAGTTCCCGATTCGTGAGACAGGGTGGTGAAGCGGGTTATTCTAACAAGTCAGACACTATCGACAAGGCCAATACATCCCGAATCACTGACATTAAGCTCACATTGAAGGAACATAATGTAATTTTCCTGTCTCATCAACTAATGCAGCACAAATCCATTTTCGCCCAAACAAGAGGGGCCCCATACATTACCTTGATGACCAGCTGGAGTCATGGGGGGGCAACTAATGAGACCAAATGTAATTACTGTCCACCTCCAATTTGAAAACAAAATAAAGCCGGCTGCACTCTGAGACTGAAATAGAGCTTCTTTTGTCACAACTCACTGCCACAAGGGGCTTTCCTGTCACTGCTGTAGCTCCGTGTTCACGCTCCCCATTAGGATTCACATTAGCTGATAGTAACCCTGAACTGGGAATTACACACTTTTAAACTATTGATATTCCAACGGAGTCTCACATAAAGTTTCTACATAGTTAGACGAACTGCTTAGTCATAGGAGGTCTGAACTGAATAAATCAAATGTTCTGCCACTGTCTTCAACCCCTGTCAGGCACTGGAAAACAACACATTTTGCTTTCTGAAGATTGTTCTAAAGTGCACCCAAAACAGAAAAACACCACCACCACTTCTATCTTCTATCTCCGCTTTCACGCTCTCCATCTTTTACATTCCCCTCATACAAGGTGACTTCCACACTTCTCCCCGGATTACAATGTGCCACAGAGGTTATATTAGTAAGTGGAAAGACAAGTGTGCTGTTCTCTCCTCTCATTAGAGGCTTTAAACCTTCGGTCAGATGGATAGCCTAAAGCGATCCTGTTGTCAAGTCTCCACTCTGGCTGCAAAGTGCTTCATATAGAAAATGGGGAAAGTAAAACCTAGATAGAGATATAAAGGTGGCTAAGTGGGGAATTTTAACAGCATGACAAGAATTGAAATTGTTCACTTCTCTCAAGAAAAGGTCTGGATACCAAACATCAATACCTGTAAGGCAATGACCAAAAACCTCCAGTTGGTGCTGACATTAAAAAATGTGTTATGTTTTGGGTCAAAGGTATTGGTGCTAGCTACACAGCAGCAACCTGCATCTAGCGTTTTAAGTTAAGCCATGGTTGCAACCAACACAGGCCAAAAACCTTTCCATTTTACCTCATGCTTATAAAGCTAGCACTAACCTGCTGCCCTCTAAAGTCGAAAGGGTTGTGGAGTGAAGAACGGCAGAACGTGTGAACTGTGAACGAGCACTTTTGCACAGATGCTTGTTGCATGAGACATAATCAAAATAGTAGCTGAACTCAAAATGGTTCTTACTGGAACAAACCCCAACACACAAGCAAGGCAAACAGTTTACTGCAGCTTTTAAACAGACTTACTCTGTGTCAGAGTTGAAATTGTGTGGTTCTTCATTTCTATAAACAGTAAAAGTCTATGAATCAACAAAAAGGAACAACAGGAAAAGGAGTTCACCCCAGTGTGCCACACAGAGCCTGTTATAAAAATAATTAGCACACTGCCATATTCTGTCAGGTCTACTGTAATATAACATCCAACATTTTCCTTTCTAGCATTTAAGTTCTCCTTCATCTTGAGCATTATTTACACTTTCAATAATTAGTGTATGTTATCCCCTATTTAATATAATGAGGAGGAGAACTTGTGTGAATAATTAACTGCAAATAAACAAACGAAAACATGGTGAGTACATTTTATCGCCTCCAACAGCTGCGGCAGCACCCAACAATCTTCGCACCTTTCGGCGGGTAAAAGGGGGAAGAAAACTGTCCGTGGCGTTAAGCTGCTTATAAATATTTGTAATTAAAATGGGACAGGGGAAAGCAGAAGAGTGGCGTCTTTATCAGCAGTGACAGTGCGGCTGCAGGTGTCTTTGATGCCCAGGAAGGCGTTTTGATCTGACAGTGCAGGAGACTCCAATCGGCTTGTCCCCACACGGTAACTTACTCACTGCTGCCACCCTACCCCCTGCACGCTCATCATCATTTGTATTTGTTTAGCTTCATAACTTTCTATGCCATGTTTTTTCCCTGATATGTAAATGCGTATTATATCCAGCTCATATTGCAAAGCAACCTTTTATTGTTGATCTTGTGGTATATGCCTACTCCAATGATAGTGTATTAAAAGTGTAAGAATGATTGTTCAAGTGGTACGCATAACATAATGCACAACACACAATACTATATGTTTTATCACAATTTTCAAATTTAAGAAAACATTATCCAAAAAAAGGGCTGTTTTCTTGTTGCTGGTAGATGTTTTAACACAGTCATAGCTGAGACATGTTGTGGTCCAATTTATTGGAAACAGAATTTGCTGAATAAGTATGAATTTTGGCATCTTGTAGATTTGGCAGCTTGAAGTAAAAAGATCAAGGATGGAAAAGTCGATTAAAAAAGTCAGCTCTATGTTAGTAAGGACAATCTGGGGACAGTAGTGGATGCTCTACTGAATGACATTATCCACTATTTAACAAACTGTACTAGAAAAATTAGTATGTACAAGTTGGTAGTACAAGAATTATTTTTTAACTTTTGTTTATCTAAGCAAATATGTGTTTCTGTATAGAAGTACATTGTGTAAAATTGCTGAACAAAATGGTGGTAGTCAAAGTACGTTTCCAATTATGTGTCACCACATTAAAATCACACTCTTTGATCTAGCTTCAAAAGCCATTATTTCCTGTTTCTACAGTTGCACAGAGTGGACAAACTAATCACTGCTGGATAAGAAGCACCCTCATGTTTCTATATGACCACACACTCTTTTATCAAGGTTTAGAATCCTTACAATGGCATACGAGTGACTAGCTTCTATTAACTTTTACAGGGTTTAAATATAAGGTTTCATCTTCATTTTGATTTTGGATTTGAAAATAAACCATGGCTGCCCATTATTTTCATTGGAAGTTGCTCATAGTAAAAACCTAGCTCTAGAGACCAAAGCCATTTTTTGTACCAGGCTTTAAACATGATTTTTATACTTGTAAAGTCACCATTGGGTATTTCTGGTTTTGGAGCCTGCCCTCTGTTGGACGGAGGTATATCGCTGTATTTCGCTGTATTTCGCTGTATTTCGCTGTATTTCGCTGTATTTCGCCGTATGGCTCCATGAGGTTCCATGAGAGCGGCTAGGGGCGTGATACAAGATGGATTAACCCGACTTTGGAAATTCCCAATTCTCACGAGAATCCAGCTGCAGCACAATGTTAGCTCATTGGAGCAGCACAACAAAAAAAACTTCTGCGTTACTTCCGCGTTGTGCAGACCATAGAGCAGGTGCACTACGGCACTCGCACATGTTCTATTTGGACTGTTCTGACCAATGGGCGCAAAGGCTGGCTACAGCAGTGACGTTACAGACAATAAAAGTTATTTTTTGTAAATTTAAGGATTTTTAACAGAGAGCTGTTACATGCTCTAAAAAGCAAGACCACACCTTTAAGAAATTCAAAAGAATTAATGCTGCCAATAGATGCAACATTAATTTAAATGTAATGACATTTGATAATTATGAAAAAGTTTTGAAGTTGATTTGATTTGTACTTACTTACATTTATTACATTGTTAAGCAAGTCCTCACAACCTATATGCAAAGCTAGGAGTAGAATAAAGATGATCCAGTTTAATCGAATCAAAAGCTGAGAAGGTGGAGTTTTGCCTTCACTAGTTCTCATGCTCAGTAAAGCAAAGTCCTCTGAGTTGCACGACAGGTCAGAGAAAGGAGGCAGATAAAGCAGGACAGGAACAGACAGAGGGCCAGCTGAAGGTTTTTAACAAGGCAGGCAAAAGACACAGGTCAAAGCCTGGACTGGGTTTGTAATGAAAGGTCTGGCAGACGATAAGAAGGCTGGAGAGTACAACAGGGTTGCACTAAACAATCGGGCTACAGGAGAGCGGTGGAAGGCCGGTTTGACTGATGGGGAGAAGAGCGAAACAGGTAGAGCTGATTACCACTGGGAAAACTGCACAGAGGAGAACGAGTGGACAGAGCCACCGGGTTTATCACATGATGAGTTACTGTGGACTGTGACACTGAACAATGAAGCGGACTAACATTCTTAGACATCCAGACTTATGGCATTATGTGCAGTATTTTGTGGTGAAAGTAGCAGTGGCTTCACTTAGTTCAGTGATTAAGATTGATCAGCATTTTGAGCTGGATTGAAGCTATTGATGTGCTCACACCTACTATGTTTGTCTTGTCTAGATATAATTGAAGAAATGATGTGAACAAAAACAACAAAAAATTATTTTATCCAATTCAAATAGGAAAAAGCCAGTGAGCTAATTTTATTGGTTGATGCTTGCCTGGTATAAACCAATCAAATATGTACATTGAGATAAAGGTCACAGAATGTCAGGGGAAATATTTGTGTGATTAAACTATAGTGTGAAATCTGAGCAGCTGGACTAAATGAATACAACACAACAAAATCATAAACCTTGGTACAGACGTTGAGCCCTTACAGCTATGCAAAGAAAGAAAAGTATTTGTTGTAAACACAGCTTTTAGGCTGAGCAATGAAAATATTCATCTGAGAGTAAAGATCAGCTGCCAAGTGACAGTGCTACAGGTTTGTTGTTTGTTTGAAATAAAACTGAAAAAGTGAACCTGAGGCGGAGAGAGTAATCAAAAGCGAAAATATAGCTGAACCCAGAGGTTAGTCCCTGCTTTATTTCAGTTTTTCACCTGCTACAACCATTTCAGCTACAACCAGAGTCAGCGAGACTTACCTCAGCCAGGTCAACCGTTCCCAAATCTGGACATATTAGCAGGGAACAGCTTCTTTGCTTGGCTGGATATTTTCTCCTTTGAAGAACAGAGTAAGGCCATTTTGTCAGGATAATAAAGTGCAAGAAGTGAGAGCTATAAACATAGTACAAGATGAATATCCATCTCATCCAAAAAGAAATGTGGTGCATTTGAACATATGTTCGTCAGTGATAAGTGATCAGAAAAGCCGAGTGTGGAGAAGATGACTGGATACATGCATTATTGCCAGCACAATGCTTTACGCCTGTAGGCACGCTCCGCTGTTGTCAACAGGAAAGCCTTGCTGCTCGTCAGCCGTGATTAATGTAAAGTCCCTCAATGACTGGGGAAATGCATCAGAGAGAGTTTCAAGAGGAAAGGTTAGTGAAAACACAATTGCTGTGAATGAGGACATGGCTGAATTTCATCGAGTTTTTCCCACCCATCTGTCTTTGAATCATCCCAGATGCTTTGTCTCACAAGAATTATGAGAGCTTTCTCTCATGAGGAAATTGCTTTTACAGAAACCCCCTCCCGCTCCTCAGTCTCCTAAGCAGCTCCTCAAACTGTGCGTTACAGTAATGCTGACACAAGTGAATACCGCGCCACTTTTTCTGGACCTAACACGAAGTGATGGGCCGTCCTGTCACACTTTCCTTCGCTTCCTATTTGTTTGTGTCATCGCTTTGGACTTGTTTGTGTCATGCTGCGATGGAGATGGAAGTGTAAACGGCACCTGGTTCATTTGTCATCGAAGCTGATAAGGCTGTTATTAATACTGGTACAGCTTGCTTTGTTTGGCCGTGCTTTTGCCCATGACTGATTTGTTGTTGAGCTGAAGAAACGTTTCCCACAGCCAAAGGAATGGGTGACTCCCCAAAAATAAAGGAAATGGAAGATGAAAATCAGGACCTATTATGATGGGGAACATTAGCAGAACAGAGCAGGGCTGCCATCTGTCTCTGCAGTGACCTTTCAGCAAAAGTGCTTAGTGTCTATCATTAACCCCCATCTCTCTTTGCCTCTTCTTTTTTCTTTCTATTTCATGTTCTTTCCCTTTTTCCTCTTTTTTACTGAAGCGTAAATTTTGTTGTGCGGCAAGCTTTATGTGAACAACTCAGGGGCATGACCCTAAGGGGAATGATTGAAAGACACTTGTCTGAAGGAGACATAAAATCAAATGAAGACCTGAGCTGCGAACGAACACAGGAAGTCAGCTGGAAGATTGGGAAAGCTGCAGTTAGGTGAGCGTCAGGATGCAATAAACTGACGGGTGCAATAGAAAAGGTCTGTCTTTATATTGGATTTGAAGGTCAATATAGTATTATAGGTTTTTAATAATTTTCTGAAATAAAAAATAACACTTTCTTTCCTTTTAACTTAATGACTGAACCAAAAACAATAATTGTGGTGCACCAAAGACCTATTAGCTGTTTTTTTTTTCCCACCATTGTGTCACTTTTGGCAGCTGCTCGTATACTTTTACTGCAGCAGACCTGTCCTGCTCATACTGTTTTTTGGAAGCAGACCCCTCTTTTGGAGAAATTTTGCTTGGTGGCACATTTAGTATAATTTTGAGGTCCCATTGCACCATTTACACTAACAAGTTGGAATATGGTTAAAATGAATCAGTTTGTTTTACAGTTAGCTGTTGATGGACATAAAAAATAAAAGAATAAATACACATTGAAGTTTGTAAAGCATTAGTGGATATATTTATAGATGGCTTGGTTTACCACAGACTCCAACTAGAATAAGTAGCACATATTGTTACTCTACATCTTTAAGGCGTGTTTTAGGAACTACTGTATGTTAAAAACAGCAAGCAGTTTAAGGATTACTTGTCTCTTAATCTTGTAAAACAAAACAATTATCTACAAAATCTACAGCACGCTTTCGGGCTTTTGAACAACAGACAACAGCCAGTGGAAGTCTGAGATCAGTGAGCTGCAGGACGGAATGCCACCAGAACTCCTTTTCTGACTGCCACAAGATTTTACAATCAAGACAGCACAACAGTCTGTGGCAGATGAAGTCTGAAGCAATTCATTTGAAGAGACCCAACAACTAAATTTCCCCTTGAATTTTTCTAAAGATGAATTGTGTAGAAGTAAAGAATTGAAAGTGTGAACAAAATACTGAAGTCAGACTTTTTCCAACTTCTGTAACACTTGCCCTCAGTCCCGCACAAAAGGGAAGCTCTTTTGGTCACTGGTGTCACAGGACAGGTATTCACTGCCAAGAACTGTAACCATTAAGTGTTACTACATCTGTTTATAAATGTAAAGATTTTTTAAATATTTGAACTGGACATAAATTACAAATGACCAGGTTAAACTTCTTTCTTCTTTTTTTAACATGTACACGTTCATCTTCAACACATTATTGTTATTATTTCATACCATAAGAAGATTAATGCCCCCAGTTCTTAACAATGCACTATATTTACATCTATAAGAGTAATGATTCCTAACAGTTAACAGCTGTTTAGGGGAATATCAGTGCTTTGTCTTATCCAGAATGATGTTCAATGTGGGGGATGGGCTCAAATTCACACTCACTGACATGTCTGGGTTTGCTCTGTATTGGATTTGTAAATAATGGAAAACTGCAGAAGACTGCTACTGGTATTATTATTTGAAAGAATGACTGAATATTTGACTCGTATCCAAACAGACTAAGGTTATCTGTCCTTGAGGGTGTTATTTCGGTATATTTGCACACAGGTTAACTGAGAGCACACACACACTCAGAATGGGCCACAGGCGGAGCCATATCGATCGCTCTCGTCAAGGTTCAAGGATATAGATGAGTTACAAAACCACCATTAATTACAAATCACTTCTGCCACCGGAGTCGATTAGAACAAAAGGTGGAGAAAGTTGGCGTCAAACCAAGAGAAGTGATAGGACTCGTGAATGTGTTCTCTACGTGGAACACATCTGCTACAAGCAAAATTTTACATCATTTTACAACATTTTACCTCTGATTATTGATCGAATTATTAAACATGTGCGTAAATGGATCCAGATGTATGTTTTATCCATATCCAATAAGCATGTTCCACTGGCTTATCACTGAGCACATGATCAATAGCCCAGGACACATGATAAATTATGGCCCATAATGGGGCATATACTCAACATGTGCCGAGTCTTATGCTAATGTAAAATAAAGCAGGGCAGGGGCGTACAGTTCTGAGCAGGTGCAGGCTTTAAGATGATCCACAGGCAGCTTCACAGACACTCCTTGTCAGTGCCACTTGAGAGAGTCCCTGCTGTCTCGCACAGGTTGCACTGCGTCTGTGCTTTGCATTAAAATTGCAAGCAACACCCTCACGGTCTTTCCGCAGCACTATATCTACAAGGGAAAATCAAGTGTTCCTCTACTTTAAACTGCATATCGCTCTCCTCCAAGTCACGCTTGTGTTTCAGTGCCCTCTGTCTCGTCTATCTGACTTTCAGCCCAGTCCCTGCACCTGTTGTTTCACATTTTTGGGGGGGCGAAGGCGACCGCGGTCTGTGATTAATGTTAGGTGTGTAGCTGTGTACGTAAGCAATTACAAGTCATCCGGAAAGGCTAGTCTCCCTGCTTCTGACATGTCGTGCCTGGCCACATAGCTCAGCAGTGTCTAGTCTATAAAGCTGATCCAAAATAAAGCCATCTGAGGGAAGATGCACCTCGGTAACATTAAGCAAACAGGCTAAACAAATCAACAGCTATGCTTCTGTCACACTCTCTGAGCCTCCGTTTGCTTTCCCTCGGTTTTATTGTGACAAGACACAGCGAGCCATGGTTTGAATACCAACGCAATAATTTCTTGACAGTCTCCCTTTATGTCACTGCTCTCGCTCTGATAAGATGATTTTCACTCCCCGGGTTTGTTTTGTCTTGGCAGAGATGGCCTCGCTCTCATTTTGTCTTTCCATCAGTTGTGCGCGGTCTCGTCTGCAGTGCGCTCTGTGCATGCATGGCTATTTGTATGAGAGGCACGGAGCATAAGATGATTATGAGAATATGCCACACAGAGGAACAATGTCTGAAGCCAAGACGGTATTAGGAAATAATGGTGTGTGAATTTATGAAAGTTTCTTATATAATGACGATGACAATGCTACTTCTCCCTCTGTTTTCTTTTCCATTAACAGGCCTTCCTGGGAAATAGATGATGTCACTTTAATAAAAATATGCCCAACTCAAATCCTATCTTTGACAATTTTGAAAATAAACAAAATGATGCAAAAATATAAGGCTCTCTGGGACTTGAAAGACTGTAACAGTAAACAGGAAACGCATTGATCTTCTCCTGCTGCTTAGGCACGTGTGCAGAGTACATTCTAGACAATCACCAGTTAATAATATAAGGGCTAACAGTTTTAGGCTCTCGTCAGGCCTAACATTTGAATCAGGACAGATTGATTGGATCTATTGCGGTCAGCCTTAATGCAAGGTGTAAACGGGCTAAATACATCCTGACTTATCTTGTGAGATTAGATCTGTGGTTGGAGATAGAGTTGGCCTGGGTCACATGTACCTAGATTTATTTGGATCTTTGTGGAGATGTGAATGAGTATGTATTCTGGCTCACATTGAGAGAGACTATTACTAATTATGTTTTTTAGTCAGTATTTATTAACAAAAATGCATCATGTTGACTGTAGAAGTAAAGTTTCAGAAAGGTTTCTTTTTAACACCCAGTGCACACCGAGACCAGACCTAATATGAGCTCACAATGACACGTGTGAAGGCAAGGTGTGAATTGCCACGAGTCAAGATGGCCATATGTGTCCAGATAAAGAAAAGGTAGAATGAAATACAAGGTCTGGAGAAGGTCTTAGAGACAGACACTAGTCACACCACATTTTTTCAATATCTATGGACTTTGGGAGGAAGTCAGAGAGCACGGAGAGAACCCACAGTAGCTCGGAGAGCACATGGAGACTTCACAGAGAGATGAGGGTTAACCTGAGGATTGATCGCAGAATTTTTTTCCTGGAATGCTAATCACTTTTCCAATATCCACCTTATATATTCAAACATATTGTGTGAATTAAAAATATATTTTCTGTGCTTATCTCTCCTTAGCATTCAACAGAGCAAAAAGGTAAGCTAATGTTTCCTTTCATACTGGCTTTCTGTTGAGAAGCTGACCGACTTCTTGTCTGACATATGTGAACATCAAATAAGTTATTCAAACAATGTGGCAAAAGCAATAAAAACACAAGAAAGTGCTATCTGACATTGAAACCAAAAAAAGTATAGCTAATTTTCATAAATAAATAGATAAGCATAAGAAAATTCTCACCTCTGACATCTCTATTACAACTCTACTCCAATACCAGCACTGTTCCTTTTAAGATGAACCGAGACATGGGAAAAGACAGGAATATGCTGCAAGGAAAAGTGCACTCACATGAGGCGTATAATTATCATGTTATTTGCCAAAATAACATGACAACACACATGAGCCACACGGGGCGCAGTGGCTCAGTGGTAAATGGTAAATGGCATGCATTTATATAGCGCTTTTTTGCACCCTTCTCAGGCACCCAAAGTGCTTTACATTGTGCTTCCACTCACCCCATTCACATTCACACCTGGGGCAGACAGAGAGGGATGCTGCCATACACACGGCGCTCACATCCTTCTCCGACCACCACCAAACTCACCTCCACAGGCACACACATTTATACACCAGAGCTGTGGCACTGGAGCAAGGATGGTTAAGTGTCTTGCCCAAGGACAACCTTCTGGTTATGGACGATTGCTCTACCACTGAGCCACTGCGTCCCTGGTAAAGCGGTCGCCCTATAACCAGAAGGTTGATGGTTCGATTCCCACACTACCCACAGTTCATACTGTCGTTGTATCCTTGGGCAAGACACTTAACCCACCTTGCCTCCAGTGGTGTTTCAACTGTAACACTTGTGAAGCTTAATGTAAGTTGCTTTGGATAAAAGCGTCTGCTAAATGAATAAATGTAAAACATGCAATGTATTATGGCATCATGTCACATCATATCAAATATTGCATAAGGTTAGTAAGAGTCTTGATAAATTAGGTCCCAGGGAACCATTTTTGTGGATCAAAACCCGGAGCCCATAGCTTTGCCAGACGCATTATACACAGTGCTGCAGAATGCGACAAAAAATGGGATATCTGGCACATGGACAGCACTCACGACAAAGCCTTTCTGTCCACACGACTGCGGGCTTTCCTCCTGTGTCTCCTTCCAGGGCTCAAACAGGAGTTAATTGTTTTCATGATGGTGTCAGATGGTAGAATTGATCAATGTTAAAGGATCATTCCCTGTGACATTAGCTCTCGAGATAGAAGAACAGCACTGTACGAGAAAAACTACTCTGTTAACGTGACATCTGACAAGGTAAAAGGACAACCTTCGATTGCTTTTGCTCTGTTTAAATCACAAAATCAATACTCCACCATTGCTCATATACTCATCAGCCATCCTATTAAAATATACAGAGTAAACACACTGCACTCCTGGCAGGTGCTGTCGGAGATACTTTAATACGATGGAAGCACACAGTTTATCATTGCGGCAAGCAAACAGAATAGTGGCACTGATCTGGAGAAATAATGTAAGACTTTCAACATTGGATAACCAGGTAAAAAGAGTTATGAAAAATGGGATTAATAAGATTTTTTAACAATTCACATTTGAACCATTAAAAGGAACCTCAACAACCTATTTTGGGACTGTTTCAGCGAAACAAATGAAGAGTATTCTCTCTGGGAAGGTCTTAGTCATGCAGATATTTAGAGGTTCAGAAGATAGAGCCATTTTAATGTGACCAGAACAGCTAAAGTACTAATAAAACTTTTTATGGACCTTTTTTCAGTCAATATGGTTGCTATAGCTCAAATTTTGGGGCTAAATCTAATTAATTGCATGGTCACAAAAACAGTTGAATTTATATCATTTTCATTATGCACATCATTCCATTCTCTTTTTTGTAACTGTGTAATTTTCACCACTTTAGAAACACACAAAGACCACTGAAATGAAGTTATATCTTTGACTTTGAATCACAATCTAAGCGCTCAGGGTTGTAAAAGTAATGTTGATTTGTTCACCTTAATGGGCTATAAACCTGGGCAGAATTTTGCAGCATCATAAGTCCCCAAACGGATTACATCAAATACATGACCAAAATGGAACACAATATGCAGCGAGGCACCTACAATAACAGGAATACAATGATCATATAGAATATTCAGATTAATGGAGCTAACTTATAATGAGGTCCTGGAAGAGTGTGGGATTCAAGCCTCAGTTTACAGATGTTGCCATCTGCTGTAGCTTGTCTGAAGAGGAAAATGGTGCATTGAGTATTAAACTTAGACGTGTTGCTATAGTAAACAGCACCTCATACTGCGTTTGACCTCTCTGTATGTGAGAACTAAATCTCTCAGAACAGGTGGTTAGAAGAGTTTAGCTATAAAAGTCATTCATATGTGACGCACAATCAGACAGCACAATGCACAGATGCTTTGTGACTCACTGCACATAGTTCAATTGAGATACTAATTCAGAATGTGAATATTCTATCACCCACCAAACACATGATTAAGACTCATACTATATTGTTCCTCCTGCTGCATTTAGACATTCAATATTCATGTGTTGACTGTTTGTCATATGATACATATTGGCATACTTTGATATTTATATGTGATTTAAATATAAATCTTACTATAACCATGAGAAAACTCAAAGAATTTGATGAGATGTGTAGCTGAAAATAAAATTAACAACTCTAAAAACTCTCCTGAGTGAGGTAAAACTAATTGATGATGCTGTTGTTGCTGTAAAATACAAATATAAAGTTGTAGAAACTAGAGAGCCATACATTGTCAATTCAACTTTCAAAAACTTTGCTTTCTAAAAACACAGCATTGCAATAAGCCTAACTGTAATAGATGTCAATTCCTGTTGTCTGTAATTGTCTTGTAATTGTCTTCCTGCTAGTGCCATTGGACACTCAAAGTTCTGTGTATAGGCACATCTTTACTGGAACAGGAAGGTACAGTACTAATAGTCTTACTCATGTTATAGTTGTATTTCAAGAAAATTTATGCTAAATATGGAACCTTTTGAATATACCTTTACAAAGCTATGTGCCTCATAACTTCTTAAATTGAATTCTATTACAGCAAAATAAGCCTTCAGTTAGCCCCCTCAACACTTATTCACAATTTACTCACTTTTTTATTCTACTTAATGGCAACGCATCTACATTTGACAATTTATTATATTGAAACCATTCTGCTCATATCACAGTGACAACCCAAACCTTTTAAATAGTTTTCCAAATCATGCTGTTCTGATCTGTATCATCTCCCACAGTAGCCCCAGTGACGTCCCCGAGACAAAGCTGGAGGTCCTTGTGCATGGGGCCGTGTACACAAACAGACATGTGGCACATTTTGTCCCTAGTGCAGGCAGCCATTATGTTTTCTGTCCTGCACAGAAAACCCTGTCGCACCAATGGCTTGGAGATATGTGCCAAACCCTAACCAAGGAACTTGCACATTAGAGATCTTTGTTCCTGAAAAACTCTTTCATTAGTCAGTCAAAGATGAGCATCTGTCTCACAAGGATGAACTGTATGGCTGGTGCTCGGAACTGAACTGTTTTAAAAGACTGTTGATGGCCCGACTCAAAATTGAGTTTATGCACAGCAGTTCAGTGAGGGGGAAGAAAGTTTCGGATTTTTAAGAGTAAACAAGTGTGTGATGTTGGGGTTTTATAAATTGTAATTGTCAAAGTGGAGAATAAATGTTTTGGTAAAAGTCAAAGTCTCCCACAGTGGAAACATGACTTAAAACTGGCATCTCACCGTATTATTATTCATTCAATTTAATCATTTCATTGTTAAATTAAACAACATATGCCTAGGTTTTTGTCATATTGACAATGCAAATATTATGTGTGGGAGCGGGTTTTATTGCATTCTATTGAGGAAAACAGAACAAAGGAGATATTTTATGCTATTAATTCTGCAATCAAAACTATGTTAAAACATAATTCTATACTATACTACTATACTATAACCCATTTGCGGCTGGTATAACCTCTCTATTTCTTTGACTGATCATATAACAACATAGTCTGCACTAATGGCTATGGGAATATTGACTTGAAAAACCTTCATCTTCTCCAACAACACAATGGGAGGAACAAACTGCAGAGCAAGACCTGACATTGCAGAAAGAACGCCTGGCACTCCTTGTTCATCATGTTGATTGGAGAGATCAATTCACATTTGTGCTTTCTTTGACTTCCTCCCAGGCATATTTCAGGCCTGCAGTGTATGTGGCAAAGACTACATTATATAGTCCACTACAAGTGCATGCAAAGATATATATATATATATATATATACAAGTCTGTGGTGTTTTATGGCATATTTCAATAACACAAAGGGAATTTTTTGGGTGGTATAGGTGACCACAACTGTAGTACCTCTCAGACCTTTTAGAGGGCAGTGTAGCTCTATGGAAAAAAAAACTTGGCAGAATCAATGGAGGGAGAAAAAGATTGGTTTCTCTAAATTCTATCCCTCATTAGGTCCCATGCAGTGCCTGAATTACTTGCTGCATCTATCCATTTGAATCTCTCTTTCTGTATACTGCTCACATTAAACACAGCCTCGCTGGATGAATGCAGGTAAAATCTGACCTCATTTCCACTCCCATTTGGCTGTGACTTATTGCCATGGGGGTATTTACTGGCAGGGGTTTGTGTGATTGAAATGTTATATTTGTATAGTCACAAAAGTTCTGCTTGAGAAAGGGCTGTGAGACTGGACGTCACATTTGTGTTTCCTCACACTCCATTTGGCTTCACATCACATCGCAGCGACCATTGGCACATTGAGCAATGCGCTGGCAAATGGGCCCGATGCATTTGGACTCTAAATCTCTGGGATATTCACTTGCTAATGTTATGACAGCTTGTTAGCTTTTTCATTCTGTGGCAGGCTATGGAAGTTGACAGAGCGAGCGGAGGTTCGTGTCTCCAGGCTCTACCCTTGTCCACTTGGCTCCCTGCTTTGTCAAGGAGATTTAATTCACAGTGATGAGCAATCATCTGTGGGGTTAAAGTGCAACAAGTGCAGTGACTTTTGCCCGGTAGCTCTCTTTAACCTATAACCTTGAACTCAACCCACTGAAGCTCCTGCTGATGGCTTGATTGGACTTATATTTAGAACGTAAATACAACGGAATCTTTGACGTCAGTAAAGTCCTGCGTCCAATCATTGCCCAAAGTCATTTTTTATTTGGCTCACATCATAATCAACACAAACACACTTAACCCCCTTAGGGGTCTAAAGCCCCTCACACTGTATAGCCGTTCTAGTCGTTGTTGAGGAATGAATAATTATCTGTGGTGGTACATCATAATGTGACAAAATTAGCACACAACATCTAATAGTGTTGCATTTGTTGTACATTGGATTGTGAACAGAGCATTTCTATCAAATGGAAATTGCTGTGCAGGGAAAAGATTCCAGACCTATTTTACAAAGAAGAAAAAAATGCGAGACTATTACTCTGTAAAAATCCAAATTGTTCCAAGCTTACTGTAAGCAGAACCTGCGACATGAAAGAATAGGTCTGTGAATGTTGGTGAATGGACGTTGAAATTAGAGGGCTTTCTCAGTATTGGTCCTTGGCATCGCTAACATTCTATGAAACCGTCATATTAAATAGTAGCAGGGTGAATGGCTTAGAGTATTTTTTTAGTCTTGGCTCACAGTGGGTTTCATTGCCATTTGAACAGAGAACTCTTATAGTATGTGTGATGCAGGCTACAGGGAAAATAATAGCAGAGGAAGCAAGGACCAAGAAAAATAAGCAGTCTCTTTTGTTGACATAAAATGGTGTATTTAACAGCTGGGTTCCAACCTGTAGTAAACCCTGAATGATGTATTTAGAATTTAATTGTGGTGAGTTTTTATTTTCTGGAAGTCCTCCTTCAGGAGAGGGAACAAAAGCTCAGCCTGCCATCCCTCTTTGCCTCTCTTGCAGTTGATAATCAATAAAGGCGACCAGGCTGCCAGCTATTGAGTGAACAGAGATGAATGACACTGCTCCCAAAGGGTGCATTTGAATTTTGACAGGCAGGATTCAGAAGTCCAAGTCTGCCTTTGATGGTGCCAGGAAGGAGGCTTTGACTGCACTGAACGAAACACTGAAGGTAATACAGAGTGCTGATGCAGGCTGTATGGAGGGCTGTAATACATTAAATAGTTGGAGATCATGATTAGGCAGTTTAAATAGCTGCATGAAGCCATCTTTTCTGTCTGTGTCATCTGAATTCAATGTAACACACAGGAACCAATGTCAAAGAGAGAAAGAAGACCTGACCACTCAAGTGCGTGCCGACAATTTCTCCCACAACCGTTTCATTCGACGTCAGTCATTTCCACATCAGCTACCTTCACAGATAAGCAACCCTCCTGTTTTAATACAGTTTGACCTTTTCAAAAACAGCACATTGTTTCTATGCATGTTGTACATGGGAGGAATCATTATGTTGTGGCTGTGCTGTTATAAGGTCTCTTCTTGCATCTGATGCTTGGCTCTCGTGCAAAGATCTTGTTAATGCTATAGCAAGCCGGGGACTGGCAGATACACCTGCTTGTCATGGATGATCACCCCATTCTGGGCAAACAAACTAAGCTGCCTGTAGACCCAGTAATCCAGCAATATTACATTTTAATAAGATTCTACAGCATGGCACCCAGTTAGGATTAAAATGATTTTCCCTTTACCTTGCATTTCCTCAGTGAGTACATAGCAAGCAAAATGGATGGAGTTAAGTTCACTAGGTTACGAATATCTCAGATACGCTTTTAATGGAAATCCAAGTAGTACCACAGTAGACTGACATCGCAGCAAGTTATGTCTTGAATTAGATATTGTGATGTATACATTCTTGTTGTCACAAGGTGTAAAACATGTGAATCTGAATTATGTTAGCAACACTGTAAGATTAATGTGATCATTTATGGCAACAGATATGAAAACCATCTGTTTTTTTGTGACATAAGGAGGTTTTTAGGAATGGCGTTGGAAATGAACATTGTTTTAAAAGATGTTTACATAGTTACATTGCGATGTTTGCTTTCTTGCACAGGAATCTTTTGCCTGTTATGTCAATTAAAACCAGCATCTTAACACGCCCTGCCCTTAAACACTACTTAATAAACAGGTTTGCTGAATTACTGAAAAAGTTGCATCATTATTTGGGATGATGTTGAAATAAAATAGATTTATGGATTAATTTGTACAGACAGTTACTCAAGTAGTCTCACCATCTACGCATTATAATGCAACCATGAAAACAAATTCACTGAAAGAATAATCCCGCTCAATCCCATCAATAAATTGTAGCACTTTCCTCAGTGACTTTTTCTGTAATGTAATTATAATAACTTCAACCGGCTGGTCCTGATCCCATGTGAGACGTAACACAGACAATTTATCATGTTTTTATCCTAAAGCCCAATCTTGTAACTTGTCTTTTTTTCAGTTTCCATTTATGATTTTGTTATACATTATATTTTTTGTAATTGCCTCTACCACACTTCCCTTTTTTATATCCATGACTTTTTACCGTCTTTGTCTTTTGAGTATGCCAAGGAGATGCCGTTTTATTTATCCTAATGGGATTTTGAGCATCCACCCTAAAAGTTGATTCACACTTTTACACAATACACTAGAGTTTAATTACTAACAGAGTCGATAAACACATTTAATTACGCATGAACACAAGCTGCTGCAAAGTAGTGGTCACCCATTGTTCTAGTGCTTTCAGACTCAGCGAAAGAAATACTTACTGTTCATAGCATTATCAGCAGTAGATCACACACTATTCAAAACAAGTCATTAGTTTAAATAGTGCCTAAATGGATTTCTTTACTGGCCACTTGGTTTCAAAGTATCTTGAGAGTTACATTGTTAAATAATGAGTTTGAATCATTCAATAAATTTTGCCAGTCATGTTATTGTCTGTGTAACACCCACTCCATGTAGTTAGAGTACTACTAACTCAATAAAGTTGTTGCACTATGAGTGAGACCTATATATTTTAATATGCTATTAGCATGACTCAAGTCATCATGCAGGCTTTATTATCAAGGATTTTCATAGATGGGAATGTACAGCACATATAGGAAACTGTGGTCTATCACATGCTGGCATACAGAGAGACTCTGTGTTGGGGATGCTCCCATTGAAATATATTGCTTTTCAACATTAAATTTATTGAGGCGGTGTTTATTCCTGCACAAGGTTCATCTGCTTACACAAAGAAATAGCACAAAAAAAGGATAAACCTGAAGTGAAACATGGATAAATATCGGCCATGAATTCATGGGATGTTAAACAAAGTTGGGCATTATTGCAGGATGGTATCAGTCAGATGGTGAACTAAGCAATCTAACATAACAAAAATAAAAACACAAATAAATAAACTGTAACACAACACAAATTCAAAAAAGCACAACGGAATAACAACAACACAGAAATGTGTCTACGTTGTCAATAGACACAAGACTTTGTTTTTGCATTATCTTTGTGTAATCTGTCATAATCACTGTTATTATAAATGTTTGTTTATCTAGCATGAGAGAAATGTAAATCAGCCCCTGTGAATGGAGACATTGGACATGTATAAAAACACTTTTAAACATATATATCAGATTAGATTTTGTAGTTAGTTTGTCCATCCGCAATAACAGCCCCCCTTGTATTTCAATAAACTTTATTTACGCAATGACAAACACACATCAGTTGGCTTATAGACAACAAGACCTACGTATTTTAGCCCATGTTGTCTGATATGATGAATGTCTGTGATGAAAGACACTATAAGTAAAATCACATCTACATGTAATTATTTCAGATAATTTATTAGGCAAATCAAGATTAGTGCAGGGAGCCATGCCAAAAGGACTTGTACCTCAGCGTCTTTTAAACATGAATTACAGATAGAACATTTTTCAGGCGTACTCTGGGATTCACATTAGAGGTTCTTAAAGATTACTCTGCACACCTTGCCTGGATAAAACCTATCAAGCATATGCAATTGCAAGCCTACACGAAATTTCTTGGGGGTGATCCTAATTGCTTTTGTCACTTGTGAGCGATAGCTGACTAATGTTCTTCCTTTTGATCTGACAGTGTCACTCTACTCTATACTCCAAGACATAGCATTGTGCTTGGCAATGCAAAAAAATACTCAAGAAGGCAAGATACCAGCGCATAAGGTCTCCGATGTATTTTCAAAGGAAACAATATCTTAGTATGCATATTTTCCCCTCAAGCAGTGTGTGTCCTCTCCTTGTTTTTGTGTCAGGTTGTGAAAATGTGAGAGGCGTAATCATGCTACAGCGTGCTATTTTCTTAAGGTTGGCTGAGTAAGAATCTGTCACTGCTACTAGACGCTTAGTCCTGAATCCACTAAACTTGAAAACAAAACCATTTGAAAGAGGTCTGTGCTCCTTTTACTACAAATGCATTGTCCTTTCTTTCAACCTAAATGCAACAGCAAAATAATCATCAATCGTAGTTCAAGTCCGTTCCCCTGCTTTGCCTTTTAGTGACTGAACTCACAGTGGATGGGCTGCAGAGCGCATACATGAAATTGCTTTTATTTTTTGTACATTTGTGAATATGTTTTAAAGTGGTCTCGTAGCCTGGAAAACTATCCTGACTATTTTTCCCATTATATATAAAGAATTAGTCTGGTCTCTGTGGATTCCAATTGGATATTTGGGGGCTGGACCAACACTAGATGCAAGTGGATAGACATACAACCAATCAACTGACAACAATACCTTACACCACAAGTAGATGCCAGATTTTCAGTTATAAGTGAAGCCAGTAATTTGTCCAACCACTGCTTTTACTGTTTGTGTTGTTACCATGCTCGTTTATCAAAATGAACAATGAACATGGACAGATTGATTCACAGCACATACAGTATAGTATAGTACAGTAAAAGTTCTGTTTTTTATCCTAAAATGAGTTCTTAACAAAGATAATTTTCTGTGACCTAAAACAATGTTTGCATGTTTAAAACATACACAGCGACATGTGGAAATTTAAACTAAAGAGGTAAATATGTATACCCAGTTGCATTATTTAAATTGCCAGCCCAGAATTACCTATGATGTGATTAAAGAAATACGTGACCAAATTTATGTCTTATCAATTTTGAAAACTTATATAGAAAACCAGAATTCTTTTTTGAGACACATTTCATTTCACTGGGAATAAGTGCCAGCATTTAGATGAGCATTGTGTAAAGATTAGCATCCCCTTAACAAATGGAAAACATTAGTCTAAATTATGTTTTCAATACACACATTCAGCTCCATAGAACTCAATGAAAGGAGCAAATGAGTTCCATTACTTCTTGTTTGTACAATGCCCAGAGTGGACAAACTGAGCGCTGCTGGAAACAAAGCACATTCATGTTTCCAGGATTGCATGAAGGTTTAGGACATTTATGAACTTTGTTTCTAAATGTTTAAAGTGATATTTCCACTGGGTTTGCTCATAGACAATGGCATGCCCCCGCAGGGCTATCATTGGTGCTCAGGCAGTAGGATAAAAGGTGTGGGATTGCCAAGTGTCCTTTTACATCCAGAGCCAGATCAGAGTCTACAAACTACATGTTAGTTAGCATATTGGAGGCAAATTCAGAAATTCAGATTCAGAAAATCTGAATTTCTGAAAATCTGAAAAGTAAAATTAGTGGTTATAGAGCTTTTAGAAAATTAAAGTGTTGCATGTTTTAAATAAAAATAAAGTATGAGATATGAGTTAGGCAAAAATAATTTTCTCATAATTTTACTTATTAGTCTTTTTTTTTTTGCTTTAAAATGCCACAGAGCACTAAAACAAAAATAGATTCTTGCCTATCTCATGAAAAATATGATTTTTTGGTTATATTTTAATAGTACAACAGTATAAGTTCCATTTGGGAGTTAGGGTTATATAGCAGACCACTCTATCCCGTGCAGATGCAGCCCAAGGCACTCATTTTGTCATGATCCATTTCAAGGGAAATAATTATGCAGCTAATGCAATTTAATCCCTGCCCTTGCGTCCTCCTCAGAGATAGGGGCACATGCCAGCCAACAGGAATTTGGGGCTGTTGCCTCATTACATTCAAAGTGCATAACTTTAATTGGGTTACACAGCAGAACACAGAGCTGTACCTAGAAGCAACGGCGCAAAAAAATTAGGACGTGTTTGATGCAGAGTAAGTGGGATTTAAGGAATGAGGAAATATAAGGAACATTTAGTCCGAGTACTTATGAACTGAGCACTGAGGCTTTTAGTTCCATCTACTTCTTTATACATTCAGCAGTGAGTGCTTGTTCTTAATATTTTTCTCCACTGTCTTGAGTCTTTTCACACTACTATGCTTTAGTCTAATTTTTAGTTTCACCTAGCAGGGCTGCATATCTTTTGTTTCAAGGTTAAAATTGATTTGGAGACTTGCTTAAACTAGTGAGCTAAAGTTTTCCTGAATTAGATTTGTTATTGGTTGACTGCCCTATACAAACGACAAGACAGGCCAACTTAGAATAAAAACATTTCATTTTTATTTAATTGTAGTGTATGCATCTTGTAAATCTACATTTTAAACAGATACCATATTCCAGTAGTAAACTCCAGTGCTAACTTCCTGTTTTTTTTGCATAAATATGACTCACTTGGCTCTTAGCATTTTTTCTTCAAGTCTTTTCTTCAATGCTTGGACTGTTTATCCAGCCTTTTATCCTCACTCCCATTTATCCTTTCTAGCCTCTGATCAAAAATGCTCCTTCTTTGGCTCAAATATCACCCCCTAACCCTAGCATGAAAAATGAATGCCATTATGCAACTTTGAAATATTCTGAGTAATTGCTTTTGAAAGCGTCTCTATTTTCATTTCATTGATAAACTTTTTGTAAAGCCATGTGACTGGAGCTGTGTGACCTTCAGCTGTGGCTTTGCATATTTGGCATCAGAGGCCAGTGGGATCCCTGTGGAACATGTTGAGGCTGTGCAGTGAAGAGCTAAAAGAGCGGACGTAATGTCTGTGCTGGTGTTTGCTCTGTGTGAGCCTGAGAGATGGCGAGTCCGTTAGAACCAACAGGACAGCCAGCGTTGCCTGGTTGCTAATGTTATTCCCAGCCTAATTTGCTGCTTTTGCACGTTCATTACCACTGCAATTATATTGTTGGGGTGTATAAGAAGCATGGGTAAATGAATTAGGCAGGAGCATGTTTTCGAGTGGGAGTGGATACGGGGAAGCGGTGCAGTCTCTAAACCTTTTAATGAGAGAGAATTTTTGCTGAAGACAGTGCTCTGTTAATGGAATTTGAACTTGATTACAGGATGGCAGGAACACATTCAGTCAGTGCTGGGCTTGTCCTCTGAATTCCGCTTTATTTACAATGTTTATCATCAAGGCGCTGGCACTGGCTAGTCCCATCTGCATGAGCTCCACTTTTGTTATCTGACAATCCTAATGACACTAATCTGTGCGACTTTATTACAGCGAGTTTGCTAGGCAGACGACATACTGCTATGTCCAAGATGGCTTAGGATGAATGTTTATCAATCTTACAGTGCGAAGCTCTGATTGTACAAGAAACAGACAAGAGTTATTCCAGGGCAATGACAAATTACTTTTGTAATGTAATCCAAATACATTGTATAATCCACTTACTTTTGGTTTACTTCAGTTGAACTCCTTTATTGTATATACATGTTTATAGGCTAAATATCCTTGCTTCTGCATATATTTGCAAAGTGAACAATTATTATCATACCTCAGGTTATAAATGTACTAATATTTTGCATGTGACCGAAAGATACATTTACTATTATTGTTTGAGCCAAGATTAAGCTGCTGTTTTGTCATGTCGACATGCTGAAACTAGTTATTGTAAGTTTTTTAGGGAACCACTGTGTAAGTTTTCCCAGCAATAATAGTAGTAGGCCTACTAGTGATTATGTTCAGTGTTTTCGTGGATGTGTGTATAACATTACCAGTTTATCATCCTACCTTTAGATGTCTATTTAATAAAAATTAGGTGTAAAGGCAAAAGCTGCACACACACACACACACACACACACACACACACACACACACACACACACACACACACACACACACACACACACACACACAGCACACACTCACACATGCATACACACACACACACATACACACACACACACACACACACACACACACACACACACACACACACACACACACACACACACATGCACACACAGACACACACACACACATGCACACACACGCAGACACACACACACACGCAGACAGACACACAGACACACACACACACACACACACACATGCACACACACACACACACACAGACACACACACACACACACACACTCACACACACACACCCACATGCATACACACACACACACACACACACACTCACACACACACACCACATGCATACACACACACACACACACACACACACACACACACACACACGCACACACACACACACACACACACACACACACACACACACACACACACACACACACACACACACACACACACACACACACACACACACACACACACACACCACATGCATACACACACACACACACACACACATAAACACACACACACACACACACACACACACGCAGACACACACACATACACACACACGCAGACACACACACACACACACACACACACACACACGCAGACACACACACACATACACACACACGCAGACACACACACACACACACAAATACTTGGTCGACGTTTTATGTGTTTCTTGTGAAAAGGTCAAAAATGTAATTTTGCTCTGAAAAGCATTTTTTTTCCCATAAAACATATCTTGTCTGTCATTTTTTGAACCAAGGGTAAAAGAAAAAAAAATCCAAATTCTAGTTTTAGTAGTTTTGGCCAAGCCCATCAAGGCACAGCTTGTTTTGTTGCAATTGGACTTTCAGTTTTTTTGCAATACTGAATCTCAGGCCACATACTAGTGTAATCAGGAATTGCTTTCCAAAATGTGTCAAAATCAAGTCACACATATGGAGGAAAACCTTAACATTTGAAACATATTTTTACGTAATATTGGAAGAAGCTACAGTATGTTGACTCACCAGCCAATTTTAAATCAATGTCATGCAACTTACGTCAAATCAAGTGTGTACTTTAGATAATTACTTGGGGTGTTTATCATGTCTCATATTTAACTCTTGTTGTGTTTTTAAGATTGTAACAATCTTAAAATAGTCATGCAATACTCGATATGAGCGTGTAGATTTAATACATTTTATAGATAGTCATAAACATGTTAAAAGGGTAAATAAAAAATAATATGCATAAGTGTGTAGTTGTGTAGTTTATCACCTCATTACTTAAATTGCCAGATATTCCTGCAAAAAAAATCAATAAAGAAAAAATAGAAAATGTATGCATCTAAGGGTTAAAACTGGTGTTGGTGAGTGAACTATGAGGGGGAGACAGTGCAAAGAGGTTTTCTGATTGAAATGATTCCAACTGGGAGAGGAGGCTCTTATGTGAAATTGAAAAGGCCACTTGGGTGGGAGGAAAAGCAATTAATGACCTTTTTTGTTTTGGAAGTTAAAAGTTGTAATGAGGTTAAAAGTTCTCTTTTTTTTTTGCCGTTATCTCAGGTAATTAATGTGTCGAAGGATGGGCTTTGAATACTTTTATTACTGCCCAACTCTTTTTTATTATTCCTATTAATGCACTGTATATACCCAGAAGACAAGAAATGGCAAGAATTTTTATATAGGGGAGATAAATCTTAACCTCTGCGTCACTCACTTGCCTCAGATTGTGATTGCACTGATTCAAAGTTAGTTTCAGTCCTGGTAAATGCTATGCAGACTTACATTTTGACCAATCACTGCTGCATTCACAATTTTTCCACTCAAGGCAGCTTTGCATGTTCCACAAGTCACCGAAGTCAAGTCTGGTTTGCTCTAAAATGTAGAAGCTGTAAAATTCAAACTATATCATTGACCTGATAAATATTTACACCATTGTGTTGGTATTATGCCGTCTTGCAGCTACGTGACTTTCTGTGACATTATCAAACAATAAGCTGCTTAACTATACTTCACCACAATATAAACTGTAGCACATGAGCAGCGGCAGCATAAATTTACAAAAGCAAACTGTTGACCTGTTGCTACGTAATGTTCTGTCCCATATTTATAAAAGTGGACAGTTTTGGATTCATACCCACTGATCATGTTGGTGTGATGTTTTATTTTAATTTTTTTTGCCTGTGATTATCTTTGGGCACCACCAACATACGCAGAACTGCTTCAAGGGCCGACACAAATCTATTCGAAGAACAATGCATCACATAAATATAATCCACACCAAAGGGTTTAAAGGTTCCAGATCCACTTTGCTAAAAAAAAAGTTAATGGGTTAGGTTGGCCAGGCTAACAGAAATCATTCTTTTTATAGAACCAAAATGATTAGTTCAGTAGTTTGAGGAAATCTGTCAGAAAACAGAAAGTGAATTCTGGACAGCCATAGCCATTGACCTCTTTCTCACTGTAAAATGGGTCTGGAATCCCTTTCTTTACAGAAATATTCATAACCCTTCATAACAATTGTAACTCTTTATCTAAAATGAGTTGGGCTTTATGCAATGCTTTGTTTCTCTGATTGGTTTTTACTGTCTAAGCAGAGACAGTTCATTCTGCTTCATTTAGATCTGCCCCAGAAAACCAATATGACCAACAGTAATTCTTTGTATACAGTACATTAGAAAATAAGGATTAGCAGGATTGTTGTCCAGGAAAAGGAAACAGTACAAATTGAGTAAACTGTGTAAAAAATTATATAACATTCATTTCAAGATTAGTGCTGCAATTTGAAAGATTTATATACAGTATATTTAAAACAAATAATTTAAGAAAAAAAAACCTGTATAATGTTCTCTGTTTTTGCCTTTTCACATGTAATAGATATATTTAGCAAATGTTGGTCTTTTCTTATTAATTACACCCAAACCCCAGCCAAAGCTTGTTTAATGAACATGTTTTTATCTACTTTTGTACAAATTAATGAGCTTTTCATTTTTGTAAACCCCATGCCCGCAGATGAGAATAGAGAACAAATGTAAATTCCTACAAGGTAATATCTCCTCAAAGGTTATCATTTCCCTGCAACCAATGCAGTGAGATAAATTACTGAAATAAAATGTAATAAATGCCTTCAAATGGAGATTTGTCAGAAAGAACATCTGCGCTGTAGAGGAGGGAAAGATGAAGAGGAGTTTGGGGAAACGGGGCAGGGTAGATGCTCTGAATGCTGTCACTGTATCTTCATGTGTTTTCATGTTTTCCCCCTTTTGCTTGGTTTCCTTCCAGCGGAGCTATAGTGGCCCTGTCAGAGTGAAATGGACTGTCAAAAGCTGTTCAGTGATACCTCACAAGTTCATCCGGGTCCTGGATAGTGCCTAGAGACATCTCACCAACCAGAATAATACTGTGTAAGCACATAGAAACCAGAGCTGCATCTATAGCCTGTTTCCCCTCGTCAAAGTTAAAGAGGTTTGCATTTGCACCTGTAGGAATAGTGGACTGGGAAACTGACAAGCAACCCTTTTACACTGACAGTGAGCCTGTGAAGTTCTACAAATGTGTGGTCTGAGTGTTTACAGACAGAATCGATTAACATTTGAGAAATGGAGCACAAAATCAGAGGCAAAGATGACCATCATTTACTTTGTGTAATATAGAATCGATAAATGCTAAATACATCAATGTGGGCAGCAAACAAAAGTGCTTTGAAGCTAGTGGCATGGGACTGAATTTGGTCAGTCCAAGTGTTTTTCTATTCTTTACAAAGAACTAGTCTGATCTTGGGAATAGGAATTGGATTTTAATGGGACAGTACCAATGGATGATGAATAAACCTCTGCCTCAGGACACTTTGAATAGACAGACAACGAATCAGAGAATAAAGCATTGCATTTTAGATGTTACAAATGTTCTGACAGGATTTCTACCACAATTGCAAGAGATCAACATCACCCAGGGTCATCATACAGGGTAATGCAATTGTAGATTGGCCTTTTTATGCATCACAGAATAGATAGTTTAAAATAAATAAATAATACCATATACTCATGATATTCTCTGTCAGGAAGTGATTCCTCCATCTCTGATTAGCAGAGCCAGCGTTCATTTATGTGTTGATTTATCAGCACACCTTGTATCTTTTCCACATTAATTTTCCAGCGCTGTCAATGAAGACGAACATTGTCCTTAGCCTGCACTGGAACTGCCTGGGGGGTGTCATGATTAATGCAGCCCACTTAGCTCAGGTACATCTGCACTCTACATGTTTTTCAGATGCCGAAAATCAATCTGCAAATCACTCAACACCACATCTTCATTTACTAATATCAAACCTCTTTCAAACATGCTCCATTAAAGGTGCGGTGAGACGACACGCATCCGTTTAAGCCAAGGTTCAAACATTTGCTCATATATACAGTGCTTTGAGAGTTGGCAGCCTAACAAACTGGTTGCAGTGCGGTTACTGACAATGCCTTGGATGAAGCACTTTTCCAAGAGTGTCTGATGGCATGCATCATTGACGCTGACAAAATGTAAAAATTGTTTAGAGGACCTTATTAAATATGTATGAAAGCAAGTTTTCAAGGAGGGCATAGACAGGGAAATCCATCATTTCATTGTGAAATGCAGAAATACTATTAAAGTATGAATATTTAGCATCATTTTTCCTGCCACTGTGCAGAATGGTACCGACAAGAGTACACTGAAAACACAGTTTTAATATTGCATGGGACTTCAAAGTCTTTTCTTGCTTGAATACATTAATTATAAGCAAGGTTCTCTGATTTGAAGTCTTTGCCTGCCAGCGACAACTTATGAAGCCAAATCACAGTTTGGATAAAATAAACTGTAACAATAAACTCATAGTTGTGAACACTTAACGTGAGCAGACTCACAAACGTGTGGAAATTGACACAGGAACAGAGTGCGAACAATAGTGTTTACAGTTCCTCAATTACAGAGATTAGTCAACCTATCCAAGGTCACCAAAACAAAGCACCATTCATGTACTGTAATCCCTCTAAGTCAAGTCTTAATTACTTTATGAATGTCTGACGACTAGAGGGCACTGTCACGGGCCATGGCTTATGGAAATGTCATTTGGGTTGGACTGAAAATATCACACTCTACTTTTAGTCATTTAGCAGACGCTTTTATCCAAAGCGACTTACACTCACCAGTGTTACATTTAAAACAGAAGCTCATTGGACAAAACACCCATTTATCATGCTGGTTACAGTAAATTCCTGTTGCAGTTAGCAATACACATAAAAACAACACTTTGGGGCTGAGAAACATTTCAAACAAGCTGTGCAAACTGTGCTATTTTTGAAACCACAATCAAACTATTGAGATGTAGATCTGAAAAGGTCAGTCACTGAAAAATGACCATGACAAAGATCTACCTTCAGCATTTTACTACCCCTCTGCTCAATATACTTACATTAATCAATGGGAATTAATGGCACGATTCAGTGTTTGTACTGCAGACTCTTAGACATTTATTAGAGATGCTCCAGCAAATGCCACTGGCATACACACTACATTGTTACATTCTCTATAGATTTTGCTGACTCCTGAAAGACATCTGCACATTGGCTTCAGTAATATTCATAATAAAATGCATTGTTCTTGAATGAAAAGGAATATAGTTTTTTCCAGGAACACAGTTATTATAAACACGGCCATGTTTACCTACGCTTTGTAATTAACAGTTTGTATTGACTAATGGATGCTGATCTCTGTCCTGCACCACCATTACCCGCAGACGCTCGATATACCCTGCACCAGACTCTGCAGCTCCCGTTTCGCAGCCATAAACATACATCTGCTGGCACAATGATGGTGTTGTGAAGCGGCGCTATTGTAGCTCTCTGTTGCAGGCCTGCCAGCACGCTGTGTTGTTGTGAGTGGGGAGCCCACAGTGCAGCGCTGCCTGGCTGTCTCAGGGTTATGTGAGAAGGTTGGGGGTGTTTTTGCAGAGAAGAGAGAAAATGAGAGATAGGAGCCACAGCCAGAGAGCTGTCCCTGAGTGATGCTGCTCCGTTCCCAGCAGCGCCCTGTCAACTCCAAATGAGAAATTTCAGACATCCAGTGAGGTAGCTCTTGAAAGTGGAAATGTTTTTCCACCACTGCTGTGTCCTTTTTTGGACAATAACTTTAAAAGTTAGCTGGCTGACCTTCAAAGTGGGAAGGAGATAATACATTCCATTCATTTTAAGACATATGTTAAGTTGATTGGTGGATGAAACAGTGCAGTGAAAATGCATGCTGTTTGGAGGTGAAAAAAGGCACTGCAGGCAACCTGTCGTTTGACTTATGTGCATTTGCTTTGAACCGTGGCCTGTTTCGCTTTCAAGGATGAATACCTTACACTGGTTCATGTGACAGATACGTGTTTCTACAAAGTGGATCATGAGGCGGGAATGTCTGAAATAATAATAATATGAACAGAAAACACCTTTTTCGCTGTGGATGATGAATTCTTGTGAAAAAGCTCAAAACATGAAAGCACTCTTTTACTTACATTGTATCTATCCATCCATCCATCCATCTTCTACCGCTTAGCCGTCATTGTATCTACTGTGTGCACAAAAAGAAATCAGACACAAAAATCTAAATAATATTCCTAAAAATGTAGTCATCCTTTTTTAATATACTATCTGAAAAGCATTAATTAATACATTTCTGAAGAAGTAACTAGCCTTGACACTATGCCCTGTGTAGTTAGTTAAAAAGCTGAAAAACTCCTATACACTTCATTTACAGAAAAAGTGGATTAACAACTGAGCACTTTAATATCATATGCAACTTTTATCAACATTTTCAAATCTGTGGTGTCCACTTCCTGAATGTGATCTCTTTAAAATTGCTGAGCAAACAATCTCAAGTAGAAAGGGTCAACTGTCTTTTAAATCTGTGACCATTAACACAGCAGTTCCCAAACTGCTGCTGGCTGTTTTCATGTCAGCTGCTATTTCATTGCTTTAGTGTTGAGGCAGGTGTTTGCTATGGACATTATTCAGGCTGGTGCTGTTGATAAAAAAAACAGCATGCACCACAGCAACTGGTAATGCTTAACTGGACACAATATATGGCAATGACAAATGTATTCATTGTAAAATACATATTCTGCATGCTATTGCTAATACAAATCTATAATCAAATAATTCAGTTTATTTCTTTTAGGTGTATTTCTTTTAGGACAGTGTACAATGTACATTAAGCCAAAGGAGAGATGCTTGTACCAGATTATAACTTTGCAGCTAATTTCAATCTGTAGTCCTATATTCATCAAGCAAATATCAATTAAGAAGCATATGAATATTGAATCGGACTTCTTATACATTGCAAGTTTGTATGACAGAAATTAGTCACATAAATGTTAGCTGAAAATGAAGTGCTAAAAAAACTGCTGTATATAAAATGTCTCTAGCATGTCATCATTTGTTTTGTCATTTGGAGCTGACATAGAAACCACATTATGTACCAGGCCTATGTACAGTTTTTAAATGAGCCCAAACCCAGAAGATTTGAACACGTACAAAGCTCTTGCAGGAGAAAGACATGCATTGCAAAAAAACGATACTAGAATGTAATCAAGCCTAAATGTGTATGTGTGCCGCTTGTTATACAAAAACTGAAAACGTCTTGTCTCCCAATTAGAGTGAGAAATTTGATAAAGGGACTACTTCTGGCGATGTGTTAATTAGTCAATTTCACTCAGGAGACCCTTTACCTTAGGGTGAAATTACCATGTGCCATTAATTTACATCATGATTTAGTTTAAATACCCCAATTCCAAAATCACAATGCACTTTGAAAAACTAATATAGTGCCTTACAGTGGAGCACATAAGCAGTTTGTTGTCAGAGAGAAATGAGCAAATGTAGACCCAAAGCTTCTATGTGTTTGCCTTCGCTTTGTGTAACGCCTGCATTCATCTCACTGTTATAACGTGGACAAACAATAAAAGGTCTGGAAAGGATTTCATGCTATTGAAAAGGCACCTGAGAGGAATGCATTTCTACCATAGTTACCCGAGCTCGAGAATTCTCCACAGCTGTGTGCCCAAAAATTGGATCAATAGCATTTCAACCTAGACCGCAGGAGCTACATACAATTCAGAGAAGTGAAATGTCATGCAGACACACTTTCTTTTATTAATTTCTCTATTAAAAAGTGTTTGTGAATCTACATTTTTTACATATGTCAAAAATAATGTCAATACAAAACTACATATTTGACTGTATTTATTCCAACCATACCAACTGTATTAATTCAGCTGACTAAGGTGGGATTGTCTTTTAAAAATAACTTCAAATCTCTCCCACTGTTATTACGTTAACCAGTTTCAGGTGTGAAAAGTAAAGCTTTTTTCATTTATTTGTAAGAAAAACACTTATTACGGCCAACATTACTGAACCTTGGGAGCGCTACGATAGCAACAAATTCTCCATATTGGAATAAACCGAGCCAGTGCGTTCATGTGGGCAGCTTGTTGATTGACAGCAGAGCTCATCTGTGACTGGTCCTTTTGAGCGGTGTCTGTGTAAACTTTTAATTGCAGTAGAACCAAGGGGAGGGACTTATGGAAAATAATAATTATATCAGTGTCCCACACATATCAGCCAATGGGCACACACCGGGGTCTTTACAAGTAGTAGCTTGTGTATTGGGACAGGACACGGTGTCAACAATCTGTAAAATATACTGGGAACATGGCTTACAATAAAATATTATTATGATTGAGCTACTATAGTGTGAGGTGTGGGATTGTCGTCAGCAGTGTAACAATAGATGCCACTGAAGGGCTACACACATTGCGCCTTTAAGATCAAGAAGACAAAACTCCAAGGTCAACTCAAAATGGTAAAAAGTACACTACACAAGCAGGAAAATGAAGAGTGCATTTATACATAAGTTCCCAAAACAAATGGAAATGGAAAAAACTGCATCCCTAAATAAAAATGTGAACCTCCAAACTAAACAGTTCTCTGAACATGAATAAAATCTGAATTTTTCCTAGGAAAAATCATATATAAATGATAATTCCACAAACACTTTGCTAGTGAAATTAAAAAAACATGAGGCTACAGCCACACGTCCGTGTTTCGTTCTAAGATTTGTGTGCTGCTCCCAAAATGATTCCCGCAGCATTCCAAGGGCATCGAGCAGTGCAGCAGAATTTCTTCAACTTGTTCCATTTGTCTGCCTGACTGTTAACTAAAGTCACTCCTCACACGCTCTATTGTACCCTTTTGAAGTCTTATCAGGCTCACTACTGACTCTGAGGGTTTGGTATTTCTGTTCATCACTTTATCTGCCCAGTGTATTGTTTGTTACAAATCATGTTTTGACAGGGCAGAGTACATCTATGTTTCCAAACTATACAATAATTTATACTGTTGCCACTTTAAATCATGCAGAGGCTTTTTAGCCTTCACAGTTGATGTCTTAATCTTATTCAGTAAGCCACAATAAATAATTGTCAGTTGTGTTGCTCATTGTAGAGATAAATACTTTACAGACTATACAGACAATTGTTTACCTAAATATCAACCTTGAGGGCCATTAACACAACATTAAAATGCAAATGCTTCCCCATTGTGTCAACAGGAATACACACTCATCTGTTGGAAATGCATTGTGTTTGGTAGGCCAGTATGGGCGCTGTGAATCCTACAATAAGAAGAAACTTTGGCAGAGGTCTGCTCCAAAACAAGCACAATGCTGTGTAAATGATCTCTAAGCTGTCTGATGTAGCTAAAAGGAGAAAGTGCATTGACTGAATAACACAGCTTTGTGGCACAGCTCCAACTATAACCTTTCCCAAAAGCAAGCAGTCGACTCATCCTTGAATCAAAAGTTAGATTGGTAGTGATCTTGGGCAGATCTGCAATGCAATGTTCTGGACAGTGGACTAGATAGAAAGATAATTCATTTTCAGTAAACAATGAGCACAAACTGAATATTCAATGGAAAAATTTCATGTTACATATTACATTCTAGTTTACTCAATAACATGTGTGATGCAACAAAACAGGATTATGCTTTCATCTATTATAATAATTTGATTGTGTAAAGAAAGGTTCAAAGTTAACTTGATAATTTTGGTCAGACGTCTGCAGTCTTTCTACAACCGTATCCTGACCTTGTCAATATGGTGGACTCACACAGCACACACAGAATAAAGATAGAGCATGTCTGCAGAATGTGCTCTAAATCCTACATCAATCTGTGAAAAGGTTTTAGAACAGAAAATATTTTTGATTGCATTATTTAATTGCATTTTATAAAGTATAGCTTCTTTAAGATGGACAATATTTCCAGTGCAAATGATTCTTTCATGTGTTTTAGGAATCAAGTTAAACTTTTGCAATCTTAAAATCTTTCATACCAACAAAATGTAGCAGAGCAAAATATGAGCTTCCTCATTAAATGTTGGCCCCTCATGAGAATGGCTGACATAAACATACACATTGTGTTCAGATCGCAGGGAAAGTAAAACGGAAATGAGAGGAAAGAGCAGGAGAAAGCGAGTAAAAGAAGACTGAGTAGGCTATTACACAGGAAAGAAGTGTATCCCCTGGAGGAGGCCCGGGCTGAGATGGCGTAAATGAGGGAAGCGTGGCGACCATTGCTGTAGCCTCATTACAGTAATGGAGACCCATCCGTTCTGTCAAGGCCTCCAGAAAATCTTAGGTGACACCAGTGACTCTCCTTTCGTGCTATTCCACAGGAAAGCGGCAGACTGATAAAGCACCGGCACTTGCTAAGGGGTAACATGTTGCATGAGAAGATTTGTGCATCAGCTACTGCATTAAGATCTCGATTAGGTTTCTTGTATTTCCTGTCAGTGTCCATAATGTTGAGAGGCGGCCTTGGTAAGAGAATTGTAAACATGGATCTCGATGGTGTAGAGACTGGAGCTCATGATGCACTGCTCATGTTTCACATCTGTAAGCGGCTTCAGGTAATGCATAACTGGATGTTACAAGGGCAGCACAGAATGTCGACTTGCTCCATTTCTTTTTTCAAACTACCTTGGGAAATATCTTGAATATTTGATAGGTAAAACAGCAAGAACAGTAACTCAATGTGTGACTAATGAATGATGAAAACATAACATCTTGACAACATATCAATCAGTTTGCATAATTCCTTTACGTAATAACTGTGCCTACAAAATAAATAAATTTAACACCTGTCTTATGTCTTACTTGACCACTGGGTAAAATCTGAATTGTATAATTATAATGACTTCACCTTTAGACAAAATAAGCAGTTGAATGATGGTCCAAACAGCAGGCCACCTTTTAACACGTCAGAACGCCATCTCCTGGGCAGTTTATCTGACAGGTGCTCTTGTTTGATGGTCTTTGCTGATGTTAAAATGCTGCTCAAAAGTTAAAATATGCACACTTATAAGTCAGATTCTTATACACCAGCTACTATGTAGAATTAATTTACTCAATTAACATTTTTATTCATGTAACTAATATTTTTAATGCGTGACATAATGTCGCCTCTCAGCAAGAAGGTCCAGGGCTGGACTCTCAGGTTGGGTGGGCCTCTCTGGGTGGAGTTTGTATGTTCTCCCTGAGCTCGGGTGGTTTCGTCCGGGTACTCTGGTTTTCCACAACAACATCAAAACGTTCTGGGTGCCTCCTGCTGTGGCTGCTGATAAGGAATTTCCCCATGGGGATAATAAAGGGATAAATAAAATTTAAAAAATTATAAATTGAAGTCTGAATACCTTGAACCATGGTTAATAAATAACGTCTCGGGTTACTTGACTGTAACCCTGTTCCCTTAGAAAGCGGGAACGAGATGCTGCGTAGCATTACGCTATGGGGAACATTCTTTGTGTGACCGGTTGTGAAGCACGTGTGTCAAACACGCCAAGAATTGGCTTATAATACCTCTGTTGGTGACGCAGCTCATCAGCGGCAGCTGTGTGATTGCGCGCACCTGAACAGAGGGTATAATAACCGTGGCGACGCGATCAGGTCAACTTTGTCTGAAGAGCGCCCGGACACGCCCAGTGCGGCATTGCAGCGCAGCATCTCGTTCCGCTTTCTAAGGGAACAGGGTTACAGTCAAGTAACCCGAGGCGTTCCCTGTCAAAGCTACACTCGATGCTGCGTGGCATTACGCTATGGCGAGAATACCAACGCCGCCGCACTGTAAGTGTCTGGACCCCTCGGGTTGTGAAGTGTGCACAAACACAAAGAGGTCTCAAACACAATTTTGGGATGATGACTCAAGGACATGCGAGCCCACAGTAGCATGAACATCCAAGCTATAGAATCTGATGAATGTGTGCGGAGAGGACCAGCCTGCCGCATCACAAACTTGCTGCAGAGGGCACCTTTGCTAGAGCTGTTGAAGCTGCAACCCCTCTAGTAGAATGAGCCCTCACACCTATGGGCGAAGTTTGACCGCGCACGTCATAGGCCAGGGCAATGGCATCCCTCACCCAACGTGATATAGTTTGTCTGGTAGCTGCAACCCCAGCTTGCAGCCCCGTAACATATAAACAGCTGTTCGGACTTACGCCACTGGCTAGTGCGGTGGACATAAGTCTGGAGGGCACGTACTGGACACAGTAAGTGAAGTCTCTCCTGCTCGGTGTTGTAAATGGCGGAGGACAGAAGGCTTCAAGAACGACCGGATTTAAGGTCGAGAATGGAACTTTTGGAAGATAGTTAGGGTGAGGATGCAAAATGGCTTTGACCAGCCCGGGAGCAAAGTCTAGGCAGGAGGCGAAACTGACAGAGCCTGCAAATCTCCAACCCTCTTGAGAGTGGTAATGGCCGCCAGAAGAACCATTTTTAGAGTCAGAAATTTAAGAGACGCTGACTCCAGTGGTTCAAAGGAGTGCTTACTAAGCCCTCCAGCACTATAGCTAGGTCCCAGGAAGGAACTCTAGCTCTAGTTTGGGGTCTCAACCGCTTGGCACCTCGAATGAAGCGGGCAACTAGAGGATGTCTCCTATCGAGACCCCGTCAATCAGGCGTGGCAAGCCGAAATGGCGGCCACGAAAACCCTGAGTGTGCTAGGATTAGTGCCCGAGGACAGTTTGTCCTGCAGAAACTCCAGCACTGAAACAATCTGGCAGTGGACTGGGTCTGCATGATGTGTAGCACACCAGGCATCAAAGACACGCCATCTGCAGGCATAGGCTCTCCTAGTAGAGGAGAGACCTAGCGCTCAGAATAGTCTCTACAACAGGGGCTGGGAGCCCGACATCTCTTAAGTGGTCCCCTCAGGGGCCAGGCGTAAAGGTTCCAGAGCTCGGGCTGGGATGAAACACTGTCCCCTGTGCCTGAGAAAGGAGATCCCTCCTGGTCGGAATCGCCCATGGCGAGCCGTCGAGGAGAGATATTAGGTCTGAGAACCACACTCTGGTTGGCCAACGGGCGCTACTAGTAAGAGGCGCAACCCGCATTGACGGACCTTCGCCAGGACTCCCGGGAGCAGAGCCACCGGGAAATGCATAAAGGCGCAGTCTGGGCCACACATGGGCCATTGCGTCCAGACCCAGGAGCTGGAGGAGTCAGAGAGAAGTAGAGGGGACATTGTGCTGTCTGCTGTGAAGCAAAGAGGTCCACCTCTGCTTCGTAAAATCTTTTACCAGATTTGGCTCACTACCTCGGGGTGGAGTTTCCACTCCCCATGTGTCACAGCCTGTCTGGACAATAAATCTGCTCCCACATTCATGCGCCCGGGATATAAATCGCCCTGAGGGACAGGAACTTGTCCTGAGCCCAAAGCAGCACCTGCTGCGCTAGCTTGTTCAAGCGGCACGAACGCATGATCCGCCCTGACGATTTATGTAAGAGACCACCGCTGTGCTGTCTACTTGTACTAGGACATGGTAGCCCCTTAGCTGCTGGAGGAAGTATTTCAGGGCCAGAAATACAGCCTTCATCTCGAGGCAATTGATGTGCCATGCGAGAAGATGGCCTCTCCATATCCCTTGGGCTGGACGGCCATCTAAGACCGCGCCCCAGCCCGTGAGGATGCATCTGTCGTTAGCATCATGCGGCGACAACATGGACCTAGGGTGGGACCCAAAGTGAGAAACTGGGGTCTGAACCACATAGATAGGGTACAAGCCCTCAGCGCGTAACCCTTATTTGCTTCAGGGGGTTGGCCCTTGGATGAAACCCCCTGGCTCTGAGCCACAGCTGAAACGGTCTCATGTGCAGAAGGCCCAAAGGAATTACCGTGGATGCAGATGCCATGAGACCCAATATTCTTTGAATGAAGTGCACAGCCACTTCCTGGCCTAGCCTGATAGCTTTCAGGGTAGTTAGAATGGACCCGACACGTGCAGGAGACAGATGTGCCTGCATCTCGGTTGAGTCCCAAACAACCCCTAGATATGTTGTCCTTTGGGCGGCCGAGAGAACGCTCTTCTCGGCGTTGAGTCTCAAGCCTAGAGAGTCGAGATGAGCTAGGACGACGTCGATGTCGAAGCACTAGCTCCTGAGACTGAGCTAATATCAGCCAGTCGTCTATGTAATTCAAAATGCGGATGCCCTGGAGTCAAAGGAGCCAAGGCTGCATCCATGCATTTTGTATATGTCCGGGTGACAAGGCCAGGCCGAACGGAAGAACCAGATGCTGGTACGCCGCTCCCAGCGAACCTCAGGAACTTTCTGTGCTGTGGCAGGATTTGTATGTGAAAATACGCGTCCTTTAGATCGATGGTGACAAACCAGTCGCCTAATCGGATCTGGGACACAATCATTTTTATTGTGAGCATTTTGAATTTTAATGCTTTGAGGTAGCGGTTTAACCCGCGAAGGTCTAAAATCGGGCGCAGCCCCCCATCTTTTTTCGGAACTAGAAAATATCGGCTGTAAAACCCGGATTGTCTGTCTGGCCCCTTTGTCCAGCAGAACCTGCAGTTCCTGTGTCAATACATGGGCTCGTTCCGGTTTCACGGAAGTGGAGACCACGCCGCGTTGAAACGCCGGAGGACGATTGGCAAACTGGAGTCTGTAGCCTTTGGCCACAGTCCTTATTACCCACGGGGAGATATTTGGCAGGAGCATCCATGCTGCCAATTTCTCTGAAAGGGGCAGTAGTTTTGTCACCTCGGTTCTTGGGGGGGATGTAAGACATCCGCCGTCCTGAGCCAAGGCAGGAGACGGCCGGACACTTACAATTGCGCTGGAGACTGCTGCTCCCCGAAACGCCAGTGGCGGCGGAGAAAAAACAGCGGACTCCTGAGGGTGTCGACATGGAGTCTTTAGACTCTCTTGGATTTTGTTGCGCCCCACCCGGTGGAGAACACCCCGCGCCATGGGCGCCAATTTCAGGGCCTCTGCTTCCTGGCGGAGATAACATTCCGCAGGTCTGTTCTTTTTTTGAGCAGCGAGAGAATCCGCCCTCCAGTCCTTACGAGGGGGGGCACGATTCGCCACACTCTCCTTCTGGGCAGCCCGCTTTTCTCTGGAAGGGGCTGGACCTGGCCGGGACAGGGTGGCCAACGGTCCCGGCTGCTGAGCACGGCGAGGAAGGAACCTCACAAACGCCTCCTCGTAGCGTTTAGCCTCGCGGAACTTAGTGGCGACGGAGTCCACCGCGTTGCCAAAAAGACCGGAAGGCGAGATGGGTGCATCCAGGAGGAAGGCGCGGTCCTTCTCTTTGATGCCCGTGAGGTTAAGCCACAGATGTCTTTTTTGTCGCAACCAAAGCAGACATGGAGCGTCCAATAGCGCGGGCCGTCTGCTTAGTTGCACGGAGAGAGAGGTCTGTGGCACGGCGTAGCTCAGAAAAGCGCGTCCTCGTCCACAGAACCCCTGTGCTCAAATCTTTGAGCAGCTCAGCCTGGTATGCCTGCAAAACCGCCATGGTGTGCAGTGCTGCACCAGCCTGACCCGCCGCCTGAAAGCCTTCCCCACCAGTGATGACGTGAACCGGCATGGCTTGTTGGGGAGTGTAGGTTTTCTTAGGGAGGACGATGTCCCGGGAGAGATAGCCCGCATAGCGTCTCTTCCACCTGGGGCATCGACCCATAACCCGCACCTGTGCGCCCACGATAGTCGAATAAATCGACGTCGAAGGCACAAAAACACGGGACGAATAGGGCTTATTCCATGAGCGTGCCAGCTCCTCATGGAGGTCCCAAAGAAGGAGAGACCGCCGCTGTGATCCCTCCCCTGGCCACCTGACAGAAACCTGTCATCCAGTTTAGAGTATTTAGGGGCCCTGCTCCTGAGGCCACTCAATATTCAGCCTCGCCACTGCTCTTGTAACCACCTCGAGCAGCTCCTCAACGCCGTGTCAGAGCGGGAAGAGCGCTCCGAGGCTGCGGCGCCCAGAAGCCAGGGATGAGGCTTCATCGGCGTGCTCATGGGAAGCGCCGTAGCGCGCCGCCCGAGCACAGAGCCGGTGTCTGCCTCATCTGGTGAGGCGCGAGGGCATAAGACTATCTGATCCCTGCGCCTCAGCCAGATCAACACGAACCCCACGACCGGAGTTGGGAGGCGGCTCGCTCCTCTGCAAAGCGAGCCGGGCACGTAGGATCTTGGCAGGCAAAAGATCACAGTGCTCACACTCCCAGAAAGTCCGAGGGCTGCGTGTTCTTCCCCAAACACTCAAAACAAAATTCATGCTGATCATCGTCAGCAATGTGCCTCTGGCAAGGAGGAACACATTTCTTTCTGAACCCAGCCATGATACTTTTGTATTTATTATTTTATATATATTCGTACTGGCACAGAGAAAGGTTTGCTCACACTTCACACAATGCGATCTGAAGACAAAGAAACCTGAGGGCGCTCCGCGTCATGTGTTATTATACCCTCTGTTCAGGTGCGCAATCACACAGCTGCGCTGATGAGCTGCGTCACCAACAGAGGTATTATAAGCCAATTCTTGGCGTGTTTGACACACGTGCTTCACAACCGGTCACACAAAGAATGTTCCCCATAGCGTAATGCTACGCAGCATCGAGTGTAGCTTTTGACAGGGAACATATTTATATTTAGACTTATATTTACTACCTTTTGTATTTGCCAAGTCCAGTCCTGTTGGACAAACATTCAACAGACAAAGAATAACTAATTTTCTCACAATGGGTTCTGTCACTGACAAGTTCTATGCCAGACAGAGATTTAGGGGTCAAAATGACTTTATTTTTACACAGTGGTCATCAAAGGTCATTTGACTAATTGACTAATTTGGTAGTTTTTGAGTGGAATACCATCTTGTTTTTACAGTTTCATAATACATAGAATAAGGTCTGAATACATTTACTTTCATTCAGAATATATGTACTTTTATTCTATATTTTCTTGGTATTTTTACATAAGGCATGTTTTTTATAAATGTTCCGGTTTTGTACATTTTTTGGTGTAACAAATCAAAAGTAGATGCGTAGCTGAGTTCTCTTCACCTGTTTCTCTTACTCAGGTAATAATTTAGATAAGTTCTTCTGATTTGAAATAAACTGTTCATTTACAAAAAACACAAAAATCTAAGGCACTCTCTTACAGTTTAAAGCCTTTATTGTTTAGGGCATGTCTTAGTTGAGTCTGTTGAGCTCCAACGCGTTTCAGCCTAACCAGCATTCATCAGGGGAACAAACAGAATTCAAATACATCATGTGAGCTATATACAGGAACCTGTAAGAGGGAGTGTTGCAGAGCAAAAAAACTTGTGTGGGCAATATCTGACACACAACACCAGATGGTGGTGTTGACCTCAAATCTATAAAGATAATACAAAGAAAAAGATGAAAAGAACAATTAAGTCTATGAAGACATAGTGAGATCTATGTCATCGTTTAATCCAGGAGGTTTTATGGCTTGAAGTTTGTAAATCCAGAAAGTCTCAAGTTGTTTAAGTTTTTTAATCGTGTTTTCTTTTTGTATAGTGTCTGGTACGGGGTCTATTGTATGTGCTTGAAGACTGACTGGGTTGTTGTTATGAAAGTGTCTGGTCATTGGGTCGTTTATATTGCCTGTGCAAATATCACATTTGTGTACAGCTAGTCTGTCCTGTAGTTGTCTTTTTGTCAACCCAATCTAGAAAACTTTGCAATTATGGCATACCAGTCTGTAAATAACAAATGTAGTTTTACCGTTAATGAAGTGGTTTATTTAGTAATCCTTTTGTGAATAAAATATTTTTGTGTGTTATACATTAGACAACGATTACAGTTGTTGCATTTGTAGGAGCCCATGGGTCTTAGTGAAAGGGAAGTCTGGCTCTTCTCAAAGATTTGGCTCTTTTGGCTCGGCTCCCTCAAAAGAGTGACTCCCAAATGGCTCTTAAATTAGTATCACTCAGAGCCTTTAATTTTATCCCAATTAAGTGAATGGTTTTTGAGTGTTTTTTTGGTGACTTTACCCATCTCCAATAAAATGATGGTAGTATTTGTACAGTTAACGGCATATATAGAAATAAACAATTTCAACACAAATATACTATGTTTTTATTTTCACAATTTTCTTCTTTCTTATGTATTGGTCTTACTTTTCGTTCTTAACCTTCCCTGGCAACGCCTCCTAAAATCTCAGAAAGCATTGCCAGACATTATTATTATTGCTGCATCTTTTGAAAAGACAGACATTATTTAAAGAAAAAACCTGTTCTTAATTTGTAACAGACAAAGAAAAACTATCTTTGGATCTTATGCTGCTCTCAATATTATTTACATTAAACCATTCCACATGGTTACTGCTTACTCTTGGAAAAAAGGGCTTGTCTTTTTCAAGGCGCATAGACCAATCATGTCTCTGCTGTTTTGGCAACTTTTCATAATCCTCACAACCAAGGACAAGCTGTAAGAGCCTTGGGGAAGTGGATATCATCAGTGCACAGAAGATGTAGCAGCCGCATCCCAAAGTTCTTTCCGGCAGCAGAGAGAAAAACAGTCTTGAGAACACTGTTCACTGTACTTATTCAGTGTCTTTGAAAATATATAATGCAGAGCGCTACACTTTACAAAAAGGTCACAACACAGATTAATGAAACTTATGGTGTTTCATGTTAAGACTAGGGATACTATAATACAAACAAAATTGTAATCCATTTTTAAGTACATTTATAAACACACAATGAATGCAGAGTAAACTGCCTTGTTTACTATAATTGGATAGGCATTTAACTAATGAAGCAAAGAAGTATAAGGTCAGGTGTTTCTCACTGTGAAGAGAAAGGATTCTTGACCCATTTGTGATTTGAATAAAATAAATATTAAAGATGGGTGATACCAGTCATTTCTGTTTTGATCCAATATTAAGTAATGCCTGGACAAATATTGATCCGATACTGGAAGTGTATTATCAAAAAGCATGCCCAACCATAAATAGCTCCATCCGGCACACGCAAACATCTGCTGACCAAAACGTGAGCTGATGAAGAGCCAGGAAGTGCATTTCAACAGATAAAAAAGAAAACTTAACACACTCCATTCACCCTCATATTATTAGGCTTATATTTGTTACCGCTCCTGTCAATAACTTATCAAAAAAACTGTTATTGTGTTTTTACAATCACACTCACTGTTGCTGCATTTGTTAGTTGAATAATGTTTCCTCGTTGAACATGATGACATGCCATCTCATCAGGTGTTCAAGTGCAGTTCACTCTGTCAAGTCCCAATTATGGATGTAGTTCTACTTCTATGGTCTTAATCCCAATGTAGTTACATTGTTAGCTAGCCACCAACGGCTATTACAGCTCTATTTGTGACAAACTTTGCGTTACGTAGGAGTGCTTTGGGGACTGGGGACCTGGAGCAGGAGCAGCAACAGTTTGACTGATGACCACTGACTCGAGGTGAAGAGGGCAGGGGCGGAGCCATAGCACGGGAGCTTTATGTGTGTGTATGGTGAACAGGCAGAAGGAAAAGTAGTTTCTGTTTACCGTAACAAGCTACAGATTTAAATGAGAGCCAAAAATATACAAATATAATTGTAGAAAAAGAAAATGCATTAATCTAATTGTAAATATACATATATATATATAGATATATGTTACTTGAAAATCAATTTTTAAAAATTAGCAACAAGGTTTAAAATATCGATATTTTGGTTTCATTCCATCCATCCCAACTAAATATACAGATTATAGGACAGTTAAATGGCAAATAAGGCTTTATGCTGAAATATCACACAACAGTTACTGTAAACAATCATTTTGTCTATCCGTCCGACTTCCCAATGTTCCTCCTTCCCCACCTCGTCTCTCTGCTTATCCAGGCTTACCGTACCATTTCCATACTATGTTCACATGCCTGACGGTGTGGCATCACCATCAATAGTCATTTAGGAGGAGCTGCTTTCCACACCAGCGTATGCGATAAAGATTCATAGCCACCATTTCGAAAGTATTGGGGGGAGATGTACAAAATGAGCTTGGGATGGAAATTGTGCACACAGACCACTGGCCACTGGGTTACTACTGTTTGGCCTTCCTTCTACACTGAGGTGTATGTGGGAAGCCAATGGATGACAAATGCTCACAACTGAAAATAAGCAGTAATATTTGGAAGGAAGGTAGAGAAGAGGAAGAGAATAGCATGCAATTGAAAGGCATAAGGCAGTGTGAACAGCAATATAACCTTTACTGTACACAGAAGGGTTCGGGGCGGATACAGATTACACTATAGAGAGAATTGTAGATGAAAGCAAGTAATATAATGAAAATCTGATGAGTTGCAGGTGTCCATATTTTGAAATGCCCCATAGCATCATGTGTTATTAATTTCTATTTTTATTTTCTAAACATAAAAACAGGCTTTACCGAACAAAAACACTTTCTTTATCTACATATACCATTCACTTTGCAAAGTGAAATTAACTGGAATCCAATCCCTTTACATCAATTATTACTTGGTAGAAATTATTCCAAACATAAATAGGGGCAGGTTTACGCTTTGTTTCCTTGAGATCATGTGTCTATCCAGTTGTTTTCCAGAAGCAGTTGATACTTTGTTCTTTGGTACTCTCCCTGGAAGTGGAGATTAAATCCAAAAAGGATAATTATTTGTATAGAATATGAAATAATCTGGATAGCTAACCAAGGAATAAAGTCTTGTCGCAAAGGGCAGAAGATTTTTGTCAAATACGACATGAATAAAGTCTGGTGCGCAAACACATGATTAAAAGATGCTCTCAGTCCCACTAAATCTGACAAATTCAATGTTTTAAAAATATTGTATATCATTATATCTATTGTGTTATATTATTGTATATAAACTAGGTCTAAATGTACAATTTGTCAATAAAAGTACAAAAATAAATGTCTTAAGAGATTATTAGGTTAGATTTTACATGCCATTAAGGCATTTTCAAAAATACACTTCCATCATAGCAGCATTATTCAGAATTCCAAACCTCATTTGTTCATTGCAATGGTATGGCAGTCTTTTGAACTTTTGTTGTCAAAATGCACACACAGTTGATGGTGTCTATTTTCACTACAAATAAATCTGCAAGTATTCTGAAGGGATTTTGTCCTTTGCGTATGTAATAGATTTATAGTCATATTTATGTTCAGCACTGGGCAATGCTGATGCATGTGAGAGACGGACTGACATGCAGATGCTGTCCTCAGAAGAGAAACGAGGAGAAATTGTAAGTGTTGGCAGACTGTATGTACAAGAGACATGGAAATGAATAACACTCAGCTTTTAACATATGTTTTACAGCATGCACTGCTTAAATGAACTGGACTAGGAGTGCGTTTATCAAGCCACACATTATGTTAATGCACAGACACAAATTCTATTAACATCTTTTCCACTTGTGTGTAAGAATTTATATATCTATATATATATTGATAACCTGTTGAAAAGAATATTATACAGTGGCAGGAACAAGTATGTGAACCTTTTGGAGTTTCATGGTTTTCTGAATAAATTTGTCTTAAAATGTGATCTGATCTTTGTCTAAGTCAAGGGTATTGACAAACATAATGTGTCTAAAAATAATTACACAAAATAATTCTGATCTTTCATGTCTTTATTGTACCCGCTTGGCAGCAATAACCTCAACCAGGCGCTTCCTGAAGCTGTGGATCAGACCTGCACTTTGTTGAGGAGGAATTTTAGCCCATTCTTCCTGGCAGAATGGCTTAAGCTCTGTCATATTCTTTGTACGTCTCATGTTTATGGTCCTCTTCAAGTCAATCAATAGCATCTAGATTGGGTTGAGGTCTGGGCTCTGACTTGGCCACTCCAAAAGGATTATGTTTTTCTGAAGCCATTCTGTTGTGGACCTGCTCCAGTGTTGTTTTCCTGTTGCATCCTCCACCTTCTACACAGTTTCAGCTCACGTACAGACATCCTCACATTATCCTGAAGAACTGTCTAATATACATGGGAATTCATCTTCAGGCCCAAATCTCATACTTTACAGTTGAGATGATGTTTTCATGATAATATGCCGTGCCCTTTCTATGCTGTGTAGCGCAAAACATTTTGCTAATACCACTGTGGAGTGTCAATGTGCTTTTTTGCAAACTTCAAGTGTGCAGCAATGTTTTTTTAGTAAGCAGTGGCTTCCTTTGTGGTGTCCTGCTGTGGATACCCTGCTTATTCAGTGTTTTACGTATTGTAGACTCATGAACAGAGATGCAAGTTCCAATGATGCCTTCCAGTCTTTGATTGTCATTAGAGGTTGTTTATTTACCTCATTGGTGAGTCTTTTTTATGTTCTTGGTGTCATCTTGACTGGGCGCCCACTTCTTGGTAGAGTAGCAATAGTCCCAAAGCGTCTCAATTTTTGGATTATTTGCCAAACTGTAGAATAGTGAATTTCTAAAGTCTTTGAAATAACTTTGTAACCCTTTCCAGCTTTAGGTAAAACAATTGTTGCTCCTCTGAGGCATTGGTTCACATAAACGTGTTCTTCTTGTGCAGAGCAAACTCCAAACATTTTTTTATCAAAGGTATCAAAGGTTTTTATCAAAGTTTCTGTAGTTCACACTTCCAAACGACGAAACATCTTCACCTTAAAAACTATGTCCAGATGCCTTTGCTGAACCTTCACAGACACAGTTCATTGAAATACTTTGATGCTCACATTGCATTTGGAAAGTTGGGGTAGTGGATGGGACCAGATTTTTTGGGATAATTATTTGTTAGGTTGTTGAGTTCGAGTTCAAAAGAAGAAGTGCCTTGTTTAGAAAATAAAAGCCTTTGCTCTTTAGTGGTTAAGTTTAATTAGGTCATTCTATGTTTTGATTTAGTTAAGAATGAGTCATACATATAGTGTTTTGACTAAAAAATAAACATCTAATTATATGAGCAGAAGTTTATTTACAAAAGTTGATTACATTGTCCAAGGTAAACTGGTTTGTTCATTGATTAATTGTTACTTACACAATTATTAATGCCTAACTACTGTTTGTATAGTATAGTGTTACTGATGCTACAATTGCCAAACCAAACAATAACAAACAAAAACAAAACTAAAATGTCAATATTTCATTTTATCAGCACTTTGTGTAAATATTTTTACATAAATACATTTGGATTCAAAGACAAATTCACTTTTAATATTAACAAGGACTACTTTATTTTGTTTTACTCTTGCATATAGTTTTACAGTTTAATCAGCTTGTAAGAATCATCTGTGAAAAAATGAGACCTTAAGACATCTAATGAAAAGTCCACAGCTGGATTTTGGCCAATCACAGCTTGGTTCCGGTAAAAATGAGAGCTCCCATTGGTTGACACCGATGTCAGCTGCAAATAAGTGTTAGTTCACAGCAAAACAGCTCAAAAATGGAAAGAAAAGGACAGAAATCTAAACTTGGATAAATGATGGCAATGCTTTGACACAATGTTTAATGAAACGGAGAGAATTATAGGATCACTACAGTCTAACGGCTAAGCTCTAAACTAAGGGTTGAGTTGAGCTGCTGTTGGGGTTTAAGCTAAGGTGAGGCTAAGGGAGGGACGGCAAAACCAGGCAGTGGAACTTTAAGTTCTTGATTCTAAATATTAGGTTTTAACTCAATGAAGAAGTGGGATAGTAACTGAAGGTCCAGTACTAAACTAAGCAAACCTCAATTACAGATGCAGTAACATGACTTCTATATGTGCAATATGTAAATTGCAGATTGCCTTGTGCTGTATGCAGAAAAATGGGCAGGAATGGGGGAGAAATGAGAATAATCAAATGCTAAAGAGGTAATTTACTTGTGTAATGACCTTTTTTATGCCGCTGATGATTAAGGATGAAGCCCAATGACAGTGCCTGATGTGAGCCTGCTTCCATGACTATGCATAAAGGAGAGGAAAAGCTGCCATCTCAATCACCACCCCAGAGGCTCGTGTGGCTTAATATCTCTTTCCATATCAGCATACAACAAGAAATTATAGTCCTTTTCAAGGCTTGTGTAGCATGCAGATGCAAATATCACTCCCTCTTTTCCCGAGACCCTCAGTAATAAGCTGGCTCCAACCCTCTAATAAATCTATTAGTGAGCTGAACACTGTATAATGACTTCAATTGGTTCTTTGGTGCTCTGAGGTGTTGCATATCAAAGTGTTAGCTGCTGCCATGTAGACCGACAGCTGACTTCCACATACGAGAGGGTAGAATGTGACCAAAATGAAATCTTGTAAGATGTCATCCTCTCAGTACAGACAATGAAGATTTGGAGGAATACAATCATGTCTCTCATCTGCCTGATAAAAGTGACATTTTATGGACAGCTGTGCTAACAGAGATTGAAAATATAACTAAGGCCTTAATAGAATTTAAACAGTCATTTATTCATAATATACATAAAAATGGACATAGTGTGAGCTTCTGAACATTAAAGTAAATCCCTCGTTTAGCACCTGTGGTTGGTTGTGGTATATCTCATAAATCTTTTCTTTGTAATTGAGGCCTAACTAATTATTTACAAAAACATTTTTAGCAGTGTAAAAAAAGGTATGGGCTCATGTCAATTAAACCAATGAGTAATTAAATATTACCAGTAGTAAATGTCCAAGTATTAAAAATCCTTTATACCAACCACTTTAAGATCACTTGGTCATGCAGTCCAAAGCATTTTCTTGCACCACCCTGCCACAGCTTCTTTCCCTCAGCAGGAAGGCTATCTGTAGCTCTAAAAGTGGCGGTCGGTGACCCAGTCTCTAGCAGCACAACACTTACCAGACACACAGAGTAGATATGAGCACTTTTCTTTGCTTATCTTTTAGCTGGCTCCCCTTATTATATACAGTAGCCTGGTCTAGTGAGACCCATTCACTTTCTCAGCAAAGTAGGTCTGCAACACCTCCCATTGAACTCCTTTTCCACCAAGCTCAATGCAACCTAACCACTCATAAAATGGGACGGGCTTTATGCAATTTTAAATTGCGTCGGCCCAGAGGCATATTTTGGTACTGCCCTCTCAATTCTGATTGGTTGTAGGTCTATCCAGTGGCATTCGGAAGTAGTTTAATCTCTGTTCATTTGGAATTGGTGTCCAAGCCACTCAAGCCACTCATCCTGTGCCGCTGTGATCATTTGCTATAGTTTAGTCTTGCTCCACCTCAAGTGCTCCATCTTGGATAACAGGAGATGCTAAACCCAGTGTCCAATGCCCTTAAAGGTATATTACGGAAGTTTCAATGGTTCAAATAAAAAACTTTCTAACCCATACATGCATCAGACACTGCCTGATGTGCAGAAAGAGAATGAGAGAATGAGAATCTGAATTCTCTGTGGTTGCCTATGTAAGCTTGTACAGTCAATTAAATGAGAAGGTTTTGGTATTGAAACTCTTGCGCTGTTTTAGCAGATGTGACGTAATGAGTGTGCATGCTTGTTTACCTGGTTCTCACTTCCTGATTTGCCGTCATAAGTAAACTAAGCAACACTAACAGGAAAGTTGAAAATAAATCCTGCAAACACAGGGAAGAGACAGGCCTCCAGTGCGCTCAAAACCGACAGATTCTTCCTTGGTTGTTGTTTGTTTGTGCTCGTACAAGCGTACGCACAGTGAACACACACAACACTGGATGCAGTACCGCTAACACTAGAGGTGGCACACTAGTACAAAAACTCTTCTGCAGTGCTCCTTTTAAAGCCTCCCCAGTTATAATTATCGGCATAGTCACTGGTCGGTCATTGTGGCAGTACCTTGGTGTGGGTATGTCGTGAGTTCAAAACCCGGCCGACACAAACATTCTCGGTCAACTCCGGTCTTTCTGTGAGGAGTCTGCATGTCCTCCACGAGTTACCGTGGGTTCTCTCCGGGTATTCCGGCTTCCTCCCACCGTCCAAAGACATGCATGTATAGGTTAATCGGCAACTCTAAAGTGTCCCTAGTGAATGAATGTGAGAGTGAATGGTTGTCTGTCATTGTTTGTCTCTAAATGTTAGCCCTGCGACTAACTGGCCACTGTCCAGGGTGTACCCCGCCTCAGGCCCAAAGCTGCTGGGATAGGCTCCAGTCACCCGCGACCCCTAACGGGACTAAGCGGTAGAAAAAAAAAATGAATGAATGAATAAGAGAACCATAAAAAGGTTTGTTTGGGAAATTTAGAAACACAGTCCATTTAGTTTCCAAATGTGTTAAGACTTCATGTAGGATAGCATGCTGAAATATAAAAAGACAATGCGCTTCTCCCAAACCTATATGCTTAGTTTGGCAGCTCTGGCCACAGTATGTCTGCTCTGGGCATGTGTCAGCAACAGGAAATAAAAGTAACTTCCACTGGATTGTATAGAGCTTTAAACGTCTAATTTCTTAATAAATGCAAAGTTAGTGCTGTTGAATTGAAAATTGAATTGAGTTGAAAGCATACTGCTCCATTTTGCTTAGCGGTAGGCCTGCACCACAACATTTATAGAACGACTCTGCAAAAAATATGGACGTCTTCCACCCATTTCTCCCCTATTCACTGATATTGTCCTTACCACAGGGCAATAAAATGGCGGTTATTGCATAGTGAAATAATAGTTTTCAGATAGCATAAACGGAACGTATTAATCAAAAATTCACAACCCTATCAGAGTTGTCATGTAGTAAAAAACTTGGCTCTAGAGACCGAAGCCATCTTTTGTACCAGGCTGTAAACATGATTTTTACACTTGTAAAGTTGCTATTGGGTTTTTTTCCTTATATTTCCGCTTTTGGAGCCTGCCCTCTGGTGGACGGAGGTATATCGCTGTATATCACTGTATTATGCTGTATTGTGGTGCCCTTATTCAAGGTCCTTTTAAGGGCTTCCATGAGAGAGGCTTGCATTTACATCATTACCTTGCGTCACAGTTAAAAACAAACATTCTTTGTATCATATGTTTATGCCAGAAATGTTATTTTACACGAACACAATTTATGGTTAACTAGGTTAAACTATTGACTTCACTTTAGCTTTACATACAATCTGTGTTTGTATCAATAAGAACAGGAGCGGGGCTCACATTTCCACCTTCAGGTTTGCACTGTATCTTGCTTTATCTGTGCAATGTTGATGCCCTTCCACGCTCCACGGGGAAACCATCAGCTTTCACCTTTGACCGACCTGATTTGATTTTGTCAAATGTGTTCCCTTGGCCCCGTCAAGACCGAGCGAACTGCCCATCTCTCTGCTTCTGCTGCTCATCATGTTTGACTCAGTGAATAAGTGAAGAAAAATGCGTGGGAGCAGCATGAAAACAAAAGGGAGACTGGAGATGGAAGTGTGGGTGTGTGAGTGAACGCATCGAGTCTATCGCTGTGGCCTGTGCGAGATGGATAATTTTATATTGCTGGGCAACTCATGTTGGTGGCAGAACTTTCTCAGTCTGCCTCTTTCCTCTCTGACTTTTTTTTTTACTTTGTTTTGTCGATTGATATAATATCTATGTGTTCTGCCAAATCCCTGCTTAGATTGGTTAAACTATTGATTCATTCTATTGAGCTTTATTTACTAGCAAAGGCCGAAGGCATTTATTTTGGGAATTGTAGGATGGAACAATATAGTGCATAGCATGGGGTATAAAAACATTTAATACATTTGTTTGTCTTTTTGTCAGATCTACTGCCTCATCTACGGCCTCATTATGCCACATCTGAGATGAGGCAAAAGTACTAACCACTGACACAGGGCACCCTATTACTCTTGAGTATTTATTTTGAATGTTTCGACATTTTTGGAAGCAATACATCTGCAGTAGATTTAGGATTTTGATAAGGTATGAAGTTGTAAATGGGGTAAAAGCACTGAGCTGAATGGGAATAGTGCCTCTGGTAAAGCACTAGCCTCTCTGGTGAAGACCAGCGTGAGCCACTCTAGAGACTTAGTGCTCCGACTTCATTTATTACTGCGCAATAATTAAGAACAGCAAATTCTCAGCATGCTTTGCAGTTTTATTCACAGGGAGGATAGCCAAAGGAAAATGGTGTTGTAAAATGAAGGCTGTGTCTTGAGGTGGGAGTGCAGAAAGGAAGTGAGAGTGGTGGAGAAAGAAATGCTGAGGGATAAATTGTGGTTTGGAAGTTGGCAGGAGCTGGCTGCTGAGGTCCAGTGGTGCTTTACTACATGGCCTGTGGGACTGGAACACCTCTGTGCAGCATCACATCCCATTTCACACTGAATCCTTTTCACAGTCGTTTAAACCTCCTGGACTTTGCCATACTGTATATTAGTGCACAATTCAACATGAAGACACCAGCATAGAAAGGCATTGTATAAACATTCTGGGTAACATGTCCCCATTAAGCTAATTAGTATTGTAGTCCAGATCTCACAAACCAAGACCAAGACTTTAATAGACTGCCCATCTCTGCACCTGGTCTGACCCAATCGACTAAATTTGACCCACCAAATCCCAGCCCCTTTCACTCACTTGGGCGGAATTGTTCTGCTGATATGAAATAATTTTTTCATATGCAAAAAATATGAAAATCTGCATCCTGTCCTACCAACATCTATTGCACACTGTCTGTCTTGAAAGCGGATCCCTCCTTTTGTGGTTCTGCCTGAGGTTCTCTTTTTCCTATAGCTGAGGTGGCATCTGACAGGAAAAGGGGTGCAGCTATAGTGACGTAGTCCAAGCACCCCATCCAGGTACTGTATCCTGTATCCAAGTATATTCTTTCAAGTGTGCAGAAATCTGATATGAGGGTGCCGAGCAGCCCTTTGCATCCCTGTAGAACCAGGCCTGGATAGTGGGCTACATACAGTAAATGAATTAAATAAAATTATATCACGCTAGAGTTGCCATGTTGTCCAAAATCCATAGTTGTCTATGTCCAGAATCAACAGAACATATACATATGTCTTTTGTAAATGATCAACACATTTAAGTTACTTTAATTAAATGCTTCTCCTGAAGAAGAAGCCAACATCAAACTCACAAACCAACTTTCCAAAGCAACCTCAGCAAAGGCTGCTCTTTTAAATATGTCTTTGCCCTGCCTGCTGTTTTGCTGCACCACTCTTTAGTTAACTCCTCTGTAACTCTACTTCAAAAGTAAACAGTTCAAAAATGTCACCTCAGGACAGCTGTTTGGAGAAACAATGCAGTTTGATGCTCACTCCCGTTTCATAGGCCATCTATCAGGTGACCCGTGGGTGTCAGCGCTGGCTTTAAAGGCTGCATTTAAGTCTCTGTCAGCAACTTGGGCCCGTAGTATCTATACTTAAATTGCTTATTCTCAGAGGAGATACCAGGCAGCGCTGCCTCACTTCACTGAGGTAAGTTGTGTATTTTCTGCTTTAACAAACACGTCTTTGTTCAGCTGCGCTGTATAAAGGAATGTTATCTTGCAACACTAAACTTACTGCAATGCTGAATGTCAGATATAATATTGCTTTTCAAGATAGCTACCCCCATTTCTCCACATAATGTCAATTTGAATTTATTTATTCATCAGTTTCTTATGAGAGATACCATTTATGTTCTACATTTCAGTCCTTGTTAATACAGAATTATTCTTGCTGATAGTTAAGTCCCTGCAGAAAATGTATGTTATTTACTGTTTAATTTTATATCCATTAACGCCATTAACTGCACATTTATTGGTGTTGATAGAAACAGCAGTGTCCAACAACAATGCTTTATATTCCAGTTTGAACAACTGAATGCAGAAACAACCTATTAAGATTATAGTAGAATATGAAATGACCAATCCACAGGTTTACAGTAATTTTACCCCATGGGTATCCAAATCAGAAAGATTTTGAACGGAAGTCAATGGAAGGGAACTGACAACTATTTTCTGTGTCACGCAGTTTACACAGTTGTTTCTTCTACACTTGTTTTAACTTCTACAATGTCAACGTTTACATAGAGAAATAAGAGAAATGAACTGGCACTTGATAGTGTTGTCTCCTACAGTTTACATATGCCGCCCAATCAGTTATGCTAGTAATAAACTAAAGTTTTTTATAATGTAAATAATGTGCATATTTTCACAATTCTCTACATTTGATGGTTTTCAGCAGTTTTTCTTGACAATTTTACTTCCATTTTTATAATCACCGCAGACAAAGTTGCATTTTGTGGAGAGAGTGATTATTGTAATGCTTACAGTGTTACAAATTCAAAGATCATAATTCAGATATACCAGTATCAGTAAATCACTGTGATCACTGATGAAACTAATAATTTGTTTGTAATTTGCAGTTATTTTTATACAGAAACCATTTGACTATACAGACACAAAAAGACATGCATGCCACTGTATCACAATAATGATGGGAATGTGCAGCCAATCCTTAGTTAGATGTATTAATCCTCTGCAAATTAAAGCGACATTTAGTGGTCTTTGTCAACCAAAAACAAACAACCATTTACCTGTAATTTTACATCTGATGGAAAAGGTCAGCGTTTGTTAAAGGAACATGAATGTAAATGATGGATGTTAACGGCCAAAAATCCTATTAACATTTTTCAATCAGATTTATAGTGTAATATGTTTCGAGACTGCCATTACTATTTTGTTTTTCATACTTAGCCAATAAATACCATCAAAGAGTTTTACAATTTCATGAACACAAAGTACTGCATAAAGCAGTGAGTTTTTCAAAGACTGTAATATCACGCTCGATGCAACATGTACATATACTAAGCCTTAGAATTGCACAGAGGTCTGTATGGAGAAGGAAAAGGCTTTCACACTGTCCCAGAGAATTAATACCTCCAATTTTATTAGATCCAGTTAAGGATCATTTAGGGAGCACTTTTATTAATCTGCATAAGACTTACTGTACGGGGATTTAAGGCTGCTCAAATGGCCTCTAAATTTCTTGAAGTGATAAAGCTGGGTGGTTGGAGGATCACAGATTTATCGATTGGCTGCTGTAGAGATGCACCTTCCCATATCCATATAAGCTGTAATATTATTGAGCGCCATTAATCACCCTGACAGAAACAAATTGCAGCCAAGCATCCTTTACTTACTACTGCAAAAGAAGAGGAAAAAAATGCAGAGGGAGGGGGTCTGAGTGGAATATCTGATAAGTGAACAAGCAAATAGTAATATACGATGAGGGGAGGATGGGGGAATTTGGCTGATCTTAATGCTTTTGAGGTTGTCTGGGATTTATCAGCCACTTTTCGGGCTGGAACTTAATCTGTCACTGCAACGCTGTCAGCTGTTTTGTTGACGAGATCAAACAAATTGGTAATGAGTCAATTTACATCATAGTTTATTGCTTGCAAAAATCTTGTGTTTTTTTTCCCTTTTATTTAAACAACCTGAAAACATGACTTTGCAACTCCTTCAAGAAATGTATTAATACAAAACTTTGGGGCATATTTATTTATGGCGTCTTGCTGCCAAATCAGGTGGTGTTGTCAGAATTCTTAAGTTGAAAATCTTTTATTTTCACATCTCGGTAAGGCACATTTCTGTTGATTGTGCTGTTTTGCCAGAAGCGCTGACTGCTCCAAATTTGTGCTACTTACATGGATTGTTGCATTTTTTCTGTTTGGTCATTTGATGTTGACATTTATTTGATCCTAATGGAACCCAGAAGGTGAGAACCAAAGCAGAGCATGGATGTATTATAAGATCTGGATAAGGCCCTGCCCCCTTTCTCTTGCCACCAATTTGATTAGTGGCCACTTGAGTATTGCAGCAAAAAGATCCTATGTTATTTTTTTTCAGCCCTGGAATTTATTGTCTTATACCAGTCCTTATTGAATCTTTTACTGAAGATATTTATTTTGCTCATTTTCATGCATAAAATAACAAAAGAAAAAATATAAAGAAATCAGTAAGAGCACGTTTTTATAGATATTGTAGCTATATATACATCTGTGACATAATTTACAATCATCATTTACATTTACGTGAAATTTGTAGACCGTAATAACGCACTATATACTGTACATAATATATTAAAACAAAAGAATATTACAAATACAGTAAAAAACAACAACAACAGATCAGTACAATTTTAAGGTTAGTGTAATAGGGGCTGAAATTCAGATGTAATTCCCTGTATTCTGGGGCATTTTAGAAGATGGCCATTGTGAGTGGCCCCAACATCACAGACTGAAGGCTTTGAAGAATCAAGGTCAAAAACAGTTTATTAAACCCTCTCTTTTCTCTTTTATGCTTATGGTATGGGGCACCCTAAATTGGGGGCCATTGCCCTGAAAACCCATCACATTGATCCGCCTCTGTTTTGAGACAGACCCCCTCAACAGGCTGCAGCTTAAGCCTCTTTACAGGACTTTCATGTTGAAATATTTTTAGTTAAGGGCAGTGGTCCATCTTTGAGGATCTGTACGCTTATTACAGATCCTTTTTGATCCTGTGCATGATGCTTAGGCACCTCAACAGCTTATCACAGTTTGAAGCAGGTTTACTCATCACTAGAACAATAGAAGGCACATAGAACTTGATAAAATAATTTTTGGGTTTGGATGACAAACAAGACGACGAAGACCGTACATGGTAAATTTAGGAATGGAAGACCGGTTTAATTCTTGCAAGAATAAAACAAATCAGACACTATGCAACAATGGTACATTTGCAACACATGTTTACAGCACATGAAATTTTTATAGGTGTACATTATGCCCGCCTCTAAGCTCCAGGGTTGTGGATTGATGTGTGATAAGCTGACATATCAGTTATAGATGTGAATAAGTTTACGTGTACATGCCACTAAGTGTCCCTGGACAGTGATTAGATGTAGTGCAAAGTGATGTCTTTGTCTTGTTTGGATTAGCATGGCACCAATATGAGATACAGCTAAAGACATTAAGTACTTGTGTATGTGGATATACAATTACTATGACAAAACTATCCTGCAAAAGGCAGAAAAACAACTCGCCCATTAGAAAGAGACTGAAGACCTCAGACAACACACACAGACCTAAAACTGTGAGAGCTTTTACCTTTGACTGGATCTTCATGTAACATAGGTCTTTTAATATGGGCTTCAGTTTTAACTGCTCTCGTAGGCTGCTGCAGGAGAACTCCAGCTGACCACAGCTCAGATGTGCACTAAAGACACGAGGGGCACCAGCACAAGGGTGGTTATACATGAGCTGTAGAGGCAGCCACCTGCAGCTCACAGCCCACTGTCCTCCGCTGGGACTGGGTGTGGGGATAACAAGACGTCTACTGTAAATACTTACAGCGCACAGGCCACAGAAACTTGTGTCGGCGTTTGCTGGATTTGGCCGCTGTTTTATACTGTGGCAAGTTTTGAGAGCACGCGAGGAAAAAACTCATTGACTGAACATGTTTAATTGTTGTTGTTTCTGCGTTACAAACATAGGCCTAACAGAATTTCCATAAATAAAGCCACTGACCAGAACAAGCATTGGTTTAATTCCCTGACGGCACTGTTGTGTTATCACTACAGACCAGCCCAATTAGGCCCGGCACACTGGGAATTTTCCCAATTAGCCACGCTGGCCCTGAACTTAGTCTGAACGCAAACCAGACCAATTAAACACCAGTCTTGCAACTTTTGTTCATAATTGAACCAAGACATCTGAATTTTTGTGTAAAAAAGATTTAAAAATAGTCTCAATCAGACAAAGAAATCCATTGAGTTACCTAAAACATGCAAAATTAAGTGTTACTTACAAATAACAATAACAGAATGTATAATAATATGTACAATCGATCTTTACATTTTCAAAAATGTAGCTGCAAAGGCCCCATCCCCAAACCTGTGGCCTTATTTTAAATCCTGACTTAAATCAATTCCCTAGTCCAGGGAAATGTGCCATGTCAAGTGCCTTCATTTTATTAGATAAAGCCTGTTCTTGCATTTCCACTGCGTGCTCCTGGAGGTACTATCCAGTGTGTTAATTTTATGCAGCATAAACACAGAGAGGGCTCGTATATGTGAGGAAATTGGTGTGAAATCAACACACATCGACGAACATAGCTCCCCCTGAAATCTTATGTGATCAAATATTTACGTGGTGAAGACTGCCAAGAAATTATATTTAAAGATGAACTTCTTTGCATTTTTATCTTAAAAGAAAATATGTAAAGAGAGAATTCATCTTAATGCTTGTGATGAATGTGAAACGCGAGGGGGTTATGAAAGAACGGGCGAGGCAGAAGAAGATCAAAAGTCCAGAGTGGTATAGAGTGTAGTAGAGGCCCGGGTTAATGTGGTACCATGCTGACAGTGCACGTTGGCTGTGTGTGTGAACTCCGACTCATCTTGTGCCATTCTTTGCCGCTGTTGCCACGGACCACAGAGATCTAAAGGAAGGACGGACCTATCATCCCGCAGTGGCACCAGAGCCAATCAAATCTTTGTAACTTAATTAGAGCCACCTTGTGACCAATAGAAATCAATTAAAGATTGTGCAGATGCAGCACTTCCGCAGGTGGTATATACAGTAAAAAAAAAAAAAACACTGCAGCCACTGGGGCAGGCTCGGGCTCCACTCACTGTGAGCTGTATACACCATTACTGCATTGATCTATTGGCTCATTATCACTGAACATAACATGGGCATATAAAACAACACCTTTTTAATGAAACATAAGCACAACCATCCACTAAACCATCTGCTCTTTGTTGTTGGCTTAATCCATGGGCTCTTTTCTCATTTTTGCCTTTTGTTTAATATTAATACTAATCATGAGGAACTGCTGCCATGTTTTAAGTCTATTTTGGACTGCTAGATTAATGTGCATTGGCATTCTTTCCACTTTTTATTAAACCATAGGCCTGCAGTGTGATTTATAAAGCATTAGGCAAAGAGAGCATAATGGATAATACAGTAGAGTAATAATAAAGAATGTAACAGTCATTAATGGTAATGGGAGTGCAATATATATTTGTCAGGAGCAGAGCTGTAAATACACCCTGCTTTTTTATTAAAGGTCTTGTGTGAACATATGAATGAAACAGTAGGGACTAAGTAGTCTAGTAACCTAACCTTAGTTTCTTGCACTTGTGTGTTGCAATTATTTTACATTAATTTACTAGGAGGACTAACCCCATGAGATGTACAATCAATGGTCTTCAAAAAATGCTGTTAATCCAGAATTGCAGGAAAGCATGACCATAATTGCCAGTAGTGCTACAGATTTGGTCCAAGTGAGAGTGGATCGAAAGAAATAGCTTTTAATGTCAGCTGGACAAAGTGGATTTAAGTGTGTTGTTGAACTCACAGAAATCCAGCTGCTGCGCAAGGTAAACTAATGTGATAAGATTAGCATTAGGCCAGAAAGATCCATGCTGAGGCTTTAGAGTGTATCAAAGCTGTTCCAGAAAGCTGTAGCCCTACTGGCATTACAGACAAATTACAGACTGAGGGTGCCCATGTGAATGCAGAATTTTTTTTTTTTTACATACAGTACAGGCCAGCTTTTGCAATTTGGTGTCATGTAATTTGCCCCCCTTGGAGTTGAAGTTTTTGTTCAGGACTGTCCTCCGGTTCTGTGCAGTAGTATACAGAATAGTATAGACTCAGTGGGCTACAATAGATAATGTGCTCATTATACAATATTCTAATTTGATCTTCTTTTAATTGAATTGTATTTTTGCAGAATGAGGACATTTACAAACACAATTAGGCTCAGGTCTCTGTGATTAAAGGCCAGCTGACTCTCCACAATTTTGCCCGTGATAAAAAATGCCACGCGTGTCCACAAGGACATTGACATCTATTACAGGGAATTATGAGCCAGTAGGGAGTCTGGTTGTTAGGAGGAGGCTTGCTTCCGGCTCCTTGTTTCCTCCACAGAAGATCCAACATTTGCATTTCTATCCCATTTGAATAATTGCATTTCCTTATACTCTCAGTCAAATTTGTTTTTTTATCTGATAGCGTTCGATTAGGCAGGTTTCGGAAGATAATTACTCCCTTTGGTTGGGTATCTCATTTGGGCTCTCTGCTGCGATGAGATTTGTTTAAGGGTCTTTGCTGTGACCCTGCCGTGCTGTTCCTTCATCCTCCGTTTTCCCTCCATCTAACTTTGAAGTTCACACCATATCCAATTCCTACCCATCTCGCTTCCACTCAGAATGACTGAATGACAAAAAAAAAAAAGGCAGAGGTGGCGTCAGAGAGACACTGCTGCCACTCCAAGGAAAGAGTGAATAATTGAACGTCTCTGAAAAGAAGCCTCTACTTTTGATGGTCGGACTGTCAGCATACAGTGGAGTAGGGACATAATGCCGAGACACAGTTGGAGCTGTTGAGGTGGCGCCTCTTCAGTGAGGTGCATAATAATAAGTTCTCTTAAGCCCTGTGGTACGTATGAGAAGAGAACGTCGTTGCTCCCAGGGCTTTATTAAACTACACAAGGCTCTGTCACCGTGATGTGTCTGTGATTAAAGGGTGTGCAACAGCAGCACCTCAACTTGTGACAGTCTCCTACAGCTGAACACAATCTGGCTGCTATTTGTTTGCGCTTTAGTACGGAATGTGCTGTGTACTGTACTCACAGCGGTGTATGCCAGAGCAGTTTGGGGTAAAGTCTCAAAGCACTTTAGTAAACAGCAACTAGACCTTCAGGGCGCAGCTAGAAACAACATGCATAGCAGGAGAAGTCTTGTAAGTAAAAACAAGCTTTTTTTTTTTACTTAATCATTTCCAAATCCTTTATAAAACTCTGAACAAATATCACTTAGAAAGTGGCTGGATAAATACAACTGCAAAGATTTCCATAATCTCCATTGAGACAAAGCCCATTCCTGCTAAATTTAGACAAACCTCTCAGTTCCAAATACTGGTCTCCATATTTCATCATAGCATTCTGCTGAGTGACTTCTACATTCTTATGGATGAAATATGATAGTAACATTAGATCTCAAAAGTCATCCCAGTGAAGTGACAAGAAACGCCTAATTTCACAACATTCCATATGTACTATTCAGCTCATGGTGATAAGGATGCTCCCCCCACTGGTAGAAGTTAAGAATATTATGATGCTACAGAGTGTGTAATGCAGCTTTTTAAAATGTATTTATTTATTAAAACAAAGGACACATCACATGTATTGTGTATTATTTATTAAACAAAATAAATACTTCAGCACCACATCTGAACCCTACCAAACAAGCTAAAGTGTGATTCAAGCTCAGGTATGGTGCAAGATTTGTCCAGTAACTATGAATGTGAATAAAACCAGTAAAATACCACAGACCCATGTTTAGCCATAGCTCTGTCACCTATGCATGATGTAATATATGATATATGGAACACACTGCAATGTGCACCTTCTTTTTAGAGCGCGTGATAACATATGGCAGCCCTGAAGGGACATGCTGTAAATCTGAAACAGGTCTGATAATGAGTTTGCTTTTTAAAATGAACCAAATAAACAAGAACAAGAAGTAATGGAGATTCAACTGGGTTCTATGGCCTTGTCCCAATGGCCTTAATACGCCCTAGGCACTCCCTCAAAGTGCGTGAAGTGCTCAAGGGCCCAAAGCCATTAAAATAAAGAATTAGGACACCCTTGTATATGTCACTCTTCTTAGTAACTTTGATTATGATCAGAACGAGGCCAATTAGAAAAAGAGCAAGCTCTCTTTTGTAGCAATGTTTTCTAAACTGTTGCTGAGTTTATCAGAAAGTCAACATCAGCACATAGTTGGAGACATTTTGCTCATAGAAAGACAAGATAAGATAGGACTTTATTGATTCCCACAAAGGGGAAATTCAATTGTACAGCAGCTCTTAGACAGGTAATTGTTACACATGTGAATTATGAAGTCTAACTGCAGTAGGTAAGAAGGACCTGCACTGAGGGTGTCTCTGGCATGTATACAACATTTAGACAGTGTTGTAACCTGGGCAACACGTTTAATCATTTGATTTTACAATTAAGCTTTTGTTATGGAAATTTATAATTTCCTATACAGTAGTTAATAATTACCATTTGCTCCAAGTCCTTTTTAGGTCATGTCAGTCCTGCTCATGTCCTTCAAGATAATCCAAACATAGACATAGACATACTGTAGACATAACTTACCACGTACTAGACAAGCCTCTCCCATGGAACCTCTAAAATGGTCCTTGTGTAAGGGCGCCGCCATACGGTGATTTTACAGCAAAATACAGCGATATACCTCCGTCCACCAGAGGGCAGGCTTCAAAAGCGGAAATATAAGGAGAAACCCAATGGCGACTTTACAAGAGTAAAACTCATGTTTACAGCCTGGTACAAAAGATGGCTCCGGTCTCTAGAGCTAAGTTTTTACTACATGACAACTCTGGGGGGGGGTGAATTTTTGATTAATATGTTTGTTTATGCTATCTAAAAACTATTGATTTACTATGGAAAAAGCCCGGATGTAACGGCCATTTTATTGCCCATTCGTAATGACAATATTGGTGAATAGGGGACCAATGGGCGGATATCATCCATATTTATACAATCTATGGTACTAGATCCTGCACCTGGGAACTTGTCATGAGAGGTGTGTGAACGATACGCCTTCTACAATCTTTACCCTTTAAAACTATTTAAATATGTTTTCCATGTTTTCCATGTTTGCCTGCCACTGATCTTTGATTGTTTTGTTTTGTTGCTTAGAAACAAAAGCCTTGTCCATTTGAAGCACAACAGCAAAAGGGATTGTGGGTAATATCCTTCAGCTGATCCACACTTGGTGGTAGTGTGCATAAAGGGCACAGAGAGAACATTACTGAAAGATTGGGACACACTACGCACTTATGCCCCTCAGCGGGAACGCGCTTTTGAAGGGGACAAGTGCGCAAAGAGTATTGAGACAAGGGTTATGGAGCTGCGTAAATTTAAAAATAGAAAATGTTTATTTTGACATTATTAAACTGTTATATATAGTAAACATTGTTGCCTCTTAGCAAGAAGATCCAAGGTTCAACTCTTGGATCGGGCAGGGCCTTTCTGTGGGGAGTTTGCATGTTCCCTTGGGTAAGAAAATACATAAAACATGGAAAATACATTGCTCTGTGCTTTTACCTTTGCAGCATTTAAAGTTAAATACTCTGAATATGTGAGGGGTTGATTCAGAGAGAGAAACAAGTTCTCTCAGCATGACTCCACATTACTCTCACATCCACCCAACATCCACATCAAACTCTCATGTTCTGTCTTCATTTCTTCAAGAGCCTTTAAGCTGTTTAGCCTTTAATCATCTACATTGCTATACAAAACGATAAATCCCACCAGGAAGATCAAGCTACGCACTTAAAGAACATATCCCAGAATAGTTTTCAAAGGAAGAGGAAGGAGGCTGTTTTAAGTCATTATTAGTTCTAATTAAGGTCAGTCTAACAGATTGCTGTCAGCCAGACTTACAGGGTCACTGCACACATGACTCATTGAATATTCATATTCCAGATCATCAAATTGAAATCTATATCAAAATAGAGATTTATTTGGAGAAATATTATTTATATATGTATGTATATTATTACCCCTATGATGGTTGTCTTTTGATGGTGGGAGGAGATTGGAGTGCCTAAAGAACCCACTCATTCACTGGAGGAAATGGAAATTTCAGTGGTTGTAGTGTAGTAGTAGTGTAGTGTGTAGTTGTGATTGTCAAGGACACAATCAAATTGATCAAGATAGCACATTTACAACGTAGTGCTTTACATACTAAAAAAATCAAATAGGATAATGTAAAATCAAGTAAAAACACAGAACAGGAAATGTAATGTAAAAGTATGGATGACAAGCTCAAACTCTCTACAAAGAAGGTATGGCCTTAGCTTGGTTAGGAGCTGTTACTCTTCTAAAACAGTTCCTCCCGGCTCTTTTGGTACAACTGTTGGACCTAAGACTATTTCAATAAAAACTATGAATCCAATATAAAGTTTGTCTGTTTAACTCCACTCAGAAAAAGCGCTGGAACACAACACGTTGTTAACAAGTCGTCATCCCTCGCATTGTGCTGCAGGACAATACAATGTTCAAAAGGTCCTAACCTTTGGCCACACCTCTCACAGGAGGGGGCACTTTCTACTAGAGTATCAGTAGTTTTCCTATGTGTCCAGTCAGCTGTGACCAACTGGTTCTAACTGGTTTAAACAGATGAGGCATTTAGTGTCCTAATCTAGGGTGCAGTGTAAACTTTCGGCAGTACTTGGATGATACTGAGTGCCTGTACAAAAAGGCTCCAACCTGCCTTTTTTTCCTCAGGAGGCTAAAGTCCTTTAATGTATGCAACACCCAAGTTGGTGAGGAGAGCGGGTTCAGTGGTAGGTGGACTCTGTGGGGGCTGTGGTGGAGAGATGCATCCCCCAGCATCTCCCCAGACACTTCCTCCAGCTCTTCCAGGGGGATACCGAGGCGTTCCCAGGCCAGTCGAGAGACATAGTCCCTCCATCGTGTCCTAGGTCTTCCCCGGGGTCTCCTCCCGGTGGGATGTGCCCGGAACACCTCCCCAGGGAGGCGTCCAGAAGGCATGCGAAACAGATGCCCGAGCCACCTCAGCTGACTCCTCTCGATGTGGAGGAGCAGTGGCTCTACTTTGAGCTCCATCCGAGTGACCAAGCTCCTCACCTTATCTCTAAGGGAGCGCCCCGCCACCCTGCGGAGAAAGCTCATTTCGGCCGCTTCTATCCGGGATCTTGTTCTTTCGGTCATGACCCAAAGCTTATGACCATAGGTGAGAGTAGGACAGAGTAGTGTAAACTCTTGGTCTTTCAGTGCCTATTTTAACATATGTATATATTTTTAGTTGGTTATTTTTTAATGTATTTATCTATTTGTTTGTATTGTCCATGTATTTGCTGCCGGACATCTGAATTTCCCTGCGGGGATGAATAACATATTTAATTCAATCAATGAATTAATGCAGTCTGGAGAATTTTGATCCAAAATTATTAACTCAGTTTTCATTTCATTAAGGTTTAAAAAATGTAAGGCCAGACACTGAGGTTTTAGAGGCAGATAGATTAGCACGTCATCTGCGAAGCAGTGAAAGGATATTGTGTTTCTTAAAAATAGACCTAAGCGGCAGCATATACTGTATAACAAAATCAAGACAGGACCTAAAACAGAACTTTGTGGGACACAATAGCTGAGCTAATAATAATTTATTTGATCAGGACTGTGCATGTTAATAAACATACATGAGACACAAAGACATGAATGTAAACACGCCAGTTTGTAGCTTTAGGTTATTTTCCATCCATTGTCCCACAAGGGGGAGCCGGGCCTGAAGAATGCGGGCTGAAATTAACAGAAAAGGATCTGTCTGGGAGATAAGATCTAAATAAATTTAAAGCTGTGCATTTGAAACCATACTGTTCTAGGCGGAAAAGCAGGATCTGATGGTAAGTTTTATCAAAAGCAAAGCGTGGCAGAACAACCAGAGTCAACGGTTAAAAGTTCATTAAAAACTCTTAAAAGTACTGTGAAAAGATTTAAAACTCGATTGGAACTTTCCCCAAAAACGTTTAGCAAATTTTTTACAATTGTAATTGGATGTGGACCAATTTCTCAAGCACTTTCGATACAAAAGGTTTGTATGGAAATTGGTCTGTAGTTGGACATACTGTAATATTAGGGTCTAACTCAAAACAAGACAAGACAATTATTTTGTATAGCCCAATATCACAACAACAACCGCCTTAAAGGGTTTAACAGACTGCACTAGACAACATCCCCCTGTCCTTAAACCCTCCATCAGGGTAAGGAAAAACTCACCCAGCAGGGAAAAAAGAGAAACCTCAAATAGTGCATCTAAAAAAAGTGCTTTTTAATAAGAGGCTGTACAACAGCCTGTTTGAAGGAGCCTGGAACACAACCAGAGGATAGAGAAGCATTAATGAGCCTCAGTATGTAAGGCCAAATAACATCAAATACACCTTTAAGAAATCTGGGAGGGAAGCTGTAGGACTAAGTGCTGGACTATCTTGCATAATTCAGTGAGGGATACAGGTTCAAACTGTTCAAAAGTGGTAAGGCACACAGGACTATTAGCAGGTTCAGCAGCTGAAGGAAGGAAGGTTGAAGCCCTAATAACAGATATTTTTTGAAGATAAGAAAGGTAAAGTAGGTGAGAAAGCTTTCACACATAGGGTCTGACTCTACAATACCAGGAGAATCCACAAGGTTAAGAAGACTATTTAAAACCTGGGGCCTGTGGCTGTTGCTGGGAACAAAATTTGACATGTACTGGACTTTCTGACAATTTTACAAACAGACTCTTAAAATTTCCAAGGAGACTTACAGTTTATCCTTTTTCCACTTTCTCTCAACGTGTCTACATTTGCGTCTGAGAGCTTAAGTGGTGCCATTTAGCCATGGTTCAGAAGCTGGCTTGGGACTCCTGGTCTTGGGCGGAGCAATTGAGTCCAGAATATCAGTACAGTTTGGGTTAAAAAGTTGGTAAGCTCCTTGGCACTCAAACTACAGGAGGTACTTAAGGTGAAAGGTACAGTGGCATTAAATGCTTCCGAAAATGTTGACGCTGTTGCTGAACGCCGTTATTTGGCTGGGGCACAGCTTTTGACTTAAGAGCAAGGCAACATTATGCTGAACACAACAGTTCAGACAACAGTATGTCTGGCTCTGGACTTGTTTTCTGGGTTTTCTGGGTTAGGGGTACTCAGCAAAGGACAGAGGAGCAGCTACCTCCAAGTTGATGGAAGCCCCAGCTGTACTCTGTAAGGTTTCACCGCTTTGGGGACTCTCAGCTGTAACCGGTCAATGGTTCATGTCACCCCTTCTGGATAGAGAATAAGTCCAGGTTTGGAAGAGCCTGGGCAGCAGCTGGAGAAACTGGCTAGTCAATGGTTAGAGATGCTCAGACGGAAGACATTGAATGCCCCAACCAAGCCCCCTCCATACCTACTAGGTACGGCTTCATCTTCCAACAGCTAGGTTGGAGTTGAGCAAAAGAAGGCTAAAGCCATGCGTATGGGTCCCACACAACTGTGTCTTGAAAGGCAGCGCTGAACGAGGCCACCACTCATTTGTGTTGGCTGCAGGTAAGTTAATCTTTCTCCCGTATTTCCTCGGAAAGTTGGCGGACATCCTCTTTAAGGTCAGTTATTGTTTTTCTTAGGGCAATTGTCATCATGACAAACACTAGACAAATGCAACCATCAAAGTAATGTATATGAACACCAGACATAGCTTTAATTGGCTTCTTTTGCCACAAAAGTAAAAGTAAAAACAAGGACAAAATAACAGTAAAAGTCAACATATCACACTGTGCAGCTCCTTCCACAGTTTGGGAGCAACAGCTGAAAAAAAACAACACAATTTAATAGTGCGTAAACAGATAATCCTAAATTTCACCTGGATACTTTTTAGTGTTCTTAAAAGGTCCGTAGTGTAGCATTTGGTAACAACATATTACAGATTGTAAACCAACATCCCTCCTTTCTAGAGACTGTGAGCACCTACGGTAGCCCTACAGGGGATTATTGTTATAATGAACAAAAATAGGAAAATAGGCCAGATAATGTGTTCACCTTTGAAATTTGGAGTGAATGAAAAGTGAATGTGCTTCTCCTTCAGCAATGCTATGTTTGTTTACTCTAGGCATATGTAGAAACAGAAAATAATCCTTGTTCCAGTGGTTTCTATGTCTGTGTCTGATTTTTTATGATGTGCAAACATAAGTGTTCATTTATTTTTGAAGTTTGAGCGCTGAGGTGCTTACCAACTGGCTTAACTCAATTTGTACTAACATTTTGGGCTTTGTATTTTTGAGAGATGACATACTATAAAAATGTATACAATGCACCTTTAAAATTCTAACTTGGCTCTAGAACCAAGGTTGTCAAATTATTTTACATGCAAAATTGCAAAAACGGGTTACATCTGGACATCTAGACAAAAGCTCCAGCACTACGGTATTTCTCTTGAATAAAATCTGTCTTGATTAAAAGATAAGTAATTCTATACAACATTTTGAACAGCCTGATGAAGTCTGCAATGTTTAACTCCGTCTGAACAGCGCTGCATAAACTCCTAGTACACCAACACATTCTGGTGAGATGATGCATTTCATTGTTTGTTAAGATGAAGCCAGTGAAGTGGATTGTACCCCTCTTTCTCTAAGCCCCAGATCACAGAGGGTGACTCTGCTTCTGCGGTGTGCTCCAGTACTTGCGTGAGTCTGCTCAGGTAATTACAGCATCTGTTAAGAGCTTTGCTGATTGTTTTTCATCTCCACATGGTCACCACCGCAGAAAACCAATTACCCAGGGGAATACTAAATCACCAAGACCGATTTGTTATTCTACTGAAAAAGGCAGGAAAAACGGGATACGAGTGTGGAATGCGTTTCCATTTGTTTACATGTGAAGGAAACACATTAACAGAGGATAATACAAGAAGGGGCTCAGTGCAGTACAATGGGATGATGTAAAAAGTAAACATTAAGAACAATGAAATGTCAAATGAGGATTAGCAGAAGTGCCAAAAGGTCCTAGGATTCCATTAGTGGAAAGTTATTCAGTAAAAGGACATGCAGTTTCCAGGATTGGAAGGGTTTCTCACACATTGTATTGTCCAGTACAGTTACTAATTGTTAGAAAATGTAACCAGTAATCAGATTACAACAATGAAGGCAACATAATATGACTACTTATAATTATATACTGTATGTACATATTTGCAAATAATAATAATGGCCAATTGGTTATAGAAATAATGCATAAAACAATGTATTTTGTTGCTCTTATCACAGCAGCATCCTACACAGCTTGACTCAAGATTAAAACAGCACCAGGTTTAATAGCTGTTATGATTGTTCTAGATGTGAACAAGTGCACACAATTTTAATGAAGTGCAATAAAAACCTATATTATGTTTAATCACAGTGAGATCTCAGATAGCCTAATGGCTATTTTTGTTGCACTGAGTATTTGTGGATCAAATTGGCTTTGTTTTTAAATCTTATCATCATGACATTAGTCATGTCCTGTACACAACATCTAATTGGTTTATAACAGCATCTATAGCAAACTGTTGAGTCTGGTTGATAAGCTGTCATTTTGGTGGCTCGTCTTTAAACCAAATGAACAGAGTAAAGTATCAAGTGTCACAATGAATGGCATAAAGGAGAAGACAAGATGACTGCTCCTTACCACTACATGGTGTGCTACTTACAGTTATGTGATATAAAATATATAGAAACATATACTTTGCCCTCGGTCTGTCATATTTCTGCAGAATAATCCATCACACAGCTGTCTATGGGAGCCTGTTGAAACCAGAATGGTGTAATTTATTTAAAGTTGGACTGGATTAATGTAGGTTTGTGTTCTCACCTTAAATAATGCCCACTTAAGTCACCTTAAAAGCAGATTTTAGTAATCATTAGAGTTTGACTGACAGTTAATACGCAAACCAGTCTTTAATTTGTTTTAATCAGATCAAATGCATGAGGTGTGAAAGTACCTTAAGACTTTTGCACAGAAGACTGGATTTCAATCAATCCTAAAACCAGAATCATTCTTTACTACAAGAGGTTAAGTTCAGGCCTTTTTGGTTAGGATCAGAAGCATTTAACTCTAAGTGGGACAGGCCGGGAGACCTAGATTCTGTTTCATAATGCGGTACATGCTAGTGCTATTTCCAGGCGCAGGACACGCATGTGCGGGGTTGACTCAGACGTTGACAACAGTACAGTGCGAGTGTGGCTGTTAATCATGCTTAGCAGAGGCTTGTATATCAGCTGTTACTGGCTGTTGTCCTTCTCCGCGGAATGTCAGCCCCACACAGATTCATGGCTCCAGTAATCTGACTTGATGAGACCAGATTGTTTAGATGAATAAATGGTGTGATTCACATTTACTGCTGATTAATTGTTTCCATTTATTGCACACAAAATAGTTTTCTTCATCCCTCTGACCTCAATTTTTGACGTCCTTTGTAACCACTGGGATGACTTTGAGTCCTATTTTCTGCTCTCTGTGGCTCCTCTTTTGGCTCCGACTGCAGTGTTTTTTGCGGAAAACCCCTAAGCCGATTTTAGTTTCCATATATAAAAAAATATAGAAAAAAAGAAATACATTCACAATGAAGAAAGTGAAAAGCTTTATTCTCCTGGAACTGTGCCGGATTGCTTTTATAGCATTGCCTGCACTCGTTTTATTTCAGCACTCCTTTTAAACTACCGTATCTAATTGCAATGGCATTTTTAATTAAAAGTCAAGGATATGTGGTTGTTTGTGAGGGGAGACTAATCTTCTTGCCTTCACCTCTTGCAGTGGTAGCTATCTGCCATCTATCTGCCTAATGAGAAAATAGAGAAGCCAGCGCAGGACTTGTTGATATTTGCGCGTCTCTAAGAAGATTTCTGAGAATGCATGATTAGCACTCCAGCCTCAGACCATGCCATGCCGCAGCTCTGAGACCTTATGCATTGCTAGAGATAACAATTCTCTGGAGGCAAGGTTCACAAGATCCCAGAAATACAACAGCTTCATTTTAATAAGTATTACTGGAAAAAACATCACATACTAAATGTGTATCCCACAAACAAACCTATTTGTCCTTTATATATACCCGACCCACGTAATAACTTTTTTTTTAAATTACCTTTCCACCGGGGCTGCAGGACGGGGCCATTGGGAATAGGGAGACAATTATTCAAACTAGGGACACAGGTTCAAGCCCTTTGTGTTGGCAAGCATCCGTCTTACTGAAGCGTTAAAGTAAAAATGCAGAATCCCTGCCAGTTTTAGGTCTGCATTTCTGTAGCAGGCATCTCGCCCTGACCTCCTTCTGAGAGGACAAACAGAGTACAACACAATGATCAATGAAAGATCATACTGTTATGTCTAATTTTGAATGTCTGCTGTCAAGTTTGACATTGTGATTTCAGTGTTGGTAACTGAGGGTAAACCTCTTACAAAAGCAACTTCTGTAATTTAGCATCTGTGTCCCCATAGGAGAATGTGCTTGTGTTTCCTGCACTGACCTTGACCTTTTAAATTTTTGTTACCATCAGCTTTATACTTTTCTACTGGTTGTGTGTTTTTCCATGCATAATATGCAGGAAAGAAAACATTCACTTTTTAGTTTCCTTCAGTGGATTTAACTCAATTCCAAATTTCTTCTCTACATTTTTAATCACTTGTTGCTATTTGTCATGTACTTTTATCTTATTTATCTTTCTGCTTTGAGCTGTGATTGTCTGACAGCTGCACATTTAAAAACACCTGTCCCTCATAAACAAAGCAATAAAGTGGAGAAATATAGCTAGAGGGCAGTTGGTTCGCAGAAACACTTACTCCGGGTCCATAGATGTGGAAGAAAAGGGATTTCCACTGTGTGGGGATTAAAATAATTTCTTATAAAGGTTCTGCAGTGACAAACCGTCACGGGCACCAAGGTATTGGGAGATTCCCTAAATATTTTCAAATTAATAATACAACATTGTGTTGTGAAATAAAAACTGTCTTCTGGGTCGTCTCTGTTTCTGCATTCGATTCAGAAAGCCCAGTTCTTATGTGTCTATTATTTGCCACTGAAACACTGCACATTTTAACTTTAACCATTTTGTTCTCTCAAAGTGAACAGGACAGTTCTCAAAATATTTACCAAAGTAGCCTGTGTGTGGTTAAGGTTGACTTAATGTAAACATAGTTCTCCTGGTATGACCTAATTCCATATTGGGAGCCAACACAATGGAAATCCATAAGATAAATTGATTTCTCACTGCTGTATTCAAGCAACAAAGAAAGTCTGAAGTGGTCTTAGAGTCAGGTTGCAACATGTTGTAAAATGGCTACTAAACTATATATTTTCCATAATCTTAATGAGCACATTACAGCAGGGGTTTATATATTCAAAAAGACAGAAAAATGTAGATCGTTATCTTCATTCATTTCTGACACATGTGAATAATCAGTAATGTGGATGAGTGTGTTTACTCTGCACCTCACATTAAAGCCCACAGTTGGGATTCAGAGGCGCAGCTGGGACTCAGCAGAGATGAGAGATTAACATTGTGATCCACCATTTTACTTCACAGAGAGGGCCCTGTGCCCAGCCCTACAGCTGAGGAGCAGAGCTACGCCTGTGGGCAGGCTCGCCCAGAGGTGGCCAACAACCCACCAAAAAAAACAATTGAGTCCAGCCCTCACATCCTTCAGCCAAATGCCCTCTCCAGTGGGCTTTTCAATGGCAGACCTCTGGACATTTAAGGGAAATGTCAGCTGAGGTCTCTAAAAACAGCCCAAGGTGTACAGTCCAAATTTCTTTAGTCTATCCAGAACAGCCAGTTATTGCAATAGCAGTATTTAACACAAAGAAAAGTACTTAAACCCATTTGCAACCACAGAACAAGAACCACATGCAGCCTCCAAGGATCATATATAGAAATTTCTGGAACATCTTCAACATAAAAATGGCATGGCCGAAGGGAAACCGTATCGAGGAATTATGTGTGGTGAAAGAAGCTATGCTGGCTCCTATACGGCTGCTAGTCATCAGCTACAGTACTATGATGGCTCCGGGGACGCAGCATGATGCTCCCTATCAGCCAGCTGTTGATCTAAAAATGGCAACAGGCCTCATCCTCACACATCCTGCTATGGTTGTTTCAAAATTCACTGTAAATGAAACAAAATGATCAAAATGAAATGTGTACCAAAAAAATATAACTTTTGATCAACCAATTTAAAATAATTGACAGTATTTTAGCGACCTAGGGAATAAAATAAGCTTAGTGTAGAAAATATCTATTGCTGTATTGTAGAAAGAATATAGTCTCTATTGGGACAAGTATTGTATTTAAAGGCTGAAGCAAATCCTGTCTTATATTTTTTGACAATAAGTCAGGCTCATACTTTTTTCACCATCCATTCTCACTCTTAAATGTAGATGACTACATTTTCAGAAATAGGACAAAGTAGGAATTGAATCCTGCTACGCGATGAGGAAACTAATGACTACCAATGCTTAAAAATCTATGCATAAATAGTATACAACTCAACCTTTAAGAGTCATATTTAACCTAATTGCAGGGCTAACACTTATTGACACAGATCCATTTAGTCTGGTCATACTCACTCAACATGTGTAGTTTAGGCCACTGTTGGTGCCAGATCAATTATGGGACTTTTGCCACTTAAAAATGTTTTGGCATGGGATTGCGTGCAATCTTGAGCACTCATTAGCCTTGTTTCTGCTGTGGGGTGGGGTGCTCAGTCCAGAAGAGGGATGTCTGCTACGTAAACCCTGACATGAAAGTGCCACAAACATCATGTTGTCATGATCTGTGTCTCAGTCCACTCCTTGTTGTGTTGTGTCGTCTACCTACCTGGGGTGGAGCCTCCAAGTCACACCTGCCTGCTGATTACTCTACACCTGTGAGTTTCCAATCTGACCACAGTGTTTATCTCCACCTTTTCCAAAGTGTACCACAAAACTGGACCCACTTAGAACCCCAGGACAAGGGGTTCCCAAAGTGGTATGGTGTGCTTTTGGAGACCTGTTTTAGGTTCTAGGACCTGTTTTGGTTATGGAAATTTGCCAGAACTGCTCCAGTGTAATTGTGATGTTCTCATGTCATAGTGTTGGTATTTTAAAAAGCATTATTTTCTACTTCTATTATCTTAAACAAAATGCTTGCAAAACACACCTAAATTTACAATTTCCTAATAAATGGTGCCTCAAGTAGGAAGGCAACCAAAAAGTGTATAATTAAAGTCACTGAGTGAATTACCATTCCAATGTTTTGCATGGAACTTACCCTTGCCTGGAGCGTTCCCAAATGGGGAGAGAGAACAGTACAGTAGCCAATGTGGAAAGACAACCTGAAAACAGAACCAGGTGGGCCAAAGCTGTGTACAGGGATCAAGAATTAAGGATAATTTTTCCTATGGCTATGTTGCAAAACATCCAGCACATCACAATCTACAAGAAAAAATAAATAATTTCTGTTGACACTGTGTGTAGTAAATCAACAAGTGAAGGCTCTCTTTGGCTCTGTTTGGGGTTTAGTCTGTTACTTTGGGAGTCATAGCCCTAAATGTCTTGGGCCAAGACTGCTCTAAGCAACATTTGTTAAGTGGGATTTGCAGCCTAATATATACACACCTAGACAGAAAACAGTGGAAAATTTCAGTAAGTAGCAAAAAAATAGATTTAATATCCAAACCTGATTATGGTCTCTCTTTGACCTTCATAACGTTCATTTAACACCATTAGATACACCGTGCTATCACAGCAGTGGAGTGTGTTCTGTCTGTCTGGCACTTACACCGACATGCATAAATCAGCTGAGGTGGGTACAGTACAATGTGCTTGTGTGCCTGTGAATGTTCGAACGTTGGGATGCAAGACGTGATTGAAGGGGGAACTTGGGACACTGGAGTGTGTCCTCGTCTTGACTACTACAGCCTGCGTCATGCACGAGGTGGGTGGGTTTAATTGTGCCAGCTTTTCCAGGCTTCTGAACCCTCTTGCTAGACCTCTTTGGCAGCGGCAGAGGGACCAGGTGTCGCCTCTCAGACAAAGGGCTTTGATGCCAGTGTGCAGCGAGATGTTGGTTTAGAATGCTGCTCTTCTGCTTAACACTGGGTCAAATGTGTGTATTTACCTACTTAAAGTCAGATTTATGAATTGAAAACACAAAATCGTATATAAAATGCAAATGATGCCTTCTTTTTGCATTTCTGTTTTAAATTTTTATGATTTGCTGTGCCTTAACCTTTTGTACACTTTGTTATACGTTTTGTAATGCATTTGTTGTGAAACTTAAGAGCTATTCTAAAAACTGTTACCATGTTACCATTTTCCTTAAATAGTTTTTACCATAAACCTTCATTCTTAAGCCCCTTGTCGACTGTGCATGTTAACCATTGCTGTACTTAAGTCAGAACATATAGACATTTATCACCTTGTGGTAAAGAAACCTCATGTGTTGTAGGGTTAATGGGATGGAAATTGTTTTATAATGTCTGCCTAAGCAGCATATATTTACAGTTAACTGACAAGTGTGGGGGCAAGTGCTTATGACAGCTTCTGGCAGGCGAGAGCTCATATTTATCTCCACAACTGTCAATTTTGCACAACCATCAATAACGCTTTATTCATTGCTTTGCATTTGAACGTCCTCAAGGTGATCTTTAAGCATCCACCCAGCACATTTGAAAAGGTTTCTACCAGTTTATGGTGAAAGATCAGTTATTTCTTGCTAGTTTCCTTAGTAAAACATTTATATAGTGGAAGCTAAAAGCCATTAAAGATGCACACTGGTAGTAGTACTTCAAAGTGCAGATAGCAGTGTTTGACGGGCGACTCCTCATTGCCCTAACATGGCTGGCAGACTCACTATCTAGAAGGTGAACGTACACTTAGAATCTCAATGAGGCCGGCTCTGTCACAGGTCAACACCATGCTGCTGAGTCCATAATGAGGAGGCAAAGTGCGACCCTTATTTGGGGTGTTGTCCTGTTAGTACATACAGCGCTCCACTGCGTCCTCTAAAAGAGCCATTCTCATTATGGACGCTCGGGATGAAGGGGAATCACATTGAAAATTAAATATGCTTATTAAAGGTGATGGATAAATGGATTATGTTTTAATTGGTCTATTGTTATGAGTGGCTGATTGGATTGTCCTTCGCAGGCTATTGATCCCAGGGCTGAGGTTGATTAAGAAGTGGACTGAGCAGCAGATGAGTGAGTTTCAGTGCGCATAGAGAGTGTATGTTTGATATTCAGGACAGGTTACCCCCAAGATCAGTTGTGGAAAAGTATTTGAGCCTTGTAAGTAAGTTTAAAAAGGTGATGAGATTGTGAGAGGACAAAAATCTCCACAGCTCAGAACCACTAATACACTGTTTTATATTTTCATAATTTCCCAGTTAAATCTTTTAATCAACTTGCTTTGTACCTCTGCCGGCGCTCGGGCCATTATGATATCAGTGCTTAGACATCCAAGAGTGGCTTTTCACACTGCAGTTATTCCAAAGGACAAAAAAGTCCTCATTATTACCCATTAAAATTAACTTTAAGCATTGAAATGTTTGACCTCACATAAAAAAAATCCTGTGCCAAAGCCAGTACAATCCAACCAATACATGAAATAGCAGACAAAGTGTTAGTTCTGCTATAACTAACCACTGACGTTGAAATAGAGTGGCAGTAATTTGAAATTCTGTTAGTCGGACTAACGCACCGAGAATGATGCAATGAATAGTTGGGCTGTTGCTGCATGTTTCCAATAAGTCAAGCAAAGTTCGAGCAATGCACCATGTGCATGCTCCAAAGCCAACAGTGGTGTAGTGTAACACATGTAAACAACACCAGACAAGTGTTAAAGCGATTTAAGCCACATTAAAGCGATTTACGTAAGCCACATTTTAAGTCCAACAAACATTGATATTAAGTTCACTCTGTCTGAAAAAAACAAACAAAACTGCTTGATCATAACTTCAGATGCATTCATTTGCTCTTCAGAACGGCACAGTTGCAGAGTTAGGAAAGCGTTCCAAGTTATATGTTGTGTTCATCTGCAATCAGCTAGCAGTAAACTTAGAGTGAACGAGTAAATTGATTATTTGTAAAGTAATAGTTTATTAGCATTTTAAAAATTTGATATTCCATACCAATTTCACATGAATGCACAGTTTGATTCTCTCTGGTCAAGACAGAAGTCCAGCTTAACTGAGCAATAAGTCAGGCTAACCTGTGTATGTTAACCTAGACCCCGATTTTAGTAGCAACAAAAGTCAGAGCATGCATATCTTCTGAGCAGTGTTTTACTTTTAAAAATGAGAAAGAAGTAAATTATACTGCTATCTTAGGTCTGGTATTATGTAACAGGATTATGCCATCCAAACTGTTTTTCCTCTTGGTAATAAAGTACATTAGCCTTAGCAGTTGGTCCATGTGGCACTGGAGGCAGTGGTGACATCTCCCTAAGACTTGGGGCTAAAGGTGGGTATACATATTGGCATCATGACTCACATTTCCTGCCTCCATGAGCACAGTCTGTTGAGGTCACACCCCGGAAAAGAAAAAAACAACAAGATGCTAAAGCCAACTTGTGTATTAGGTAGCTATTCCTAATATATAACTTTTTAATTATCTTAAGCAAATACGAATGTATAACGCTATAACAGAAACTTGTGGGTCAGTGAAATTATTAATTTGCTGCAATTACATTGCCACACAAATTATATGTGGGCCGTCCCCTCAATCCCCTCTCCCCCCAGTCAATACTATTATTGTGTCTTTGGGCAAGACACTTCACCCATCTTGCTTTCAGTGCCACAGCACTGGTGTATGAATGTGTGTGTTTGTTGGTGGTTGGGGAGGCTGTTGGCGCTGTGTGTATGGCAGCCTGTTTGCCTGTTAGTCTGCTCCAGGGCAATTGTGGCTACAGACAGTAGCTCACCTCCACAGTGTGAATGGGTGAGTGGAAGCATGATGTAAAACGCTTTGGGTGACGAGAGGGTACAAAAAGCACTATATAGGTTTGTGTTTGAAGTATAATTCATTTACGTATGTACAAGTTTACAAATGAAAATGCTCGTTTTCAGGGTATTTCCTTTACCATTCTCCAACTTTGTACAACAAATTTAGAAAAGGAAGTCGGCTGTTGTAAACACTTTAGCTAAAGTCTAAATATTGCACCTGATGAACACCAAACATGTATAAATATATACTCCAAAGGGGATCTTTGCTTATTTAAAACCGTTATTCCATGGCGCTAAATGTTAGCCCAAAGCTTTTATGTTGAAAGGAAGTAGTCTCTGTTTACGGCCGACTTCCTTTTTCTGAATTAGTTGTACAAAGAATGGTGCAAGGAAATACCCTGAAAATGAGCATTTTCATTTGTAAACTATATAAATTATACTTGGAACACAGACCTATATAAAAACAACAACCATTTACCATATCAGCCATTTATTAATGCAATTAATCAATGTCGATGTTTGAATGTTCTGATATGTAACTGGCCCAGTCACAAGTACTAAAAAGCTGCAACCTGCTCAACGAATATAAAGCCAAATATTTCGTCTATTTGTTTGAAATACAAAATATACCTAAATACATATTGGAAATAAATTGAGCGATTGTTTGTTTGTTAAAAAGTCTTTAGAAAAGTTTAAAAGGAAAAAGCTAGACTACAGTCGCGTCTTATTCTTATTAATTGTTACTGTTACCAGTTTAGGAATGTGTTTAGTGAGATTTTAGTAAAAAGGATGTTTGAGAAATGTGTTTGTGTACGTTAATTACCTTATTTGGAATAGCAGCTATAGATTCTTAGTATAAAAAGAGATCTGATGGTATTACAGTCCTAACAGAGTACCTTTGTGATTTACTGTGGCAGCATGATTTAAAAAGACGGTCAAAGTGGGGGGCTTTGTGCAGCCTAAATGCGCAGAGCACTCTTGTAGTTCCTTCTGACTCGATTTCCAACTTGCTGAGTGATGAAGTTTGAAATTTGACTAGACAACTTTTTTTCTTTGCGTCTCCGGCAAGGTGAAGGACACGCACAGCAAGCGACTGGAGCACAGTCAGATGCAAGAAAAAGACGGGAACAAGGAAGCAGTAAAACAAATCTCACATATTACATTGTTGCTCTCACACACTATAAACACAAGATCACCATTGGGGAAGTGTTATCATTTTATATGAAGAAGAGGAGCAGCCGAAGCGGGGGAAAACAGAAGGGGAAATAATTAAAAGTCCCCTTATCATTTCTCTTGTGGGAAAGGCAATCCTAAATGTCACCAGAAAGGAGTTATCATAGAAGTCAGTTTGCTCATGGGTCGTTTTCTTGGTATGTCCTTTTGTCAGTTTGTAGTGCTGTATGTCTACCTTGTAATTAAAACTTTGTCTTAAAAATCTCCTTTTGAAATGGTTGTAATTAGGGAAATCCAGAGTTTATCCTAATGAGCAATTCTGATTTGCAAATCACATTTTGACGACACATACTGCTCGACAAGTTTGTCTGTCCTTATCACCGTATGCAATGTAGACAATTTGATCAGCCACAAAACGGTGAAGCCAGATTTAGCAAGTTGTAATTCTCTTTCTGATATAAATTATTCTTCCAGTTTTATCCCATTGCAACCTTATCTGTCAACCCACTCCACACTCGCTGCTTGTCTAATTTACTCTTTCTCTGTGTATTTGCCACGCTTCTCATGCGCCATCATTAGGAGTTTGTGTCACTGTAGTTAAGCTCTCGGGCAAAACAGTTGTATTCATTAGCTGTTGTGCGAGTGCTGCATTGCAGAGCTGATTGTCATTTGTCAAATGTTTTAAACCACAGCTCGGCACACTCCCAACTCAGAGGCTGCGCACGGTGAAGGAGAAAAAACAGTTTTATGTTCAGTGAAACAAACTTGCAGATAGATCCAAGAAGAATGTTTCCTTATTTAAACTCAGACATGGAATATTCTGGGTTGGCATCAGATTATTGTAGTATCATTTACCTAATGTCAGCAATCCATGCTCTGGGAAATATGTTATCTAAAATGTTATTTGTGAAGATATTGTAGTAATGTTTCTGACTAATGTAGAACCTTTTCAGTCATGTGACCTTTCAGGTGACACAACCATGTTGGTCGACAAAATGTCAGCTTAAAGCTTCACTAACCGTTGCCTTGTACCTGTACTTGTGTAATGATGATAAAGTTGAATCTAATCTAATCTAATCTAATCTAACCAATTTGATTTTTGCCGTCATGAGTCTCAACCTTACCACTCACCCCCCAAAAGCACCGTGGTAACCATTCCTGCTTCTTTTTAAAATAAAACTTTTTTTCACTGAAACAAATGTTTTTAACACATTGAACTTTTGTTTATATCTAGGTCGGCCAATGGGAGAACTCCTTTTTCCGGATGTGAAAAACACATGCTTGTGATATATATATATATATATATATATATATATATATATATATATATATATATATATAGCTCAGCTGGTAAGGACATGGCCTTTCACACGGGGGACCCAGGTTCGAATCCCCCTCGGGGTGCTATCCAGTGTGGGTCCTTAGGCAAGACCCTTCGCGCTACTGCCTACCTCATAATGATGAGAGACAATAAATATATGAGAAGTCGCTCAGATGTCGCCCGCCAAACAAGGTCTGCGCTAGGTGTTGGGGAACCAGAGCAACTTATGACAAATGGGCTACTGGAACAAGACGGAGATGGGCGATGCGATAACAAGGCTCTGTTGGAATGCTACTACTCCAGTAACCCTAGTCAGAGGGGTTACATGAAGAGAATGTGGGATGAATGGTTACTACGAAACCCACAATCCAGGCTTACATCGAAGCAACTAGTAGCTCTAGTAGCAACTTGAGATTGACGAGATACAACACAAAAAATGCTACGGCAAGGGGGAGCCAGGACGCAAGGTCAGAGGGGAGCCAACAGGTGCTCCCCAACCGGAGATTGGGTATGAAGCCCCAACAATTGAAATAACGCTGAACTGACCTGAAAGACAAGATCATGGCGAGAATGAATGCAAGGCAACCCCGACGCCAATTACAACGGCTAAGTGAAGTACCATCAGAAAGTCTCCTAGAAGATGTGAATGCAGCATTGAGTGCGATCCCTACCACATCCATCACTGAAACCAATGAGCTGCTATACACCTCCGCAGCAGTGATCCTCGAGATGCTTGGCTATAAGAGCAACCATGGGAGCCATGAGAAACAGTACCCACCATGGAAACAAAGGCTGGAGGCTAAGATCAAGCAGACACGTAGAGAAGTAAGCCAACTGACAGAGGCCAAGAAAGGTGCAATGAGAAAACCGGTACCCAAGAGGTACAACCAGATGCCCATACCTGAAGCACTTGAAACTGCCAAACAAAGGCTCCAAGCCTTGGCCAGCCGCCTAACGAGGTATGCAAGAGAGAACGAGGCCAGAAGAATAAACCGGCTGTTCGCAACTCAACCTGCAAAAGTGTACGCTCAATGGCAGGGTAATAACAGCAGAGCAGACCCTCCAAGGCTGGAAACTGAACAATACTGGAAAAACCCCCTATATGGGAGAGGGAGGCATCACACAACAGCGATGCACAGTGGCTGGTGGCTCTGAGAGAGGACCACAGCAACCTCCCTGAACAGAATCCAGTTACCATCACAGCGGCAGACATCCAAGAAAGACTCTCAGGTATGAAAAACTGGACAGCACCGGGCCCTGACAGGATCCACACCTACTGGCTAAAGAAGCTCACTGCACTCCACGAGCGCCTTGCAGCACAAATGAACCAGCTGCTAAGGGATGGGACGCACCCTGAATGGCTTACAGAAGGGCGTACAATCCTGATCCTGAAGGATCCCACAAAGGGTACAGTCCCATCCAACTATCGGCCAATAACCTGTCTCCCACAACATGGAAGCTCATGTCAGGCATCATCGCAGCTAAGATAAGTGGGCACATGGATCAATACATGAGCAAAGCACAGAAGGGCATCGGCAAAGAAACCAGAGGAGCTAAACACCAACTCCTGGTTGACAGAACAGTCACCCAAGACTGCAGAACCCGACACACCAACCTGTGCACTGCCTGGATTGATTACAAGAAAGCATATGACTCAATGCCACACACATGGATCACTGAATGCTTGGAGATGTACAACATCAACAGGACTCTAAGAGACTTCATTGCAAACTCAATGAGGCTGTGGAAAACCACCCTTGAGGCCAATGGCAAGCCACTTGCACAAGTATCCATCAAATGTGGCATATACCAAGGAGATGCTCTATCCCCACTGCTGTTCTGCATAGGCCTGAACCCCTCAGCCAAATAATCGACAAGACTGGCTATGGATACCGACTCAGGAATGGGGCCACCATCAGTCACCTCCTCTACATGGATGACATCAAGCTATACGCTAAGAGTGAGCGGTACATCGACTCACTGATCCACACCACCAGGATCTACAGCTCTGACATTGGGATGTCATTCGGGCTTGAAAAGTGTAGTCGAATGGTGACGAAGAGAGGGAAGGTAGTCCACACAGAAGGGGTCTCACTCCCAGAAGGAACAATAGCAGACATTGAGGATGGTTACAAGTACCTTGGAATACCACAGGCAAATGGCAACCTCGAAGAGGTAACAAGGAAAACAGCAACTGCCAAATACCTCCAACGAGTAAGGCAAGTCCTAAGAAGTCAGCTCAATGGCAAGAACAAGGCACGGGCAATAAAAAGCTACGCCCTGCCAGTGATCAGATACCCTGGGAATAATAAGGTGGCCAAAGGAAGAGATACAGATCACAGACGTTAAGACACGAAAGCTCCTCACCATGCATGGAGGGTTCCACCCCAAATCCAGCACCCTGAGACTGTACGCTAGCCGTAAAGAAAGCGGCCGTGGACTAGTAAGTGTGAGAGCCACTATCCAGGATGAAACATCCAAGATCCACAAATACATCAAAGATAAGGCCCCAACAGATGACGTGCTCAGTGAATGTCTCAGGCAATGGGGAACAGAGGAAGAGGAGCTGGAGGAGGGACCATCATGGGAGGACAAACCCCTACATGGGATGTACCACCGGAACATAACTGAAGTGGCTGATATCAAGAAATCCTACCAATGGCTAGAACGGGCCGGACTGAAGGACAGCACAGAGGCACTCATCATGGCTGCACAGGAGCAAGCCCTGAGCACCAGAGCAATAGAGGCCCAAATCTACCACACCAGACAAGACCCAAGGTGTAGGCTGTGCAAACAGGCCCTGAGACAATCCAACACTTAACTGCAGGGTGTAAGATGCTGGCAGGAAAGCATACATGGAGCGCCATAACCAAGTGGCTGGCATAGTGTACAGGAACATCTGTACGGAGTATGGACTGGAAACCCCGAGGTCAAAGTGGGAAACACCTCCAAAGGTGGTAGAGAATGACCGAGCCAAGATCCTGTGGGACTTCCAGATTCAGACTGACAGAATGGTAATGGCGAACCAACCAGACATTGTGGTGGTGGACAAACAGCAGAGGAAGGTTGTGGTTGACGTGGCAATACCAAGTGATTGCAACATCAGGAAAAAGGAACATGAGAAACTAGAGAAATACCAAGGGCTCAGAGAAGAGCTGGAAAAGGCTTGGAAGGTGAAGGCGACAGTGGTGCCTGTGGTCATCGGAGCACTGGGCAGTAACCCCAAACTGGAAGAGTGGCTACAGCAGATCCCTGGAAGAACACCAGACATCTCGGTCCAGAAAAGTGCAGTACTAGGAACAGCTAAGATACTGCGCAGAACCCTCAAGCTCCCAGGCCTCTGGTAGAGGACCCGAGCTCGAAGGAAGAGACCACCCGCGGAGGGTGAAGGACAAAGTTTTTATATATATATATCAGGGCTGGGCAACGATTAAAATAATTAATCGCGATTAATCGCACAATGTTCTGTGATTAATCGCGATTAATCGCATTATACACAAAATTTAATAATGAATTCAAAATTAGTGTACTGCATACATTTTTAAAGAACTGCTATATGAACAAAAGTGCAATAACAGTTGGTTTGCACTTTAAACAACACTTTAAACAAATAATGTGCTTTTTACAGCAGTTAAAACATTTCTTGTAAATCTGAACTTAAACATTAATGTAATCAAATTAAATATTAAAACCAAAAATATTTGCCACTGACAGGGCATTAATATTTTGTTTAGTTTGTTATAGAAAAACAAGTTATGTCCAGAGCTTCAATCATAACATTATAACAATATAAACAATATAAATGTCTCTCTTGTGTTTTCATTACAGTCAGAGCATGTGAATGCAGTTCCCGCGCGTTTCACACACCCTCTCCCTTTCACTTGCCAAACTCAAGGGTGTATGGGTAATGTAGTCTCTGCTCTTGGTGGGACGAATTAGGAAGCGTGCATTGTGAAGGGCGCTCTGGAAAGTGGCAGAGCAGGCAAAGGATTAAAACCTCTATTAAAACAGATGTCCAAATGAGCGTACCAGCACGCTAAAAGCACGTTCTGGGCGCACGGAGAAGTGGCGGTACTGAGTACAGGTGCGCATCGCCCACTTAAAGCACTGGATGAGGCGGCTCATACGTGCAGTCATTCGTTGAACATTCATCCTAAGAATGTTCTTCAGACCGACATCTTTCACTATACTAATCGGCCAACGTTAACGCGCGATAAAATAATTGTCGGCGTTAACTTGCCCAGCCCTAATATATATATATATATACATGTGTGTATATATATATATATATATATATATATATATATATATATATATATATATATATATATATATATATATATATATATATATATATATGTATAAATATACATATATACATGTGTATATATATATAAAAGGGACAACATTAATCCTACTTTTTCATGTGCAGACTTTGAATAGATCTTCATTAGAACATGATTTGAGAGACTTTTATAAAGATGTGAGGAATGATAATAAAAGATCTGCTTCCTCTTGCATAGACAAATTGAAGCCCAAATCCCATCAACTACATAGTTAGCATAATGAAAATCTACAAAAAGACATGGCTGTGAATTCTTGGCTTTACTACGTGACTATATTTTGTTGTTGTTGAGTCTTGTGAAAAGTAGATAATTACAGAGTTGACTTGTTGCTATGAATAAACACTATTTTCATGGGGTTTCTGCTAATTGGAATGACTTAACTGTGCTGAGATGTGAACCACATTTGAAATGCAGAACAAAAAACACAATATTATGTTTCCCTCCAGGTGTATTCTGTTCATGAAGCCTAATTAGCAGAATTCATATTGCAGGAGATAAAACACAAGTTCCATGTTAATGAAGGATATAGAGCTAACAAAGGTATTATTTTACTTCCTACTAATGATGATTGTATTCAGGTTTGAACCTTGAGCCGATAATTCAATAGACTTACTAAGTGCTGTGAAGAGTGTAGGTGGTTTGCAAGTCGCTGTTTCTGGGGAATCGACAAGCCGTTGCATTCCTGACTTAAGCAAATCCAGGCTGACTGCTTTGACAAGGTGATGTCGCACAAGCACTCGGCGCCGCCACTTCACTCCGCACACAGCTTTCACTTGCACAAGAGGGACACAGTGACGGCTTAACGGCTTGATTGGTCAAGTAGCACATCAGAGACGCGAGACAACACTCAGTCTCTGGGCTCAAACGCTGCTGAGCTTTGTTTTCTTTTGTTTGCTCATACGGAATAAAAGACAAAAGATAATGGGTATTGACATCCTTAGTGGATTGCCTCAGAATTTTATTGCCAAGAAAAATAAGAACAAATTGAGCTGAATTCTGAAACGGGTTAGGGGGAAAAACAAAGGTTGCAGAGTTCTGTTTAGAGATGATGGACAATGGAATCTGGCTGAACGTTCCCTGCTGAGTCGTGTGTGTCGAAGCCCAATCACCTCCTGCTTGGTGCTCTGCTGACTATTTCATTTACAGACACGAGGTCACAGGGGGGACATAGTTTGGGCTCGGCAAGAATTCATTACCTCAAGCCCATTACCTTGAATAGGAAATGAAGTCCCTGAAAAAAGTGGAATTAAAAGAGCTGAGGGAAATGTGAAAGCTTCAAAAACAAAAGCACATTCGACAAAGGTTAACTTTTAACATTTTTCCAGCAGCGGCCCCGGCATTAAGGCGTTTTCACAGCCAGTCTTTGAGCAGACACAATGTGTTGCTTATGATGTCAGCCACTCGGGAAATTGGAATCTTTATCTATTCTCCGCTCTCCTTTTTCTGTCTTTCACTCTCTGCCAGGTTCCTGACATTCCAAATCTCTCTAGCTTCGTAATTAGGGACTCTGAAAGACACTACTTATTATGATGATTCCATCTTCATAAAACACATTATTGTTCTTATAAGGCTAGATAACATCAGTTAATGATCTTTGGGTTGCACTGTTGCCAGAACAATGTTGCTGTAGCTGAAAAAGCCTCTGTCTCTATGACTCCAATAGACGTGAGTGTGGATATTAATATTTTATCACTTCCATCTGCAAAGCAAAAGCCAACAGGAGTTTACCTTATACAATCCAATTTTTGAGCATCTGAAGTTTAGTGGGTAAATGTATGAACCTGTCGAAGAAAAACAACGGATCAATGAATGTTGGACTTTTTTAATAATGGCATTTCTATTAGAAAAAAAAAGATATCTTTTGTATTTTTTATTCTTTTTAAAACAATGGTGCTTCAACTTTTATTTTATTACATTGCCATGTTCACCATTGTTATTGACTACCACTGACTAATTGAGAAGCCCTTTAGCTTTTGTTTGTGTTGTACTGTGCATATGTTGCTATTCTGATTATATGATAATCTTGACATTTTGAACAGCATTATACCCTGAAATTAGTCATTAGCTGATTAATAAATGATACCCCTTGTGGTTAGAATGGTAAACCTGATATGTACATTACAATCAGTTCTTTCTGGAAAGCATTAAAACCTTTTGCAAACAGCGTCTAAAACTGTCATTTATTTGATTCAATAACATTTTCAATTTTTAAATCTTATTATTGCAAAATAATACTAAAGTCCGAGTCTTGGATACTAAAGGCCCAGACTTGCTTTGAGAGACTTGTGTGTGGTTAGGACATTTTTACCTAAAAGATAGCACTTTGACACAGTACTTGCTTTGTGTTGCATATTTTTATTTCCTTTTTTAAAATTTATTCTTTATTTAACCAGGTAGGTCAATTGAGAACCAATTCTCATTTACAATGAGCACCTGCCCTATTGTACATGTAAAGAAAACTAATGCAAGGAAAATGCAAACTCCAACCCAGGACCTTCCTGCTGTGAGGCAGGAGTGCTAACCACTCTGCCACCGTGTTGCTGTTGTGCTTGCTGATTAGCGACCTTCCATCTAAATTCTCCTCTTCCTCTTAAACCCCACCCAGACTTGTTTTTTCCCCTCCTCTCAGTGTCTCTGCCCCACTCTAAGCACTTTGGGGGCGGAGGATGTAAGAGATGGGTGCATTAATAATGCAGCGCTGCCTGGAAACCAAACACGCTGCAGCGGAGTGCTGTGTAGAATTCTAAAGAGGTATTTGTTTGTACACGGATGCCCCCCTTCCCCCATCCTCCTCCACTGCTCCTGCTCACAGCGTTCTCATCCCTGAGCCTCATCGCCGCCACAGCAGCCAGCGTTGTACAGATGTGCTTGCCTCCACTTGCCGAGTGTGGACTGTAAAGCAAAGGGCACAGGAAAAGCCCCTCTTGAACTTCTTACTGTTATCAGGATGAAGCCTCAAGTGTGTCTCAACTTCAATGTTCTTCTAGAGAGTAGAAAAACAGGGAACTCCAATAGAATGTGCACATATATTTTGAATACATTTTGATGAGAGACATTGAGCTAAACTTGTATTCACTAGGGCCTGTTTTTTTTTAAACTGACATAAACCAACATAAGTGCATCCACCCGGTTGTACGAAGACAGAGTGCAGTAACTGTTTGGTAACTGTCATAAGTCAGAAAAATGAGTACATTAGTGGTAATATATTTAAGGAATACCAAGACGAAAAGAAATATTCATGGATTTAAACCATCTCCCCCAATTTAACGATTGGCCCTTAAATATACAGTATCTATTTGACTTTTGGATGTCTTTTTGAAACTTCTGTAGCTGAGTGATGTAATTAAAGTCAAATCTAATGGAGCTCTTTGAAGTTACTACAAATCCAGAGAAAAGTTTTTGAGTTTTAAATCATCAGTTACATTATTCCAAACTGCAGTTAATGTGTGAATTTGCTTCAAATTAAACACAAAAATTTCTTTGAGATAATTTAGCCTAATTTTGTCAACACATAAAATAAATACTTTAACTTGACAAACTGCACCCACTGAATAATTAATGCCCGCTAAGCTGCAACAGGCGGCGTACACCCTGGACCAGTTAATTGTAGGGCTAACACTTAGAGACATATCAAGTGCAATTTAAATTCACCAATACATGGAAGTCTTTGGGCGGTAGAAGGAGAGAATCCATGCTAGCACAGACAGCCCATGACTCCACTTATGGCTATGTTTGACAGCTAATTGAAATTAAGCACTTTTTTTCCAACATTACATACCCATTTTAACAGATCATCACGGAGGTTTACCTTCAGCCTCTTTGATTTTCTGGTTCACTATCAATTTGCATTTATCAGTTTGAGCTGTGCACCTGCCGCCGCCCACACATGATGTCCAACAGATTAGCAATGCATGACACTCAGATTTCTCGACTTAATACTGTTGTAATCACTGAAACGGTCTAGTTCATACTTAACATCTTTAAGTTAATCAATAGAAACAGGGCCATTTGTTGATACATTTTAATACACTGTTAATGGAAATTCATGGTAGAAAATATGTCAGCAGTGGTTGTCAGTTTCTTTCAACCTAACATGTACAAGGGCACTGTAAAATGACACATGGGAACATAACATTTCAAATTAGTATGAAATAAATGAATAAATGTGATATTCAAGTACATGATGATGCAATACTTCATTATTATTATTACTAGTATTTGATATTACGCTAATTTGAAATTGAATAAAATGTTGCTTTCAGTTAGATTATGTCTTTTCTACATATTGTATCAGTAGACTGTTTGCTGATGGAGGTTGTTCAGTGTATTTACTACTACAATATAGTATGTTGCCGTATACAAGGTTCAGGAGTAAATATTACTGTACAATGGAATAACATAGACACTGTTGGCTCTTATATATCATGAAATAAAATATGAACTTCAATGAGGCCACCATGTGTGTAGAAAGCTCTGTAGAAAAGTGCTTTTCACACCAGTGTGGGGGAAAAAATCCTTGTGTTAGGCAGCTTGAAACAGCCATAAATATCTCATAATGAGCCGGCAGGCCCTGGCAGTTCTGCAGACCTATGCAGGAGGAATGAATTCACCTGCATTTCATCAGGGACGGGGTCCACTGGGAGCCTGAAGGACTTCAGCTGAGCTCAGAGGATGGCCTGGCAGAAAGTTCACTCAGAATCAGAGCATCTTTGTAGAATTCTGTCTTCTCTGTCCACATGTATTCCCATGATAGGCCCAAATCCAAATGTCTAGATTGACAGGGTTACAAGACCTGCTCACTCTCAAAAATCTCAAAAATCCATGACGTACTGCTCTGCTGCTATGTCACCACGGACTGGTTGGTTTGTCGGGGCTGATTTGTTTTAAATGACACTTCAGATCTTAAAACTAACTTCCTGCCTTTAAATGTTTTTGTTTTTTGTTTACATTAGATGGACATTTTGAGTGTGTAACACTCATGTATTACTACTAGCTCACAAAAATACAAGCAGAAATACTGTATATGACAGATGGCTAAAACCTATTCAGAGCTAAGATTTGACTTTGGCCATGGCTGATGAGGAGTAAATAGGGGTTTGTTCACAAAAGTCTGCATATAATGTCTTTTATATTAGTCATGACAATAACAATTACAGTAAAACATCTCTATAGGAGTGACAGTTACACACACACAGTCCTGACCCAGGCTTAAGGAGAGTGTCAGGACCAGATTGGTTAAGAGATGGAGTAGACACAATGAGCAACTAGACAGTGACAGTAGGAAGGCAAAACCCACAAGTGCTAATTAACAATTAAACTACAATCAAATGTATGCGGTTTTAAAGAATGTGGTTTCAAAGCTGGATTCTTAGCGACCTGTACCTTTCAAATGCATTTAAATACATACATATCCACTGTGCTGCTCCACAAGAGGTTCCTGCTGTTGGCAAGAAAGAACAAAGAAAAGGAAATCCAACAGGAGACATTGACCTTTAAGTTTGGGATGCTAACTCATTGCCTGAGGTACATGTTAAAACTGTATTAACTGGAGTATAATGTATGTCATGGCTCGACTCGGAGAAACAGAGAAAAGCAAAGAAAAGCTCTGACACAGAAACTAAATCTACGGCACAAGAGACGAGGTAGCCTGCACAGGTTTTTATTTTTTTCTCTCTTTTGTTTTTATAATATACACTTTGGTCACAAATACTAACTTTTTTATCCGGAGTTATAAATCGCAATGTTCCCTATGAACTCTAAAGAATTGTCTGTTTTTATTATCAGGCATTTAAAACACATTCAGTCAATAGCCTAGCTCGTGTTTAGTGTCATTTCTCAACGTTTCATTACTATTTAATAAAGCTGTGAGCAAGCGGCTAATGTGTCTCTTAGGTGTAATTTAGAGGTGTTTTTGTAATAAGGATAAATGTTTTATAAGCTCATTCTCGGTTATGCAATAGATTAATTCATTACTCAAAACTGCATGGGATTTCATTACTAAATAACTAACACTTCTCGAAACATATTTACAGAGGTATAGTTGAGAGCCGACAACAAGGATGTGTGTCCATGTCATTTAATAAATCATCTCCCCCCAAGGACAGCCATAAAGTTGCATTTATTTTGTTTTATTCAGTTGAAATTTCACACCGTTTACAATAAATGTCCTCCTAAAGTAATGTTCTTTTAAGAGCTGGTAAATTATACATTCAAGTAAATTCATTAGGCATAAATACTTGTCTGTATTAAACGCACAGGCTCCATTACGGGGAAGAAAAACACATCGGTTTAAGTGTGCATAATAAATTAAAGGATAAAGAAGAGGTCTTTTTTTAAATGAAGTGGGCACAGTGGCCTATTTTGTGCAAGTGCATCAATATCTAGAAAATTTCTAAACTGTTCTATCAATAAAGACTTTACACCCAGGGCAAATATTTATGAGGTAAGTTTTCCACAGAGTTTTGATCACATCTAGCATTCATTAGCATTTGAGGTGGGCAGAACATGAATAAGAGGTCATGGCCTTGTTTATGACATCAACATGACCAATAGCTTGTGAATTCAAAATCGTAATAGCTGTGGTCAAAAACTGTACCACGAGGAGAACGCTTAAACATACAGCTGCAATTGGCCACTGTGCTTTGAATATACTCCGGTTTGCCTTCAATGTGAATCCATGCACATATACATGTTGTTTGTGCACATACAGTTCATGTTCTGTGTTTACCCCGGCAGGGAGTGAGGCAAAGTGCTGCTTACATAAAAAATGCAGCTGTTAGACAATTCTGCTATTCACAATTTCATCATTCAGTCATCATCAGTCTGCAGCCCCCCCTTTAGCTGGGTTCACTTCTATGAAACATTGAACTGGTAAGAAAGATGCAGCAATTTATTTCAAATAGTGTGCATTTTAATGGTTTACATACAATACAAGGGGTTGGATGTGTGCATGCTTTATTTATTTATTCAGATAAAAGAGAAGCCCATTTGATGTACCTGCTTTTCTATTACTAATATGTGTATTCAATAGATGCAGAAATAAGAGTAGAAAGGAGGAGAAAGATTCAAAATTAATTTATATTCTATAGCATATTAAGCACACTGGAAAAGAGAGCAGTCATTTACTGTGATGTACTGCTTGAATTGGTTAAAAGAAACTATATGTGCATTGTGCCAAAATTAAAAAGTTGAAATATCCAGATGACCAACATGGAACACATTTGCCAAAACTATGTTTTCCACATTCTATAAAGACTTATAAATAACACTTATTGTATTTGTCGTTGAATAAATACTGAACATGGGTTGTGTTTGGATCCACTCCCTACTTCCTAACCCCTTAAACATTGTTGTAGTGTGAACGCAAACCAGTGACCACATGACCCAACCTGACCAGATATCTTGTGTAAACGGCCCCTAAAGCTGAAGAAAGAGTGTGAGGTGTGAAACTGCAATCTTTAATGTTGCCACTAGATGCTGCTAAAACTACACACAGCTCATTTAAATGCTAATTATTGTGTTAAGTGTTTGTTTTAGTCAGAATAAACATACCTTAGTCAAAATGTGTTGCATTGCAGCACTTTATTAACCTGACCAGATAAAACTGCTTTACAGAACTTAGTCTGCTCCTCAGTACCATCTGGGAGGACTCCCATCGCAAGCGTTTGCAAAAGGGCAGATAATTGGATTTATCAACCGCAGTTGTCCAATCATAGCAGTGCAATGTTGGTAACGTTTGTAACGGCAAAACCATCGCTACGACTTTAAACATGAAACGCGCCCAGACCTGTCAGTGCTGCCACATGAGGTGAATACTTTGCTTGGAATTTTGCAAATTGAGAGGTTAGCTCTTTATATCGGAAACCAACATTGTTTGTAACACACAGACTAGAAATGTTATTTAAACAAAACATATATTTTTTGGCCCTTTTTGGCAGTAGGCAGAAGACTCAGAATTCAACTTCAAAAAGGTTCAGTATTACAGCTCTCTACACTTTTTTGATATACACAAGTATATCAAAGCATAAAAAGTTAAAATCTAACATGCCCCTTTTATCTGTTCAGTATTCATGGCCTAGTGCTGGTCATCCCAAAATAAATGTCAACTCAGTGTGAAGAATTCTTAAGTGCTGCCACATTGATCTGTGTCTAATAGAGTTTTTAAAGCAGATTGATGGCTTGAAGGGATGCCCTTGGTACCAAGCGCTATATTTCTGTACTTTTGGAGATCGCCCCTTTAAACAAACGGTGCATGTCAGTTTTTTACAATTTAATTTAACAGCTCTTATTTCTTGGATCTGAGAATTCCTCTGGTGTGATTAGGCTGTCAGGCGTTAGCAATAAGCACAGATATCATCTTTACTGACACATTGTTAACAGCTGCAATATGTATCTGCCAAGAGGTCAACGTTTGAATATAATAGAGAAAGATATTTGTAATGCATGCTGTATTTACTGTTCAGCTGTCTTGACTCAGTGCCGATGATGCTCACCACTTGACCATTTGGGACTATAATGGATGGATGTTGAGACAGTCGATCCAATCATTTTGTGTGTGATCATTTCTGTATTATTTTCCTCTAAGGTAGAACACTATCACACATCTGTCAATCTGACTGTGGCCATGATTGGTCGGCCAAGTTGCAGGAAGCCTTGTAAACAGTTGCTGGTCCTTTTGGCCCTCGTTGGAGCTACTGTACACACAGCACTAAAGGCCAACTTTGACATCAAATGCAGCACAGAGAACAATTACACTACAAACATACTGAAGAAAAGTTCTCAATCTTACTCTCAGAACATGACAAAAGGCCAAAGAAGAAGGTCAGAGCTAATTTGTTTAGTCAGTCTATGCATACATGGAATAGAACAGAATGTTGTAAAGAAACATTGTCTGTGTATATTCATTGTTTGATTAATTTAATTGGACTGTGAACTCCTAATATATCCCAGGTCCAAAATTTAATTCTGTTTTGATTTTTAGTTTTTGTTCACCAGTGTTTTTTTCAATCAAATAAATGTCCTAAGAGGACATGAATTTATACTTTTTTTCTTATTATAATAATTTAATCCCATTTGCTTTCCAGAGATAAACACATCATAAAAAGGTTATCTCAGAAAAATCAAAAAAGTCTCCTGCTGGTCTTCCCTGTGGTACTGTGGGTTCTCTCCGGATATTCTGGTGTACTCCAGCCATACAAAGACATACATGTGTAGGTGAATGGTTGAATTTTGGCCTACTGATGCCAGATATCAATGCTAGAAAATAGTGAGTTGAAAATGGCGAGTTAGAAATGTGTGAAATTGTGTTATTCATAAGAGAAGAAACGAGTCAGTCCAAATCAAGTCCAGATGCTTTTGCTTTAATCTTTTCTCCAAGATGACTTGGATGACTGAGAACCTTCACAGACATAGTCATGCTTGTTTTCTAAAATTTAAGAAATATTTATACCGCAAAAATGTTTTACAGTAACTGACAACCATCTGCCAATAGGTTAGTGTAAAATCAATGATTAAATGTTACACTGCATGGTGTATACTGATGCTGAATAATGCTGACTTTTTCCAGCAGTTCTTCTCAGAATCAGCTGAAAAGGGTGCTCTTTGGTGGTTTGTGATCATGGGTATCCCTGTAACGTATTTCCCTCCACTTCTCGTTACATTACTGTCCTGTAATCATTCTGCTATTGCACATCCACACTATTCCCTTGTAGTGTTCTAACCTTTAGGAGTGTTTTTTAATATGCTAACTCTGCTCTTTTTCTCAGCATGCAGCTTCGGTGGTTCCATTTTTGCTGGTGAGACGCTGTAATGACAAAATACTTTATCCCCAGCATCAAATTCACAAGGGGCCAATAAAGAAGAGGGGACGCTGTCTATTTCTCCTCCCTAAGATAAAATGTAAACATACAACATCTGAAGTCAGTCATAAAACAATATTTTTCATGCAAATTGTTCTAATGTCAATGCTCATAAAAAATGACAGTAAAAGAAAATTTTAATTCTATCATAGTTAGAGTTAGACATTTGATTGAAATGCAACACATAAGCTGTTGCCATTTGTAAGTCTAACTCTTAAAATCATTAGATAGCATTATCTGTGGAGCCGTTTATGCAAATCCACAGCGACTGACTATCATTCACGCCGCTGTGCTTAGCAGGACAAGATTACATATTATTTGTCACACACTGAGAACAGGCTATTAGACCGTGTCAACAGTGTGCTACACAGTGCCCAAAAAAAGCTGAGATTGTATGTCATAAGTAATATTTTCATGTCAGTGTACTTCATATTTTTGTGTAGAACACTGCGTTTCACATTCGGGGCCTAGGTCGGAGCAGCTTTTTTTCTCTCACTGCTGATTAATCTGACACATACTGCTTTAGTGTCCACCACCTGATTCATATTAGTATATAGTCTCAAACATACTTCATTTGAAGGGATGGTTCAGGATTCTAGCTGTATTGATATCCAAATTAGGCACAGACACTCAACTGTTAGTAATACGTTTACTCTGCCCTTTTATTAAATACCTGACTATCCCTTTAAAGTCTGTTCCAAAGTTTGTTAAAGTCCTAGGGGCTGGATTAAATACTGGATTGAAGTGTTTACCCATCCACTTGACATTTATTTATGTAAAATTTGTCCATTTTTGGCAGACATGGATAATTATATTAAATGAAGTGGGAAGAAATATTTAGAAATAGGGATAAAGCCTGCAGACCAAAATATCTGCTATTTGTACCTGTTGTCCATTAAATACCTGGAATGCATCAAAGAAGAGGCAAAGAAATCGAACCCAAAACATCCATTCATTCTTTGACAAAAGATCATTAAGACCGCCATCACAGCTTTGCTCTGTTTACATCGTTATTGTCATTTCCTCCTACACACTCAGTAAACACACCCGAGAGCTACCCCCACTGCCATTCTCTGGAGACTTTTCCTGAAATGTTGGAAATGGAATACAGGCTTGCAATGTGGGCACACACGCAAAAAGTAAATTAAAGAGCTTAATCATAATAAACTCCCTGAATGTAGTGATTATCACAAGATGATGATACAGTATCCAGCAAGAAATGCATGCTTGCCGCACCATCTCTTTTGTGGATTTGTGTAGAAGCCTGTCACCTGTGCACTGTGGCGCGAGGACAGCTACAGCTGCTACAGTCTCTAAAGTCTCGATGATGCAAGATTTTCAAAATAAATATAAAAATGTAATCTAAAAATAAATGGACAACAGAGAAATTTGATTCCAGTAATAAAGAAACCATTCGGGATTGTTTCTTCATTTGCAGTGTGCATTTGCTCCATATTATGAAATGTAAAAGCCAGAGACTTGAAATCATTTTGCCAAGTGGAGGATTAAATACAATGTCAGCAATAATCCACCCTCAACATGTTAATATCTTTGTGAATGACAGGACAATCCTTTGTGGCTAAAATGCATTTAATTCACATTTTGTGCTATCATCTCAGATACCTTTCATTTAATGCAATTACCGAAGAAGTGGAATTGTTTTGTACGATACCAACCTTGCTATGAGCTATGTGGGCATTTTGGGCAGACCACAATATATTTTCATTAGACAAAAGGAAATTAGTCACTGAAAATGGGGAAGTCTTCATGAACATTATTTTTGGCAAATGAAATCCGACTGACTCACTGCGTCTGTGCTGTCAGTGAGTGGGTAGAAAACATCCGAGAGTAGTTTGAAATCCATCTGTGCAATATGTATGAGCACTATGCTACACCAGCTAAAGGCTACAAGCTACAAGGCAGTGGGTGCTTTGGACTATATAATGTTGGACTTATTGTTTTTATTATGTGTGTTCATGTACTTAGTTTTAGTTTCTCTGCACTGGTCAAATGTGGCACTTCAGCTTTATTGTACTGCTGTGCAATGATAATAAAGCTTCTTATCTTATCTTATCTTATCATACAGAATGGCAAATAACACCACATGAACGACTTCACACAAACCGTTTTAGAAACTGAGCTTAAACACTGTTAAACTGAGATCTGACCAACGAGATCAGTATTGCAAAAGCCACAACGTATATATTAAGGTAAAATCCATATCAATGTTTTAGAAATTGACATACAAATATATATTAAGTAAGGTTTCATGCATTCTAAAAATAAATAAGTGAAGGCTAGAGCTTCTTGGCATATCTGCAGTAGAATATTGACCCACTCTTTTAAAAGGTGTGTTTAACTTGTCTGCCCAGAAATAAATGAAAAATTCTCTTGCATTTGTTGTTGTAGTGGGTGATTCTTTTTTTAATGAGTTTGCTTTTGAAAGGGTCTTTGGGCACAGACCATCTGTTGAAGCAGCACATGATGATTTGACTCATTTGATTGAGTTCAGACCCTAAGAGCATTGTTGGATTCAACTTTTGACCTATCAGTTATTACTCTTGACAGATTTGGCCCAGGCCTCGAATTTGGCATGGCTCTGGTCAGCGGGCCTCCTTCAGTGCCTGTCTGGAGCGTCAGCCTGTGAAGCGTGTGTGCTACAGTACATCCTGTTGATAGGAAGCATCCTGTGCATCATCACTCCCAGCTGCCTGTGGGTTCAGCTGCCTCAGTCTGGCCCATCTGTGTGATCCGCTGCCAGTTAGCTGGGGTTTGGCTTGTGTTCCATCCCTCTCCAAACCATTTGCCAGGAGGAGGCGGTAGGGAGGATGGAGGTGCGGGTTTGGTCTTTGGGGGCTCCCCTTAAATCTCCTGTTACACTTTGCTCTGGTCTAAAAATAGGACACACCCAGAATTTTCACTGTATTTCCAGCATCATGTAGCACAGAATTTGTAAAGTAGATAATATAATACAATTCTTGTTTTGAAGTAGGATAGAGCAACACTGTGTAACTAACCACAAAACACCTCAAAATCACATCAAATTAATCAATATCTACCCTCAATGTTGTTTTGATAGTCACTTTACAAAAAACCCTTTTCTTTGTTTTACATTTACATTACATTTACATTTAGTCATTTAGCAGACGCTTTTATCCAAAGCGACTTACAAGTGAGGATAACAATGGAAGCAACTTTAACAACACAACAAGGTTTTATAGACATAGTACTCCGGGATTTCTTAAATTGACGTCTAATATAGAAAAGATACATATAGAAACCTTACTACTTCAGGTTTGTTCACACTCCAAGCCACATTTATATTCTGGTTCTAGCCACTGTTTGGTTCAGGAGACTTGGAACCTTAGTGCTTTCTGTTGATTCTGTTTGAGCTGAACTGAAGCTTAACCCTTGTGAGCTTCTGGTCTTTCACCCCAAAAATTATTATCTTCCAACCACGGAATGTGTTTAGCGCAAGAGTCTAATATTAGAGCTGTGTGAACATAAACATTCTGTTTAGTGAAAAAGCAGCAGTTATTTTATATTGTCACAGCTTGTATATTTTCATCTATTTTTCTCCAAAATGCCAGTGAGCTATTACCAAAATTGACCACATCAGTCAAAACAATGTATAAACTCCTAAAAATAACAATCTGTGAACATCTAACATCTGAACCCCGATAGAACACAGCGTACAAACTGAGCATGGCTGAAGGAGAAGCCCACTCAAATTTATTTTAGAAGCAACAAGAAGAGGTTTGAGGTGTGTGTGATTGCAGTCTACACATTTTACCTTCAAAAACATTTATACTTTACTTATCCACCATTCAGGAGATGTTACTTATAACACATGGAAATTGGGGGTTGGGTAGGCTTGACATTTAAATGCCATATTGATATACAGTACAGTGTGGTTGAAGTAGCTTAGGCATGGCATTCCCACTCCAACTGACTATTGGAACTATTGGCTTAGAAATATCAAGCAAGCCTCACTGTATTTTTGTAACTCATATGCACTGACGAGAGAAAAAATGGTGCCAAGAACGCTCGGTGAAGGTCAGCGTTGAGGGAACTTCAGAAAATGAGGACTAGCTGGAGGTAAAGACCAATATGATCACACAGACAAATGAGACTGCTTTAAAGTAAAATAAGCTTGGAGACATAAAAAGTTGTTTTGACAGCTCACAAAGACATTTATCTGCATGCTTTCAGATAGTGAGAGTCTGCTTAAAGTGCAAAATAAGTAAATATTCAGCTGGCATGAATACTCACATAAAACAGGCTTTATCCACAAGTCCTCCAGAGTAAACAACACATTTTTTCTTTGTCATTGTCCTTCAGAATGACTTTTGCGTTCAAGTTTCTGACCGGGAGCACAGTAGCTTCCTCCAAAACACAGAGATTTATTGCAAGTGTTGCACCAACTTCCATAAGTGTTATTTGACATTAATTATAGGACTAGATAAGAAAGTCAAACTGAAGAGGCATAATGGTCCTTATTTGCCAGCTGCTCTTAACATTTAAAAGCCACTTCATTTATGTTTTCTTACTGCGATTGCCGTACATCTTAGGGTTGACATGTTTTGAACTGCCTTTAACAGGTCATGGCATCTGCTTTGGTTGTATAATTTTCTAATAGAATATCGCCATTATAATTTTAGAGTTTATAGTTAATTCAATAATTTATAAAACAGTTTCAAAATGCAAAGTACGTTTAAATTAAAATCCACCATACATATATTAATGCTAATTACAAATTGGTACATATATGTAATAGATTTTTGTATGTATAAAAACATGTGACTGATAACTGAATTCTCTCCATCTAATTTTGAGGAAAACCTTAATTTTTAATGTGTGCAATGATTCTTAAAGGGGCCAGGTTGTACATACATTTTGATTTTTTTTTTGACTGTCAGGGCATGACGTCTGAAAGGCCACTGTGGATATTATAGTAACCTTGCTAATTTTACAGATAAAAATAGATTGCAAGACCTTCCATCCTTTCCTTTTTCCCCTATTAGAGCAAAAGTGTGAAAAGCTGGCATTCAAAAGCTATTATATTTAATGCCTCTTTGTGTCAAAGTGCTTTTCTTTTGAATTTGACTAAGGCCTTATTCACATAAAGCAGGGTATTTTTACATTGCATTTTGGCCTCCTGTGCTGTGTTAAAAGCCACAAAAAATGCATTATTTTTTAAAACTCTTTGTCAAGGTAAAAAAAAAATCAGACAGTCTGCTTACCACGTTTACATGAACACATGAAAAAAGGCCTTGTCCTCTAAATGTTGTGAACTCAATTTCAACATTTTCATTGGTGGTATGTGGAGTGACCATACACATACATTGTAATGACACAAGCAATGATAGCACTGGTGGTATATTACACTTAGAGCTTGTTTAATACAATGACTTTGTAATCAATTAATTTTGCATTCCTATTTTTTGTTATTTTTTGTCATATTTTTATTTTATATGTAATTGACAACAAGCATGGACACATAACTGTCCTATAACACACAACTAGCACTGCAACAAGTCATTTCCAAATGGACCCATTGATTGTGGCAAAACAAACTTGCGCCCATTAATTTATATTTTTATAACAGATTGAAGAGACCACATTGCAAAGGTAAACAGAAAATATTGTAGTATTGGTCAGTTAGCTGTTAGTGGTCAACTGCAAACTTTTGCATCCCAATGACTGACGTCACAGTGAATTAAAATAAATAGAAACTGTATTTCAGGCAATTGAACCAAATACTGACACTAAAACAAACATTTAAAATATACAGAATATTTTATTAAGTTGCAGTTACAACTCTCACCAGGTGGGGGTGCTCCATGACTGGTGTTAGCCCATTTTAGAGTTAATTGTGTGTTGGTATATTGAATTGTTTTTCTCACCTAAAGCCTTTTGAATAAATGTCCTCCACAGATACAGGATACAGACAGACTTTCTCTTGACTTTTATGTTCATTGGGTGCAGTGGCCCAAGAGGTAGGGCAGGATGTTCAGGATTGTGTGAGTATGTTTGGTGGAGGTGGGAGAGGCTGTAGGCGCAAAAGTAGCTTACCACCACCAGTGTGTGACTGTGGTGTGAATGAATATTGAATGATTTAAAGCACTTTGAGTCCCTTGAAAAAAAAAGCTATATAAATCCAATCCATTATTTTTTAAATCCACATTATGCTTTTGTTAAAAAAAAAAGAAGAGAGAAGTAAATGTTTAATATTTCAAGTTGTCTTAATGCATTTACATTTAGTCATTTAGCAGACACTTTGATCCAAAGCGACTTACATTAAGATTCCATTCACCAGTGTTACAGCTGGAACACCACTGGAGGCAAGGTGGGTTAAGTGTCTTGCCCAAGAACACAACAACAGTACGAACTGTGGGGAGAGCCGGAATCTCCTGTTTTAGGTTGACTACTGAGCCACTGCCAATGTAATAGAATGTGGCTTCAGCAACGACAAAGCACCACAAGAGGCAAACACTCTTGTGATTCTTTTGATCCCTATCCACAGAGTCTTAACATCTGCGGATTTACCTCACATGGCAGGGTTTAATGCACTTGTGACATAAAAAAATAAATAAATCTAAAATAGTTGCAGAGAGTATGGGACTTCATTGCTTTGCACACTCCACTTACAACCCTAGTCACAAATGTGAACTACATGCAGTCTTTGTAAGAACAAAACAAAAAACAACACCATAGCTGTCTGTGAAAAAGTCTATAGGTGCATATAGAAGGCTGTGGTATTGTTAAGTAGAGACATTTTATACAACAGCTTTGTATACCTGTATACGCCCATTAGAGTATCTTTTGCTGGCTTTTGCAGCCCTTTCACTTTTTGAAGTAGTGCCACACAAATAATGACATGGCAACTGAAAAGAACTGCAGAATAAAAGTAGTGTGGTTAATGTTGAGGCAAAATGAGAGAAGTTTGCCAGCGATTATCCCCACTGCTTATTCCTGAGGTCACCCACAGTGATCCTTAAGAGGATTTTAATTAAGCAGCATTAGCCGCACCAAACAACAAATGATTGGGTCAAGAGACTTTGATATTTATGGTTAATGATCATGTGGGAAGCACACTTATTGTAAGACTGTCTCTTGGGAGGTATTGGTAAGCTTAACACAATTACCACAGACTTATTTAATTTCCTTAATGAAGCTTTGGAATTAGAAAAGTGAGAATGAGTAGGTTTTAGCCATTTTTGTGCCTTTTGTATCATTTTAATAGCCCTCTACAAGTTTGTACAAGATGTCTCTGTGAAATGGAACACGTTTGATGTCATGTAAGGGCTTTGGAGCGGGACTTTAACACAGCTGTTAAGTGGTAATATGACTTAACATTTCACTGTGAGACCATGATGAGTGCACAGTGCTGGTGAAGAGACACTGTCCCCCTATAGACAGAGACTCCCAAAAGTTAACTGGATTATTTCCACTCCTTTCAAAGAAATGTAATTCTGTACTACAGCCGCTGAATGCCTTTGTTTCATACGCCTTTTTGTGCCACTTAATCTCACCTCCATTTATGAAGAGGCAGGATGGAATTTAATGTAAGATGCAGTGTTTATATTATGTATACCTCACAGTGTGTACAGTAACACTATAATATAACCATAATTACTTAATCAAGAAGGTTTTGTGCTATTTTGTGCAGTTTGCATTTTTCTGTCTTGGAAAAAAAATCATTTAAACCTGCGTAGAACCTGGAGTTATTATTTCCTCTTCCTGTTCCCATGGCTGCCAAGAATGGACAAACTGAGCACACATTCTTACATGATGTCTAAAAACTACACACCCACTTTTAACATAAAAAATACAGAGCTACAGTAATGCACAATTTGATCTTAAATCCTGATTTATTACTTAAAGGAGGTGTTTAAATCACAGTAATGTACAGTAATTTAAATTTGTTATTAGTTGGTTATTTATTGTAAACCTAAAGAAAGGCACAGGCAATAAAAGATTACTTCTTTTCCTTTCCCATTTAAGGGTCATGTTGTGATATTTTGTATTTGGCATCAATAATAAAAAATGTATTTAAATTGGGCAGTGTTTTCCCTTAAGCTCATAGTTAATAATGTTAACTATTAAAAAAAAAGTCAAAGAAAGGAAAGTATGGATTTATAATGACATCAGTGACAGATTAGACTAATTGTGGGGCCAAAACTGGTGATTAATACCTTGACAAGGCCTTGGGAATGTAAGGTGAACCTATTACTGAAGCGGCTGTTACACACAGAGCAGATGGTACGGTCTTGAGAGCAAATTAATTATAGACTGGTCAAGGTGGGCGTCCAGTCTGTGCATGGTTTCTGCCTCCCTCAACCCCAGCTTTAATTATACTCATTTACTGTTCTGTCCACTCCAACAGAACAATTGAGTGGGTTTTGTCAGCCCATTGTATGTCCTTTTCCAGGATATTAAGGAATATTAGGATTATGTGAATTTCTCTCACCAATATTACTCTTATTCAGAGTTGTGCCCCATTTATGCTCCAAGAGTGACACAGCAACTAGGCAAGCCACTGTACTCTTCAATGCCCTGTGTATTATGTACACACCACACAAGCTTTTTACACAATTGGGGAAATAATAAGCCATATTGACCACATGCTATTTGTATTTTTCTGTGCACACCAAATATGTGATTCATTTCCTGAGTGCTTAGCTGTCCCAATAACACGTGAGCTGTTCTGATACACAAATTTTGTAAACTTGTCATTGCTTGTTTGGGGTAGTAGCAAGTCACTTTCTGCAGTTCCTTCTTTTTGTTTTTGCTGGAATGGATAAAGAAAATATCAGCTACCCACACAGCAAACACCAATGTAATGCAAATTATACACACCTCATAAAAGATAAATAATAAATATATGATTTCAAATGAAACACAAAAACACAAAGTGCTGTCAGGTAAAATAAATACAGTATATGCAAAGTCTGACACTCGACCCACATATTACTATTATTTTGTCTGTGATGTCAAACTGAGACAACAATGAGCTACCAAGCATAAAACACAATACTGCATGTTTGTAAGTAGGCCTATTCTAAAAAAGCCCTTCAGCTCAATTTTTAACGTAAAGTTAAATCTGCACATTTATGGTTGCTTTTTAAGGCACCCCCACTACTCAAAAAGTGTCACGTTAACATCTGAAAAAATGAAAAGAACAACAAGGTCATCCTCTGCTGGCCAATGTACCATACCAAAAGTTTGGAAAATCATTTGGGAAATCTACATTTTCTTTTATAGCAATAACAGAATAAAACAAACTTCCAACAGAGTTAAAATTGTGTAAAGACACGAAAACAATTATTACTCATGTCATTGTTGTACCATACAGTGCATTGTTTTTATTGTTCTATGTTGTTTTGTATGTTGTGTGTTTGAGGGACTGCAGATGGAAATTAACTCTGAGCTAGAGTCTGAAACAAATACTGTATATGGTCCTTGCACAAATAAACAAAATAAACTAAAAATGAAAAATAAAAAGCAAAGGCCCTTTTATAAAATATGAGAGGTCGTTCTAGAGTAGGCAAATGAGCTCTATTTCTGAGTTTCCACGCACCAAACAAGAGTGGAGTGAACTCACATGAGTGGATTTGAGAGCTCAACGCACACCAGCAATAATCAGTAAAACATGGGCTGAAGCAAAAAAAAAAAAAAAATACCTTGATTTTCTGTATTACAAACAAACCTTCCCCTCCCAATCATTTGGGTTTTTGGTTGTAACCAGGTTCCTACTCTCTTTGTGAGTCTACCTCCTGCTGTGTCTCTGAAGCCACTCCACTTTTATCTCTACACAAGCTATTGATGAACAGTCATAAAGTTATAATAGGAACCTGAGTAAATAAAATATGACACTCAAAATATTGCACAGAATAACAATTATTTCTTAGTACGTAAAGTTAGCAAAGGAGAATACATTATGAGTTACCTGTTTTTGGTTTCTCACAATTACGGGGCAACTACCAATCGAAAAACGATATTCTCAAAGACAAAAGCTAACCTAATAGATGTCTCCACTCTGTCTAAGATGGAGACAGAGTGTGACTATTCAGACAAGAGAACACCCCTAATTTAAAATATCTCAGTCAAAGTCCATTCTCTCAAATTGCTTACTGGTGTGGCTAAACCAATAAAACTAGGGAAAAGTTTAGTAATACCAAACCCTGATATTTTTCTTTGAGATTATCATACTTTCTGAGAATCTTATACTGTCTTCAGGAAGGGAAGAAACAATAGCAGAGATTACTGCACTGATTTGAACTAATCTCTTTTAATTAACAGGTAGTCTAATTGTGGTTTTCTTAGATAACCCTGATTGCATTTACACCAACAACCCCCTGCTTAACCTGACTTCCAGAAAAAAAGTGTAATGGGCAGGTACTTTAGGAGAATATCTGGTGGGTGCTTGGAAGAACCACATGTCAGTACCAGTCGCTCTGTTGCCAAAGCTAAAACACACCCATAACTGCCAAAACAGCCACACCATTAACCTTCCGAACCAGCAGCGGTTTGTTTTGTGAACTCATAAATCTCACAAGAATCCAGCTGTTGCACAAGGTAAAATGCTACTAACATGTCAGATGAGCATACACTATACTTTCACTCTAGTGATTAACATGAGGACACATACGATGAACACTGATTAAAAAAACAATTGGTCTTAATTAGATAACTAAAAAATGTATACAGGAGGAAAATGCATGTATCTGCATATAAAAGTCACATTCCCCAGGTTCTCACTAAATCAAATATAATGAAGTGATGAGGAACAGCAGTGAAGTACTCATCACAACGTGGCCTCTTCAGCCCCGAGCCCCAGCCTTCTTCACTACCTCTTGAGCGCTGATTTAAAGCCTGTTGTTTTTGTTCTCATAAATACTGGGATGCAGGGAGGACGGCTGCTTTATAGGCTGGCTGCCTCTGTTTCTGCTTACCCCACTTTACAGGAGGACGGCTGTCATATAAACATGGTAATATAGCAGCCTCACTCGTAAGCTTTGGGAAGAAATACTCCAAGCTTTCATCTAATTTATTTCTGTATTTTATCATGAAAGGACTGCGGTAATAACTGGAGGTATAAGTTAGAGTATAGGGAGGTATGCACAGCCAAAAATATAGTGTGATTAGCACAAGATGATGATGCATACAAACTGAAGAAGGCTTGAGAGAATGTGCATGAATATGGTGACTTGTTCACATGATGTCCTGTACAAATCTACTGCATTCAAAATTGTGCACTATGCAGAGTAATAGTGTCCACTCTGATTGTCTTGTCTAAGACTTGCTTTGTTTATTATTATTCAAACGCCAACGAGTCTCTTAAAATTCCCCAAACTCCACACCGTGCCTCACCTTAGTGTTTATAATATGCCACTGAATAACCACTTACTAATGTTTCTACCCACACACTAACAGCACACACATAGTCAGTCAGTTGCTCAGTCGACAATTTGGCATTTTATCCATTGAAATGAAATGATAATCCACTTGTGTTTTCTTTCACCAAAAATAAAAAGGTCTATATAGTTTTTTTTTTTTTGAAAGGCCAAAGATTAGTGGTTTACAAGAAACATCTGATGTAAACTGTACAAAATTCAATCAAAACAACAGTACAACAGAACCCCACTTGAACAGCAGCTGTGACCCACTTCACCTGCAAAGCCATCTTATTTTCCTCTTGTTCTGGAGTGCCTGCAACGTTTTTGAGTGTCAACATTTGGGAGGTCCCCGAAACAGGAATAAGGCTTGACAAGGTCAAACACAACATTCTGGAAACAACAGCATTTGACAGCTGTTCTTTAAAGTGCACTAAGAGGAAGCTCATATCATTGAACAATTGTATATTCAAAATGAAACAATTGTTTGTAATCCTTAAGGGGAATATTCATAATAAAACAATTGTCTTTGTTTTTTATTTGCCACTTAATAATAACTATACTGCACAGCTTTGAAGGTGGTGTGTGAAGTATTTGGAGGTATCTGGTGGAAAATTTACATTACATTTACATTACAATCACACCACTCATACATATTTTATGTTTATACCTGTGAACACCTACTATGGTAGCTCTGCAGGGACATTCTGAATATCTATGAATAAACTAAGTGGAAAAATATGATGTTGATGTAATTTCATGTTTAATAAAGAGACAAGAATACACTTCTCTTCCAGCAGTGCTTTTGTCTGTCGGTTCTGGGGACTTGTACAGGAAGGGGAAGTGATGAAACTTTGACTAGGTGATTTAAAAAATATATATTTGATTTTGGATCTAGATCGTCTCTGCTCTTGGACTACAGGGACAGTAATGTTGGTTCGGTCCCCAGCAGACTATACAACATCCTCACATATGCTTCACAAAATAACTTTTTCCTGTCTTGGATTAGTGACAACCCCCTCTAACTGGCATTAAGCTGTCCTGGAGCTTTTCCCATTGGAGTGTGTGTTTGTTTATTTGTAATTTTCAGAAAATCAATAAAATCTTCCATTAAAATTTAATTTACTGTATTTCCTGTATAAAAAGAGTATGTTCAAGATTAATTGTGCCTCACCTGATTTTTTGGATGAGAATTGACAGCAGCGGCAGGAGACAGAGGAAAATGATATACATTCTGAAGTTTAACAGCTGGTGGCTCAGATCAGGTAAGAACGCACCACTGTCTTCCTGTAAATTAGGTCATCTACTTTTCAATATATATTTGACAGAAGTCTAGATAGTTTCTTTCAGTCATACAGTAGCATTTGTCTCAATGTGAGACGTCAGTACACCATATTGCAATGAGCCGTGCAGCTGCTGCAAGGCTGCTTACATTTTGATCTGACAAGGATTTTGTTACTGTTGCCTGGTGCACTTGTTGGCACTGATCAAAAAACTCAGGTCTAGATCAAGTCAAACACACAAATAGTGCCTATTTTTCCCCAAAAATCAAATGCAGTGTTACTTTGCAGTGTTGGATAGTGCTACTGCGAGATAATTATGATCCACTAAAAGCAGTTTTGACTGATGTTCCGTTTAGCTAAACTGCATACTACAAATTATTAGACAATGCACCTTTAAATAAGATAAACGTGCAAACCTTCAAAAATCAGTAGTGTTCTCCTCAGCCTTAGACTAATAAAATTAGTCTCACATGCTCGGTTATTCGGCAGCTGCTGCATTCTGATAGGATGTAAAGAATATTTAATGGTGCTGTAATGTTGCTTTTTCAGTAAAATCAGATGAGTGAGCATCTCATCGCTCCCTGTTAGAACGTGAACAGACACAGCCGTCCAATAAATACAGTCCGTGGGCGTGAATTACATCTGTCCTCATTGTAAATGTCTCATTAGGCCATGCTCGCCTGATTGAGGGATACATGGCAGCAAATTACAGGGGAGAAGTGTTGGATGAAAATGGGGCGCGCGGGACAAAAAGATAAATAACATGAACAACTTGAAGGTGAGCACAATCCATCAGTCCCCTGTGTAAATGAATGCAGGTTTTTCCCCTCACAAGAGCACAATGACAGCCAAAGACCAGACAGATCACACATTCCCCTGCGACACAAGGAATAACTTTAATGTTCAGTCTCTGCAAAATGACATATAGCCCTTAAGTGAGAGCTTCTAACCCTGTGTAATGATAAGTCATTTAGTGTACAACAGTTGACAGCAAAGAATATCTAAGTGTGGTTTGTGCTTAAACTGTCAAACTGAGTCATTTTTAAATAATCTTCTTTCAAAGTGAGAGTGAAGTTGAAAGATGCTCCTTTTCTGTAAAGTTGGCGATAACTGCCGTTTTGTGTCAAAAGTAATTATTGAGTGATTTAGCGTTTGACCTCTTTGACGATGGCATGATTTAAATTTAGAGCTTTTTGAATAAAAGCACAGCGATGGATTTAACTGAAGCACGCTCAAGAGCTTAGACATGAGTTGATGTTTTTAAATAATATCCAGCCTCCCCAAGTTCATAAGTGCAGGCATTTTATAAGAAAACAAACAGCCCACGCTACAAAAGCATCACTACTCAAAGACAACGCTTAAGCTTGTTGTGTTTGTCAGCGGGGGGTGGCACTCTGCATGGTCAAACAACGGCGCCACTGATAAAGGGCCGTTTATTGAGCAACGCTTCCATTTTCTTGACATCCGGCCTATCTTCTTTCACTGCGCATTTGTTACAGCATCACTGGGTTCCATCAAAAAGTGATTATTCAGAGATATTATCTGACCTCACACAAGCACTCAACCCTATCAGTGTGGCAGCACCGGGATCATTAAGGGTAAAAATTATTATTATTTTTTAAAATTCTCACTAAAAAGAAACATTAGAGCCGATTAGCCAGAGGGGGGAAATCTGAAACCCTGCAGTGAGAATAATGCAGTCCATGGCACGTTGCTTGGGAATGTGAGATAATGATTCATTGGGATGGGAAGGGGTACTCTCTTGTGCTCATCATTTGCATTAATGATGGCCCGTGCTATTACAGTACAGACCCTGTAATAGATCGACATGAAAACGTGAAAATGACAATAATGAGCCGAGTGAATGTTAATGTTAATGTTAATCCTATTTCAGCTGGTGAACCGGCTCACCTGACAATGCCACCTGGACTTTGATTAGCAGCGTGTGATGTTTACACAGTGTGTCCACTGTATTTTTAGCACAGACCAGACATACACCTGATTTAGCTTTATTATTAGTTAGTATTTAGACTCATATCCACCATGGAAAATGAGCCTATCCTCATCCCGAGGGGCAATGTGTCCTATATTACCTCTTAATGGTTTATGGTCTAGACTGACACAAAGGACTTATTTCTCTCAAAACTGGTTCACACTTTTTTCATTGCTTGGGTGTGTCTTGAAGTGAACAAAAGAAAAGGCCACTCTATATTTTCTATTTTGGGCCTGATTTATTAGGAAATAGATCAATGAGTGTGGGGCACCTTACAATTATTCAGAATATCTATAAAAAAATGCCCAATGTAAAGCTTCAATTCTAACTATTCTCTAGGTATTCCTATCCTGACTATTTGAATCTACGCACGATTGAACTAAATTCATCAACTCTCCTACTCTCACCAAAGGTCATGAACTGTGGGTCATGACCTTTGGTTAGGGTAGGAATGTAGATGGGCTCAATGAAAATACAAAAAAAAGTGTCTTAGTCCTTTCCTTACCACTATTCCTTAACCTTTGTGAGAGTTTTACAACAGAATTACAACAGGCATACCTTACCTTATATGCCTTCCAACAAGCGCCAAGTTTAGCTCATAAACAGAGTAATTTAGAGAAACAATCTAAATGGGTCCACATCAATTAACTAAAGAGTTCTGAACAACTCTAAAGGCCTATCCTAACAATCACTTTACGGACAAGCCGGCAAACTGAAGACTTACATAATATCGAGCATTACACATTTTCAGTCAGCAGCTTTTTTGATTTATACAAATTAGACACACACAGTTTTAGGTTTCATTTCTGTCAAGTGTAAACAAATGTGCTCAAAGCAATTTTTATTACATCAGTCTTTCATATCAAATTGTAAAAGACTGAGGCTCAAGGCGCTGTGATTTATTTAGGATCCTGGTCTTGTAATACATCCATAGCATGTCCCACTGGGAGAAAGGCCCATGGCTGACCCAGGACATGCTGTAGGGAGTATGTCTGTGGCCTGGGAACGCCTCAGTATGGTTCCAGAGGAGCTGGAGGAAGTGTCTGGGGAGCGGGAGATTGGTGCATCTTTTCTTGGATTGCTGCCAATGAGACCTGGCCTGAATAAGCAGATAAAAATAAATATGCATGGATGGAGAAACTCCATTTAAAAGTCTGAGACTGGTTGAAACAGTGATAAAGGTGAAGTAACACTGCAGTCAGTGGCAAACCACTGACATAAAACACTAAAGCCCTCCATTTGTGTCAAGACAAGAGGCCCTTGGTGCAGAAACAAAATTATATGTTGTAACCAAAATAGGCTGAAATACTTCTCTCTCAATTAAAGTCACTCCAGAACATTGCGCCACGCTATGTAAATACAAGCACTTTCTCAGCTTTTAGAGCGAGCAAAGGCAAAAGGCATAAACATATTCAACTCATTTTATGCTTGACTGCCAGCCTCAGCTTTCACTTTCAAACTAAATGAGAAAAATACATATTTGAAAAACATGATGTCAGGCCTTGGAAATCTGTCGACACTACTGTAAATCCATTAGCTCTTCTCCCATGCCGGGGGAAGTCTGCAGACAGTCTCCCTCTTCATCCTCGCCGTGATACATGCCACAATTACACATTTAGTGCCAAGTAAGATTACATTTGATCATTGCGCTCTTTGCTGTCAAAGGCTCCTTCAGTCACTGGGATGATGTTAGGGGTTTGGATTGAAAGAGGTAAAGAAGACTCCTGCAGTGTATAAATGTTTTCAAGCTTTAGCAATGTGTAAATCCCCTTGTTTTTTCCTATCAGATAGCACTATTTTTAATCAGATTGTCTATTTTTTCTGACTTTAAGTTTAAGCAAATACTGACAAAATGACAGTCACAGCAAATGTCAGCTTTGCATGCATTAAACACTCCTTCATAAATCAATACAACACATTAAGAGCAGTTCCCAAATTCCAATAAAGTATTTCTGACCTCGCTGACCCTCTCTACAAACACCATTTTAAAACGGCATCATCACTATTTCCCCTCGGCCCCTGCGCAGCTCAGCCGTTTGACCTCCCCAGCAGGGGTCACTGCGGTCTTTAGAGATGTCCTGCATTGTCCAAGCTCAGGTTCCTATAGTGATGGGGAACATAATAAAAACAGCTGATGTGATAGTAAGGGACTTGGATAGATTCTTGTCAAATAGCAATAATTTATTATGTGAAGATTAATGTTTACAAGAATATGCTTTCACTTAGATCAACGCTGTTAGTCCTTGTAGCACGTCTATCAGGGATTTTCTGTGGTGACAAACCTAATTCAGGTGATTTAATTTGACTCCTGCCAAAAAATAGAAGGGCATTCTAAAATTATTATACTTTATAGACGGCACCAGCCAGGCAAAAAATCTGCTTTGTTTAAAAATGTTCCATTTCTGCATTTAAATGATTGAAATTGTATTTATTATTTGAACGTCAGAAGCTCTACAAGGATTTACAATCGAAACCTATTGGGTAAGCTTGACAAAACCAGGACACATAATTGACAGCACAGCAGTGACAATAGGTAATAGCAAAAATAAAGGATGAATGCTGCAGAGGTCTGATACTACCACTTCACAAATCAAATTACCCATTCATATAAATGGTCAAAAGTGTGATAATCAATGGTTTGGGGAAAATTGTCACAAAGCAGTACAATTAATTCCCCACAGAAAGTCACTATTTGTTGATTGCGTCACAATCCTGACCTGGTTCTCTGTCATCCAGGTCAATATATAATAAAATGGTTAAAAACAAAGGGCATATGGACAATGTTTTTAAGATGATAAGTGGTCTTATGTATGAATAAGTTATTCTGGTAATCTGTTGGACATAATAAACTGAAATGCACTTCTCGGTGGAAAAAGCCATCACATGCCCTGTCCACATTATTCTTATTAGCCCCTAGCACTGAACTAATGAGTGCTTTGGTAGGTTTATGAGCATGTGTCTAAGAGGTTTTGTTTTTACGTTCAATCTGCTAACAAATGTGTCCTGCAGTACGAGTTGTTCCACAGACTGAGAGGACAGAGGCCCACTGAAGGATTTTGTGTGTCCTTTGACAGCTGTATGCTTCACTGATAGCTCTTGTAAAAGCAGCACAAGGACAGAAGCCTGGCAGGGCTAGCAGCTCTGTGCTTGTAGGTGTTTTGATCATGTGTTTGCTGCAAACGTTCACACAAGACAAATCACTGACATCAGCAGCTAATACCCACTAATTTATCTCTCTAGTTCAACCTGTACACAGTGTACAGAGGTAAACACTTGCAGGGTACAGAACAGAGCAGGCCAGCCTGCCCTGTCTTATAAAACTGCAAAAACAGGCATGCACTGAGAAATGCACAGTAACTGCTTTGTTTCTAACTGTATTCTTTTTTTAAACAGGAGATTGTTCAAGGAAAGCCGTTCAAAGCTTGAGAAACAGACCACTTCTTATCACTGATGACCCGCTGTACTAGACAATGCTGGAGAAGCCGTTTACAGCACTGTCACCTTGTACTATCACTGAGGATGTCAATGAGAACAAACAGGACATACAGGTAGATGGATAGGAAGAGATAGAGACAAACTAAAGAAAATCTATATGGCTTATAGATTGTGTGTATTAAGCATCGGACGAGCAAGTTAATTGGCTAACGATCTTGAAATCCAAGCTTGTGCTTAATCCCTTACAGAATCTCAGACACAAGTGTCTTTTTGGTTGTTTACCGTTACTATTAGAAAAGTAGCAATACTTCCAGATGTATTAAATGGTTTAAAATTAAGATTCAATGGGTTTTATAAGCGTTTGTGTTTATCATGTTCCCTTGATATTTACCTTTTCCTTAATGTAAATTGTGCCTATATTAAACCCTATGTCTGTAAGTCACATGTATTTAAATACACTTTTATTGGTCATTCTGAGCTTAGATAATTGTCTCTTGCAGTATTTCTTTCTTTAGTGCCACAAACTGGCACTGAAGATATGTTTTGTCCTTTTTGCCTTTATTTGACAGTAGACATTAGGTTGACAGGAAACAGGGTGAGAGAGAAAGATTTGAACCCAGGTCTTCTGCGTATTTGGCTACCAATAAGGTAAAGGAGGGAGTGAAAAGCTGGAGTGGAATGGATGGACCGTGGCAAGACATGCCATTATTTCATATAAGTCGGCACTCAGAGACAATCAAATATTTATGTTGGCTTTATTTTAAGGTCAAAGCAGTTGCTGTGTATTACTTACTGTGTGTTATTCGTTGTACTGCATTGAGTAAGAGTCGTATAAGTAGTATTAGGTATTTGGTGAATTTAGCCTCTGCTTTGTCACATACAGTAACTGTAACATTATTCAAGCTTATTGAAATCATATATAAACTAACGATGTACAATGGCTTCCAAGCTACACATTATTGTACTTTATTGAATATTCTATGAAACCGACAGAAACGAAACAAGCAACATGCCCTTAGGTGACCCAAGAACAGAAATGAGCACTTGAGTATTTGTAATCCAGATAATTCCCATCATCAGAACATGCCATTTTTCATTTGTCTGAGGACAATCAGAGTGCGGCCTATTGACTCGTTCAGTAAGCCCTGGAAATAGACCCGGGTGAGGGAAGAGGTTGGAGAGAATACAAGCGCTCAAAAGCTCCCAGCCTGAGTGATACTGTTGGTTCCGGAGTCATGTTTACTATGGGATTTCAACCATCATGCCATGCAGTCCTAAGGAAACATTCCCTTCATTCACATTAAATTGGAAAGCTGTGTAGATTTCATGGGGCTCGGTATCAGGGGAAGCAGGGCGAAGGAAGCGACGGAGGAAAAGAAGGAGTAAACAAACTTGGTGCTCACAGCTGCTGCTTCTTTTATGCAAGTAAAGCCTCTCTTTTTCAAAAGATGGGAGAGAGGTCAAGAAAAAAGGCAGTAGAGGTGGGAGAGTATTGGAACAGAAACTTGCTTGACCTCGCATGAGATAGGAAATTGGCCTTTGCACATTCATATGACCGCATCATCCTTTACAACCATACAATCTTGTTATACAATAAAGTTTTGAAGCTAACACTTTTATTATAGTGATTAAATATTTTATTGTATGTTCCATACATCTGTATTTACAAATACTGTAGATATACATAAGGCCAACATTGGTTCATCCTGAAGAGTTAAAGCTATGGATTCACAGTGAACGTGAACTCCACACATGAATGTTTTTTCCCTCTTGGTGCCGTTACAGAGGTGAGGATAGAATGAGGAAGATTAGCTGGCAGGCTTGTTCTTACCTATCAACCATAGCCAGGATCGTGTTGATGTGGAGACGCACTCCCACACGGCATTAGCCAATCCACACACTCCGGGCCACATCTAAAGCATGAATTTTTATCAGGTCTCCAACATGAGGCCTTTGAGTTAAATATGGTTTGACATATCACCTTACTTTATTCCATTTGGACTCACCGAGTCATGCATTGTTCAAATAAGCAGTAATGGAATGACAAATAAAGCGCACTCAAAGTCAAATTGACCCATAGAGCCAATAAGGTGTCATTGAATATGCTGAATAAGGAGTGTAAACTTGCAGATTCACTTTGTCTCTTTGGAAGCTTAGAATAGAGTATTTGTTTGTTGTTGTTTATTTTTAGAGGGATATAAAGCATTGATGAAGGATGGGACATTTAATTCTTTTCAGCAGCACAGGCAGAATAATAGCTCAATGTGATGGATTTATCTGGGCAAAGCTGTGCATCTTCACTATTTTCTTATATGTTTGCTAGGTGTGTAGGACACGGAAAAGTTGTCAGCACGTATTCCAACCCTTGAAGAATAAAAAAAGAAAAAAAACACTAACATTTTTTCCCTGAGGATGCAGGACTCACATTCCTTTTGGGCTTTCAAGCACACAGTGGCCTAAACTGCCTCTCATTTAACAAAAAGCCTGTCGCCCTCCGTGGAATCTACAGTAAACACCAGTAACCTTAGTGCAGCAGAGGGTACATACTGCAGACTATTGTATGAAGAAACAGATGTATCATATATAAAAATAAGTTTATGACATGTATTTTGTAATTTTGTTGTTTGTTGAAATAGACTGTAATCTATCTGAAACCTTTTAATGCAGTTCTAAATAGTTTGACTGAGAATACCCTTCCTACAATAAGTACACATAATTCTATTATTTATGTACTATGTAGTTACATGTTATTACAGTTTGTTTCACAAGGAGGTAGATACAATGTGTCAAGTTTAGTGTCAAATAAAGTGTCCCTCTGGAGATAGTCTGAATGGTTTTATTGAGACGAGGTGGATAGAGTGTGGAAGCTGGGTTGGACATATGGCCAACGCCTTTTTATAACATAAAGTTGACAGCAGTGATGGTGGTTAATGCCCTAATATTAGCAGGATGTGCATTTGAACATGTGCATAACTTACAAATAGTAAAAAGCAATATACAAAAAATATATTCTCTTTGCTTACATCATATGCTGCACATCAACCACATATCTACACCTGATATTCTTCTGTCTGTGGACCTCATTAATGATTCCCACTAAGTCACAAAAATGTTGAGTGGTTTGTATGCAGCCCCATACCTGGTAGTGCTGTGATTGGATTCAATTACCAGTTACTGGCAGGTGGTTCACCCAATCACCAACCAGGCATTTATCTAAAGTGCTTGGTTTACCATCTTCTGAGTCATGTTAGTATTCCCTACAAGCTAGGTGAATACATGCTAGCTATGCTACATGGTCATAAGCCCTTTCTTACATGCTCTAGGCTATGTATAATTATGAAAAGGGCTGATGACCATGCAGCATAGCGAGCATGTAATCATTTAAAAAGTCTCTAAAAACCTGTCCACTGCATTTACTGGCAAAGCACAACAGTGGTCTCATTTTGATAGTGTCCAATGATTCCAAAACTACACAAGGTGATTTAGAGAGTAATCAGTCTGTACCTTTCACTCAAGTCCGGGCTGCTGCTGTGATGCTTAAAAATGAGCTCCCTGAGACTCTTTTTAAAGAGTGTGCAGGAATGCGCCTTAATGGACACACATAATGGCTGCAGTGGAAGAACAACGGTGCAGGGTGTGTTAATCATGGACTTCATCCACAAACCCAGTGTACATTTACCCAGGAGACCAGTGTCTCTTACCGGCTCCGACTCCATAATAACTACAGTCTGTCTGAGATAAAGCACGGCATCTGTTTAACAGCAGGGTGACTAAGCACACAACACAGACTAATATTACAAACGGTCCGATGCACACTGGGCCCTATCTTATACACCTGGGTGACCAGATAAGACTGGGGAAAGAGTGGGGTGTTGGGTAAGGGGGATTAACCCATCAACTAGGGGAAATACTAGGTGGGGTTCGTTGAATCAGCTTGGAGAATGATACACAGCAGAGGATAGATATTGTATTGTGAATGCTGTACGCTTCAATGGGTTTAAATCCATAGATGGACCAATCCATTCACTGTGTCACTGCATCGAACAGATTGACACGTGGATGCAAAATAATTTTCTCCAACTGAACAGAAGCAAGACTGAACTAATCATCTTTGGGCCACAGAAACAAAGAGAAAGTGTCAGCAGTCACCTCTCGTCTCTTTCTCTAAAATCTAAAAACCAGGTTAGAAATCTAGGGGTCATCATGGACTCAGACTTGAATTTCCACAGTCACATTAAGTCAATTACATTATCTGCATTTTATCACCTTAAAAACATTTCCAGAGTTAAAGGGATGATGTCTCAACCAGACTTAGAGAAAGTTATCCATGCTTTTATCTCCAGCTGGTTAGATTACTGTAACGACCTGCTCACTGGTCTCTCCAAACGAGGGCTAAGACAGCTGCAGCTTATTCAGAACGCGGCTGCTCGGGTTCTAACCAAAACCAGGAAGTACAACCACATCAGTCTAGTTTTAAAATCTCTGCACTGGCTTCCTGTTGCTCAGAGAATAGACTTTAAAACAGCACTGCTGGTTTACAAGTCTCTAAATGGTTTAGCACCAGAATATATTTCTGACATGCTAGTTGCTTATGAACCTCCTCGGACTCTGAGAACATCTGGGACTGGCCTTCTGCTCGTGCCCAGAGTTAGAACTAAACAGGGTGAAGCAGCGTTTAAGTTTCATGCAGCAAAAACCTGGAACAGCCTCAACTTTAACAATGTTCAAGAGGAGCTTAAAAACCTTCCTCTTTAGCTCCGCCTACACTACAACCTAAAGTGTTTTTTATCTGCACTCTTCTTTTTAAATGTTTTTAATTTTTTCTTATGTTTCTTAATATAAATCTTGTAAATTGTCTTTTATCCCTTTAAAGCACTTTGAGTTACCCAGTGTATGAATTGTGCTATATAAATAAAATTGCCCTGCCTTGCCTAGATGATATTCTGTATAATATTCTACTTTGCTTTTAACTATGGGGTCTTTCAAGGGTCAAGAAGCCTGGCAATAAAAAGACAAGAAGCACAAGAGGATTGGTTGAACCATCATTCTAGTACAGATGATGTTTTACTTTGGCACAGAGCATTACCACCCCCACCCCCCAAAATACCTTGTGCAGAAGTGAGAGTTGCACATATATAGAAATAATTTGTTCCATAAAATATAAACAAATAAACTGAACTGTATGAATTGTCAGTGAAAGGACAATAGGAATTAGGTGAATTTTCATTAACTGTTGAAAAGTGTTCAAACTTTGAGTGACATCAAGTTTGGCAGAAGCCTGAGAAAAAAAGAAGACATGGGGTGGCAGAAGGACAAGCTATTTCTCTGCTAAATATGAGACACAAATATGATAATAATCAAGATGATGATAGAAAACAGTAGAGAAAATATTTCCTACTTCATACAGAGATGCTGTGGTGTAACCCTTGCTGCCTGAATTAAAATGAGCACTATTACCGCCTGAGTTTCCTCGTGGTGTTGTAAAATATTAGACACAAGTAATAAGAAAAGTACAGAACTAGTTATCCATGAAAAACTCAGAACAGTTGAACAGGCTTCTTCTCAAATCCAACTAACATTTATAATCTCACACATTGTTTTTTCTCTTCAGCTATGCTCCCAATTCATTTTTCTTGTTCGACATTTTAAATTTCACTTCAGAATGGCTTTATATTTGATGGAAAAAAAGACTGCTGAAAGTTTCAAAAGATGGTTGTCAATTTTACTTGGGGCTAGTAGTAAATGGGTTGTTAAGCCATGCTATAGATTTTACACCATTTCAGTAATGGGCTATTGAGTATGTGTGTCATTGAGGCAATTTGGTTATCACATTACTTTTTTTGGAGTAGAAGTAGAAAAAGAAAAAGAATGACACATTTTATAATGGTTTGTGTATTGTTTTCACACTTAAAAGTACCCAAAAGCTATCTTCTGCCACTCCAATCGTGTTTCAGTCAATTCCATGCTGCCTCCAGATCATTGGCAAATTGCTTTTGTGAGCTTATTAAGTGGACAATATTGTAGTTAGTGTCAGCTCATTACAGAGTAGAATGTACAACTGTAAACACAATGTTTGTGAGCGTAATCAGTCAGCAGCAGATTTTCTGGATACATGAGCAGACTGTAGAGGTGGTCAACTGTTAGTCAGAAGTGGGGCTGGTAAGGTAAAAAACACAGAGCAACTCTAAATGTTTCATTGGCTTGTTATAACCATAATTGTGGTATTGTGATAATGCATACTACAATAAAAGGTTCTTTAAGATAAAATAGTCTCCCTTTGAAAACCTCAGCATATGTTATGAATCCATTTTTTGTGTTATTGGAATTAGTTTTAAAAATAAAATTGTTTTTGAAATGTGGAGTTTTGGAGACAATATGCACTCATAAGTAATATTAAACATCAAAAACATGAAATCTTTGTCTAGATTTGCAATTTCTGGTCTTATTTAGAGGCAGATCAATATTAAGCCTAATTTTAAGTGTTACCATAAAAACTATGACAGTATGACCTTGAATATTTTTTAATTGTCTGAAATTTTCTAAATTTTCAAGTTTTGTAAAACACATTTTCATTCCATCCTAAACTTTCACCTCACACATTTAACATTGAGCTCTCAGTGTGTACAATTTAAAACAGTTTAGAAGTTGCAGTCAAAAGCAATACAATATAAACTAGTACGCCATACCAGCGTTCAGCAAGTTAAAATCCATTTAGTCACTTACAAGATAAACCATGAAACTTCAGTGTAAGCAATTATCAAGTGGTAGCTGGAAGCTGAATATATTCTTTACATTGATGTCCACCATGTAGTATTTCTCTTTTGATTGACTCAATGAACAGCTGGACCTCTATCTTAAAGGTGAGGTAGCATCAAATCATGCCATCTGTCAATCAGAGGTACAGTTTCCATGGCAACAGAGACATCAATGGGAAACCTTCAGCTTCAAATAAGTGTCTATTGGCATTGCTGACATTTTTACCTTTCGGTCTAAAGGTCCCAGGTGGTAATTAAGAAAGTAAATCATGTCCTAAGTCGATAAATAACAGCTGAATGAAACAAAGTAAAAGTATGATGATGTACAATACAATTATAGTTCTGATATAATAGAAATTAATACTAAAGAAGCATTTTGAAGCAGCTGGGACCTGTCTTGTCAAAAGGCTGTGATCATTTCCAGTGAAGCCCTTGAGAAATAAATACCTGTCAATCGAAACACATCAGCGGCAGTCGGGAGCTTATTACAGCTCCTCTTCTTAGATTCAAATTTTCATGCCTCTCATGCCCCATCAATGATTTAGGATGACCTGATTCACTTGCACACCTTCATCTTAGACAAGGCACAATGCACAAGAGCGATGCAGAGCTAGAGAGAATTATGTAAAGTGGGCGAGGTGACAAGAAAGACAAAAGGAGATTGAATTGAGGAAGCAGCGGGACAGGAATTTCTTTTTCCCTGTTTTATCACATGTACTTTTTGTAATATATATTTTTTTACAACCCTCTCCATTTTTTCTGGGATTGGGACCGACACAGATTGGGACTGTGGCTTCAACCCCAAATCTCCTGCACCAGGTGCACTAACCTCTCCATCCACGGAGTAGCTACTTGATAACAATTAATGATTTCATTCACTGACAAATCACAATCATTTCTGTGCTAAAAAATCCAGAGATGTGATTGAAACAGCTGAAAAAACAATGAAACAGGAGATTATTAGAACTCCTATTATGTTAAGAGAGCTAAATTATTCATTGATACTGTCATTGTCATAATTAACATAATTTATTTACAGTAAGTACAGTGGATTTCACTTCAGTATGTTGTGTTTTAACAAACTGAAAGATATTGGTCCACTTCAAACACAATCCAACTTCAGCCAAGAGTAAATACACTATTTGGACAACCCAACAGTATAAATAAAAAAATTATTTTTTCAAATAAATGGCTCACAAGTATGCCATAAAAATGTGTTGACCCATCATTATATATTTCTGCATTAAGCCATCTTTAACCAAACCAATAATAAACTGTGCAGCTGTTGAAACTCTGAACTCATAGCAATAGATGACAAAGTAACTGACAAGACAACTGCACTGACTGGAATTATTCAGTGTTAAGAGGTGAAGACAATGGTAAAATCCACCATTCATTTTACAGTTTTTTCTTCCGCTTAGTTAGTCACAGGGCTGACATTTAGGCCCAATCCCAATTCTCTAACTTACCCCTACCCTTTGCCCTTAGCCTTACAAAGGGGTAGGGCTCAGAGTATAGGCTATCCCTAATATTTGGGACACCACACCTGTAAGGGCATAATAGGATTATAATATAAGGTCTATCAATATATCATATACTGTAACATAACCTATACAAGTCTAACAACTATTTTTACAAAACGTTCCGATGAGAAATGGATCAGTGCATAAACGAGTTCAAGATTAAAGGAACATATAACAGGTCTGTTGTAATTTTTAAAGCTTTATTTTTGCCCACATTAGATACATTTTGCACATCTCTCTCAGCTGCAGAGACGGTGAATGCACTGCATTATTGGAAATTATCTTACCGCTTTGTTTCAAGTGTGGTCCTTCAAAATCTCTGTTTGGAGGGGTGTACAGCCCTTCCCCTTGATCCAAATAAATAGTGGGACGTCACTTCGTTTCTCGTGCAACGCGCAAAACAAAGACATAGGCAGTGACAGACAACCATTCACTCTCACATTCATTCACTAGGGGCACTTTAGATTTGCCAACTGACCTATGCATGTCTTTGGGCAGTGGGAGGAAACCGTAGTACCCAGAGAGAACCCTCGGTAACACATCGAGGACATACAGACCCCTCACAGAAAGGCCGGAGTAAGCTGTGAGGCAGGAGCGCCCTAACAACCAACCAAAGTGAAAAGTGGAAAACTTAAAATGCATTTAATAATATTGATTAATTACCAAATAACATATGGTTTTAATGGCACTTTCCATATGCACCTAGTCTTAAGCATTGATGATGTTGGGATTTTAATTCTCTTGATTTTGACTCTGTCTTGATCTTGGTCTTGTTACAAAGTGGTCTCAGTCATGCCTTGGTCTTGGAACTGAGTAGATCTATATGTACTGTATGAAGGTGAGCAGGCTGGTAGATTATTTAAATGACAGTAAATAAAAAAATAAAAATAAAAAAACAGAATCATACAAACTTTGTGTATATAAAGACTATAGACACACAGCACATTGGTCCTGTCCAGTGTTTTTTACTTGAGCCTCTAAACCCCTGACTTGCTACTTACCTGCGAGTTGATTAACAGTGACTTTGTCCCACCTCTGTTCATCACTCCTCTTCTTGTCTATTCTTGCTGACAGAGAGATAAGTAAAGAAAGCATCAACCATGTCCTTTCTAAGCTCAGCTCTGTTTGTAGAATGTAGAGTTTAGCTTTCTTTTTTCTGTGTGACTTTTTGTTCAATGAGATTTGGAGAAGGTGACTTTTATCCCTTGGGGGAGAAAAGAGGATGCTCTTATGCACTCTCGCTGTGCACAGCTATTGGTTGATTAAGGAAACTAAAAGGGGAGAATGAACAGCCATTGGATAGGAACCTATTTGCTTCGTAGCTGCCATCTTTGTATTTGACTCCTGGACTGCTTACTGGGAACACAGCAGGCATGGGGTATAATGAAATACAAAGATGTATTATGGGATATAAGTAATGGAGCCGAGCACCAAGATATTTCAAGGCTTATTCCCTGTGTTTAATTTCCTCCTCAGAGAATGAAATGACCCACAGTATTAACCTTCAAGGGGATGGCAAGATGCTTTCTTTTAAACACTAAAAAGAGAGAATAACCATGACTAGATAGCAAAGTTGGCGAGGACGAAGCTTTGCGCTGAACTAGGGGTTACTCTTTTTAACTACAGCATCCTGGGAGTTCAGTACATCAAGTTGCAAGCAGTAAACTGCCTCCTCCTTTGGCGGAGTTGATCAAACCTTATGTCCGACATGCCTGACAGAAACACTGCATCCATTTCTAATGAGTCCAGTGGGGGACGTGTTCCTGTGAGATTGGTTTGGAGTCCGCCCTCGGGGTCAGCACAAGAAGGGGCGCAGGGATGCTTTAAAATTGTGATTAGCTCCTGGGGTCAAAATGGGGTTGATCTGTAGTGCACCATGAGGTCCAGCTCAATATACTACTCCCAAGTGAGTGTCCTGCTCTCCTTCATTTCCCCTTTTCACTGTCTGCCTCATCACTCGGATTCATCTGTCGTACTCTGGTCTTTAAACGTCCTACTGATGTGTGCTTTAGAAATGATTTGCAAATCCAGTAGAGGTAAACATGTCTGTGTGCAGTTTAATTTTTATAGCAAATATCAATTTCTTTTCTCAAGATGAGAACTGAATATAGCACATCACAAGTGATGTGCTATATTAGTTTTGTGTGAATTGGCTGTCTAATGCACTTTGTCTCATGTACATCCGAAAAACCAAATAAGTGTTGCTAGTGGCAAGTAGTTGTCCTCTATTGCCTTGGTTCTAAACTGGACTCGTCATGCAACCCAGATTTTTTTGTGATCATTAAAAAGGTTAATTCAACTCAAATAAATGCATTCATGTAATGCCAACGTAATATTAATTATATATATATAATTGCCCTAATATATAATATATATATATATATATATATATATATATATATATATATATATATATATATATATATATATAGGGCTGGGCAACGATTAAAATGTTTAATCGCGATTAATCGCACAATGTTCTGTGATTAATCGCGATTAATCGCATTATACACAAAATTTAATAATGAATTCAAAATTAGTGTACTGCATACATTTTGAAAGAACTGCTATATGAACAAAAGTGCAATAACATTTGGTTTGCACTTTAAACAACACTTTAAACAAATAATGTGCTTTTTACAGCAGTTAAAACATTTCTTGTAAATCTGAACTTAAACATTAATGTAATCAAATTAAATATTAAAACCAAAAATATTTGCCACTGACAGGGCATTAATATTTTGTTTAGTTTGTTATAGAAATGTTATGTCCAGAGCTTCAATCATAACATTATAACAATATAAACAATATAAATGTCTCTCTTGTGTTTTTATTACAGTCAGAGCATGTGAATGCAGTTCCCGCGTTTCACACACCCTCTCCCTTTCACTTGCCAAACTCAAGGGTGCATGGGTAATGTAGTCTCTGCTCTTGGTGGGACGAATTAGGAAGCGTGCATTGTGAAGGGCGCTCTGGAAAGCGGCAGAGCAGGCAAAGGATTAAAACCTCTATTAAAACAGATGTCGAAATGGGCTCAGTACGCTAAAAGCACGTTCTGGGTGCACGGAGAACTGGCGGTACTGAGTACCGGTGCGTACCGGTCCACTTAAAGCACTGGATGAGGGCGGCTCATACGTGCAGTCATTCGTCTTTCACCATACTAATCGGCCGACGTTAACGCGCGATAAAATAATTGTCGGCGTTAATTCATTAATGCGTTAACGCGATAAAAACGCGTTAACTTGCCCAGCCCTAATATATATATACTCGATTAAAAAAATGTATCTAATTATTAGAGGCTTTGTAATTAATTAATCGGAATTAATCACATTTTAATTGCATATAAATAATTGCATATAAATATTTATTTTATACCTGAGAACTGTGAGAAGTAATTTTTCCCTTGGATTTTTAGTATACCATTGAATAATGACTGAATACATAAGCTTAATCAACAAAATATTGTTTATTTATTTCAGTCCAGCAGACCAGTGCAATGTTTGCCATTAAGTGTAGCAGTGTAGTTACCCTGGTCCTTGTAACTTTACTCGGAGTCGGGCTAACGTCCACGCTAACTCCTATGTGTTTTGCGTTGAGGTGATAGGTGATGTGCTGCGGTGATACGCAAATCCCTTGTTGCATAGCTTGCACACAACCATGCTCTTGTCGATACTTCCATCCTTTCGTTTTTTTAAAACAAAATTTCCCATCCACGGGGCCAAGCAAAGCAGTCTCGTCTGCTTCTTTGTTCATGTTGACTGTGGTCGGAAGTCAAGAACGCTAGTTGGTGCTCCAGAATAATCGGTCCATTCATTGAAAAACGTTCCGCGATGCAAAAATCTATTTTTGCATCGCAATCCTAATTAACGTGTTAAAGTCCCGGCCCTAATATATAATATATATATTGTGTACTGTAGCCTTATAGTTAGAGGCAATAATAATAAAAATGCTGTCTTCCAAACCCAATACAATACCTATCAATAATATACAAGAAATGAATAAATTGGCAATACGGTTTGTGTTAACAGATGACTTCATAGGTTTTTGTCAACATTATCCACACTACTCTGAGCCTGAGTTGGCAATGTCGAAGACTGAAGTTAACAAATGACAAAACAGGCAGAGCCAATCCCAGTTCAGGCCCCGTGATCCGCCGCTATACTGATACGTCCTCCAGCTAGAGCCCTATGATGCATCTCCCTGGCTGTTTTCTGTTAACTCGGCTCTTTCAAGGCTATCCATTCTAGCACTCGGCAGCAGCAAAGTCTTCCAAGTCAGAGCCCTTCCCCCACTCACCTTTTACACCACAATCAGTCTGCTGTGTATTGCAGGTACATGTTTTCTATTTTATCTCCACGGCACTAGTGGGAAATAGCTGTATACCTTACAAAGTAAAACTGCTGCTGCTTCTCAGAGACCTTGTCAAAGAAAGAGAGATGAGCTGTCCGATTGTCCTGTGTACAACATTCTGTCTTGATTGCATTTGAGAACACTTCTTGCACATGCTTGAGCAAATCTCCAATGCTGACCAGCCACTTTCTTTTTCCACTGCCATTCCTTTTTTATTGCTCTACCTTGCAACGATGAAGATTGCACTGTACAGCAAGACGGTGTGTATCCTAGCCTATTTAATGGCTGTCAGGGCACTATATCATTCTCATGGTTCGCTCATGAGTAGATCGGCTATAGAGTCGGAATGCATTCCCTTTGACCAGTGAGATTTCCAGCAAGAGATAAACAGCTGTGGTTCATAGATACAGCCACACTGAGATTTGCAGGGAAGTAAAACTGTGTGGTCTGGATGTTTTTCTTACATCAACATCATCCATCACTGCCACTGTACAGCGCTCTCCAGCTGTTGTCACACTGAGCTTTGATTTGACCAGTCAGAGAGTGCCCATATTGGTATTATTTCCAAATAGTAATTCAGGAAAGAAATACAGGAATTACCAATTATTACCAGAGCTTAAGTGTAGAAATTTTTTTACTGGATTTTAAATTATTCCGAAAAGGGCCTGAATTGTGTAACATCTAACACACACTGAAAATATGAACAGATAATTGTCTCTGTTGCCTTAACCTTACAACTAATAAAGCAATGTGAAAACAATCTGTACAGGATTTCAATAAGATTACCTCGGCTGACTGGGACTTCCTCTTGAGGTGTCTTCATGAAGTGGCAGGAGCACAGAAGCACTTTTCTTAAATGTGCAAACCACAACCGGTTGCTGAACCAGTTTTTGGGTGTTTCATTTTTATTTGGCGTTTCTGAGTTATATCTTTTAGACTATCTACTTATACAGGCTAATGGATTTTAACTGATGAGAATTTTACATCCATGATGGCAAACTTTGTCCAATTAAATGCTCACATAAAAGTCCATTCAAGTGGATGCTTCCATAGGCTATTGGGCTACACAGCTTGTCAACATTGAATTAATATTGATAGAAAATATTACTAGGAAAGTGGCTATGTTAGTGCTTACACAAAACAGAAAAAAACAGAAATTAACAGATAAGTAAAATGGAAATCTAAAAATCAGCCAATAAGTAAAATAAAGCAAACTTGTTGGCAAAGTTTTGACAAAAATTGCAGGATTGCGTTGGTTGGTTTGATGCTGAACACTGAAAATTGTTTGTTTTGATGTGGTGAATCAGTTCTATTTGACTTTTCTATTTGAAAAAAGCAAGGTCATTGGGTTGTTGAAGAGTTGTAGAAGTCAAAGAAGAGGGGAAGGCTTAGTTTTCAAACTCATGTTTTAACTTTTTTCATTATCTTTGAGGTTTTCATCTACTGCTGCTTGACGAAGAAAAAAAGAGAGTTGTGGGTGGCACTTCAGCTGAGTATAAAAGTGTGTATTCCTATTGTTAATCCAACATACCACATAGTACATACAGTATGTGTAGTGTAAAATAAAGTGTCACCAAAATATGTTTTATGTAACTGAGCTACATAAATTGAGTTTTGGCCATTGTTAAAAAAAGATATATTTTTGTTTTGTTAAAATAAAATAAAAACTTCAAACAATGTTTATCTGAGGACCTCTCCCTCTGTTTTCACTGGTTTGGCCCTCTTTTGAAATCAGGTGTTCTATCTGCTGACAACTTGTTGCACTCACATTCACAACAATGTAGAGTTAGTTTGAGGGAGTTGATTTTAAGAGTTGAACTTTGATTTGGTCTTGATTTTTTCCCCCAAACCCTCTACAGTTTCATTGCATTTTGAGCCCGCTTTGCTCTGTGACAGTAAAACTGATTTCAGACCTGTTTGTACCAGTCCCGCCTCCCGTACTTTCTTATTGGATGGCTCTATTAATACTCGCATGTGATGATGGCTTAATGACTTATTTTCTGCGATACTTCTTCAAGTCCGAAGTATCGCAGAAGTCTCGTGTCTCACGAAACGAATTGTTTAACAACACTACACACATAAACCTTCACCCCAGTCAGTCTCAGACATTCATCATGGCAGAGCAGGCGTAAAAGAAGCTAAAGCAGAGAAAAGCGTTGATCATGGTCAAACGGAGAGAAGAAAGGAGGGCAGGGAGACGCTCAACGTCAGTGAGTTTTTACGACAGTGTTTTTCACATTACACCAAAGCTGTGGGAGGTGCTCTATCGGGAAAAATCCAAACAAAAACAGTTAAGAAACTGCCAGACCTGCAAAGTACCGCTTTAAAAGCAGGCATAAATCACTCACAGTAATAGTTCCTAGTTATATATACTGTAGATAATAAAATTTATTGTGATAAATGTCTGTGTCCAGTGTCTATGGAGATTCTCAATTATTTAATTTTAACAGCCTATCTTTAAATATTTGAGTCATTAAAAACTAACAGTTTTCAAAATTGTACTTGCTCTATAGTAATATAATACTAATAATACCAGCTAATAAAATACACCAGAATATAGGAAATTACACTTATTATGTTTGTACATTACCATATATACAGTGTGTATGTGTGTCAACCACTTTAAAGCTCTAAACCAAAACTTACTTGAAATTGTGATCGTGGGGGCCCAATGTGAGATCTTTTCATGGGGCCCAAGATTCCTGGCAGCGTCCCTGGCTATAAAAATTAAGACAAAAAGAAACCATTACTAATAAAACTGGCATGTTCAGTGTGTCTTCTAAACTCTTACGTCATGGTGTTCATTATTTGTGTCCATCAACTGATAAGTACAGATGAGAGGTTCCGTCCTGTTACCATGACAACAAAATTAGCAACTTTCAAGAATCATCAGCAAGAACAGTGTTTTATATCCTGTCAGTAAAATTTCTCATTCCAGGAATATCTACTTGAACACTAAAAAAGCAGAATTTGATATGCGTAATGTGTCCGCCATTATTTTGGGAATTCTATTAATCAAAGTTGTATGAAAAAAGAACATACAACGCAGCTTCAATGTCTGCATCGGCATCTGCATTGTTAATAGCGCAAATTACTTACCACAAAAAAAAAAAAAAAACAGTTTGTGCACCTGCTTCTCATTGTGCAGCTGACTTATTGAAGCTTCCATGCAAATGAAGTCATCGTCGTCTTTTCATCTCGTCCACCAGATGGGAGTATCAGGTTGAAAGGGAAATAAACTTTTGCAGGCGTATTAAAAACTAGACGTGCTTCGTAAAATGCATAATGTGACTGTAAATCAAAAGCTGCTTCTCTGATTGTGTTTTATGTTTTCTATGCAATTTAATTTAAACCAACTTATGTTAATTAATCATATTTATTTGCTGGTGTGGAAGTCAATGATGAGATGAGAGAAATCATTTCACGCTTTTTTTTTTCCTCAGGTTTTTGCATGAGACTGCTAAATAAAATGGTAAACGCTAAACAAGTAATGAACTGTCAACTTTTGGTTAATTAGCTAATCATGAGCATAGAAACTGATCATTTTCTTTTGCACTGCATGGGTAAATGCAGCTCCAGAACCAAGCTAGAGTCACATACAATAGTAAGATGTAATTGTCTGCCTTTTGAATCTTAAAGCTATATTTTGGGGTATTTAAATTAGGGTTGTATATGGTTTTATGTATTACCTGTAGTGGATTTCTGACTTTCTGACACACAGTTTGGAGAACTGTCCAGGCACTGTCAAGAAGCAGTGTACTCGAGGGATGTTTCGGTGCCCATGAACTAGAAAAAAAGAAAACAAATATATATCTTATAAACTTGAATCTGACGGTCAACATTAAACGTGTGCCATTCCCGCACACATAGCCTTGGCTTGTGAGAGGTACTGCTGACTAAAATAAGACTTTAGAAGACCGTAAACTGTTTTATTTTCTGCCTCTGGTTTTACTGTTTTAATGTATAATCATAATAAAAATTAGGATGCAAAATAAACCATGGATTTTCTTAGATTGTATCAAACTTGTCAATGCTTTTTAACTAACAATGTTTTCAATTGTGTGGGATTAACTGGGTTTTGATACAATAGAGCAATGCATTTATAACAAATGAGGTCACATCAGAGGTAATTCATTGATAATGCACAAATATCTGAGGCTATATGAAATCAAATCATCTGGAATTAAAATCATCTGCAACGCTCCTCGTATCATATTTTGTTCTACCCTGACACTGCTTTTCTGTGCTCAGTCAGTTCTGTGCATTCAGAAACCTACTACAGAAAATATATACTAACTGCACAAAAGCCAAATACAATCCTACTTCAAAAATGCTGGATTATAACTTAAATATGATGTCAAACAAAAAGGCTTTTACATTAGAGATGTCAGAGTCAAAGTGACAGTTTGAACCGGCAGTTACATGTGAACCTTCATTCATGAGGCCGCCAACGCAGAACACATTTGGTGCTTGTCATTTTCATCAGGGGACTGTAGTGTGAGTGCACACTGAACTTTGTGGGATGGCTTCCAGCAGGTCTGTGTACTGCATCCAATCAGGGCATCTCTCCCTGTCGCTGTGAAAGCTCCATCTGTCAGCCAGGCCTGCCACTGTGCTTCTGACCCACGCCATGTGACATGTGAGCTTTGGTTAGACTGTGTTGAGTTCTCAGACCCAAAGCTTGCCTCATAGAACCAAACGAAGACCCTGGCAGAAGAGAATTTGTAGCTGACAGAAAAGGAAAAGAAAAATATGCAACAGAAGTCTATGTCATTTCAAATACGGTACTTCAGTCATACCTCTTGTATTTGAATTAAGGAATAAGCCAAACAGAAAGTACTTGGTGACAGGCCTCATCTTCCTTAGTGGTCCTCAGTTTTAACACATTACCAACCAATATCTAATTCACACATACTGTATAATCATTTAGTGTTAAGTGTTGTTTGATGGTTTGTGTGTCATATTCAACTAAGTGTAATTTAATTTAATGTTATATCAGCAGTTACAACATGGCAGCCCATGTGACAGATGTGTTTTCTCGCTCTGCCCTAGACTATCGTCTTTTCTCATTGCAGTTCCTCCGTGCAGACCCTCTACCACCACGGAGGCCACAGGAGAGCTGTCTCTATTGTTAAAGACACCACCCACCCCCAGCATAAACTGGTCACACTACCCGGAGGTACAGTAGTGTGAAATGGAGGACCTAACAGGCAGAGGAACTCTTTCTTTTCCACAGCCATCAGACTTCTTAACAGTTACCAGGTGAACATATACTGGTCCTGACCTACCACACCTTTGTACTTGGATTCAAACTGTTCATTTTTCTCTCAGTTTACACATGTACTACTGATGTTACTGGCACACCTTCATCTAGTGCACATCTGTTCCCGACATTTGCCCATATAGCTGATCTCACACATTAGCTTTTGCACATTACACAGATTTATCAATTAAAGGTTTCTGTATATCTTTTTTTTAAATTTTGTACTCATTTGGTAAAAGCATTTAATTGCTGACAGTACAGAAATAATTTCTTAGAACAGGTTCCTACAATTACCCTTAGAAACTTGAATCTTTCATATGTATTGTAATGTTTAAACACTGTAAATGCAGAGCTGAATTGCATAAGTCTTTTGTAATGGAACAATGTGAACTGCATTGTACTTAATAAATAAACAAAGTGCTTGTTGTTATTATATGGGCTGTGGGGGGCTGGGGCCAGCTGCTATGGTCAGACACTCAGCGGGGTACACTCTGGACAACTGCCTGTTAATTGTTTGTGTGTGACTGAGTTTGAAACTACTCCCCAACCCCTAAGGGTTGCACTACACAGAAATATACACAGTATGTACAGTAGGCATACTATGTCAAGCTAAGGTTAATCAGTCACTCTATAGTTTACTGTATTGTATAGTTCACTATAGCTACAGCTAAATGCTAAAACAAAATAAACAAAAAGAAATAGCTAAATGCATGTGTTAGGACAGAAGCTGGAGAGAACCGACGGTGACACAGTGAGAATATGCAGATCACAAACAGAAAAGTGGTTGCCCAGTTGCCCAACCAGATATTACATTTGCAAATTGTTACTAAAAAAACCCCTTCAAAACAAGCTAATGAATGGCAAAAATGTATCCAATTAAATCCAATTCAATATATTATCACTTAATCACCACCTGTGTCAGCCAGCACAAGAGAATGCTAGTTAGTTGCTTATTACGAAATACACAGTTGGGAATTAGTTGAAATGCTGCATGAAAGAAAGAGTTTGAAAAAAAGAAAAGATACATTAGCACCATATGCTTAAAATTGTATGAGCTCTAGCTAAAGGCTCCTCTATGTATGCTTTTAATTAATTGAAAAAAGCTGTTCTGTTTCCCCTGTGAGGAAGTGCACAGCTTTGTTTTCTTTTGATGTATAGAAGATATATCAACGAGAAATCCCCAAAGTGCATTAGAAGCCATACTGCCGCCAACACACCACTTGTTGTTGTTTATTTATGAACTATTCATTTGCAGAGCAAGTGAGGGAATTTGCTGTGGTTTTTTTTCTTTTTTCAGATGCCCATAGGAAGACATTGATAAGCCGTTCCACGCAGTAATGCTGAATCAACTGTAGCTCTAGTCTGACTTGAGGCTCGTAGAATTGGTAATCATCAAGTTGTAACAAGCCCTTAGTTTGATCTGCTCGGGCCTCACAGAAAAGTGCAGTACAGTCCTCTTGTGTGTGTGCTTCTTTTACTCTGCAGCAGATTTTAGGTTTGGGCCCGGAGTGAACATCAATACACAGTAGGGGTTTAGACCACCAGCTACCGCTTCTGTGATCTTCATTTCCCTATTTAGAAGTTTAAGCACTTTATTAAAGAGAGCTCTGCATCGAATATTCTAAAAACACTCACTGAAAAGTTATGACACCAGAAGGGAACATTCGCAAGAAGCAAAAATGCAATCAACTCTTTATGATATTGATGTGCTCAATGGGGAGAAACTCATCTTTTTTATGAGTTTCTAATTAAATTAAGATTGTCTTTTATGTTCCATGGAAACAATTATGCAGTCTAATTGCGGCTTCCTTTCAAATACAAATACACAATTAGTTACTGTCTAATTAGTGGTTGATGTCTTATGAAGCATTTTTTAAAAACAAAACCTCAAAGCTCCAGATCATTTTGGCAAAATTTAATAAGTCGTGCTTTATAGATTCTATTAAGGAAGCTTTTAACTGAAATTATAAGTCATTTTCTTGACTAGATGAGATGTCTGCATGGGCTTTGAAAGTCACTCAAAGCCGGGTGTATCAATAAGTGTTTTCTATTGCCAAAACACATATTGCATTTTTTAAAGAGGTTTCTATAGCCTTTATATGTCCATGGTGGTGAGTATGTTCCTTTCCACATGTCACTTTCCTCAAAGTGAAATGCACCAGTCCAGGAACATTCTGAAGGACTGTTGATTGCAACGTATTGTGTCTGTGATTAACTCCTGAGCTTTGTTTCGTGTGTGAACAATCAATGGAAACGCAACCTGCTCAAAGAAGGTCGCCAGGGTTATTTTAAAGCGCAGCTGACACTGGTTGAAATGCAGTTTTTACACATAAAAGACAAGGTAATGGAAGATGTCTGTGAAGGTTCTCAGTCATCCAGGTCATCTTGAAGAAAAGGTTAATGCAGAGGCAACTGGAATAGATTTTCAAGATGAAGACTTTTGTCTCTTATTCCAAGAGACAATTTCAATTCTGAGATCAACTGAAATGAGAGCTGAGCTTTTATCTCTAGAAGGAGGGGTTTGACCTAAAACTAACTCTGATTGGACCAGACTGTTCTGGTTTCATAGTCGGGCTCAGGTGAGTCGTTAGTTTGACTGTTCCATTCAGGTATTGTTGGTCTTCTAGAGTGATCTGACCATCCCAGTCACTCGGGACAGATTGGTAAATAACCTCTCAAACAGAGTTCTAAACCAAATTGAAAACAAGGTTCTTGAAAAAGGGGTTCATTTCTCAGTTGTAAAGTAAATCCCTACAGTAGACCTCATTACAGCGACAGATTCAAAAATTGGAAACAAAAAATTGTCCGCACACCCTTCTAATATCACCTTGGAACAAAAGAGGGCCTTCTCAGCACTGGAGAAGGACCACAGCATCACGATTTTGCCCGCAGACAAAGGAAGATGCACTGTGATCCTGAACACAGATGACTACGAGTCCAAGATTAACAGCTTACTCAGTGACACCACCACCTATTATACACTGAGAAGAGATCCAACAAGTGAGTACAAGAAGAAGGTCATTGACTGTCTGCAGAGGCTGGAGAAGGACCAAGTCATTGATCGACCTTTGTATCACAGGCTGTATCCTGAGAACACCACTCCATGTATCTATGGCTTACCCAAAATACACAAAGAAGAAAGTCCACTACGACCCATAGTAAGCAGCACAGCTTCAGCCACTTACAATATAGCCAAACCCCTGGCCCCTATCTTGGCTCCAATGGTAGGCCACTCACAACATCATATCATCAACTCACAGGACTTTACCAACAAAATCAAACATCTACAACTAGACACAGATGAGATCACTCTTTACCTGTATACCGACCAATGAAGCACTCGTGGTTGTAAGGAAGAGACTACTACAGGACACATCTTTACAGGACAGGTAAAACCTTACCCCGAAGCATATTTGCATTTTACTGAGATATGCTTGAACACTACTTATTTCCAGTTCAGAGGCAACTTCAACAGACAAAAACACAGCTGTGCCATGGGATCCTGCCTCCCCGATTGTGGCTAACCTGTACATAGAGGAAGTGGAGAACAGAGCTCTGGTCTCTTTCCCAGGTGCAGTGCCCACTCACTGGTTCAGATATGTTGTTGACACGTGGGTCAAAATCAGAACCCAGGAAGTAGAAGCTTTCACAGAACACATCAACACAGTGGACAAAAACATCAAGTTCTTCTTTAAAGGAAACCAACACACATGGATCAATATTTGCTGTTTGATTCCCACCACCCTCTTCAGCACAAGCTGGGAGTCATCAGCACTCTTTAGCACAGAGCACAGGAGGTGCCCACAACCTCAGAAGGCAAACGGAAAAAAAAAAAAAACACAAGCTCTGAGAGACTGTGGATAGCCCAGATGGACATTCAACAAATCCAAGAGGACACAGAAACCAAACAGAGGAACCAGGGACAAAAGGGAAGGATGTAGTTATCCCTTATGTACCTGGTTTATCTGAAAAACTCAAAGGGTCCAGTCCACTTTAAACCTGGGAACACTCTGCGTCAAAACCTAGTCCACCATAAAGACAAGATCCCCTCGCTCAAACAGAGTAATGTAGTTTATGTAGTTCAGTGAAGAGTGCAGTGACAGTTATGTCGGAGAAACAAAACAACAGCTTCACAAGAGGATGGATCGGCACAGAAGAGCCAATCCTGGAGGACCTGAGTCTGCAGTCCACCTCCACCTCAAAGATAGACGGCATTCCTTTAAAGACAGCAATGTCCGGACAAGCCCTCTCTGAACAGAGGATTCTTGTTGCCTACTATTTACGACAGTTTCACTCTAGAACAACAACAACACCTGAATAGAACAGTGACACTAACGACTCATCTGAGCCTTTAACAACTCTCACATCAGGAGTCACACTGTCCTTTCATAGCTAACAACTATGAGACCAGAACAGTCTGGTCCCATCAGGTTTAGTTTCAGCTTAAGCCCCTCCCTCTAGAGATATAAGCTCAGCACTCCTACCAGTTGATGTTGGAATTTGAAAAAATCTCTTGAAAACCTAGTCCAGATGCCTTTGCTTTAATATTTTCTTCAAGATAATGGAAGGTGATTTAAAATGTAAATTGCTCACATTTAACCCTAACCCTGAGGTTGTGAGAAATTATATTTGAAGACATATAAGACATATAAGGACATGGTTTTACATTTGTATAGATATAGAGATGCACTCTTTGTTTTACTGTCCCTTGTACCATGACCTGAGGAGTCAATTGTTTTGTAATGTGTCAGATATTTGTCCAGATTTGTTCTTTATGTCTGATGAGAACAGACTGCAGGTTTTGTTTAAGTGCACTGTGTTTAAGTTCACCCAGTTTGTGTTAAATGCTTGGCATCTGAGAAAGATTACTTTGTATATTTAATGTGATGTGGTATCACTCTGTCCGCCTATGATTTTTAGTGTCATGAAAGCCCATGCCTGCTGGGTACCTTCTGGTGCATGACACAAAATAAGTAAATAAAATAAAACTAAAATAAACTAAACTATATCGGCCAATAATTTTTACATGCAACAGTGTGTTTAGTTTTTTTTTTATTAGAAAATACTATAATACTACGTATATTGTATTATAAGTTAATGGCTAGGAAGTCTGGATGTCTTAGGCAGGAGAGGTTTATTTATCATCAATAAGAAACCCTGAGGCACTCAACTCAGATGCACTAAATGTCCAAAGTTGGACTATGTTTCTGTAGGATCACCAACCAAGTAAAGACATTTACCATTCGAAGTAAGGCTTTTGAAGAAGTTATCCACAAATAGACTCTGACATTGGCACCACACACTGTAACCCCTGTGTCAGAGAAGAGACGGTAGCAGGCGTGTTTTCTCCTGGGCAGTGAAAGCTGACTACAGGAAAACAGTAATGTGTTATGTGACATCCTACTTTTTGTATTGTACCCTTAATTGTAATGTAAATGTACCATTAAATAAGGATGTAGTAGTGCAAACCCCCAAAATTCCAATGATTACGATAGAGCACAATGAATCGTTAAGTGCACTCTTATTCAATAAATGCATGCAATATCAACTGCTCAGACCACAATAATACTATAGTTTTTCATGTGACAGACATTCATACTTAAGTCAAAATTCCAACAAGTGCCATAAGTCAATTTCCATCCAAAATTTGTGTGACCAGTAAGTTAGATTCACACTTGACAACACTGTGCCTATTTAAAAACCTGTCAGGTGCCACTGGCTGTGACTGTCGTCTATAACAAATGTGTTGCTACTGCGCTGCAGGACCTGAATGAAAGCCAACAAAAATATGATTTGTTTGTCAGACTCTAAGTAAATGAGCCGTGACTACAACCCTAACTAAGCTCCAACCTGAGAGGTCACAGCACTGTAATATGAACCAGGCTTGTAACTGGGATTTGTTAACAGTGAGAAACAGTGTTGTCCACTCACAAGACAGTCATATGGGTAATAACCGGGGGCAGTGATAAATGGGTTGTTTTTTTGTTCCAGATGGAGGGCTTGAAGAGAGAACTCAGAAGAGATGTCCTTTATGCGTTCTGTTGTGTGGCTTTGGCACAAGACGTCGTGCTTTGTGGCCTTTTCTTCATTTCTTTCAGTGTGTTGCTGAGGACGTACATCATTAACTGCACCAATGACTTTCCTCTGTGTTGGAAATGCCACTGCCCAGGCCTCCAAACAAATATGTGCTTTCTTTCTTTGACACTTCCCCTGTAGATTTTATTTCATTAAAACTGGTGTGTCCATTTCAATCTGTTCAGCCTTTTTTCCACATGTGAAATGCTATAACATTTTTGCTTCAATATCATTTTGATGTTTCCTTGACTTGAAAGAGGGCGAATATTCCATTTTTATAGAAGCAGCACTTGCCAAATAAAAGTTTATAGCCCCTTATCACATGACCTTTTTCCTTTCTTTCAATTGTCTCAATGTGACTAAACTTTGTAACATGTACTAAGATACGTTGAGTTTACAAGTGTCATATTCTTACATGGAGCTCTACTATTGATAATGCTCTCTACAAAAACAGTGAGCACATTAACACAGACTTTCCGGTATATCTGGCTAATGTCTACAGTCGTTTAAAGGCACACTCACACTAGAGACAATTAATCCATGCCTATTGGTGTCAGCTCAACCTTTAAGAGTTAAAATGATAGAGTCAAACTCCTAACTGATGTTTTTGTCAAGAGGGAACAATCCATCGAGTGTGAAAATTATCTTTATCTGGAGCATTGTGCACAAACCCCTTCAGCTGGTAATTAATCTGTTTTATGCTGTGTGAATGCTGCATATGTGTGCGTGTACTTTCAAAAACAAGTGTTGTTACTGTTACTGCAATACAAATAATCTTTTATGCTTAAGGATCCACTTGAGTTGCTACTGTACTACACAAATATAAAGCATGAAAATCCTGTTTGCACTGTACTTAAATGGATTCTGATTAATCTCTCCTAGTCTGTCCTTCACTCAACACTAAAGTAAACCTTTAATGTGGTACTTCAATTTTCCAAAAAACATTCAAGTACTTTTTGGTTTAACTTGTCCTCATAAAATAATCGCTTTAACTGGTTTGTAGATCTGCACTGCAGATGGGGTAAAAACTCCTCACAGTGAAGTAAAAACACCAGTGGAGTTTGAAGCATTCTAAAAGTGCATTATATCCACAGGAAGAGACCCTGCTTAGACATGAAATTGACTCCTGCTGTTTGCAACTTCTTTCACGCAGCTGGAGTCTTTCAATCTAAAGAGCCCCGGTTGCCCAAGCCCTGATTCTTCATATTGCTGTAACTTTATCCTGAACAAACAGTCCCAATGCTAGCAATTTTTTATCTATTTATTTCAAAGAGCAGCGATTTGCATCAGCTTTTGGAGTAAATCTACACCAGGGTGCCCAACATGCTTTGTATTTTATGAAGGAACTAATTACAATACAACAAATAATATTAAACATGACCGAAAGAACAAGATCCCGGATACAGGCGGCTGAAATGAGCTTTCTCCGCAGGGTGGCGGAGATAGGGTGAGGAGCTCGGTCACTCGGGAGGAGCTCAAAGTAGAGCCGCTGCTGCTCCACATTGAGAGGAGCCAGCTGAGGTGGCTCAGTCATCTGTTCCGGATGCCTCTTGGACGCCTCCCTAGGGAGGTGTTCCAGGCATGTCCCACTGGGAGGAGACCCCGGGGAAGACCTAGGACACGCTGGAGGGACTATGTCTCTCGGCTGGCCTGGGAACGCCTCGGTATCCCCCGGAAGAGCTGGAGGAAGTGTCTGGGGAGTAGGGAAGTTTGGGTGTTTCTGCTTAGACTGCTGACCCCGAGACCTGGCCCCGGATAAGCGGTAGAAGATGGATGGATATTAAACAGTGTACTTTTGTTTTTTGGATGGACATAAAATATTTGTACATGTTATAAGCCTAATCAGTAAGTAACCTGATACATGACATCTAAAATAATCAGTGCACAGTGCAATCTGTTTTATTGCTCACTAAACACATTTTATAATCTTTGTGCCTGTTGTTGCAGCTGCCTTATGTATGTGACTGCACTAAGCTCACAGTGATTATTTCTTTTTCTGGTGTATTATTTTTTTTTCTTTCATTTTTTTTTTTTTTTGTGTAGCCCTACAATATTGAAAGTTCTTGCTTTTTGGCTCAGCTTACAATCAAAACTAAAAGTAAACAGCACATCAGCCCAGACCAAAGTCTTACATTATAAATCGGCAAACAGCGATGCAACTGATACCTCCAGGAAGTAAAGATGAAAGCAGAGACAGGATTGCCAAAACCAGAGGCAAAGAAAGCTTACATGTGAGTTTTCCTGCACAATATTGTGCCAAATATAACACATTTTGCAATCAGAAGGACAAGCATTGAGATAAATGGTGGATAAGCAAGTGGAAGAGTGCTTGTTTTATAACCGGAAGGTTGGTGGTTGGTTTCCCACTCTCCCTGGTTCATAATGTTGTTGTGTCCTTGGGCAGTACACTTAACCCACCTTGCCTCCAGTGGTTCCAGCTGTAACACTGGTGTGTGAATGTGTGTGTAAATGTGTGAATGGAAGTTTGATGCTTTGTAGGTGGAAAACCGCTGTATAAAATCCATACCATTTACTCTACCATTGACTCATTCCTAATACAATGCAATATTGACTGTTCACAAACAAATCCAAGTTTGCTCAATGTAAATCCAAATAAACATTTGAAACCACAATACATTTTCAGTGGACAAGAGCATTAGGCACAATTTCTACTTAAACAAGATTATTATGACAAATGGCAACTGACTGACTGCATGGGTGTGCCGTTACTGAAAGGGTAGAGAACATTAGTGACTGGTTCAATTAATACAAACATTTAAGTCACATTAGTTAGAGGTTATAAGCTACAAGTAACTGTTTATTTAGGGCTTGTTATACATGGACTTGGGTAGAACACCTAAATAACCCAGAGTGGGTAGCGGATTTAGAGTTACACATGTATTGTTCTAAAATGCATGTTTTAAAGCTTACTAAAATATGTTTCCGACATTAACTAAGGTTATAAAGCACATCAAAATTGCAGAGATATTTACATATTATACATTATAATGACAAAAACGTAATGAAAGGAGCGTTATCTGGTTTTACAAATTTAAAGCTAAAGTTTTTAGCATTCTTGCCCAATGAGCTCATGGTTAGCAGCTGTGTCACAGTTGACAGTCACAAAGTTGATTCTGAACCAGTCAAGATCCAGTAGGACTTGAGTCCATAGTAGAACATTGTTATTTTTTTTACTGATTAAAGTCAATGTTCACTAAGAAAACAAAAACTGCTTTGTTACATTTTCCTTCCATTGTTTAACTGTTTGTCTTTCAGCATTGCACAGTATGAGTTAAATGATCATTGTCCAACATAATAAATGACTACCTTGTTTTATAAAAATCTTTACAACGCTGTCTGTGGTTTTGCTGCACTTAATTTTGTCTGTCTTGTCTTTACTTTTCTTCTTTTTTGGGTCTGCTGCTTCTTGCAATTAAGCAAAGCAAGAGCCGTCTGTCACTGTCAGCAGTGAGTTAAAAAGACAGATTGTGTGACTGTAAAGTATTCTGCATGACAGAATGGGAGGTATTTTTTTATCTTGTAAGTAAAATATAATACAATATTAATGCAATCTGGCTTCGACTCTGTTTTACCTTGGCGGAAGTTATTCAAGAATGTTTTTCTATGGCAAACACACATTTGTAATGCAGTGGGTAAACTCAAAATACTCTACAGCCAATCGTGCATTAAAAAAAAAAAATCATCAGTCTTCTTAACAGAGTTTCGTTTTCACTAAAAGTTCACAAGCTCCAGGCTGAGTTCACCAGGCATTTAAAAAAATAGTAATTAAGATGTTTGAATTGTGGAAAATTGCACCCATACAAAGATTTGCTGTAAGACCATCTTTAAATAAGATTGTGCATTAGTGCCTGGTCAAGCAGTACTTTAGTTAAAGGTCATTTAAAAAGAGTGCGGTGATCTGATGCACTCTCTGCCAGCTTATTTTAGACCCACAGTGTGGACAAGCGCTGTGTCACCAGGCACCACACCACTGATCTTTAATTTTGCACAGTATAAAAGGTTCTTAAAGGGACATTCTTGCAATTTCACAAATGCACACATAGAAACTTAAGCTAAAAGAAAAAAAAAGTTTTAAACTACCATGACAATTTGAGTTCATGATAAAAGTAGACATATTTTGATATTTTGTTATAAACTGAACAAATTCTGACTCACCAGTTTAGCATGATGTTGTAACAAATGTGGAAGTGGCTGTAGCACATTTGTAACAGACAGCAGCATGACTCGCTCAGAGGCACAGGCAGCTGTGGTTTATAATGCAGTTTGCATTCTCTGTTCCCAATTAAATTCATTCCTCGGGACAGACTTCAACTTGTGACCCCTCTATTAGCCCTGGTGCACTCGGACTGGTCATTAGAGTAAAATTAGGAAATTAAAGGCAAATTGTATTAGAAGAGAAACAGATGGAGGTGCTGTTGAGGACGCAACATGTGGGGCGAAGAACCTGCTGATGCTCCCAGTTTTCTGACTTTCATTGGCCACTGTGCAAGGCTAAATGTCACTCCCAGGTTGCAACTTTTCAGGTGGCACTATGGAGGTTAGTTATCTTAAGTTAAGGTGGAGGACCACACACCTCAAACCTGCCACTTCCTGTCATAGGCCTATAAATATCATCCGGTGTCATACTCTCATTGTTCTCATTTCTCATGCCACACCCTACTTTTCCCTATCTGTTTGGTACAGGGGTTGGGGGGTCTCTCATTCCTAATCACCCAGTATGTTTAGGGTCGTGGTCTGATATTTGTTATGACGCTGTCTTGCTGTTGTACCAGCAGGTTTACAACCTAAATTTGTGATTATTTTGACATTTTGTTGACTTTTGTCACTACTAATGACAGACAGCACAAGCAATGTCACTGACACTGAGAACATCCCAGAAAAGCATTATTGTTCACATATTCACTACTCAAGATTGTTATATGTGAAGAAATTAAATAATGACAAACTATACAAGTTTGTTGTAGGCTTAATATCCATGTTTGCTGAAATTAATGCAAAAGCTGCATTGACCCCACTGTCCCTCCCTGCAGGTTTGCCTGTTCTGCAGGTTCTGGTGTACATGCCAGAGATGAGTTTTGCTTTGCCACACAGCAGCTCACAGTTGCATGCCTGTCTTTAAAGCAACACTGCTGTTTACCATTTTGTTGGGATGTCTTTTAGGTCAGCTGCAAACCCGCGGTGTTAGTGAATATAATGCTGCTTCCTGCCATTGAATAGCACATAGTTGCCTTCTGTAGAACTGTGAATCTTAGTAAATCTGACCTTTAATGGTATGCCAGCCCTCAGTCCCAAACCTTGTGGGAGGTTTTAGCAAGCACATTTCACTTTTATTCTACTGACACTGTCACTTGTCACTTGAACTTGTCACTAAACCTAGAAAGTGCATAATAAAGGTTTGCTCCAAAATACAAAAGAAAGCATTGCATTTGAGCAAAGATGTCCCTTTGCAGGTATATATGCTATAGAAAATATGACTAACTTCAGATTTAGCACACAAAAAGCAAATCATCTGAAAAAAAAAAATAAATAAAGACTTTTGCTGACTAATTCTAATTATGGGTGGCATGCCTCACTTAGGAAAATCATAGGTCACTGTCTCAAGTGATTAATCTCTCCTAGGTTGTCCTTCAGCACCTTAACCGGCTGTACCCACTTCTTATAGAAATGTGTCTGTTAAGGTTCTCAGTCATCCAGGTCATCTTCAATTCTGAGATCTGATAAAGTCTTTTAGAATTAGAGACAAAACATCTTCCCCTTGAAAACTGAGTCCAGATGCTTTTGCTTTAACCTTTTCTTCTTATAGAAACATTACATTGTGGAGGCATCCTATGCAGTCTCCACAGTAGTCCTTTGTGCTCGTTCTCATTCCCAATTTTCCCAAACACATGTTCACAAGACCATCCTGTCCTATAGTCCATTTTAGAAAACATAGAAGTTTAAGCATTGAAAATTAAAGGACCTTAGCCCCCAAAAATGTTATATTTTGCATTGAGAAGATGATTTTGACAAAGGCCAACCAACAGACTTTGACAGTGTGTGTTATCAGTGAGTGGGTCGTGAACATTAGCGATTGATTTAATATTTAGGCGCCATTACACAAGCCTTTAGCCTAACCAGCTAAAGGCATCAACAGTCTGTTAAGCCCTTTGAGGCGACTGTTGTTGTGATATTGGGCTATACAAAAATAAATGTCTTGTCTTGTCTTGTCACAAGCTCCAGGCGTAGACATTGTTGTGCTGGACTTGTAGGACCTGTGCTTCCGCAACAAAGATTGTTAAACTGAGATCTGCTTGATGAGGTTTGCATATGAATTCCTAAAGCTGCAAAACATACACAAGGGTTAAATACATTCTCTACATTCTTGACACAAATACTATACAAATAAATATAGTAGCAAAAGAAACACTATTCAAGGCTATGCATAAATACATGTAAATTACAACTTCTTGGCATTCTCCATCTGTAAATTATGAATAAGACAGCAGCCAACTAAAGTCCTGCAGTATAATATTTACTCTATGTCTAATTGAATTATTATGGGTAATTTTAACTTGTATGCTCATACAACAAATGGGCAATCCAGCCGCTTGTGTTGCCATGGTGGGCCTGTAGCTTTTTGATGATGTTTTGTGAAAGAGGTCTCGTAAAATGGTAATTCATCAAGGATTTCAATAGGACATACATTTCTATGTTACAGTTGTTTGTAAAAGGTGAATGAATCTCTATTCTATTGATATATTGTGTCTTTGAATGAGAATGTGTTGTTTTTTACGATGACTCAAATGGACAGTTTTTCTGGAGACAGTTACTTCTTCATGTGGATGATTCTTGTGATTATAATCACATGAAAGTCAGCCATGCACAGGGTTTGTCAACATAAAAAATATCAACAGGGAACTAATGTGAGAATATAAGATGTATTAGTCTGAAATCAGCCACAGACCCCCAAGTGTGAATCTGATGAGGTATGCCCAAGCCATGTGAATAAGGTGAAAATGATAAGGCTAATGTAATATGATAGACAGGATAAATTATATTTCAAATAAGGATATGCCCTCAAACTTAGTATTTGAGGAAGGAATAAGGGAGGATACTTTGGAAAATCCAAATGACTGAATGAAAGAGTGAACTGAGTGAAATAAGATAGATAGATGACATGCATGATGGTTTGTGTGAAAGTATATGTATCTCAATGTGCTGCTGGTGAGATGCAGACCCATTACTGACATAAAGTCTGCAAATGTGTGTAAAATATTGTATTAACACCCTACGTTAAACACTTACACATGCAGGTAATGTCTATGACAAGATGGACTCATGTAGCACTATTTCACGTGAGCGGGGATGAAGAATGTGCACTGGAGTCATTAATACCATTATGGACATAGCTTAGTCTCTTATCGACTTATCTTAATATCTAAATAGTATATTATTCACCACTATCATACATTAGGGAGTAGATGCACTGACTAGTTTAGACTACATCCTTTATTCACAATCCTTTGTCCTCATTGTCTATTCTATTACTGAGCTCGCTTATGAGACGCATTAATATTTGAAATGATGCCCCATTGGAGATGGGAATGAGTGCTCATTTTCAGATGACACAGGTCCAGTAATAAGAGATGACCCTTCTCTGAAGGTGAAGGCCTGTTTTATATGCAAACCGCAAGTAATGACGAGTGTTAAGCTTGATTTAACATTGAAGTGCTTATGGCAAGGTTCAAATCATTCCACAAGATTCTCTGTTGGCTATTTAATTCTCACTGTCTGTGTGATCTTTAACTGGTGTTAGTGCTTTGTTTCTACTCACACTTACAGGGCAGAGCATTTTATGTTGTACACTTCAGCTTCTCTATTCGAGTCAAACTAATAAATATGTATTTTTTGTTGTCTCTCTTGGCCAGCGCTCAGTGCCTGCAGATATGGGAGTTGTGCTGGTGCACTGACAGTGTGACAGGTTTAGTGCTGGAGAATTGTCAGATGTCTCTCTCTAGCCAAATATTCTCTTCAGTATCAGTATGCAGATTTCCCTTGAGCCTGCATGTCTTTGCAAAAGGAGCAGCGACGAGGTGACATTTTGTAAACAAACGCTGGGAATTATTGTAATTATGCTTTCTATAAGCGAGTGTATGCATCTATCCATTTATAGCTTTATCGTTCAAGTTGTCAACTTCTCACTCAGATGTCAAAGGTCTTGTACCTTTTCTACTGAGACAGACTGTTGCTGTGTTTTTCTGTTGAGTTTATGTGTGGGTGGCTTCCTGCCAGTGTAAGCTGGATGGGGCCACACTGTTACAGATATGGCAGCAATAAATTGTACTCAGAAAACAGACTTCCATTGTCGTCAGTGGTGCAGTGCAGCACTATGGACAGTGGGTTTCAGATATGAGTGGACATCAAGGCTTGCATTAGTCAGTAGATATCTCTATAGCTCAACAAGAAAGATCTAAGTGAACATAAGACGATAGTGCAAAAAAAATAAATAATACAAAATACACTGTAACATTAAAGTGTGTGGTACAGTGCAGCATATTTGACAATGGTTATTACATTTTAAGGCCTGTATTTTATTCCAGCTTGCTTCTTCCACTCTAGGTGCACACAATAGAGCGGAAGAATATATATGTTATATCTACTGTCATCTCTGACAATGGTAGCATCTTGAATACAATTAGATGGATAAAACCTTCAAGGCACCTGCTGTATGTTTAACCAGATTCCTGCAGCTCAACGAGTGTACTGAAAAATGCATTAAATCCACATCTGCAGCAGTAATCCATTGGGAGAACAAATACAAGAATGTCAGGTTTAAGAGAAGCTGCCAGAATTCCAACTTGGCTTATTTTACAGTACTGAGCCATGTTTGTGCTGTTCGTCTGTCTCCCACAGCTACAGGCAATGCTCATAACACTGTGATGTGGAGTCGATCCATAATGCAGCAGCTGCGGAAGGTACACAGGGGGAGAGAGAAGCTCCAACTTCCAACTTCAAAAATGCAGCAGTTATACAAAAGCTAGCCATTACTGGACTTCCAAGCGAGAAACATTGTCATTTTGTCACACTCTGTATGTTAGTAAATAATCACTCAGCTTTGATGCAGGCACCCGAGAGAACTGAAGCAAGACATATTTTGAAAGCAGCAATTTGTATCCGTCTTTTGAACTGTGAAAGGCATACAAAGAACTTTGGGCATGTTGTTGTTTTCTTATTTTTGTCCTGAGCTTTGATAATGATACTAGATCCAATATGGGGTGAAGGTCTTTATTGTAATACACGCAGGCACGTGGTGACTCAAAGTGTGCCCAGAAATTTGATAGTGTTAACAGGATTGGGTTGAGGTCAGGGGAAACTGCAAAGACCCATGGTAATCAGCACACAGGGATAAGTGATGGCTTCAAAGTGGAAACTGGAAAGATTCCTTCTCTCCTTAACATGTCCCCGCAGTGGTTTGAAGCTATTTTATGGGGTTTTAAGACACATCACAAGAGGCTGTTTACGGCTCCCTAGACTCTCAGGCCCTGTCCAAATTCACCATTGCAGTCTGTGCCATTTTGTAGTGAGGTCTGACATCGAAGGAAGTGCACTCATAGTTTGATAAAAAGCATAGGAAATATAGTGTACAAACTTTAGTCACAAGATGCATGGGGGTAATGTAAACTGTAGTATGGGCCAGATTTACTAAGCAACAGACTACAGGTCCAGGGTTTGTGGCTGACAGCAAGCTCATTTAATAACTCCTGCCAAGTCAACTAATGCAAAACAGTGCAGTTGCTTTAAACACATAAATAACTGAGAGTGGCTACATGGTATTGTCTCTTCTACAGCAACCAGAGGTGTGTGGATGTTTGGACATAATATGTATTCATCTGTGTGTCAAGTAGCCTAATCTGCATCAGAAGGAGAAAAGATGTAACTCCCACATGTACATAAACAAACATGCCATTTGCAAAGTTACCATGTCCCCACCTTTCCTGCAGGCTGTACTCTTTACTTTAGTAAATCTGGAAACCAATAGCATCAGAGCATTAGTAAATCTGTCCCAAAGTCTTCTCAATGTCTTTTCATGTTAATGCTAGTTTTGTGGTAATGTAAAAGGCTGTAAATTGGCATGTTTTACACAATTAAAGTGCAAATGTTAGCTAAAAACATAAGAGCTACATTAAATCATCACAATAACAAATGGCATGTTTTGTATAGTCCACTAGATGCTACAACCTAGGGCTGAGGAACTAGGGAGTCTTTTTGGAAACACCAGTTTGTATGTGTGCTATGGTTTTCATTCTCAGACATTTTCACTATTTAGGCGTTCATATTTCACAGCACATATTGTCAGCACATTGGGCCATTGTGTAAGAGTATTAAGTCTGTATCTGTCCTGGAGAACCATCTAATAGCCAATTTCATGCAAGAATGATGAAGACAAAAGTGGAGAGTTATTAATGGAGAAAAAAAAAAATAGTTTGGTGTCACACCTCAGGAATCTGTGATTAGGAGTGAACAGGAATAACTGTGGACAGTGGCACAGGTGTAACACACCGGCACAGGGGGCTTCCAGGAAAACAAAGTGTCTATAAAGCCAAAGCATGTCTCTCAGATTAATACACAAGAAGCAAACGGGATTGACAGTCCTATTTGTGTGGGGGCTTACTCGCACAAAGCTACAGACTGGCTTGACATTTCAAATGTTTACATCAAAGAATAAAGCAACGCGGCTGCCTGGATGACTGCTTCACCCATTAGCCTCTTTACATATGTCAACATTCCCACACAGAACAAATAGAACAAAGAAAACACTGTCGGAGGTACTCAACAAGGATGTCCCTCTGAAATCTCATAGAAAAGGAGAATAAGTAGGAAGGAAGAGCCACTTATTATAAGCTTTCACATTTACAAACTATAGAGACATGGCTTCCTCCATACACTGTACCACTCTCTACAGTTTTATGATGAAACTATGCTATGCTGGGATTTGAGGAGCATAGCAACACATTTACAAGCTCTAACAACTATCCCTACCTTCTCTGGAATGCACACACTAAACATACTAAAATAACTCACAGTTTACAAATGTGTAATAGTTGGCTAGTACTCAAGAAGCTGCTTATATGTTGTAGAAATAGGTACTGTAGACATAGGCATGTATTATTCCCAAGGGCCTTCAACAGGCTCAGCATATGTCTGTTACAGTTTAGACTGTATGTCACTGAATCATACATCAACCATAAGTACTGTATATACCATATAGCCTATTACAGCACTGATATATTCCAGTCACTCTATATTATAATTCAAAAGAGATTAATTGAACATCAGTAGAATGGATAGGACCACAGATATAATAAAATAAAAAAATCTAATATAGGAGTACAAGCCTGCTGGCCAAAACACCCTAAATCTGCAAAGATCTGAAAAAGCAGAGGAGAGACTGACAGAGCAGTTTTTTCTCCTGATGTGTGCAACAAGGTACTGAAGTTCTACCAGTTTATGGGAGTAAGTGCAATGTTCTGGGAAAAAAAGCAGAATAATATTTCTTATTATGGAATAACATGGTCTAGAGAATGGTTACTGAAAATTTTAATACCATAAAAAATGTGTACACATGCATTGTGCTTTAACTGTATAAACTTCCATTGAGTACTTACACAATTATTATCACAATCTTTACTTAGCATTGTATAGGCAGTCTTTTAACAAATGCAAAATTAGGAAAGGTCAAGTGAAGCCAGTAGTTAGCTATCAGAATAAATCTTTAGAACTCTCCAGGGTATTGCACATTAACAAAAATGTAATTTGAATGTAACTAATTGTTGTTTAGGGAAACCTTCAATAAAACAACTTTGAATTCAAGCCCCCTGTTCAGTATGAAGTGAGTGGGTAACTCTTACTTGTACAAAAAGTAGCGTGAAATGCAGTTGCTGTCTGTGTGAGAGGAAGTTGACAGGATTTCAGAGCGTGGAGAATGGAAAATAAGAAGTGTCATTGGAAGTGGCCGCTTCCTTCCTAGAGGACTTATTGGTGTCTTCTGTTTCCCCTGATTACCCCACAGCTGCAATTTCAACAATTCTATGTCTATTTATTTCCCATTTTGTATTTACATTGATCTATTCGGCCATTTCATTTTCTCTTTTTTTGAACAAAAGCAGAAACATTGTTGATACGTTCTGCCAAATTACAAAGTCGACATGCAGATGGTACACATCAAATTCTTCTGTTATACACATACAGATAGACTACAATACAACAATACAAAGTAAGCTTCTCAATTTTAAGGTGTACAATGTACACCTTGTGTGACAATTGTGACTTGAATTAACACTGAGAATAGGAGCAGAAATAATCAATAATTTAAGAGAAATAAATCTCTTCTGTTGTGAAGAGGATACATTTTTCAGTGAAAAAAAGTAGTAAAAACGTAGCTCTAGAGACAGAAGCCATCTTTTGTACTAGGCTGTAAACATGATTTTTACACTTATAAAGTCGCCATTGGGTTTCTCCTTATATTTATATAATTCTGCTTTTGGAGCTTGGCCTCTGGTGGACGGAGGTATATCGCTGTATATCGCTGTATGGCGAGGACTTTTTAAGGGGTTCCATGAGTGAGGCTTATGTGGACCTGTAAGAACAGCTGTTGCTGTCTATAGTTCCCCTAAAGCTCTACACTACTGTCCCAAACTGTTGTCATAGACCTTGTTTTGAAACTGAATAACAAAAAATGAAATGTTAACAGACTCATATGACCATGGAGCAGAGCTGTATGGGACTAGTTGGTAAAGCATAGTTTGGTGAGTGTAATCCCTAAAATGGGTAATAGCATTGTACAATGGTGTTTCCAGTTAATAAATAGTAGCTGAAGTAAACTTTTACACAGCAGGTGCATAGCCTGTGACGAGAAGCCAAGTCAGTTATTTATAGACTTACTCATTTATATCAGATC